>CM067479.1:28503637-28581186 GCA_034552555.1 Semaprochilodus insignis | reverse complement strand
CTGTAGAACTGAGTCTCTAAATCCCCCCTTCCTCTATACTCATTCTACCTCTCTCTCATCTCTTCTTTTCTTTCTGTCTCTCACTTTCTCCCACTCCTTTTTATTCTCCCCCTCTCTCCCCTTCTCTTCTTCACCTTCACATTCTCTCTGACTCTTCTATTTCACTGTTTCCCACTCTTTCTTTCTTTTCTTTCTTTCTTTCTTTCTTTCTTTCTTTCTTTCTTTCTTTCTTTCTCTCTCTCTCTCTCTCTCTCACTTTCTCTCTCTGTGTCTCTCTCTGTCACTCTCTCTCTCCTTCTCTCTCTCTCTCTCTCTCTCTCTCTCTCTCTCTCTCTCTCTCTGCTGATCTGTCGCACCCTTGCTGATCCAGAGGTATAAATATTTTAGCCTGCTTTATTGGAGACCCTTGTTCGTTATCCCAAAACCTCTGTGGCCCATGGGTACAGAAAACACCTCCACACACTACATCATGCTTTTTCCTGCCCTCTCACACACTTCCTACTCTTTTCCCTCCCTCACTCCTTTTACCTTCTTCTCTTCTTTAAGGATGTTCTGTCTGTTTCTGGAGGTTACATCAAAGAAAGAAACACAAAACCTAGTGTGCTCTTTCTTTTGCTCTCCTTCTCTTCATTCAGTTTCTCTTCTCTTTCTTTCTCACTGTCTCGCTATTTCTCTCACTCTCTTTCTCCACTCTTTCTCTATCTTCCCCTTCCTCTCACAAACCTTCTTTCTTCTGTTCTTCTTTTCTCTCATTCTCTTCCTTTCTCTTTTTCTCTCTGTCTGTCTGTCTGTTTGTCTGTCTTTCTTTCTCTCTTTCTCACTCTCTCTCCCTTCTGTTAAGTATTTACTGTTATAGACCTCAGCAGAGGCACTGGCAGTAAAGCATCAAATGCGAGTTCATTAACTCTCTCCTCTTTTCACCAGCGTCTCTCTCTTTTCTCCACTCATCCATAATGTGCTCTTCCTGCCTGACTCAGTCATTACCTCTCGCTCTGCTCAGTGTGTGTGCGTTTGTGGGCACTTGTTTTAGTTACATCTCGCCATTGTAGTGTCTTTGCTCTCATTTGACTCCATGCAGGGCACTGAACTTAACAGGGGCCTAACATGTTGGGAGTAACGGAGCACAGAATAACAGGGCACAGAGTAACACAGGGCAAAGTAACGTATGTGTAATGTGATTACTTTTCCTGTAACAGAGTAACGCAACATATTACAGCTTAAATTCTTGCAATTGCTTAAAATTACTGACTTTCCCGATTGCTTACAGACTGTGATTGCACCCTGGCACACCATTTAGAATATCTGAAGCTCAGGGTGGAAAAAACTCTCTCATTACAGTCTGCTTACACACTTTTCACAGAACACCAAACGTAGTTCTCCATCTCTAATTACAAATTAAGCAAAAAATTAGTCACAGAGCTTTGACTGCAGTGAGACAGAGCTTTTCTCTACACTCCTATATCAGTGACAGATGTAATGAATATAATGTAAATAAATAGATATGAGTGTCTAAGAACCTATGCATGTTGTGCTTAACGTAGTAAAGCAACACAGCAATGTGTCTTATGAACCTGACAACATTCAGTCAATGAGATTCAAAACAGTTACAGATCCATGAATGAACAAACAAGAGTTAAATGTGCTGCATTTGCTGTGAGATGAAGCCAGCTGAAAAAAGAGAGGGGTTAGGGACAGAAAAGAACGTCTCTGGCCTCTGGTCTGTGTTAAGCCTATGTTTCCCTCTTGAAGTAATACAGGGTACATTCCAGGACCAACTAAGGCTCTGTTTTATTCCCCATATTCCCAGTTTCTGAATCCAAATGAAGAAGGTATATAAGCACGGTCCTCTTTAGCAGATTAACCTGATTCCTGTTATGGAGGATGCATTTAAGACCATCATAAGTCAGAAACTGGTAAAACTGAAGAACACATTCTTAAAGACTGTAGAAGATTTTTAGGATGGTGTTTGGGTGTCCAAATGGAGATGATAGGATCCTGCACGGTTACCTTTATTTATTTAATCATAAATGTTTTAAATAAGGCCTATGTTGTCTGATGTTCTGAATTGATGTTCTAAGTTCTTGAAAATGGGATGTATTTTTGTGTCACTTACAGATCATGTTTTAGTAAACACCAAAATAATGTTCAGTAAATTGTGTTTTCTTTAGTGTAAAGACCAGCAGCAAACTCATTGTAACAACTGTGATCTCAATTTCTTTTTGCAATGCGAAAAAATAAACTGATCTGTTGTAGAAATTCATACGCTAAGCCTCCTGTTACCTTCAATACTAACACCCTTTGTCCTGAGGTCAGTTTGACTCCAGCTACTTAAACCTTCAGGAAATATTAGGATTTTTTTCCGTTCTCTCATGGAGTGATCAGTGTTTTTGCGCTTCTACATGTATGGTTATGTTGGGTTAGGGCCAAAAGGCAGATAGAAGGGTTTTTTTTTTTACTTTAAAATTGTATGTAATTGTGACCTTTATAGAATTCAAAACAACCAAAATGAGTGTGTGTAAAATGTTGATATTTCTTTTGTTTTATTAGTTAAAATAGGCTGGAGAATTTTAAGTTTACCTAGTTTTTCCCATTTGAATTAGAAAAAGTCTAAAATCTGAAGTGAAAAATTATGTCAATCATTTATTCAGAGGTGTTAAACACTAAATGGTGTCAAACTGTTTGTGGTATTGGTGATGTTTTGCACACACTTCAGCTGATGACTTGTGACATATTGAAGTTATTTATTGCTCCAAAACAAACAGTTAGCACCAAAAATTTCCACAAACAAAATGACCAGTGGTAAATTTATGAGATTATGTATAGTGGGGAAGCAAAGTAAAGTTTGGCTCCGAGAAGCATCAAGAAGCATCAAGAAGCAATCTAAACTATTTAGTTACAGCTACAGATTAAAACAGTTACAGCACCTAACTGACGATTTTATCATGTGCTTTTCATAAAGGTGTTTGATCTAAAGGAAACACCCCCAACATACATAATATCATGCAAAGCTAGTTATCCAAGCAGAAGTAAACCTAAAATATTCCATTACAGTTTAAGAGCGGTCATTAGTAACTTTCAATATTTAACGTTTTTGGAGCAGTCAATCCAGCCTTGGGTGCCTTTGAGAACACACCTGACATGTTGACCCAACACATGCCACACACACTCATTCACTTTCCCTCAGGCATATACACACACATGCACACACACACACACACACCCATACACACACGCACACACCTCACACCAGGAGAAGGGAAAACACAGAGCAATAAGCAATTTGTGAAGCTGGAATTGGATTGTACAGCAGCAGAGCAGACAGGGAGGGCCTTTTTCTCACAGATCAGTGGCTGTCAGGGTAAGCGTCCGCACGTCTTATCAAGAAACACACAAACAGCCTGACGGGACACCACATTGAAATGAACGCACTGTCTCTAGGGTGCTTTGCTACCTTTGACCAATTTTTGCTTTTATTTATTTATTTATTTGTTTTGGGCTGGTACTGGTGGGAGGGGGTGTTTATTTCCACTTGCTGACCCAATCGTCGTGGCCACACACCAACCCCCCTCTCCCACCCCTGGACACCCCCAGCCCCGTCTGATGCGGATTCTCTTCTCATTTGCCTATTCATTTAAAAGCACCAAGTGCCCACTGAGATCCAATATGGGGCTGAGGCAGGGGGCTCGAGAAGACCCGCAGCAGGGAAGAAGAGTGCAGGAAGGGAGGGGAAAAAGGCAGAACAACATGCCGAGGACGAAAGGAAAATAAAAAGAGAGGTAGAGAGAGTGCCTGGGTGTTGATGAGAGCTATCTTCAAAAGCAAGAATCTCTCTCTCTTTCTTCATTCCCCTCTCTTCTCTCTCTCTTCACCTCTCTCTACTTTTCTCTTCTTCCTTCATCACCACTTTGCCCAGTGTAGAGGGTGGGGTCAGCAAAGCTGGCCATTTGTCCTGTTTACTGAACACACACATACACATACACACAACTTCATGCTACAGCACTACGTTACTTTAATCTGCACCATGATGGCTATCAGACTGAGCAGAGTGCGAGAGACAGAAAGAGAGACACACATGCAGAGAAAAGGAGAGATTTATATACTGATATCGATGCATTCATACTTTTATTATGTGGATGGTGGATCATTCTCAGCACTGCAGTGACACTAATGCGGTGGGGGTGTGTTAGTGTGTGTTGTGTTGGTGTGAGTGGATCAGATACAGCTGCACTGCTGGAGTCACCTCAGTGTCACAGCTGAACTGAGAATAGTCCACCAACCGGAACTATTCAGTCAACAGCGTCCCTGCTGATGACTGACTACAGGATGACCAATACGAACAGAGCAGCAACAGATCGTCTCTGACTTTACATCTACAAGGTGGACCAGCAAGGTAGGAGTTTCTAATAGAGTGGACAGTGAGTTGACACAGTGTTTAGAAACTCCAGCAGGACTGCTGTATCTGATTCACTTGTAACCAGCACAACAGAGTGAAAGGGTGTTAATAAAGTATGCAGATGGACTAGAGTCTTCCCCATTACACTCACAGACCATTCAATGAGCCCCCATTTTCATAGTAACTGAGGGGGGCATCAGAGGGGTCAGCGATGACAAGGGGATGAAAGGTGCCTGACAAGACCTAAAGTAATTGTGGAGATACAAAGAGTTCCTATATGGTAAGTGGAGCTGATTAAAATACACAGTGAGTGTAGAAAAAAGGAGGTGTACCTAATGAAGTGCCTGATAAGTCTACTTAAGAGCGGTCTTGTCCATCCTTTGCTTTATAACAACTTTTTATATTTTTTTAGTTTTTTATGAGTTTTTTCTTTTTTAGGATATTTTTCCATAGTAAAGTAAAGTAAAGTAAAGGCTATAGAAGTTGCATTTCCTGAAAGTAATTACATATTTTCAGTACATGAAAGTTTACTCTATGTGTCCAATTTTAGTGGTGTAGCCTTTTTTAAAGCTCAGTTTTCTCTGTATCTTCTATATATATATATATATATATATATATATATATATATATTGTGTCACTGTAATATATCATTACACAACTGACTACGTCCCACTAAGGCAGCAACTAAGCCACATCTTCAGTTTTACACATACACACACAGAGACACACATACACAATAACACAATGACACATTGTTAATACTAATTGCAGAGGCGATGCAGCTTTCACTCACACAAACAGAATCAAAGTGATGTGTTATCTCTTCGCTCATTCCTCATGATCTCAAAAGGTTTTTTCAGTGCTGAACATGCCATGTTACACTTAAAGCCCCTGCTCCTGATGAAGATACGAGATGCTTTAATCTCCACATGAAAGAAATGATGTGCAAAAATTATTCTGATTATTTTTCTGTAAAATGTTGAGAGATTTTGGATGAAATTGTGACTGTTAGTCTGTGGCTCCCTCTCTTACGTACTGAGCTTTGGCAAGATATACACATATAAAGCATAGAAAAAATAAAGGAACATATAAAGGAAAGAAAAAAAGCCTTTATGGATATAGAACTGAAGCAGCAAGCAAAAATAACAAGACCCCACAGAGAGGAGCATATGCAAAAATCGCCACCACATAATAGCCTGCATATATCCTTGGGATATAGACAGAGAACCTCTGGTGAATACAAAAGAAGAAGTTTGGCCCAGTCTCTCGGCCTCTCTAATGCTAACAGAGGGTCATGGGCCAAGAGGTTCTGAATACCTGAACCCCTCCACTGCAGAAAGAGAGCATGGCGACTTCAATCCTCCACTAAGCCTTGTCCCCAGTGAGACAGCTCACCTATCGTCTTGGCTCCTTATCATAATGTAGGCCATGTTGTCTTCCCTATTACACTCACAGACCATTCAATTAGCCCCCATTTCCATAGTAATTGAGGGGAGCATCAGAGGGGTCAGCCATGACAAGGGGATGAGAGGTGCCCGACAAGACTTTGTTAAAGTGCTCTGTCAGAGCAGGAACGCAGGTAGAGTTGCTAATGTTGTCTTTCTTGCCGTATCTAGATTGTGTCTGGTGTGCAGGTGTGGATGGCTCTTTACAGCAGAGCCTGCAGCACTGAAGCCATTATGTCTGTAGCTTACAGGCAGTAAGTGGCCTGATTCCACCTGCCAACTTGTCATGTGTGATACATTGTACTACACGTTTCCACATGGTGTAAGTTCTGAGAAAACTGATAGTGATGTACTTAATGTATCGGTAAACTGTAGTGATGGTATGTCATAATGGATTGGTCAATAGTAACACAAAACTGTGCACATTAGCTGCAAGCATCAGAGTGTGATGTAATGCAATACACTATTTTCCACAGACATCTTGTTTTTATTATTGAGGCATCATGTTGATGTTCCATGTGATGTTTATAAGATCATTAATCAAAATAAGGACTTTCAAGATCTACTGTTTAGATTTGTTACATAGATCAAAATCGTTTTCCTCTTGAAGTTCAGTTTGTTTACCTGGCACTTTGTAATTAGATTAGAGTAACTGGTAACACTTTTACATTTGAATCCTGTGTTCATAATGCATTTATAAATGCATACACAATACTTTATAAAGCCTCACATAAGCTTGCATAATTGCTTTTAAATAGTTATAGTGACATTCATACCACTTCATAAAACAAGACTATCAGTCTTCATAAAACCAACTTCATGAACATTATAATATGTGTCCATAACATTGTAAAAATATAACACACTGTGACAAACTTCCGTTATGCTTCCTTCATCATAACAGACCGAGGCAACCTCCAGGATAATGTTAGCTGGATATGATTCTTGTCTTGCACATGGTAGAAGTTCCTGTATGGAGTGAGAGAAAAAGGCAAATTTTTGATTAACTTGGCACTGCTACAAATTGTTTTAAAAAATTATATTTCTTTTAAAAAAAAACAACTTTTTTTGTGAATTTGATAAGAGTTAACTGGAAATTGCAATGTTAAGCTAACTGGCTATTCCTATTCAATATTGCCTGTAATTGTAAACTCTGATCCTTTTTTGTGTTTGTTGCTATCCAGGGTCGACCCGAGGAGGAAGGGTTCCCCTTTTGAGTCTTGGTTCCTCTCGAGGTTTCCTCCTCTTGCTCTGAGGGAGTTTTTCCTTGCCACTGTTGTTCTTGGCTTACTCACTGGAGGCTTGGACGTGGATTTTCTGTAAAGTTGCTTTGTGTACAACATCTGTTGTAAAAAGAGCTATATAAATAAATTTGACTTGTCTACAGGTGACAGGTAGACTGTTAGCTGTTAGCAATCAGAACTGAATGGTTAGAAACATAGAGGGCTTTGTTAGCCTGCAAATAACAGCAAATGTACATATAATGCTCTATAAGGCATTATAGTGTACTAAGAACTGAAATGAAATTACTTAACATTTAAAATAGTCACTTTATTAAAGCCTGTAATGGCCTGGCATAATGCTATATAACATTAGTGTCTACAATGTTCTTATGAACAGATAATCTGTTATGGAACATAACATATGGTCATATGTTTTCTAAAGTGTTATGCATGTAATTATAACTACTTAAGAGCAATTATACAAGCTCATGCCTAGATTTATCCAGGTGTATGCAGTGTAAGAGCCTTAAGAATACTTTTAAAATGCATTATGAATAAAGGATTAATAGAAAGTCTTTTGCATGTGATTTCATTTTCCTTGAGAATTCAAGGAGAGAAACTTACTCTCTGCCTGTGTGATTTCCTTATCCAAATCATTCTAACTATTACCTTCTCGTATTTATGTTCTCTGGTCCGTATGACATGCCATTATTAGCACTCTTACCCTGAATATCTCTCTCTCTCTCTCTCTCTCTCTCTCTCTCTCTCTCTCTCTCTCTCTGTGTGTGTGTGTGTGTCAATGCCAGCACTGCTACCAGCTAGTGCCAAGCTTTTATGTAGTAGTCTGGTGCTTGCCATCTCTGTCTGGCATGACTCATGATAGAACGAGGGGGGTGGGGGTGGGAGAGCAATGAAATAGAGAGCTGAGGAAACAGGGGATTGCATGCAGATGCAGGGCCCTTCTCGTTTACAAATATGCAAATAGTGTTGCCTTTGTGATATGCAAATGAGAGATTACAGACCGCTAATTAGGGTCAAAAGAACTGTTCACGTCAATTAGGGGGAATAAAAAATGATACCCCGATCTGCTGGCCCTCCAACCCAACCGAATCCCCACACCGCCACCCCCACCACCCCAGTGCTCTTGCTATGGATCTCATCCTCTTTTGTCTTAAAAATGGAAACACAAAGCAGGAGCAATAGAGGGGACATAAAAAACGGTGGCAGACGTGTGCTATTGACAGGCTTTTGTAGGAGACGAAGGCCCAGGTACTCAGTGTCCAGCTGCACATCTCCAGAAAGCCTCCTCCTCTCCTCCACCACCTCTTCCTCATCCTCCTCCTTTGGGCTGTGTACCTGCCGGCCGCGGCAGTAGCAGCGTGCTGCAGGAAGAGAGAGGGCAGGATTTGCATCCTAATGACCTCAGCCCCCCGGCCCCTGAGGCATGGCCCCCTGCATCACCCAGAGATCAATTAGAGCAGTCCCACCGTCTGCCTCTGCTCATACCCATCACCTCTCCATCTCCCTTTCTCTCTCTCTTTCTTTCCCTTCTTTCTTTGCTGTTTCCTTTATATTCCACATCAATCCTTCCTTCCTCAGCTCTTCTTCTTTCTCTGTTTTTTATTATTTCTTATCAAATCTCTCTCAGTTTTTTCTGTCTATATCTCTTTCTGTCTTTCCTTTGCGTTTCCTCTTCTCTTTTCTCTGTATCCCACATCATCACTCTCTTTTCAACTTAGTCATCAGTTGTCAATAAGGGTTCTTTGCCTGATACCATAAAAAAAACACTCCTGTTTCCCCAAAAGAATCTGACATTTCTTTAGAGAACCGATTTTGTAAATGAGAGTGTGAAGAACCTTTTTAAAGCTTAAAGAACCTACACATAATGTAAAAGTTCTAGGAAGAAAGGAAGAACCGTTTACATTATGTGAAGGTTCTTTGAATATACAGGTTGTTACACTCACAAATCTCTCAAACATGGTTCCTCATGCAATCAAAAGTGGTTCTTCTATCTTATTACTCAAAGAACCATTAGTGACAACATTTTAGGTGCTCTTCACCAAATCTTCTTTGTGTTCTTCTTTTTTCTTCTTCTTTTTCATTCTTCATCTTCTTCATCAATCTCAGTCCTCAACAAACCCCCCTCTCCTCTACACTGTACATCCATCCCTCATTCCTTCCTGTTCTACTTTCTCAGTCTTATTAGTCCTCATCAAACCCCTCTCTCATTCAGTTGCATCCTTCTATTTCTTTACTCACTTGATTTACCAGTGTTTCACAATCTGATCTGCCTCCACTGTTGAGATGTTTAGATAACAGCAGCCCTTCTTCTGGTGTGTAGAGCCACACAGATCCTGCACTCAGGTCTTCAGCCCCTTCACCCTCTCCTGTCCACTAACAGGGCTTCCCATTCCTCTGCCAATCACACATCCAGCCTGAACAGAGCCCAGCACCCAGGCTCGGCTTTACATACATCTCTGGGGCCACTGATCCGGCAGCTCAGTCTAAAAGCCGGGAACATCTTTTCATGCTGCTGTTGAAGGAGGAAGGAACGTCATAGGTGGCCATAGGTGATCACTATCCACAAAAGGTTGAGGAGGATGGATAGGATAAAGAGAGAACTGGCATACAGACAGGTGGTGGAGAGTAGTGGGAATCATGGGCGCAAGGGGAAAAGAGGAGTGAAGGAGGGATTAAAAGGTCAGGAGGAGAGCAGGCTGGTGTGTGTTTGCTCTGTCTCTCTCTCTTTGGCAGCATCATTATAAGCGGCGGGCTGTGGGGTGAGGGTGGAGGTCCGGGCGCTGAGGAATAAGTCTCCATTAAGAGAGACTTCCCACTCAACTCTGCCCCACTCTCAATTACTGTCCCCCTGCAGACATACTGTCACCTCAGAGAGAGGGAAAGAGAGAGAAAGAGCATAGCTATCATATCTATTTGACAAGGAGCACAAAAATGTTGTCTGTGTCCTGTCGTCAGTTATGGGTCACCCTATCCTAATGACTTAGTTTGGTAAATAACTGAGAGTAAACAAGCTGTTTATGTCCCATTATATACCAGTGCAGTTTAGAATTAGAGTACACTATAAGAATGAAACTTAGTCAGGGCTCCTGGAAATAAAGATCTAACATATGTATATTGTTGTTTACCTCTCCATGACCCACAAATGTGTTCTTGTGCAGGAGCTCATGCTACAAATGCTGATGGACCAGTTTAGACAGTGCTGGGAAAATTCCATTCAACTTCATCAGAAACTGGCTTGTTTCATTGCTTGAGTTTCTGATTCAAAATATTACATTAGTGAGGCTATATTATTAGAACCCTGTTATAACACCAAATAATAAATGAATGAATGAATGAATGAATGAATGATAATAACTATTCAACACCACATGTTATAAATAACAAAGATGAATCTGCCAGTATGCCAATGTTAATTTTATTACACTAAAATTACAATATTACATTTAAAAATATGTTTGATTTAACAATACAATGTTTCATAAACAAAGACACGAAATAAACATAATTAGTTAATAGCACTGTAAATTTTGATATTTCATCAACAGAGTAGTGTGCTGGAAATTCTCATTAATTTAAATGGGATTTTTGCCAACATCCTGTAAAGCTTGCCAAGCTTTGCAACTGTTGCTACAAAGGAACACATTTGTTGGTGAAGAATTAATAGGTCAGTTGGTCATTTGATTTAATTTCCACTTAGGTTTTAGAAACAGAACTGGCCTGGTGCTTGTGTGGAGCTCAAAAGCAGCATGTTGTAAAACAACAAGCCTGAATTTATTGCCTTTTTACTGCCCCAAAACAAAAATAGCAAAATAAGGTTTAATGCCTGTTATGACCCTTGAAGCCAAGGGAGGAAAGGGCCATGCCAGGTTATGTATGTGTGTGTGAGAGTGTGTGGGGGGGACAGGGTGTGTGTGTCGCAGTGAGGATTTGTGCCCTCGTCTTTCCCTCCTCCTAATGATCTCTCGAACTGCACTTCTCCTCTTGCTTCCCAGCGCCTGTCAATCAGAGGCCAGATGGAGAAAGGAGGTTTCGGGGTTAAGGAGGCGGAGCGGGGGCATGGGGGCAAAAGGAGGTGTTGCGGGGCAGGGTGGGGTGGGGTTGGATAGGATGGAGGGGGGGTCATCGTTCACGGACGACGGGCAGTTCATGGCCCATTGAAAACAT
This sequence comes from Semaprochilodus insignis, assembly GCA_034552555.1. Classification (NCBI taxonomy): domain Eukaryota; kingdom Metazoa; phylum Chordata; class Actinopteri; order Characiformes; family Prochilodontidae; genus Semaprochilodus; species Semaprochilodus insignis. The sequence goes on along the minus strand of CM067479.1, from coordinate 28,569,940 downwards.
TCGCCCTGAAGACGGAGCGATGCTGGAAAGGGAGGGCAGAAACGCAGAACAAGAAAAAGGATTAGCATAACATAGCCAGTCTCGTTAAAATGAGCACAAGTCTCCCCTGACTCTGCTCCCCTGCCTGACCTTGGACAGCTTGTTTCACTGCCTCACAAACTCCTGTTGTGTTATTACTGCTTTAGCTTCCAACTGAATACATGACTACTTTCAAATTAGCTTAAGACTAGCATATTTTCTTGCTTGAGACAAAATTCCTTCAAATTATCACACAGGATTCCTAACTACTCCTAATGATTCCTAAAAACTAATTCCTAATGTACATCCAAGTAAAGGCACTATGTAAATTGTTTATTTGGGAACCTCTCTGGTGAAACTGTGTACTTACAGCTTGTGCGACATTGGTTGTGCTTTGGACTCCTTTCCCAAGCAGATAAAGCACAGGATTGCAAGTATGTTAAAGGAGCATTCTCAGTTAAATCTTAGTGAAGGAAGTGCCTTTTGAGGATGTATGTGAATTATCTTCTATTGCCATCATATCTTCATTGGTTAAATGTTGCATTGGAGACCTAAATAGCTGTTCTTCTTCTTCTAGAAAGGTATGCTGGAGGTACAAGGTTCTCAGTTTGACAGTGTGGTGAGCTGCTATTAGCTTATGTATGTCAAGACTAAATCACAGGTGAAATCTATTCGTTTTATCTTGACACGCTCTCAACCTGTGATGCTGTCACACACCTCACAGCGTAGAGTGCATCAGCGGGATCAGCTGTCATGCTGATGCTCAGGACAAGAGGCTCAATAGAAGTGCTGATCATCTGTATTGATCTGTGCAGGCCCCAAGCTGATAGGATCAATAAAGCCTGTGTATGCCTGCGTGCCACATGTTCTTCTCACTGCCTGAGCAGGTCTCTGAGCATCTGCTGGAAAAGCAGAATGAGCTCTGTACCTTCGGCAGTCCCCAGAGATGCCTTGGCTGAATGAAAGTACAGGAATTTAAGCCTCGTTCAGAAGCTGCCCTCATTGAATTTTAGCTCTTCGTTATGCAATAAGGCTGATTATTCCAGTTTATTGACAGTGGTGGGATTTGTTGAAGATTTAATTTTTATTTTAAAGTGATTATCCGGAGACCACATGCTGTTTGTCCACCCTTTTATCGTATACACTGAACTCAGATATCACACTTGCACTGCTACTACACCCAAAAGAAAGTCTCCTAGAGTTTGAAAATGGGAGATAGAGAATTAAAGAAATAAATAATAAATAATGACAATTTACTGATGATTAATCCCAAACTGTAAAGGGATTACTTTACTCATTACATGTCTGCAAAATAGCAGTCTCATTATGCATCACCTCTTTACCTTTGCCATACAACTCCAAATTATTTTATTTACAAAGAAATATCCAGTGACAGTAAACAACATTTAAAAACCCCATCACTTTTTGTCCATTTGAAAATGGAGCCAGTGAAGCTTGAATAAAATTATGAATTTGGCTGATGCTGTTTGAAAACCAAGAAACTAGCCTCTAGAAATGGTCCAAAAATAGCTGCCTTAAAATTAAACCTTTATGAATAAAAATGTAAAGTTTAGAGAGTTGTTTCTGAATGAAACTCTAGCCTGCTCTGTTTAGGTGAGGCTCTCTCTTCTTTAGCCCAGGGATCTTTATCTATCGGTTTCATATGAGCATAATTAGATGCTAAACAGATTGTTAATGGAGTTTACAGCACTTCCTCTGCTTGCACTGCATTGCTCACATCCACAATCAAAGTCACGGCAGTAGCTGTCCCGGCTCTACAGTGTCTACAGTGCGAAATCCGGATAAATCTCTGTGTATACTGCCATAACATTTTTGGAACTGGGGTTGTAATATGTAATATGTTTGAATTCTGGAAAATAGACTAACTTACCACATTGTTTCCATGTGTGTTTGAGCAGGCAAATTACTAAATTGTGCCTCACCATGCCGAAATTGATGACCTCTATTCTAGAGAAACGCAGAAGAGAAAACTACAGAGTCAGTGTTGTTGAGAGAAGAGCTGAAGGGCTGAAACTGTGTTCATCTTCAGTGTTCTTTAAATTAATTCAACCTTGACTGGTAGTACAGCAAAGGAGCTCCGGTAGCTCACTATCACTCTCAGAGTAACCCACACACTCATACACCCGTACATCACCCCCTTCCCCAATACACACGCAAACACACATATATCCCACCCTTGGCTCAGGACCATTGTTTACTTTCTCTGAGCCTTGGCCAGCGCTGCTGGAGCGGGTAGTGAATGGTTTGCGTTATTGTCTCATCCTCCTGACCCTGGACGCCCTCATTCATTGCCCTCAAAAGCACCATCTGCATGATCCAACAGTCAGGGAGCGAGAACCGCGAGAGCACCCAGGCAGTGAAACACTGAGAGAGAAAGAGAGAGAGAAAGAGGGAGGGAGAAAAGTGTGGGAAGAGAGTGGTGTGGAAAGAGACTCCAAACAAGAGGAGAAGGTGGAGGAGGGAGTAATGGGGTAACACCTCTGATTGTTTTGGAAGAGTCTGTAGGATCTGCCATTGAAATCAAGGTGGAAAACTAAAATTTCATGTCATCACTGCCATGAAAAAGCCTTTTATCTCCATTTTTAAGACCACTTGGAAATTGCCAGCTTCCCATTACTTACAATATTAAAATAAAGGTTTCTACATTCTTGGCTTGAGCATACAGTTCTATGACTAACCTTTAGCTAGTACAGAATCTTTACACTACATTAAGGGTCTTTAAACTTTGAAAAGGTGCTTAACACTCAAAATCTCATCTGCAAAAATGTTTCTTTGAGGAAATGTCTATTAAGAGGTTCTTTGGGAATCAAAAATGCTTCTTCTACAGCATTGCTTCCAGTTTTAACTACCTTTGTTATTAACAGTGACATTGAAAAAAAAACACGTCTATTTGTATTGATTTTCAGATGAATTAAGTTTAGCATATCAGCTCAAGTATTGGCAAAAGTACATCCCTTGTACTTTATCCCATCCTATATATACATTCTTCATGTAAATGTAAAACACATTTAAAACCACTTTTTTGCTGGGAGTAAACATTTTGTGATTAATAGGCCAATGAAGGTTCTAAAAAGCAAAGCTTCCAGATTTCTTTTTTAGATACGTTAACAGACATTTAAATAAAAACATGTTATCCTTTCTGATCCTACCACATCAAAAAGTAACTTTTCTTATGGCAGCAACAGTATGTGAATCTTTATTCACATGTTCTATCTTCTGCTTTCTGTTGCTTCTGCTGATGTTTGTATGGCTCATTTAGATCATCTCCCACAGTTTTCTTTCCATCTCCCCTCTCTTTCTCCCTCTCTCCCTCTCTCTCTCTCTCTCTGATAGGGGGGGCATTCCTGAACCCAGACTGTGGCGGCCTGCATGTGTGAGGGAGGCAGTATTTTCCCATGGGGCTGCAGGTGAAAACTAGGACTCTCTCTCAGCCCTGCGAGGGACGCCATCTGTCCCCACTGCCTCTGCCTGCAGGAGGGGCACAACCCCCCTCCTCTCCCCTACACTCTCCTCTTCTCTCCCCCTGGTCTTCTCCATCCGTACCCCCTCCCTCTCTTACCTCATGCCAGCCCAGCAGGCAGCATCACTAAGGAATGCACCCCCACCCCTCTAGTGTCCTATCATCCCCTCGCTCCCCCTCCTCAATCTCCTCCCATAGACCTCCTGCCACCAACCACTCCCTCTTACTCTTTTTCTCTCACAAAACATACACTCTCTCTATTTAATCTACCATTAACATCATTATACGACTTGCCACTGATCGTATGCTAACGGTGAACAGTGTTAGTCAGGCAATGCTCTTTCCTCTCCATTTCCTCCCCACTGGTTTTAATTGGTGTGGCCTGATGAGCTACAGAGTCGGGCTGCGACTCAAAATGCTGTGTAACTAACATGCTACAGGAAAGCATGTCAATGTGCTAAGTGTAAATAATGTAAATCAATCAATCAATCAATATTTATTTGTATAGCGCTTTTTACAATTAATGTTGTGTCAAAGCAGCTTCACAGAAAAGCAGTTTATATAAAGGAAAAAAAACATGTATAGACATAGGAAAGGAAATCCAGGTCCAAGCCTCACATGAGCTAGCCAGAGGCAAACAGTGGCAAGGAAAAACTCCCTTAGAGTAAAGAAGAAACCTCGAGAGGAACCAGGCTCAAGGGGGGAACCCATCCTCCTCAGGTCGATGCCTGTACAATTTGTTTATTTCTCTTTTATAATCTGTAAAATGTTGCCAATAGTGTGGATTCTAAACTTTAACATGTGTGTTTGTACGTTGAAGAGATGTGTTATTATGGTTTGATTTAATGAAACTTTAAAACTGTAAACTTTATAAACTTTAAAACTGTACATTATAATGTTTTTGACATCAAAACAAACACAAAAGTGACTCAAGTCTCTCTTAGAATGCAATGTCCTTATTATGCACATATGTAATTATGCATCACATATAAACAATGGCGTCATGCTAAGTAAAAATTGGGAAGAAGTCAAATATGACTTAACCCTGTTAATATGGCACAACATGGCAGACATCTCGGCATGGAGTTGTAGAGATTCCTAATGGTGTCCTGCAAGAATCCAACCCATGCAGCTTGAATATTCTCACACAGTTCCTGCAGACTTCGAGGTAGGAGTGGAGGTGGAGTGACACCAGGCCCTCTGGACATGTGATGCAAACTGTTCATTTTGACGGTGACGATGGTGCCTCCACACACAGATTCGTTGGTCGTCTCCACTGAAACAAAAACAGGACTCGTCACTGAAGATGACTTGCTGCCATTCTGAGTCACTCCATGACAGTCTGGTATATACAATCTGGTTGATATGATGTTAAGGGCAGTCGTTGTTATGATCTGTGTGCATGTAGTCCTGCGTTGTGCAGTCATTTGCTAATGGCGCTGGCACTAACAGGATGACTCATGGAGGGCATCACTGCTCGCTGACTGCCCACAATTGTGGCTGTTGAGTCAGTCAGGTACAGTGATAAGGCCTGTCTTTGCTTACGTCACATGCCTGGCCGAGACGGCTGCAAAACATAAATCACTCGCATGTCTCATAATGTCAAACCTACCGACCAAGTTTCTTTCCTGTTGGCTGATTCCTTCTTCGTTCAACTATTTGCGCAACTATTCTTTTGATGATGTATGTATGTTAATTGTTTATATAATGTGTATCAAATGGATAGCAAAACAGCAATAATTCCAGGCTTCCGATGGTTAATATCCACTCAGGAAATATGAGGTTTTACCATTAATGAGCCTAATAAACTACTTCAGCAGGCCTGCTGAATAAACTACTTTACCGTCATCATTAAATGACATTCAGAAGAGAGTGATCACAAAGGTCAGACTAAATCAGTCTCAGTTCAGAGTGATGACAAAAGCTGAAAGGTTATTTCATTATTGGAGTGTGGTCAGCTGGCCAACAAGAGCTTGTGTCGGAGTGGGACAGTGCGAGTGTTAACGGTCAGACGGGCTGGGCCAGCGCAAGAGAGCACTTTCACATGGGAATGTGAGCATCATCCACACACACACACACACACACACACCCACAGAGACAACTCTCAGAGGCAGTTAAGTGTGAAGCTCCCAAACTGTCACTCTGCAGACAGCCCCCACCTTCCTCCCCTCACTCACTCTACACACAGCCGCACACAAAAGCCAGACACACACACACTCGCTCTTCCCAAACACACACTCACTGCCTTACACACTGCACACAGATAGTACTGAATGGAGAAAAGGAAAGTGAGAAAGGAGAAAGTGAGAGAGAGCAGAGAGACGTCCTACTGACAGCAGTCAACATATTACCTATTTAACCGTCAGTCTACTCTCAGGCAGACAGAGAGATGAGAGCAGACAGAGAGAGAAAGAAAGCATGTGGGAGAAAGAAAGAAAGTGAGAAGATAGAAAAAGGCAGAAAAGAGAGCAGCAGTGAGATGGACAGAGAGAACAAGATATTTTTAGCATGTATTTTAGAGACAGATTTATATTCAATCAATATAATAAAAACATGATACTTTATACAGTATATACACTTCATACAGTATATCATTGCTGCTCAGTTGTTGACAGTTTAGAATACCAGTTGCCCTTTACATTGTGTGACAGCCTGACAGTCAGTCTAGATAAATTAACCAACAGAAATTGCAGCTTGGAATAAAACGTCTTTATATTAACTTATGTTATTGTTATATTAACATGACATGGAAGTTACGCAGTTGACACTTTATTCTTCAGAGAGAGAAAGTAAGAGTGGGAGAGACAGACAGACAGACAGACAGACAGAGCTGTGGTGAGACAGTAGTGAGTTGAAGTGTCCTCATTCTCTCACTGGACCAGCGGAACAAAGCTGTAGACGGGCCAGTGGGACAGCGGGACAGTGGGTGGCGGTTTACTAACCCACCCCAATCACTGCGCCTCTTTCACCCTGCCGGTGACCCCGCCCCGATTGTTTCCAGTGCCTCTGTCAGCTCCCATTGTTGCTGAGAGGTTTAATGGGGAGAAAATATAAGAGGGTGGGGTCTCCCCCTCTTTCCACCTCCACTTGGAGAGGTCTGACTATCTGACCCAAAAAAACACTTGCAACAAAAAGTGAGGATAAGGAGAAGGGTAGAGGAACGGGACAGTGCCCCCTGTCTTTCAGGGCTGACTCAGACACATGAGGCTAATTCACCTAGACCGATATCACATTGAGAAATTAACACACTGCTTTAACTGCAGGACAGTCTGTTCAAGCAACTGTCATGCAGGAAGCCTTTTTAATGCGTAGCTCAATTTTGCCTCTGTAAAGAGCACACTGACTGATGCTCCACCAGCAATCACATTACAACTGGATTAAACAGTCAATCAATAAACAGTACTAATATGTATATAAACTCCCTTAGCCGTCTTTGTAAAATACAGGACATTTTTGTTTTACGGGTCTGCTGTGTACCTTGTTAATCAATTATGTAAGACTATCCATTAAAGCAGCCTTTCTTGTCAAATACTTGAATAACAGCACTCTGCCGAAGGACCCATGGGCTCCTAATTGTACAAATGGGTTGCTTAATTGATCATTGATTAGTGATCAATAGGAAACACATGTTCTGGATCTGTACACGAAGGTGATTGAGAAGGAGCAATAAAATCAGCCAGAGAGTTTGACAAGGTCCAACGATCACACTTTCTCTGAACAGGGCTGGTGAGAGAGAGAGAGAGAGAGAGAGAGAGAGAGAGAGAGAGAGAGAGGATAGATAGTTTTAGAAATTAGATGTCTGGATTTCTCAGACCTACTTGGTCAATGATGTTTTATGATGCTTCTTTTGAATTTGGTCAAGCATAATATAGTTGCAAATGTACTTTTTATCAACTGACTCACTCAGTCAGATATATAGGAATATATACTTACTTGGCATCAAGTTGCTAATTGAGATAATGTTTACATTTACATAATGTTCATGTTACTTTATACAGAATACTGTTAATGATGCTGCAAGTAAAAACCCATGTGCTTGGGCCAGATGGGGCCACAGTGAGAAGGGTTTACTGCAGGTTATTTTCGTAGTCCATTTCCTATGGAATTAGATGTATTTGAATAATAGGTGTGGCAAGAATGCTGGCAATAAATGTTGGGCTGTTATAACAAACATCTGAACATAAACAATCTGGTATTCCAAGTGTCGGAGAACAGTGTAAAAGGCCATCATGGCCATATCAACTCATCATCTAAACCTCTGGGTCGCAGGAGATGCAGGAACCTATGCCAGTATTCATTGGGTGGATGGCAGGAAAGATACTGGACAGGCCACCAGGCCATTACAGGGCAGACATACACATTGACACCTAGGGGTCAATTTAGCATCGCCAATCAGCCTGAATGAAAGTCCTTGGGACACGAGACACGGGATACAAACTACACACAGAAAGGACCCTGGATGCCACAAACAAGAATCAAACCCAGGCCCTTCTTGCTGCTATGTACCGCATCACAGTGACACCCTTAAAACATAATTAAAAAAATTAATCTGCATTGAGTGAACACTTTATGATAGTGCAGGAAAATTACTTCTAATAAACATTAACTTAGGTTAAAAGTAAAAAAAAATGTTTTCTCTTCTCCTGTAAAGTTGCCATTTGGGAGATACAAGGTTTTTGTTTTCCCACAGTGGTATCATGCTAAAGTATTTCAAATTTGAATGAACAGACTTTCTGTGGTTCTGTCACTGAAAATGACACATAAACATACCATTTTCACACAAACACAGACATTTGCAACACACACACACACACACATACACACACATGCACCCCATGCAAACACTGCAGGTTTCAGAGTGGCATGGCTCCAGGCAGAGTGGGGGTATCACTTGGACCCTCAATCTCCACTCCAAGGGGAACATCAATGCTTCCCTTTGATCCCGCACTCAAGGTTTGTCTTAAAAGGGCCACGGTCGGATGGAGAGACGGGGAGACACTCCACATCAGTGGAGCATCACATGCCCCGCCAGCAGCCTCAGGTAGCTCCTCACGACACTCATGCCACCCTATTAAATATGGAACACAAAGACAAAGGAGCAGAGATTGGGAGCGAACGCAGGAGGAGGTGGGGGCAGCACTCCAGGCCTTTGAAGAGCAGAGCTGATGAGAAACCCTGGACACACACGCACATGGACACATGCAAAGAGCACACACACACACACACACACACACACACACACACACAGAAAAGCATCACAAATGTTTTTCAGTTCTTTTTGAAATGCCAAACTGTTTGCTTACAAAAGTTAAGCTAAAAGTTGATGTCACTCACAAACTAAATTCAGCAGTTGCGTCCATCAGAGGCCACACAGAATAGTTGTGTAGTTGACAAGTCAGCTTCAGTGCTGGGTGATGACACCTTAAGCTTGATGTCAACTAGTTACTGATTATGTGAACAGGATAGTAAGAACAAGCTAGCAATACAATCTAGAGCTCTTTGGAAAGGGCAGGCTCTGCTGGCCTGTGGCTTAATTCTAACATTTACAGTTAGAGAGGGGCCATAGCGCACTAGAATCCTGTAAAGTCTGAAGTTGGTTACTCTTATTCTACTGAGTTACAGCACTCTAATTTCTCTAGCTCTCCACTACGGATGAGCATCTCAGCAAAGTCACCTTTGGTGTGTCTATGTTGGAAAAAATTGGTGAGATTCTGGGGTCCCTATCTCCGTTTTCCTGAAACCTAGCAATGCGATCAAGGGCTCCTTGGAAAAGGCAAGTCATGCTCTAAAGGTAAGTCCAGTGGAATATGGTTTGTCACAGATTTGTGCCAACTTTTTAAGTTGCGTTTTGCAAAGCATTCCCTTCTCCTGTTATTCATGATGTCCTCATTGACTCTTATCACATACCTGACAACTTTAAAAACACTGAAGTTGCACAACATGCTTTGATCTAATGGTAGACTTCTTGCAAGGGCTAAACTCTGCTTCTAGGAAAACATGTGCCACCACAAACAACTGACCTAATTAACTTACTTAATTCAGTTGTGTGGAACCAGAGCAAATTCAAATCATGTCCTTCATTTTTCAGCGTACTGAGTTAACACATCATGTTAAATGGGTTGGGAGCAATAGTCAAAAATTACATTTAGGTATACTGAAAATTACAAATGTTTTTTTTTGTCCTGTAAAGTCACCGTTTTGGAGATGCAAGGTTTCTGTTGGCCAGTGATAAAATGTACAGAAGATTTGGTCAGGTAATAGGGCTGACTAAGGGGTGCCACTGCAAACAAATATATCTCTAAGCCAAGCATTCTCAAGCAAATTCTTTCAGCATTTTATTCAATTCTTGCTGAATAAATGATCATTTTGGACCAGCTCGTTTCCTTAATTCCAGCCCCTGCCTCATGTCTCCTATAAATCTATATCTTTGAGTGATCTCATTGCTGGAGAACAGCACTAGGTCAGTGTGTGGAGGGCAACCAATGTCTGTGGTCAGTGTGGGCGGATCACCCATTCCATCTCTGTCTAGGGCTCGTCCATTAAGGCTGCCAAGCTGTGAAATGCTCATTAAGCATGTGCAGGCATGTGGTGAAATGTTGCCGGTGGCACCACAAATTCAGCACAAAACACACACTACAGTCTCAGTACGCACACAGTTGAGTTAAGACATACACACTTCTGCTGGGTATGTACAGAAAGCACGCTGCCAAAGTGTTACACAGCCGGATACTCTATAAAAGGTTTGGTCACTGATTATTCTGCTTAAGTCTGTTCTAGTTTTAACTTATTCTAATCAGTATCGTAACTTCAGGGGGATGGTGGGTTCAGGATGCTATATAGAGCAAACTATGCTGATAGAGAATAAAGTATGTTCTGTATAACAAACTATCACCTCTTTCACGTTCATAATCCTTTAATCAGCATTTCATTTCCTTTATCAAATACTCTGCCTGCTGCCAGCGCCAACATTTAGGGAATCAGTAATTATGTTTTAGGAATAATTATGAAATTTCCTGGTCCAATTTGGTTGGAAAACTGTGGACCTGGCAACCCTCATGGATTGTGCATGCACTACAGCAAACACTGTATAATCAATGAAAAGCAAAAGCATGCTGTTCTACCTAACATGTGGTTATGTCCTCTGTCCTGATCATAACTTGAACAAACTCTTGAAGAACTCTTATAGTGTGTTTAATGGGTAAGAAAACAATAATTTAATAAAAAAAAATAATTAAAAGATGATTGGGGGGTTTTGGGTTGGGTTTTTGACTGGCAATTTTTTGACTGAGGGATGGCACCTCTCTTAAGTCAAACCTTATCATTTTATGTCAAATCATATGAAAATGAAACCTAGTTTTATATTTCAACAATATATTCCAAAAATAAAAACATAATGAAACATGTAATAGAACTTGAATATATTATGTATTCATATGAGATTGCCCTGAGAATTTCAAGCACACCAGGGATGATTTGATATAAATAGTTTGTGAAACACTCAGGTTAATCTTTAGCAAAGTTCAGAAGGCTTTTACAAATGTTCTGTGCATGCAGACAGAGTTCTCACACTATGTATGTAGCAATAGCTGTATTTGGATCAGTATACCTGTGTGGGTAATGTGTGTACGTATGATTCATGTGTTCTGCTGGGCTTAAATAAACAGCCGGGACAAATATGCATGTGTGTGGGTCTAAACAACTCTTCCCAATAGAGACCCCCTCCATTCAATTAGAGCTGGATAATGAATCAGTCTGGCTGTAAGAAAAAGGTGGGCCTGTAGGGAGACTAGTTGGTGGCACACACACGACACAAACATACACACACACACACACACGCACACACACACACACACACACACACTCGCTTACACTGTCCTCAACTGCACTGTAGCAGAGCAGTAAGCCCCAAGTGGCTGAAACAAGCAACTGCAGATTCAGTGCTACTGAATTCGGATAGAGAATACACAAGAAGACAAGAATAAACAAGAAGTCCATCTTTCTCATACCAACACTCACATCATCAAAAAGGAAAGGAAGAGGCAAAAGAAAAATATTCTTAATTTTTTATTTAATATGTGTTAATGTAATAAACTGCCTTCCAAGTATGTTTGGATCATTTCTCTTGGTGTATTTATCATCAAATGTTCACACAATGTAAAGGCCAGCTGGTATTGTTATATAGTGTAAAAATAAATTCATAGAAAATAATGAATTTGTAAGGTCTTCATATAGAAATGGCAAAAATTATACCAGATTACTTCATGAGATTAATAATCTACTCTGGTTCTGAAAATTCCCAGGCTTTGTTGGCTCCTATTTCTACATGGAGGGGCTTGTTATTTGGCTGATAGATTGGATTAGGTGTGTTAAAGCAGACAAACCCACTAAAATGTCAAATACAGCGGAGGCAAATAAAGTGTCTATTCTCTATGCTGTTGTCAGATTAATTTGGAAACGTAAAGCTTTTTAATCTTATGTTTGTGTCACAGATTACCATACAGACCACAGATTGCAGACAAACAAGTCTGGAAACTATTTAAAGCTCAGCACATGCATCTTAGTTAAAAAAGTACAACCTCTCTACAACTTCTAGATTCCAGTAATGTCTGCTTTAAAACAGTCAAGCTATAGACAACAGTATCTGGTCAAATCTATGACACTGACCACAAAGTTCACAGGTGTAGGTGTACACGTTTTTCCACTTTGTATCTTCAGCATGAATTTTGAATATAATTCCAAGCTCTTATTTCCCACTTCTGAGTTATAATCGAATGCAGGCCTTTGCAAATATGAATTCAGTTTAGAATGTGTGTGCATCCTCACTGAAAGGCCAGAAGCATCATGCTTCTTGTATAGCTAACAGAAACACACTGTGCTTAAAGTCACTGAATACTGCCAGTGACACATTAAAAGAGACAGTGTTAAAGAGCAAATACATGTTTTAGGTATATAATTTTTGACTTTCTGGTGGACATGTTCCTCTCCTTTTTGTAGGTTTATGTTTTTTCTTGGTTTGTACCTCAGGGAGGTTAAAAATGATCTAGTTTCTCTCTCTAACTCTAACTTCCCACATCTGAGTTAAGTGGAAAGCGGCATAAGCCATTAACTACTGGCATATAGTCATAAATGTGTACATACTCAAAAACTACCACAGTGCACTAAACAAGTGAGAATTGTGCTTCTTTTGTACAGTGACATAAAACACGGTGGCATATTCTTTACACTTTAGTAGATATATTTCAGACAAGTGTTTGTCTCTCAAATGCATGGAGGTCAAAAATGTTCTTCTAGCTTCCAGTAATTGTAATTCCATTATGAATGTGTTTGTACACTCACTCATAGAAAACTACAGTGTATTAAACAATAAAGGCAGCATTGTGCTTCTTTTATACAGTGATAGAAAACACGTTAGAACACAGATGGCTCCAGTTCCACATGCTGAAACATTTTTACTATGCCCATCATATCCTATATTCATATCCCAAATTCTTTGGATAGTGTGGGAAATAGCCCATGATATTCACAGGATCCCATGTACCCAGCGATGGCGGGCTGCTCACTCACCGCTTCAGCAGCAACAATACATTTAGTTTAATAGTTCTTCTTGTGGAAATACTATTTTCTAGTTTGGTAATGCACTTTTTACCCACATTAACTGAGATATTATTTCATTTCTCTTCAGTTTGAGAAATGAGTTACAGTTCATTTTTTCCACCAGTCTTTTGAGAAATTGGGCAAGTTTTTACATTTACAGATATATTACAGCATACTGTAAAGTTTTCAGATGTGTCCCAGGCATAGGCTAGGCTACAAAGGACCAACTGGGTGAACCAATATGCAACAGGGCCACCCTGAAGCAGACTGGTGATGCAGCACTGGGTAGTCAAGACAGACAGACAGAAGCTTGCATATTGTGGTTGCAGCAGTTAAACAATGGCAGCAGAATGTCATAATAAGATCATTTTGAAGGACCCCCAGAAATAAGATTTTTTCAAGATTTCTAAGAGGTTAATTAGGAGGTCCCAAACCCCCCGGGCCTCCTGTATTTAGCATCTTGACCCCATGTATTTAGCATCTTGACTAATAGATCTTACTGAATTAAGGAGACCAATGTCAGCATCTCTGATTGTACCACTGGTGATTTGTTAGATACATTTAACATAGATCACATTTAAATCAAATGTTTTCAGGTTGGTAACTTTGACTCACTGGGAGAAAGAATTAAAGGTGGAGTTAAAGCCCTGCTGCCATTTCAGTACATGGTAATAAAGCAAGACTCTCTCATTGCATCAATCTTTTGAGCATCAGCACTGTTCCTTCTATCTGCTTTGCCTTATTCTTCAATCTGTTCCTCTACCCATCTTTTCTCTTTCTCCTCCCTCTTTCCTGACTTATGAGGCAGATTCCTTTTCTGACTTATGAGACGCACACACACACACACATACTGGTGAATCCCTGGGGGCATCGGGGAAGGGCAGGGAGGCTGGAAATGAATTCAGCGATGTTGCAAGTGGCACCACGCATCTGCATCTGTAATTAACCCCCAGAAAGACACACTGAGCTAGAGCTACCTCCCCCCTCCCTCTCTTTCTCGCTCTCCCTCTCTCTCTCACTCTCATCCTCTCTCAAAGGCTTCTTAAGAGACGCTTGGTGGGCCAATTAAGGTGAGGGTCTGCATGTGTGTGTATGTGTGTGTGTGTGTACGCATGTGTGCATGTCCGTGTGCCTTGGCACATCTAGTGCGTGGCAGAGTGTGCGTTTGTTTGCCTGCATCTCTCTGAATGTGTTTTTGGGGGTAGCGTGTGTGTGTGTAGGTGTGTAAAGTGGCATCTCTTTGTGTCTGGGATGTGCCACAGTTGTGGGTGTTGTACTGAGCCCTGAGGCCAGAGCTGGTTGAGGTATTTGCCCGGTTTGTGTTTGATGACATTTCTACGGGGAACAGCATATCTCAGGCACCACACACACACGCGGCCCATCCGGCAAATTCACTCCTGCATGCCACTCCACCAGAATTTCAAAAAGATTTTACAGCGGAAGGTGGAAGAGCAAAACACAGACTTCTGGAGAAAAGATACCACGCTCTAGACGCTAGACTGCTGTCTTTAGGCCACTAAGAAGAGTGTTTGATTCTAACGTTTATTCTTTGCTTCAGTCAACATGAATAATACAGCATTACGAAGGCCAAAACAGTGATAACACATAAACTACCTAAATAATTCAACCAACCAAGAATAAATTACTAAAAGATAAATAACTAAAAGAACGATGGAAAAAATATTTACGGTGTAAAAATAATTGCTTGGATTTCTGGACTTGAATGTACATGAAGTAATGTTACAGATGTTACTTCCATGATTATTGTAGATTACAGGCTAATGATTTTTAACCATGACCATTTTTCGCACCAAAATATATAGAGTATATTACAAGTTTTTAGGTTTGGTATCATGCACTTATTGGCTTTTGACATGTAAAGACTTTTTAAGCGCATCCACACAAATCTGCAGGAATTCATTTTCCACAGGATTGGACAGAATATTTACCACCATGTCAGTTTCATCGATTGATTGAACTTGATTGATGCAGTCTTGGCTTAATTCTTTAGTTCTTCTTTAAGCTTCAAGGTCCATGTTTTAATACTGTATTGTCATATAAGTTAGTACATTTATTCACATCTTTTTGACACCACCATAATGGTTACTGATGAGACAAGATGTAGTTACTGATAGATCCAGATCAGAGTGAAATTGTCTGGGTTATAATTGTTAATAGAG
Organism: Semaprochilodus insignis; assembly: GCA_034552555.1. NCBI lineage: Eukaryota > Metazoa > Chordata > Actinopteri > Characiformes > Prochilodontidae > Semaprochilodus > Semaprochilodus insignis. Next base: position 28,554,667 of record CM067479.1, on the reverse strand, counting down.
TAATAATCATAGAGATGAGGCACTCTCATTTCTCCACTTTCAAGTTCATTGCCCCACCTTCCAATGTAAATCTAATTTAGTGTGAATGTAAGACTACTTTTGAAATGACTGACCTATTGTCATCTGTAACATTAGAGTGCATTCTCACTGGCAAAAGGTAAACCCAAATTGCGCACAGTGGGTGCCTCTCTCAAAGCATAGGGCTGGGGGGTAAAGGGGGATCAAGAGGGACCCCACTGTGGGATGAGGAAGAAAGAGAGGAGAGGAGGAAAGGGTAGAGCACCCACCCTCTGCCTGTGTGGAGGGGTGCATCACTGAGAGGCCAATTAACAGCCACCGAGACCCAGGGGCTGAGTACACAAACCCAACCCAACACCATCCATCTTCATAAAATGAACACCTTTCCATCTCCTCTAAGCTCACGGATGTGTTTATGCTGCAGCCTGAATGTCCTGTTTGTTTATGTCGTTTTGCATGAAATGACTTTATGATGCTTTAAGATACTTTATGCCATTAGGAGTTTGTGACAAACATACACATCCGTTAGTTTGTTGACTTGCCAACAAGTGTCAACAAGGCAAAAAGGGCTCAAAGACAACACCTTGAGGAGGAGGAAGCAGAGAGAAAAAGTCCCCTCAGATGCCCCTCAGTGTTAGGGAGAAAAATGGAGAAGAATCCCTTTCCTGTTTGGTGCGCGCCTGATTAGCGTCCACACAGCTCCATCCATGCATTATAGATGAGGCAATAATTAGCATGTGTGCTAAGATGGGGAATATTAGCACTATAAGGGGACTGGCTACCACACACACATACACACATGTTAGCACAGGATTTAAGAGTGTGTGTGTAAACAGAAAGGGCTGTGGGTGTCCCTTAGACGCTCACCTGATGGTGACAGCCGAGGGGGAACAGGGTAAATATGATGAAAAATGTGACCTCTGAATAATGCATGACCCTGCTGGTCAATAGCTCCTGATCTGCTTTAAGGAGCGCCGCTCCTATTACCATTATAAGATTAAAACCGAGCTGCCTTTGTCTGGACCAAGCGACATGGCTACGATACCTGTCAGCACTGACCGAGCTTGGCTAGACCACACACACTGCTAAGGGAATGTGCTTATGTGTATGAGGTAGGGTGGTGCTGTAGGAAGCTGTACAGTTGCTATTCTGAGGGAAGTGAACTTCAATATATGCAATGTGGGCAGCAAATATTTGTTTCTTTTTTGTTGTTTGGGTGTGTGGGTGTTTTTGTATGGATCTTGCATGTCTAAACACTTGCATGCTCAGTTCTGTTCTCAACAATTTCTTGGGAAGTTCATACCATGACTGTCAGAATCTTGTATCTCCATATTTTTTTCTAATGCCAGCTGCTCTTTATACTGTGTCAAAGTACTCAAAATGAAAGGACCAAAGGAATGCTCTGAAAATTACTTGAAATTCATTTTTAGAGTTGAATAGTGGAGGAAACAAACAATAAAAATTGGTACCTGCTCTGGTAAAAGTAACTAAATGACTCAGATGCCAAAACAAGACAGATGGCCCATAGACCAAGTTAAAAAATATATACTATATTTAAAGGACCATGTCTGGCAAACAAAGGAAAACTTTTGTTATCTCAGTTTTGAATTTTTTACTTGGCTTTGGTTTTGGTGAGCAAATCATTTGGTTACATTGGCCATGTTTGGTGCTATATAGAATTATTTTAAAAAGATTCTTTAAGTAATCAAAATAACCAGTAATCAACCATACATTCTCAGAAAACGGTCACTGAGTACCACAAGGGTACATTTCCAGGACTTTTAGTTAGGTAACAAAACTGTAGCACCTCATTGTGATTATTTTTATGAAGTTGCATTGACTCCATACTGTGTAGGTCAAACTCATTTAAATATCATTCCTAAAATATAATATTTTCACAAATGGTTTTGGCCTGGTCAGAGTTCAGGTGTTAAGCCTATAGAGAATATTTGTTCTCACATTAAATACAAAGCAGTTCAGCATTGTTTTTCAACTGTTTGAAGCCATCACTGCTGAGTGAAACTATTGACTCTTCGAGTCTACCTACAAGACTTCAAGATTTAAAGAACTCAAACTGAAAAGCTACCTCACATTAACTTACTTTATCTGTTTCATTTTGCTAAGTCTCATATCAATGTTGTGAAGACTATTAAAAGCTTTGTGTTTTGACATTTTAGACTTACATCCTAAGACCATTGATCTATCTTTAAAGGTGTATTTGCATCAACAAAAATGTACCAGTACAGGGCACTTCCTGTTACTGTGTAGAAACTATGAACCACGTACCTGGTCAAAGAACCTCTTAAACATTCAAATGGCCCTTTGAGTTGTTCAGGCTCTGTTTCATTTGGTAACCTTTGCCCTTACTGAAGAACAGTTGAAGAGTGTCCTAACAAGAGAACTATGTAAGATGATGCAATCTGTCAAATTCATACTCCATACGGTCTATTGCCTTCCTTTTTGCTCCTATACCGTTTTTATCCAGAATCATTGTTCAGCATAAAATTTCCTGCCTTTACTTGCCAAGAGCATGTTGGAAGCAATGCCACAGTTAAATCTTGTTTTGCTGCTACTTTTGTTACTTGTTCTCTTTGCTTTGTTCGCTTTCTTACTGAGAGCAGACATGTTTCTTCTTCATCCGCTCATGTGGAGACTGAAGGCCGACTTGACGGTACAGTGACTCACCTACGCCTCTTAAGGTACAAAGTGGAGACAGGACAGGCCGGGGCTAGCCCTTTCACATACTAACATACTAACTAACAGTAGATATCTCTGGAACACAATATATAGACATCTGTTATTTCTGTTAGCGGTTCACGTCCTTGCAGTCACTTGAGCGCTAATTCAATTTTCAAATGTCAAATTTACAGGTGCACAGCTATTCACCATGTTATTTCTGGCATGTGCACCCTCCACACCACATGTCAAGTATAAACATAGTTTTATACACTGCATTGTTTTCCTGTCCTGTCATATCCTGTTTCTCATCCTCTCTGACAATAAGGTATAAGTTATTTTATACAGCATTTTATATAATTTTTTTAAAGACTCTCGACTTTATCATGGGACCAATTTGCAATTAATTTCCTCTCCTCCTCTCCCTGCTACCCATGGCTCATTTTCACTTCTCTTCTGTTCTTTCTCTTCTTCGTACCTTCTTGCAATTAGTCAGAAAGTAAGAAAATTACATCATCTTACATAGTACTTTAAGGGTGTAATGTTAGTGACCTGCAATGTAAAACAGCACAATTAAAAGGAGGCCCAAGAAACCAAGAAACCTGGTGAGTGTCCCTGCCAAAAAAAAGGACAAAATAAACGACAACAATGTTAAAGCAGTTATAAGACTCCAGAGTGGACTAGCTTTTCTGCCTGAGTAGTTTCAGTGTTACATAAAGACCCTGTCCCCAGGAGTAACCTATCTGAGAGAGAGAGAGAGAGAGAGAGAGAGAGAGAAAGAGAGAGGGAGGGAGAGAGGACGCTCATCCTCAGGTAATCACCCCGCCGTTTAATCTCGCCATAACGATGTTAGCTTCGGTCTGCCAGAGAAAGTTAAATATTCACGATACAAGGCAATCTACTCACTGTTCAAACAAAGTGCCCTGCCAAGTTCAGCCATGTATGGAAAGTGGCGCTGAGCGAGCGGGCAAGTGGGAGCTACTTTATTATTCACACAAGGCATAATAAACCAAGCCTGTTCAGTTAGCACTTAAACTCCCTGCGCTTTAGTGGTTTAGCCTTAACGCGACAGCACTGATTTGGACATGTCCTATTAATAGTCTACAGCCTGCTTCTTCATGCCATGTTAATAAGAGCTCGCCCAAGCTATGAATAGCTGCTCATCCTTTTTTTCCAGAGCAGGCAGGAGGAAAACTATACATTTATATGTATGTGAGGGGACACTGTCAATAAATGTGTGCCTGGGTGGATATAACTGGGTATGGGTGGGCTAGAGGGATATGTGTGTGCTTCCCTCTCATGCAAATATGTAGAGTTGAGTGTGTGCTCTGCTTGTGTGTGTCTATTGCACTATTCCTCAGTGGCAGACAGCTCTGGTGTGTACGGTTCAAGTATGCTGGCTTCTGGCCTCCTCATCAGCATGGATATTTAATGGCCTGAGAGCACACTCTCCTTCCTCATCCTCAACCCCTGCGAAGCTCCCTGACTTTGATACCCACACATTACTGTTTAATGGAAAACAAGACGGCCGTTTACACTTATCAAGCAGCATATTCAATTAACAGGGCCGGCCCACGGGCCCGGCTCAAATCATGTATAATTTTGTCATACAAAATGTTCGATATATTTACATAGGGCCTGAAATCATTACCCACTTCAGTCTTTTTCATGTGAAAAGAATCCAAAGCGTCTCAGTAAAAATATGGTAATTGTTGAATCGTGTATAATTTTGGTCATACAGACATATTCAGTATACTTACATAGCGCCTGAAATCATTAGCCATTTTTTTACTTTAAAATTACACATGGTGTCTTAATAATTTACAGTATTTGTTGAATCATATAGTTATATGCCAAATTTTGGGCATCTCTGGTCAAATTACTAAATAGCTGAACACATCCTCTACGGAGAACCCTATATAGCATGTTTGTCTGTAAATTTTGCTGCTCAATATCTATTTATTTGTTGAGATTAGCATATTGGGAAAAAAAGCATAAAATATATAACATGCCATAACTTTTGCACAGGCCACATTATATGTGTTTTTTTCCCAATATGTTCCATTCAGCAAAATAATTGTGCATTAAAAGGTATAGATGTATGTTCTTCATAGATGACTCTATAAAATCAACATTATAAACTATCTTTCCACGGGTGCCTAACTTCACACATTCTTACATTTGCAATTACAGAATTACACTCATCATCAAAAGAATAGTTGCACCCAGAAGGAATCAACCAACAGGAATGAAACTTGGTGGGTAGGTTTGACATTGTGAGACATACAAATAATTCAAGTTTCTCACTGGCCGTGCATGTGACGTAAGACGAGCCTTATTGCTGTACCTGACTGACTCAACAGCCACAATTGCAGACATTCAACAAGCAGTGATGCCCTCCACGAGTCCTCCTGCCAGCACCATTGGTAGACAGCTGCACAATGAAGGACTGCATCCACGCAGACTGTTATAATGACTGCCCTTAACACCACGTCAACGTCACCAAAGACTGCAATGGATGTCATGGCAGACTTTCATGGAGTGACTCAAAATGGCAGCCGGTCATCTTCAGTGACGAGTCCCGCTTTTGTCTTGGTAGAAACAAGTCCCTGTGTGAAAGCACTATAATGAATGAATTTGTTGTCATGCATCACACGTCCAGAAGGCCTGGTGTCACTCCACTCCTACCGCAAAGAATGCAGGAACTGCATGAGAATTTTCAAGCTGCATGTCATGGATTATCGCAGGACATCATTAGGAACCTCAACAACTCCATGCCAAGACATCTGACATGTTTCCACCATACTTCTTCTGTATGTGTAGCTCAATAAATATTGCCCATATCAGACTAAATTTATCATCATTTATTGTTCCTCTTTCTGAATAGCATTGCAATCGGACACTTCCTTTTAACTTCTCTTTTGACAACGAGTGTATTTGCAAACATTATAAACATTAATGATGCCTCAACAAACCATCATGCTGCCATATAATGTTACAACTGTTAGCTCTAGTTTTAGCCCATCTGAAATCTCCATTTCTCTTTTGCCTCCTTATCAGACCTGAGAACCTGCAGTTTCTGAGAAATCTCTTTGCTTTTTATTACTAGTGGCAAAAAAATGTATATAATAAAACATGTTTTAAACATACTTTTCTGTAGTTGTATATAAGTGTGCAGCTTTAAGGCGTTTTGTAACTACTGCCTTCAGTGCCAGAACCCCAAAGAGAATCAACTATATCTGATATATATCATTAATACCCAACCAAGTTTGCATAACATAAACGTTTATTTGAAAAGCAGAAGATCCTAATTTTGTTTCACATCTGATGTTCAACACAGTCCTGTCCTGGTAAGTTAAGCTGCTCAATGAAAATACTAGAATTTTATATTTCTATAATTGTCCATGTTATATGATACTGCACATTGTGCTTCAGAGATGATCTGTGATTGCCTGAATTTGTTTTGACCACCTCAATCAAAAGTGGTGTTTCTTGTTTTGGGGTCGTTTTACTAAGGGATGCAACAAATCCCCTTAAAGGTTGACTGTGCCATTTATTCTGAAAATCACTTCCTACTTCAGTCTGTTTCATTCTAAAATAACAAAAAGTGTAAAGATATTGTATTTGCATGAACCGTATTTCACATTTTGTCCTGCACAGCACTCACATATAATATTTACATACAGCCAGATTATAAAATCCCACTTCAGTCCTGAAAAGAATGAGAAGGTTCTTAGTAAAGATAAACAGGGTAAATTGTTGAATCATTTAGATATCAGGTAACAAATTTGGATTGAAGAAGGTATAAAATGTATCGCTATTAAAATTCTTATACAGTAAAAAAAACCTTACTAATTAAACTGTAGATTATTAAAATTTATAAAAAGTTTAGCAATTTTATACTTTCTGTTTTACATTTGTTTAATAGTAAATGGACTCTTTTTGGGAATAAAAACATGCTGGGATGAAATATTTCAAAGATCATATAAGAGAAAAACAATATCGCATAGTTTGTAGAATAAGCAGAAGGAAAAGGGGGAAATTGTGAATATGAGAAGATCAGTGAATGTGTAAGACGTGTAACCGCTCTGTGTTTGAAGCGTGTCCCTAATGCTAACAGTGCTGTGTGAAGAAGCAACTACCTAAGCACATGATGCAAATGTTGTAATTATTTTCGTGTTTGAGTACCTTCTGGCTATTTCTTCCTGCACAGTGAAATAGGATGTGTTTGCGTATGTGTGTGTGTGTGTGTGTGTGTGTGCGCGTGTGTTTGTGTCCTGGGCAGGTGTGTTGAAGAGGTGTCTGTTTTCACTCTCCATATTTTGGCACGAACCACATCCAAACAACTTGCACACATCTGACAAACACTTTTTTGTTTTTCTCCCAGAGCACACCTCTGTTTACTTCTTTAATCAGTCTGCAAATAGCTTCACGTAACCGAATTAAAATGACACACCTAAACCAACCCCCCATATACCTCTAAAAAAAGCCTCTAAAAAGAGCAAATCCACCAAATCCAAGATTGCATTAACCCACATCCATCCCCCACACTACTCTCTCCGTCTCTCTCCCTCACTTTCTCTCTCTCCTTCTCTCTCTGTTTATGACACCTGGACTGGTGAGCTTCAAACATATTGCTTCCTCCACTGTTTGTGATAACAGCAATTTGCGCGTCAGGCTGAGGGAAGAGGAATAATGCAGATGTAATGAGGAGGCAGCAGAAGGATTGAGAGGTGTATCGGCTCAGTAATTTGAAACGATGGCCCCCACCCAGCTGCCAGAGAGAGAGTGCAGAGCGGAGACCGGAGACCGGCAGGCTCTGGCCTAAATGTATAGCTTCCATTTCTCACATCTCCCTTTCTCTCTCTCTCTCTCTCTCTCTTACTCTCTCTCTCACTCTCTTTCTCTCTCTCTCACACGCAGGCATATCAGGCAGTAATTGATTCTTCCAAGGTTCCAGTGGCTCACAGCCTTTGTGTGGTGTCGGCACACGTGGCGCTGACACTTGGAAGAATTACAGCCACACTGACGGATTGTGTGTATGTGTGTGGTAGTGTGTGTGGTCATGATCATGGCTCTTTTAAGGTTAGAAGGTATTATAGCAGGGCTCAAGAGGTGGGCTATTCCCCGCTATCTTTGTGAATTAAACAAATTAGGGATATTAACTGGGGTCCATTAAGACCACCAAGTTTCGTCCCAAAACACAATATACGTACTGTAGATCAATAATTTCAAGAATGTGGGCTTTAGACAGACAAGAAATGACAATGCAATGCTATGATTAATATCATCTTTGTTAGAGAAATAAAAAGGAGTTTTCCGTTATATCAGCTTTACGTAACTTTACATAACTCAAAATTATTACAACTGGATAAACAGCACTTTGGAATTAAACAAGTTTTGGTTATGAATATAAAGGTTAAACGTTTTTTCTGAACATTTGAAAAGGCTGTTGGCCTTTCTGACTAAACCAGTACAAATATAATAGCTTTTTTCATTTTGTGACTATTAAAGGTCATTTGACTGAACTAGCATCATCATCATCATCATCATCGTCATCATGATTTTGACAACAACAGCAGCAAATAATGACAAGCATGAGTAGTATTAACCCCGTTAAACTGTGGGAGACCTTTATTTCTTCAGTTCTGTATCTTAAGTAACTGCAAATAATCTACAGTAGTTATTGACTATGTTTGAAAATTAATAACTGAATAATACTCATGGATTTCATGGGGTTAATTAAATCTTAACTGCCTGATAAGAGAGAGATGAACTCCATACAAATACTACATATCAGTGACATCACTTGACAAATTATGCAGAACCCACAGTGGCTCGTTCATTAATCTGAGAACAGGGCCTTTATGTGTTTGTGGTATGGTGCATCAGTTGCAGTCAGTGGCAGCACCTCTGCTGGAGGGCTCAGGACACTTCCTCCTGGGGGCAGTATGTTGGCTGGGAGTGAAAGGGTGTAGTTTAAGTAAAGTGGTGAAGAATGACCCCAAGCCAAGCTCTTTGCCATTACACCCTCAGCACTGCGATGGGGGTTTGGATGACTGGGGAGGACTGTTGCTCATATCGATCCAGACTTTTTTTAATCGGGCATAACAGATATAACTTCCTTCAATCAAATTCCCTGGGTAAACTGATATAAAAACTAACCTTGTTAAATTTATTGACAGGACATTGAAATAAATATTAGAAGCATGAAGTGGGGGAGGAGGAAGAGTGGTGAGGATTCAATCCATTGATTTCTTTAAACATAATAAAATGTCGTTGTGGTTGCCTCAGCTAACTCTCTCTCTCTCTCTCTCTCTCTCTCTCTCCTTAGCATATTAGGTGGGGAATAGTGTGAAAAAATGCTTAGCAAACTGGATCGGCGGTCTGGGCAGACGTGGGAGTGGCTCCCTCGAGGGTGCCACCAAGCCCCATGCACATAAATCTAAGGCCCGCTGCAAACAATCAATTTTCAATTTTAATTATTTACCATGCCCTTCTGGACGGAGACATTCATTTTCCCCCTCTGTCTGGATTAAAAATTAAAAATTAGGAGATTAATATTTGGCAGAGTGGGCAGAATTAAGTTTCCCTTTCCAAAAATTTTATTAGGTCCCTCCCCTCCCAGTGTGAGAGAGCCATGGCTTGTGATATCCAAACGGGGCAATCGATAACTTAATAAATTGTCTCTGACCCCCTGTGTTGGCCTTACACACACCATACCACACCACACACGTATATATATATATATATATATATATATATATATATATATATATAATGTACATTGTAATTTTTACTGTGGTCTGTGGTTTAACCGCTGGTGTCCAGCAGCATTAAATATGAGATTCAGCAGTTTTACAGTACCTGTACTGCTCACCTGCATTTAGATATCACAGCACTAAACTTAATTACCACTGCCCAGTGGTAGCAGCACCACCTTAGCAAAGGAACTCTATGCATCAATGCAAGGATTGCTGTAATAATAGAACTGGACAGTCCTATCTTATTAATCAGAGGTAATATTTTACCTTAATGGAACTTCTTTTTTCTCCAAATGTGCAACTTACTTGCTTTTTAGACCCATGCCACAACAAAGACGACACCACAAAAGCCTCCAAGCTGCTATGATTAGAAAGGCCCTCTCATTTTTACCCCTGGGCCAACCAAAATGCCTGCTAAAATCCCATGAAATACACATGGCAATGGATTTCTAAACATGACATGCTTAAAATTTCAAAATGTTTGACACTGACTTATCAAAATCACAAAAACACAGCATGAAGGCACATCTCAGATCTTTACGACTGTGTTTATAGAGCGGTGCATTAACAATGATGATTCTGAAGATAAATGCATGGAGGATCATAAGAACATAGTTATGAACATGACTTGTTTTAAACGCAAAAGTAGCCAAGCAGCAAATACCATTAGGTAAATACTTTAACTATCAAATCTAAACACAGCACAAACATCCACCAGCTCATTAATATTGAGATCATAAATGCTAGAAATCCCCAGTATATATTTTTACATTGGTCATTGTTTCTCATAAGTGCAAAGCTAGATATCCAAGTTTTTACATTTTTTCTGATTTATTTATGTTTTTTGTTTTCTACCTCAGTGTATAAACAACACTTAGCAAAAGCCACGGTTATAGTTACACTTTTTTCATGTTCTACATTTTTTGCAGCATAGTGGAGTGTTTGAATTGCACCCACCTCAAAGGCCAACCCTGCTATCCTCTAGTTTCACATATACTTCATAGACACAACTAGGCATAAGAGACCTGCTGCTAATGTTTAACATCAAGTGACTTCATTATGGGAGGGATACAGAGAGAGAGACAGAGAGAGAGAGGAAGAGAAGCAGTAAACAGAAGCTGAGAGTGTAATGTCTATGGGGTCAGTGTCTCTTGTTGAGAGTGTTGGGTCTCAGTAGGGGGTTGTCAGTGAGTTGAAGAAGAGGGAGCAGGCTGTGTTCTCAGTAGAGACGAGCCGTGCTGCTCTTTCTGCACTCAGCATTCATCAGGACACTACTACCCCTGTAGCTGTAGTCATGTTAACATTATCTATAAGCACATGCAGTGGTCAACAAAAAGTGTTAATGAGGAACACACACAAACAGACTCACAGGTACCCAACACATATACTTCTGCCACTTAGTAATCTTCCTCTCAATACAACTGTTATTATTGTTATTTGTGTTACTGTTACTGTATAGCTTATTGAAACAAACAAATGAACTATTTGTTTATTTGTTTGTTTGTTTGTTATAGGTACACATATTGGGGGTTTATTAGGGTCTTGTTATTTGTTCATTAAAGCCCAGATTAGACACTTCTGAATGGCTGCTATGCATTTGACTTTTCTCATCGTAGCCTGTAGTAGTACATAGCTGTAGGGCGCTCACGTAAAAATCTCTAAACAAAGCATTATTAGTTGTAAGAAAACACAATAAATACTTTCTAAGATGTTGCTCTGAATATTATTCATGACTTAACATTTAATTCTCTAATGCACTGATCTTATTACATTAGTATATGATTGGAAAAAAAAAAAAACAGCCCAAAATAAGGTCTTAAAAGTGTTTACTGCATGCCTTTACAACTGATAATGCAATTATTAGTCATGTGTTATTAAAAAAACTAATTATTTAATTAGTGATCGTACAACACTACTGTTATCTGGCGGCATATTATTATTATTATTATTATTATTATTATTATCCAACAGATTTTTGTTCAATTACTAGTCTTGTACTTGTATACAGCTGTTTGATTGGACATATGGTCAGTCCATTAATAACACCCTCTAAACCATGTGTGGAACCATGGCACCTAGTAACACTCCAACAACCCAACAACCACCTGGGATACCATAGCAGCCACTTTCCAACACCTTTACAACCACCTAACATTAATAATAATAATAATAATAATAATAATAATAACATCCGTAAAACAATTAATCTAGTGCATAAATGATGTTCCTTTGTCCATTGCATATCTTCAACAGTGGGGGACTGCTGTATCCTTGAGCACCAAACCTTGAGCAGTATGAATTGTTGGCACCGGTAGGTTGAGCCCATTCAGGATAGCAGCTAAGATGATTGGTTAGCATTAGACCCCTAAGGCTATATTTGACCTTTAACCCCAGGGACACTGAGGGCCTCAGACACCTGTGCACAGAGACGAAGGCTTTCTCTACAGTGTCCATGGCCAGAAAGGTCAAGAGGTTGACCCTTACCCCCAGCAGCATAACCCTGTGTGATAGTCCACTTGACCCCTGCTTATCCTCATGGGTGCCAAATGAGCCGTGGGCCACACGAAGACCAGAAAACACACCCAGCGCCACTGACAAATGAGGTCAGAACCAGAGGAGACAGATTTATGTCTTAAATATAAACACACTTGACCCTTTAATGCTGATGCAAAAAACAACGTTTTGTCTTTTAATCAGTCTTCTTCTAATAACAGGATTTCAGAGCTACTGCTGCACTTATGCTGATATATACAGAACATGATCTAATGAAACTGGCAACAAGTACTTTTTGCTTGATGTGATGGGTCATTCTCTGGTTAGGGTGACAGAGTGCGTCTCAGGTTTTGCTGAGGTTAAAGCACACTTTTAATGCTAATTGTGCCTCCAGTGTGTGTCTATATCCAAATAATGTTTAGCAATATGTAAAAGCATTAAATGCATAAAATATGCTATTTCAAATGCTTGGGTGATTTTATGGTTTGCTTGAATATACAAAATAAGCTTTCCACAACAAAAGTAACATTTAGTAAAGTGTTTTTAATGCAAACATTTTTTCAGTCAGGTCCACTAAATAATAGAAATACTTATCAGAATCAGAATCAGAATCAAGCTTTATTGGCCAAGTACTATCTAGTAGAATTTTTCCATAATACATGGTTTTCATAAATATTACAAACAATTAAAATTTTATTTTAAAATATATACACCAAATAATTTTGTCACTGGTGTTATCAAAACACCAGTATTTTATGTATTCACATATTTTCAGTTTAACTGCATTTTTGGGTAACAAGGTCAGTGAAGTGTCATTTAAACACTTTGAATGGGAATTATACGGAATGGGAATGGGAATTAAAATGGGTTATTTTACACTTCAGCCTTCAACAAGTTCTGCCTGTCACAGGTGTTGTAGTGGTTAAAACCCTCAGTATGTGATATTTAATTAAAATGATTTAATGAACAATTTTATAATTTGAATATTTGATTTTTTTCCCTGCATGTATCAGCCATTCTGTGATAATCCCCTTTTTTGGTCTAACCATCGCTGACTTATAGTCATCTGCATCTATAACACCATTGACATGATGTTATGCAGGGATGGAGGTTCACCTATTTGATTAAGCAACAAGCACATTACACACCAGCAGTCTAACTTGCACATCAGTTTGTGATGGCCATTTCTGATAGGTATTTGACCATTTGACAGTAGTCCGCTTCTTCAAACAGTGTAAAAGTACACTCCAAGACAACAACTGTGGTTTAAAGGTCCAGCTGAGTACCCCAAATAAGATCATCTCTGAAGCACTTTTGTTGTAACCTAATGTTTTAAAGCAGACCCATGAAATAAAAAGGCTGGAGACAAGACTGGTTGTGTATCAAAAATATCAAATGCCCTATTTTTGTTACATGGCTTGACATGACAATTACCCATCAACTTGTCATTTAATGTATCCATATGAAATTTGAACATGAATTCATTTCATTTTTGGGAAGATAACAGCTTTCAGAGTGATAACACCAGTGACATGCATGATAGAGTCTTTCCTTTATATATATTAGTGTTTACAGACAATACAGATATATTCAGTTTTAGGAACCTATTCCAAGTGTCACCCAGTACACTCATAGACACATAAATCAGAATATACTTCACAGTCATCTTTTGTTGTTACTCTGATTAAAGCATACAATAATTAACCCTTAGCGGTCAGATGTTTGTTCTGTATGTGTGCAGATGCTTGCTCACGGTGCATCCAACAGTAAAGGCAGCACCATGCTTCTTTTATATAGTGACAGAAAACATGCCAGCAGAAAGAAAACTTCTGTTCAGCATGTTGACACATTTAACTATGCAGAATGTGAACATTAATAAGGGGTCCAAATTCTCTGATTGCATCGCTGCTGACACATTATGTAACACAGAGTTAATGTCAGTGCTACATACAAAAAGAGCCACATTTTTGCTCTGCGTCAAGTCCTCATGTAATGCCGGCCATGAAAGCCGAATTAGGAGGATTTTTTGCTCCGTGTTTTTGTTTTTGTCTCATTTTTTAATAACGTGTCTTAAAGCAAGTTTGGACAGGCTGTTTGCACAGAAAAGTTAAGAAAAAGTTCTCATGCTAATAAGGTGAACGCACCAGAGCTGTGTGTATGTGTGTGTGTGCTGCTTTTTTCCATCAGCTATGTATCTATGCTCAAGGTCACCTCTGAGCAGATTGGAGCTGCAGTTCGAGAGACATAATCACTCTGCTGTGCTAATCACGTCACACACACACACATACACCCCACCCAGAAGTTAGAGGTGGCAAATGAACAATTGTCGCCTCTCACCGACCGCATTCTCTTACTTACTTATTTATTCTTCCTAGCCCAGCTCAGAAACATAAAAATAAATAAATATACATGCATATCAATCTATCTCTCTCTCTCTCTCTTATTCTCTCTCTCTCTCCCCTCCTCTTTAGAGTGATGCTGTGGGCTTTTACTGGGATGGAGGCCGGGCACGGGGATCATTTATAACGGGGTGGCGGCACTAATGCAGCTCGCGCCGCACTGCCCGATGTTTTATTCATGGCCTTTTATTATTAGGGCCCCACTTAAAAAGGTGAGGCCGCGCTCGGGCCAAGCCAGGCCTCCACGCCCGACTTATCTATCACCCTGACAAGAGCGTCTTCCTCAGGAAGTCTTTCAGAAAACTTCAAACAGCGCCACTATTGATTCTCTCGCTCCTTCCACCTGGATACCGGCATACATCTTCCCTGAGAGCCTGAGAAAGAGACAGAGAGACAGAAAGAGAGAGAGAGGGAGAGAAAGAGAGAGGGAGAGAGTCTGGACGTGGCATAATGAAGAGCTGGGTGATAGAAGGGGGAAAAGTTTTCTTCTTGTTTGTCAGATTTTTTGACCTCAGTGGAAGTTAAGAAGGGCAGCTTTTGAGTTTAATGAATCTCAGTGCAGTAAACTCTGACTGAGTTCTGACTCTGTCATCAATAGGTTCATGCTACATGTGCACTGAATAATAGGTATGATAAATGGAAGGTATATTATATACAACTTACTGCTGTCACCTATGACAACAGAATTAAATAGTTATTTTCTATGGATTGTTTTTACCAAGAGCTCATTAAAATAAGCAATAGATTCAAAAGAGTGATTTCTAAACTTTTCAATACCATGTTTACACAATGACTAGGTTATTATATGATTAACTAATGTATATACAGTACTGTACAGCACTTAATTCCCATTTAAATCAGTCGTTAAATATAAGTATATTATCTGAGGAGGTTAGTTGTAAAATTATCTACTTGATCAAAGAAAGGGAAGTCTTAGGAAAATAAGTGAAAACTGAAGTTATGAAAGAAATGGAAATGATAGTTATTTGAATAGTTTTTTGTTCAAACTGAAAGTAGTAGAGTTACTGAGTATGGAGGAAAAAGAACAAACCAAAACAAAGTGAGTGTGTACCTACTGCGAGATTTGGGGATAGAGTTTTTAGACCATATCATTATGAATTAACATCACACGCACAGGCTCAAAGGATAGCCCAGCTCAATGTATAAGTCTCAAAAAGGCAAACTCAGCATTATACTGATGAAGATATGATAACAATAGTGGATATTTCACTCACATCCTTGAAAGACATATTTTCACTGATTTCTTTTGGAATGGTCGCTCACAAAAATCAGCTGCTTGTGGAGGCCTGTAACACAACTCATGTTACAAAATGTTCTTCCCCACATTGTGTGCGATTATATTTCCACTAGAGAGGTCTCCAAATCCACCAATCCTACATAGTGTTGCTTTAATGGTCACTTCTACAGGAAATTAAACACAAGACAGGTCTCTGTATTTTGTCAGTACTGTACTGAATATGTAATAACCCTAGACATCTAATGGTTAAACAGCTCCTGTAACCTCATAATAACTCATTTTGCATCGCTATCCACAGGTACTGTAAGCCTTTGGATATGAACATATGTGAAGTTTGAGGGGTTCATACTAGAAATACATTACAATAACAGAAAATGACTGGCTACTAGTTACTTTAGTCTCACAGTAATTTAGCAAACCACATTAACAGTACATAACAGTGAAATGGCACTTTGACTCCACAGTCACCTAGCCCACAAGAGTACTGTGATGTAGCTGTATTTTGCTGTAATAATCAGTAATGAAAATGCAGTATTCTTACATAACAACTGCAAAATAAAAAAACATATATTTTTAAAACACAGGTTTTACACAGGTTATAACTTTTTATAAATATAAAATTTATTAAAACATATCACTATTTCATCTTAAGAAATCATCTTAAAATGAAATAGCTCATCATCAGCCTCACAGTAACAGAAACATTTAGTAATTACAGAACATTCCTAAGATAAGTCTGTTACTGTTTAGGCCATTCTTGGTGAGCATTTTTCACCACAGCCTACAAGCCAATGAGTGACAACAATATCTCTTCCAGCCCTTGACAAAGATAGTAGAACAGAAGAACAAGAGAAAAGAGATTGATTTGAAAAGAGGCTATAGCAGAGCAGCAGCACATGCACTCCACTCTCATTCCTCAAGAGAACCATCACACGGCAAAGCACAGCACTCTCACAACGAAAACTTCAATTAATTATGTAACTACAGTTAAAAGATCTTCTCCAGCAAACTGAGAGAGGATAGTGTCTTTCTGTTGGAGACGTGGAATGGATTAGAAGTGTTGCATTGTAATTTAATAATGAAGTATCTCTAAAAAAAAAAAAAAAAATTAAAACCCCTTTGTTGTTCCCTCCCATCCAAAAATCAAGGCCCCTGCCCACCATACAGCAGCCGTGATGGCTGAGAGATTTATGAGTTTCACCACTTTTCTCCACACAGCCGAATGGCGTATTGATATTTGCAGTGATATGATTTAATGAGTTGCTAATGATTTTTTCTCTTCTATAAAGGGTTAATGAGGAGCAGTGAGCCTGTGAACTATTTGAGAGCACTGCCGTGTTTAAGGATTGTTTGAGCGCACATTTAAAAGAGAGTAAATCAAATAAATATTGGAGGAGATAAATGTGTAATTAAGTAAATAAAGAGGTAAGCTGCTCTCAGGGGAAGGGAAGGCAATAGGGGGAGAAATATTTATCTGTTTGGTGGGGGTGGAGTGTGTAGGTGTGTATGTAATGTTCCATACCGCATTTATGCATATAGTTGTATGTAAAAGTATTGGTACCCCTGGGCAAACTGAATGTCTGTGTTAATTTTCTAAGTGAAGATAAGTCACTGTCTACAAGGAAAACACTTCTGCACATTTCTAATTTGAACAGTTAGTGTTTATTTGCTGAATTTAACATATTGGGAGAAAAAAAACCAAAAAGTTGGATTTCACTTATTTTCAACTGGGTAAAAGTGACACACTAATTAGTGTTCTAATAATTTACTATAAGTAGATATCAGCATTTTAAGGTTTCTAGCAGAAATATTCCCTATTGATGTTTATCGGATGTTATTGTGAGAGAGAATGCCACAGAAACCAGTAGCTAGGATACAAATATATCATTTGTTATCATCTGTTCTGCATGAAAAAAAGCAAAAAAAAAAAAAAAAAAAACAATTCTGTTACAGAATTATTACAGATCTATTACAGTAGCATGGATAGACATGATGCCATACTCTACGCTGTAAAAATGGAAGAGGAGAGAAATTAATTTTGGAAAATTAATTAAAGGAAAAACATACTTCATTTTTAATGTAAGCCAATGTAACCACAATTCAGGCAACTGCTTCTGGTTCATTCATCATTGAAATTCATGTAATTTAAAGAACAACATATACTGTTATGTGAAAAAGTTAGGGCACCCCATGAAAAGGAAAGTGGAGGTAATATAACTAAACAAATAAAACCGAAGGAGTGTCTTTAAAAACATTTATATAAAATGTGATGAATAGAAATGCTGCAGGAAATGCTGCAGAAAAAAAGTTAGGACACCCCCACATTTATTACTACTTAAATTAGAATCAGGTGCACCACATCAGCTGCACATGATTAGATCTTCACTAGAGAGGATTTTGGAGCAGTCTGCCTTATTTAATTTGGTTTGCCTTTACTTGTTGAAGTGAGTGTCATCACCATGGCAAGATCCAAAGACCTTTCTGAGGATTCTCTGAGGAAGAGATTTAAAAAGATCCCAAAACAATTAGAAAGCAGTGATTCCAGAAAATGTCCAGAAATTAATTTACAAGTGGAGAACCTTTAAAAGAACTGCCAGCATGGCCAGGCCAGGCTCAGCCCAAGAGCAGACTGCAAGATGCATAAAGAAGTCTCCAACAATCCTGAAATGTCATCGCAGGAACACAACCTACAGGTAGATCTTGCCACAGTTGACGTCAAAGTACATGCGTTTACCATCAGAAAGAAACTGCACAAGTTGGATTTTCATTAGAGGTGTGCAAGAAGGAATCTCTTGCTGTCAAAAACCAACGCATCAGTGAACAACTAAAGCTTGCCAAACAAGCAGACAAAGACCACAACTTCTGGAGCAATGTGCTTTGGACAGATGAATCTAAAGCTGAATTATTTGGGTACAGTAACAGAAATCATACCTCACACCGGCTGTGAAGCAGGGAGGTGGAAATGCTATGGTTTGGGACCATTTTCCTGCTGCAGGGCCTGGTGAGCTCTCTATCCCACAGTGAATTATTTACTATATCAGAGAGTACATGGATGAGTGGGGAAAACTTTCTCCCATTTGATGTCAGACGATTATAGGAAACATCTAATTGGGATTATTTTAGTGAAAGGGGGAAATACAGGCTATTAGGCATAGGGTCTCTGAACTTTTAGCTCAGTAGGAACAGGCGTACTTTAACGTTTGTTGTTGTCAAATACAGAATTTCATAATTAGAATTCTATCACATTTCTCACTATTTCTGTTTGTTTTCAAGTGAAGAAAGTTTAAAATTCAGAAAAGTTTTAAACAACTTTTCATTTAACTCAGCTTTCAGTAAAATATAGCATGTTTATATCGGTTGGATGTTTAGAATGTGTTTTTTCAGTATTTCAACACAAAATACATTAAACAGCATTTTCATGAATTTTAATTAATGTCATCTTTATTAGGGAAAAACGCATTTTTGACAAGCGTGTTATATTTTATATTATATCTTTTCAAACCTCACCTTGTCACAGGTAGATACATAGCATTTTGGAATGAAAGTCTTCAGGTATCAATACGAAATTACATCATGCTTTAATTTCACAGGCAACAGCTGGTACTTCTAAGTGTTTCAAAAGCAAATCCTTAAATATCAAAATGCTGGACATGTTTAAACCACTTATGTAATGTATTACTAATGAACTCATGTATAAGCATTTAGTCTTGATCTCTGTCAGTAATGTTTCCCTATAACCTCACAAGATCAAATATATCTGCTTTCCTTTCTCTATTTGTAGTCTGTCAGATGTAAGATATGTCTCTATTCCTATTCAAAGACTTAGCAGAAGATGTATAGCTTGAGGATACAGTGTGAAGCAACAACTTCTTCGTATCATGTTAGCTCTGCTCTTTCCTTCTCAAAACAGACCGCCTCTGGCCATCTCACCTCCTCCAGCATCTGTGTGTTCTCTGTCTGATCGGCATTCTTTATTCTCTCTTCTCACTTTGGACGGCAGATGAAGTGTACCTGAGTGTTTACTGCGCTGTGCAGCGCGTGTTTCTCGCACCTGGCACCGAGCACAACTACAGGAGAATAAATTAGCACCCTTGCTGGTGCTGCAGCCCCCGTGGTCCCTCAGCGAGGGGCATCAGTATGGGGCGTGAAGCAAGCTGTGACCCTGATTGTTGGGGGCCAAATGTTTCAACAGAGATGTAACCTTCTGCATCTGTTAAACACCTTCAGCATCCATCACTGAACTCCAACACATACAGCATCATTCACTCCCTGCCTGACTCCCTGTGACTCCCCGTGTCTCTCTTTCTCTCTAACTGTTTTGCCTGTTAAACTCTCTTGCTCTTTCACCATTTCTATAATTCAAATTCCCTTATTCATTTTTCATTCAGTCACTCTTTTTTCTCTTTTTCTCTCACACTCTACTTTTCCCTCTCTCTCACTCTCCACCACACAGCATCCTCCACAGATTCTCTTTTTCTGACTGTCTTTCTTTCTTTGATACTCTCTCTGACTCTCTCTTTTTTAATCCCGTTTTCTCCCTCTTTATCTTTTTTATTCATTTCTTTTGCCCTTTCTTTCTCCCTTTGCTCTACTCCCTTTCTCTCTCCAATGCACAGCATCGTTCACAGCCTCTCTCTTTCACTCTTTGACTCTCTCTCACTGACTCTCTCCCTCTTTCTCTTTTTGACTCTTCCTCTGGCTCTGTCTCTCCTACTTTTCTCTGTTAACTCTTTCTATCTTTCTTTCCCTCACACTCTACCTTTAGCTCTCTATTTTCACTACTCTCTCTTTCTCTCTCAAACAGCATAATTCACAGCCTCTCTCTTTCTTTAACTCTTGTTGACTTACTGTCAAACTCTTTCTCTCTCACTTTTTCCCTTTTAACTCTTCTCCCCTCTTTCTTTCTTTCTTTCTTTCTTTCTCACTCTCTTTTTCTCTTATCTCTCTTTTCTCTATCCCCTCTCTCTGACTCTCACTTTTATCCTATTTTGCTCTGTCTCTTTTTCTCTGTTTTATTTACACTATTACTCTCAATTTCTCTCTCTATTTTCCCCTCCTTTTTCTCCATCTTTTCCTTTCACACTCTCTGTATTTTTCTATCACTTTTTAAACTCTTGGTATGTGAAACAACACAAAAGAAAAGGTGAGAATGGGGAATGAGTGTGAGGAAGAGAAAAAGGAGGAGGAGGAAAGAAAGAAACAGATGCAACACCAAAGAACCACTGGCCAAGCATATTTGTATTCAAATTGAAATGTTATTTCTGAGACCTTTTATCGTTCCTTTGAGGGGTAAAGTATGTGAAGGGCCAGAGTGTGTATGGGAGAGGGGTATTCCACTACAGTGAGTTTACTCTGCCATTTGTCACCCTAATCAAGTGAACAGAAGACCCCAGAGCCCATGTTACATTACCTTTCTAGAACTGCTGTATTTAACTGCTTATTGCTTTAGTACGGTATTGTTCAAAACACTGCAATACAAGATCACATCCACTAGAAAACAAAATAAAGGAAAAATATGGTGAATTTTTCCAGTAAATGCCGTTGCTTATTTCACGATTGTTTAAGACCACAGGATGAGAAACATCTTTTTATTTTGAATATATGTATATGAACTGGCTCAGTGAAACAAAGAACACTCCTCTGCTTTTTTGTTGTTGCTGAAACTATGACTTCACACTGCAATACAAAAATACAGCTAATTCCAAACAGCTCAGTGAGCTGCACAGCCAACAATAACTCATAAAACATCTGAACAAAGTGACAAATCCTGTGAACATAGTGGAGAAAGGAAAAAAAATACACATGCTTAAAGTAAAAGTGAAAACAAACCAGGGAACAGAAATTAGCCTAGGGCTGAGAGAACAATGGCCTTTGGAACTGTAATAATGAAAATACCTGATTGAAAATAAGAATTTGCAGAAATAAGGAAACAGCATGAAACAAAAATGTCTCACAAACTGCCTACAACAACTAAAGATGCTCAGCATCATTCCCTAGTAATGTAATAGTAATGTGAATGTAATAGTAATGTGATAAAATTATGTAGCTGAATGTTTCACACTGATCCTAGGAATTCTCCTCCAGCAACAAAATGCATTATTGCCCACTTTCAAGATTTTTTTTCTTTTTTATTGTAATATAAACAAAGAGTGGACTTTATACTCATAAGAAATGTCAGTGCTACTTTATAATCATTAGCATCTTTGCCACCAACTTATCATATACAAAGGTGTTACAATTGAATATACAGTGTAATCTTCAATTCATGAGCCCACCCCCCCATGTCTGAACCAAGATTCAGTATATTAAGCATTAGGTAAGAGATAACCAGTGTTTACACAAAGTGAAATAGACAAATACATGTTCATTTGTTTTTATTTGTCATTGGCACTGCACTGGTTTATGTTCACCTACTAATGTTGTTTCACTTCCAACAGAACAGAAACTTGGCCATGTGTTCACCTACCTTTAAACTAAGATTCACATCTTGAAGTAGCTTCTGTATTATCAATTCTATCAAAGCAAAAGCATTCTTCTGTCTCCTTATCTGACAAGCAGCACAGAAGAGCACTCTTTTGAACCACTGTAAGTCTCAGAATTGAGTCAGTTATGAAAAAGGGATGTAGAAATGTGTTCTCTTTACAGAATCTAATAATTAAAAATTACAATTCAAAGATTCCCATTATAATAGGGAAATGCAGAGTGACTGTCAGAAGCTGGTTTGGGCTCTTTAAGGGGTTTAAGTAGCATTGCTGTAAATGTGTGAACCTTTTTTTTATGCGTAAAGAACCTACACGATGTAAAGGTTTTTACTAAGCTATGTGGATTAATAATTTTCCAGCAGTGTTTTGTCTGACCACATCTAACACATCTCCCCAGCTCCCCTGAGGTGGGCTAACTGTATGAGGTAAATGCATCAGAAAAATCAATGGCCCCTCTTCCTTTAAGTGCTCGATATTTTTTGTACCTCAACACGGACCGCACGCCGCCCCTTTAATTCAATGCACCAATTAAAGATAGCGTCATGTCTAATTCCGGCCCAGGGACAGTTGTTAGTGTTGTTACCTCATCTCTCAGAGGGAGTCAAGCGGGCCATCAGTTTCCCTTGACCTCCACCCTGCCCACTCCACCATCCTCACTCCCCTCAGTCAAGGACAGGGGTAATTGACATGAAACTTTCAAAAATGAATTTGGCCACGTGTGCCACTTACGGATGGAGCTCCCCACCACTCTGCCGGGATCATTTGTTACTCAGTCCTGATTGGCCCTGACAAAACAATACCTTAAAAACTCACCAAAGTAAATTATAGGCCTGGTAAATGGCCAGGGGGGAGCGGCAGGCGGGACCCTGGAGCTTTGGCACGCTGCCAGACGCAAAACAAAGTAATGCGCTTTTGATATTAATAACGGAGAAGATATTGATCGGTGCTGAGGCACAGCCACATGGTGCGCTATCCGAGTATAGGCCTAGGATGGCTCCTTGTGGCTCTCCCACTCTCACCGCTGAAAGCCACTTTTCCAGAGGGGCCATTTCATTTGAGCGTCTTTAATTATGTGAAATGGATTCCTTGGGAAAAGGAGAAAAGGGGGGTGTGCTGGGGTGAAAAGACTGAGAAAGACTGAAGGAGAAATGGAAGAGGAAAGAAGCCATGGAAATGGGGGGGGTACTCTAGCTCATAGCAGCCATGTCATTCACCCTGCTGTCAACAGTTGTGTCCATTTCATCCACTTCCTTTTGTTCGGATGGATTTTTTCCACTCCATTCTATAATGCAATGTCCTGTGTTTACAAATATATGGATAGAGGAAGGGAGAGGAAGGAGGAGAACATCAAAAAAAAAAACAAGGGCGTACAGAGAAACTTAGAGTGTAAGTGAACTGAAGGGCATAAAGAAGCGTGTTTAACAAAACAACATAGTGATGTGTCACTAAGGTCATCTTAACTGTTAGAGAGCATGTAATGCCAGTTCTGTCAGTCTGTCAGTTCCAGGTTAGGTGTCTAATTAGTGTAAAGGCATGTTGTTCCTACTGAAGAAACTGGTGCAATGTGCACCTTTCACTTATACCAGTGTGCACACTCTGTGTTTTTAAATAGCAGAGTAAACTAGCCAGCTATCTGATGGTTATGGTGGGTAAAATTGTGCCAAACTAATTTATAGGTATGATTCACTACTTTTGTAAGACTGATAACACTTGCTTACAATTTCCTGCATCATTACTGGTGCACTTTCCAGTCTGTTTATTTGTCATATTTATTTTCAATCAATTATCAATAATTATAGCGTACCATTTTCAAATTATACCTGCTCTGTGGTGGTCTTGTGGGAACTGAGTGAAAGGAGCTAACAAAGTAAATAGAAAAACAGATAATAATTGTAGAACTACAAAGTGTGCTTGATGAAATAAAAGTGGAGCTGATAAAAGAGACAATGAGTGTAAATACGAGGAGGTTGAATAATGAAGTGGCTAGTAAGTGTATATTAGGAAGCATATTTTTATTTCTCTAATAAACGTAGTATTAGTCAAAATATATGTGGCATTGATTTGACCACACATCACCCCGGCAACCCAACCAAAATCCTTCATATACTGCATAATTTGTCTTCCAAATGTTCTCAAGAAATAACTTGAAAAAGAGCTAAAACATCTTAAAATACCTCCTGGTATTTAGGTTGTAGTAATTTGGTAATTTGGTATGCTTTAAAAGTTATGACTAAATAAATTATTTTTGAATTTTAGTGTCAGTATTAAATTGCCAGCTGCTGTTTACACTGTGTTAAAATTTCATGATGAATGGACTATTACATATTCTCCAGTATTACTTGGAATAAATATTTTGTCCATTAACTTCCATTAAAGTTTCCATTAAACATTCTTTTAAAGTGCAGAGATACAAGGTTTGTTCTGACAGCAGCGATTTATTTCTACACCTGAGAGTCTAGTTCCTTGGCTTTTGTGTATGTAAAATTATTGTTATAGTGACATCAAGTAAAGACGTCTACATTTATGCACGTCTCCAAAGTTTTCTAAAAGACATGGAGATAGCCTAAGGTACAGGAGGTGGAACTGTTTTTTTGTCATTGGGTGAAAAGTGACTTTTCAGGAGCCTTCAAGACTTTGAGACTGACTGAGTCGCTGATATCATAAGGAAGCCCACAAGAGGCAATTCCTTCATTGACTGAATCTCACAGTTGATACTCCGATCGGTTTAAATTCTGAACCAAACAAAATCTGCATTATAAAAGTTTTGATTTGTAATAATAAAACAGTGATTGTATATGTATATTTTGTATATGCATATAATTGGCTTCAGCTAGCGAGTATTTTCACCCTCACCTCTCCCTCTCCTCCTAGGGCCAGTTGATTACTTTCTTTAAGCCTTTTCCTTAATTAAGCTTTTGTGCATGAGGTTTGTGTGAATGTGTCCATGTGTTGCCTTTTTTAAGTTTCTGTAATTCTGACACACAAAAAGTCTTAGACAATGCAAGATATTCTTCTTTTGAAACTCAACATGTGGACATCTCTTTCCTCTGTATGTATTGCCTCACAGAAATTGTGAATGGTTGTTTTTCATACAGTTTTCATTTTTTGAGAGATTTAATAATTACCCAACAGCCTGGATTTGCAGCATGCAGTTAATAATTGTTATGTAAAAAGTTATGTAACCCGGTTGAACTTTCTATTGTCCCTTATCCTAAAAGCTCTGCATTTCTAGTACAGCAATATTCATAATGATTCTCTTTCGTGATAATCTGGGCTTACATAACACAGATAACTGAAAAACACACCAAACAAACTAGTTCACTCACTCTAATAGGCATATTAGAGCAGTACATCAGTCCAAACTCTGTTCCCTAAAATGTGTACAGTAAGATAATATGCCACTAGTCGCCACACACACAAAGGACCTTTCTGAAAAGTATCCTGCTCTATCAAATAGTGTTTATTCACAATGTATTTGTGCTAGTATGTGCATTAAACAATTAGCAGTGAGCTACTAGCAGAGTGCTCTAGTATCATAGAGGCAAAGGAGAGAAAGAGCTACACCCTCAACTCACTGCCCCTTCATTTATGGAACACATGGAATGACACAGTATTCAGAATTTGTGTTTTACTATTGATACTTTGGGGAAACAGAAGTGGAACTGGAACAGAAGAAGGTCACACTTGTGCAGCATCACCATAGCCATGATAAAGATGAAGTGAAGCAGGCTGAGGGTTCTAATAGGTGACCTCAAGTTAGTGCAGACAAAGGCACCTGTACATTTTGTTGATCACACTTTACTGTAAGTGTATATCTACTAATGGTACTTAAGATAGTAATAGTAAGTAGTAAGTAATAAGTAATATCTCAATTTATCTCAATTTATTTAACTAATGAGAGTAATGATAACTATCACAGTACGTTAGATATTATTAAGTAGTTTATTAATGTGTTAAATAATGTGATTCAACAACAACAAGTAAAATATAATCGTAACAAATAAACTATTAGTTCATAAAGGAGCAAGCATTACACACATGCACACACATATTTTGGAAAACCTTCCTTCTTCCTTCTTCCTAAAACTAGGCAACGTGAGTTTCTTCTTTTGTTCTTATGCCATGAAGCCTGGCCAGATCTCTTCATATCTCATTACGTCAGTTAACAGCTTAAGATACAATCTCCATAACATGCCATTTGTGAAATAACATTTCTCCAAAAGTTACACTACATTTCATTTACAGCTTCTGTTTTGGAAAACCCAGCACCTGAAGGACTTAAGATGGGCATTCAAGCGTTAATAAACTCCCTTGACTTTACGTGCTTCTGTCAACTACCTACATCCTCCTCTTTAACTGACTAACACACTCTTTTAAAGTGTTTATCAGCATTTATAAGTTTGTTCTCTGCCCAAAGCTTGTCTGTTGTTTAAATATGCAAATACATTTGTGAAATGGAATGACAGAAAAAAGTGGCTCTGTGCATAAATAAGTTATAGTTCATTCCTCTTATGTTCAAAACATTCATCACTTTTTAAAAATCATCTCTCAGCACTTATACTCGGACTTTATGCATCACTTGTTGTGTATACAGTACTGTGGCAAAGTTGAAGACATCTGCAAAAATAAGGCAGTAAGCATTAATTTGCTTAGAAAGAAACACTAACATTAGAAATAAACCTGAACAATACTGTGATTATGTATTATTATAATTATAATATGATCCTACATATGCTTAAAGCCTTTGTGTAATCATTTCCAAACCTCTCCTCTTGGCAGACCAGCATAAACTGTACTTATCATCCAGTGACTGGTTTTACTAATCAATACTTCCTTATGTTGATTTGGGCCTGGTGGAGATATAATGACTGGAAGCATCAGGCAGAAATCAGGAAAGAAACTTTGTTCTTAAAATTATCCCACACGATAGCAAAGAAAAGTATATATGTATATTTGTACTTCCTATAATGATATATGGTGAAACAAAAACACTCTTACACTCTCAAAAACACAAATACTTGGCATATACTGTATATTTCATAATTCACAAATGATTCAAACTGTGACTTTGATGGCTTGTAAAATTTATGTAGAAACTGCCAAATTCGCATACAGTGCATAAAAAAACTGCCAAATAAAATTCTGTATAAATAACGTACAAAGTACAGGCTATGGTTTACATTTAAAGTTATAAGTGTTACAAATTTATTTTCTGCTCCTTATCAACACATGTTAAATGCATGCTAAATGGATAAACACTGCTTGTGTTACAGTGGAAGTTTAGTAGATGGGTAAATAAAAGTTCCAACAGAGCGCTTACAAGAGATACACAAGTAGTAACTGAAGAAATAGTTTGGTGCATACACTATTTTACACAACCCAGATGTAGTTGATAAGCCAAGATGTGTCAAAACTACAATGCAAATGTAGTTAATACATAAGGGAATCCTACTGAATAGTGTCATGATAACCGCATGCCTAAATCGTTACACATCACACAACTGCATCGCGTTGTTAAGTAATCTCAAATAGCTTGCGTTACATACTGTTATCTAGGAGGTGTCTGCTGCTGCTGCTTTTACTTATTCACCAAAGTTCAAAACATTTCAAACGGATGAAAAATACTTTATTTATACTATATTTAAAATACTATATTTATAAATATCTTAACACTACAATACATGTAAAAATGAAAATAAATGTGTGTAAGCAACCGATGAGTCAGGATGTAGGTAGAATTTTGGCATATTTCTTTTTTATTTCTTTTCTTTTTTTGCAAAATAAATTTCTATAGACATGACAACTTTACAACTTGTCTATTGCTAGAATTCTTACACAGCCTGCAAAGAGAATTCATCTTTTGCTTGTCCTCAAATCTCTCCACCAGCTACTCGAACCCTTTAGAACTGACTGATTTGTTGTAGCAGATTATTTGACTCAACTGAAGTCGCTAGCAAATGTGTGCATATATCTCCTTCTCTCACACACTCTTCTGTCTCATACCCTCCCTTTTTGTTCATCTTCTCCTTTTTTTAAATAATTTGTAGTTCTCGCCAATCATCACCAACAGATCTTAAACAATGTAACATCAATCAACCATATCTCTCTCTCCATTTCTCAAATGTAGACTGATGGCTAGTCAGCATCAATTTTAGAACTAACCTAGTTTGATGGGAAAAACACAAACCTGGAAACACTGCATAGATCATTAAGTACAGCTAACTGATTATAGAATAGCCATTTTGAGTGAAATAGTACTGAAATGACAAATATAAAATGTTAATTATTTTCAGCTAATTTTCAGTGATCATACCAGTGTGTCTCAACCCTGGTCCTTGAGGCACCATGCCCCGCACATTGTTGTGCCTTTCCTGCTCCCAACACACCTGATTCAACGTATCCACTTTTTAACAAGCCCTTTCAGAGTTGCAGGGGTGTGTTAAAGCAGGGAACCCAATAAAATGTGCAGGACCAAGGATGAGAAATACTGTCTCATTCTATGCATCTGTGCTCATCAGAAATACTCTGTTAGAGCTCCTGTGTTTTTAAGCCCCGCCTCCAGCATGCTCTAAATGGTCAGCTCACCCATTCTGATCTGATTGCTCGATCACTAGAGGGGTTAACAGCAGTAGGGAGATCCTGCTACAAGCTAATAAGCACCGTGTTATGAGATGATGGTGTAACAGAGAAAAGGGTGGAAAGGGCAGGTAGCAGGGCAGGTTTCTGTGGGAGAGAGTTTCACCCTCTGCGTGAACTTTGGGCTTTATATCTTTGCAAACAGTTTACATGTATGACAGATCCATAACACACTAAAGCAAAGGGAAAAACAGAAATGCATAACAGGTCAGCTTCATTTGTAATCTAGAGATTACACTGAATATCTTTTATCATCACTGTTTTATTTTATTTTTGATTAATGTGTTTTCCTTCTTCCTGGTGACCCCTCCCCCAAATTTTCACATGCCAGTTGTTAAAAACACTCTCAACTGTCAATTTACCCTCTGTGCAGGTGGGATGTGTTTGTATAAGCTGTACCCACTATTCTATCCATTAATCACTTTATATATCCATGCATTCAACCCGTTAAGTATACTCCTCTCCCAGAACTCTTACACGTTGTTTGTATGAACATTACTTAATAAATTTGCATATATCTGCATCTATGCTTATCTTTATGAACTATACTCTTTCTTTCTTTCTTTCTTTCATTATTTCTCTTCTTTCTTTCTTTCTTTCTTTCTTTCTTTCTTCATCTTTCTCTTTCACACATATACACACACATACACATAGATATGTATGCAATGGAAAATATTGGGCAATGCAAAGACACTCCCCTTTCACTTTCTCTCTCTCAGAAAAAATACACTAAGCCATTAAATATTGAGGTAGTGATGGGCTGGAAGGTGTGTGTAAATGTTAAATAATGGAAGCTGGATGCGTCTGGGTCAGAGCTGGTGAGGCCAGATTCCTCCCTGTCTCTGATGCATTATTAAATGAGGATGCACTTCTCCAGCTCTGGTGGGGAGAGAGAGAGAGAGAGAGAGACAGACAGAGAGAAAGAAAGAGAGTGGGGGTAAGGGGTAAGCAATATTGGTGGAAGGGGGCAACACCCCTAAATTCTACTGTGGGTAAAGCAGTCACTCCAAACAGCCAGACAGAGGCGTAAGCAAAGTGGGCATGGTGGGGGGTGGGGGCATTAGTTGTGAGACATCCCCCCATCCGTCCTCCTCTCTCTACCAGTCTCTTATACTAATGACATGCCTTGCCTAATGCACTTTAGAGGACAGTGTGAGGCGGATATTCATTTGAGGGACGCTAGCTCTTAGGTACAGGCGGTTTTAGCCGGCCGATTTTTCAGCAGCTTCACTAAGGCCACGGTGCTGTGATCCATCACGTGAAAGTAGGTAGAGCTGCTCCTGTCTCTCTGCCCCAGACAAATTCAAACAATAGCAGAACAGAGGAGGTGCCAGTCCAGCAGAGCCTTCCTTCACTGAGAAACTGTTAGCTTCTGACAGAAGAGCTACTTTATTTTGGTCTGGTATATTCAGCGTTGCCTTAGGACTTGTTCACACAGCAGGGCAAATCGGATTTGGTACTTTAATCCGATTTTTAGACTGAGTGTCCACATTACAAGTTACAAGTGACCAAATCCTATTTGTATGGTCATACTGTAGTCACATTTAAGGGTAACTTACGGTTATGGATTTGTAAATGGTCTGAACAGTCACTAAACACTGATTTCCGAATAGGATAAGATTACATGTTTATGTTTGAAATCTTGTCTCCCTGTCTTTGCAGGGGAGGTTTTGCACTAGGCAAACGCAACCTACCCTACAACAATAGAAATTAGATTTATTAACTGTATTAACTGTATGAAGACAAGACTGGTATGAACATGGCAACATTACAAGGTACCTCAGTGTGATTTTTCTTGCTTGGTGTTGAGGGAAGTAAAAAGCTTATCACTACATTCTAAAAGCTAATTTAGTTTTTTCAATCCAAACAGAGTTCTGTGCTGTCTTAGCATACCACACATAATATCAGGTTTAATGTTAGTATAGAAATCTACAGTCTTTGGGTAATAATTTACTTAATCCACAAAAGTTCCTAATTAATTCTGCTAAAATGTAATCCTGGAAAAAGTAATCTCATTTGGCAAGATTTGATGTTACTTTTTTGCCTAATTAATATTTCAATAATTATTTGCGTTTCAATTTGCTTAACAAGCAAAATTATCTGGAAATGTTATTGGGAGATCATTTCACTTCCTATAATTATATGATGTGATGTCATACCAACTCACCAACCCTCCACCCAATATTGGAAACATGTGTGTTTGTCCCACCGAACATTGTACCCCGGGGAGAAAAAGCTGTAACTTTTATTTTGAAAATACGACACAGTTAGCGCGTGTCGGCAGCAAGTGGCACTGCGTCGTCTTTAAGCCGTGCTAAAGTTTGTGTTGAGGTTGCTGTTTAATTGCCGGCTTCGCTGGCCTTAGCTTTCGCCTCGACGGAGCGTCTGGACTCAAGTTAGCGTTCACCAACTTTGGGGTCAGTAACGAGAGCACAACGAATAGCAACAATTGGGTAACTAACGTTATCATTAAGTGTGCATTAAGAAAGCGCTCTGAAACGTCAGGTAACGTTAGTCTGTGGCTGCGTCCCAAACTGTATACTGCCGCACCTAAGGATGTGCAAAAACCACTGCACCTCCGTTAGAAGTGCTCTCAGTGGTGCAGTATGTGAAGCTCCAGAGTGTGGTGTTTGGGACGCAGCCTCCCTGTCTAACGTTAACGAACTCACTTCATTCTTTTTTCAGCATAACACCACTAAATGAATAAAAAAATAAATCCTTCACAGGACACAAACACCATCACAGGACACAAAAAACATTAGAGGACACAAACACCATCACAGGACACAACGTTACTGAGGTATATAAAAAGAGTAGTTTTAGTGTTTACCACAGATTTTACACATAAGGACACGAGCACATCATAGTCCATCATTAACCAGGGCCAGTATTACATTATCTTCATATCATGTATCGTCTTATTTGGAGAATACTGGTACAGCGAGGGGAGTGGCAGGTGGAGGAGTGCGGGATAAAGAGTAAGGGGAGATCTTAAATGGATTAGTGATTAATATATTAGTATTTGTGCATTTTATAAAGCATTTTACACTTACAGAAGAACTTAGAATGAACATAACTGATCACCTATCCAGTCCAGTACTGTTGTGTAGCTTTTATAATATTTAGGTCCAGCCCTGATACTGTACAGTATTTATAGAGTAACTGTTTATGGTGTTTCTGAAAAGCTAGATTGTTGTAAAAAGATTCATATCATGTAGAAACATCAAGTGTTTGCTTGTAGTAAGCGTAGTCTCTCTAGGGGAGCAGAAGCAGAACTACTTGCTGTTTATTGTAAATCCACAAATGTTATTCCACCTTAGCTACAGTGGAATCAGCTTATAGCTAGCTAATATATTAGGGGATGAGGTGGACTTTGATTCATAATAGCAAATGTGTCCACCCCATGTCAAACTTGCTCGTATGCCCTTGCATGGGAGCCTGCTAAATCCTATAGTGCTATAATCCAAATCGTTTTATCCTTGAATATTTAAGTTGGTCATTTTCTTCATTTTTGGTGCATTTGCAGCCTCAATAATTGCTGATTTCTTGACTGGATTGGTTTGAAATTTGTACAGAACATCTAAGAAACCCTAAAGATAATTTGCAATGTGTTCTTGTAAATAGTTGATGTTTAATGTTTCACATTTTTTACCCAAACAAAGAATCTTTCATTTAAAGTGATATTTTAAGTGATACTTATTGAGCCTGTGTTTCATTGACTTAAGGAAATTTGCAAGCTACAGCTTGTAATAACTTGATTTGTTGCACAGTTCATCTCACTGTCAGATGCAAGTATTTACTCCTTATATCTAATTAAGCCTAAGTAAAGCACAACAGGGTGCACTACAACCATTACACTGGTACTTAATGATAATAACAAGAACGATAACGGCAACAAAAATGCCTTCCTGAGCATATAACGTGTGTCATAACCCATTGTGAGTATGGAGGGGGGTGGTCCAGGGATGCCAGACACCTCTGTTGAGGCATCTGCAGGAGTCATGGGCTTAATTTTACAAAACATTGACAAAAGTAAGTGGTAACTTGACAACCCCTATGAGATGCTAATCCTAAATGTTCTAGAAAGTTAGGTAATCTTAAAATACTTTTTCAGTAATCTTAGAATGAAAACTATTAGACATACTGACTTGCTGAGTTTATTGCCAAGGTTATTTTTTTGCCCAGAGCCTCAACTAATTTAGAAATGTGCATCCAGGGGTCTTTTGCCTAGAGGACCACAATCGCTAAATCCGGGTACTAAGTTACTGAAAACATTTCTATATGCAAGAGAGATAATACACTCTTTAAGCTACTAGCATAGCCATCGCATCCCAAGTGGGGTTATTAATCTGTTTTGGATAATAGCAACTCACACACCCAAAGCTGAGCACCTATTCAACCTGCTCAAACCATAACATAATCTGTAAACATGAGTACTTGAACATGCAACCAAAAGCCTTTTCTTACTGTCTAAATACTCCACTGCCTACCAGTCCCACCAGACAAAGCCTTTGATATATCTAGAAGTCTCTCAACTCCTCTTTGAGGGCTCTCATTGTCACAGGAAGCACAAATGCTGCAATATGCCCACCGCTTGGGAGCAGGGGACCCCAGTCCTCTCTAAGGGCCATATCCTGAGTGCAGCAGTTCCTCTGCATTCCCAACTCCGGTTGTATTATCCTTCCCTGACCCAGGTGGGCAGCCAAACACTAGTTTTATGAGCATTCTTTCAATCAGTGACCTGGAGTGGTTAGACTGACTAGGACTGCTGTGCTCTTTGCCATGCACTGGTTACAGTAACGTACATGCATTTCAGCCTATGCTACACTTAACCCAGCATATGCCACAGCAGTTGGTATTCCTAACTAGTTTCAGTTTCCCCTTTTGGCTTAGGTTTGTAGCATTGCCTGGCGCATTTTTGGTACCACCAGCACACCAGTCACTCTGCCATCACTCGTCAGGAGTCGCTCAACATGTTCTCTCCTCCTGGAGTTCCCTCACGCTGTAGCATTGTGTTTCTCACCGCATATCACTGCGCTAGGGATAAGTTCTGCCGTCTCTGCCTTCTTCTTCCTGAACTCGCTGCCACTACAAACCACCCCCACAGCTGCACAAACCTGGCTGCAGCCGGCATACTCTCCCAAAATTGCCTCCATCTGTTCTACTCACTGTAAAGGCTCCCTTGGGCAAGATGGCTTTAATGGTCTTGCCACCCATAGGAATGCATTGAAAGTCAAGCTATCATAGGCCACTGCCACGAACTCTCCATAGGTGAGTCTTGATGTTGGTAGGAAGCAGAGCACTAACATTACCTGAAGGACTGGCCCTTCTAGCACGAATGATAACTGCTCCATTTCCCAACGGGATAGGCATCCCAGGTCATCTGTGATTTGCAGTATGAAGACACTTTGTGACTTTGGAACTCTGAGTCATGTATTGCATGTTCTGTACATGCATGTATGTGCATGCTTTATAGCTGAGCGTAAAAGTTTTTCAGTTGCAGCACTGACAATGAAGGAGGCTGTGACTTCCTGTAGCAGAGTTGAGGAAACCCCTAGAGTTGTGAGACATCTTTCTGGGAATCCGACCATGAGGGAATGTTCTGGAAGAGGCAGTGGCAGAGGACACACAGAAGCACGGGGAGTGACAGAGTGTGTAAATAAATAAAGAAATGATGGAAAACTGGAGCATTTGATGTTACCTTGCACTGCCTTGGGCTTACAAGACACATGGGAGTATAGGAGAGTCTACTTCAGGGGTGGGTCCTGGGATAAGGTGGAGGAAGGGGGAGGCGCAGCATTTTTGTGTGAGTGTGTGTGAGTGGGAGGATGCTGGTGCTGAGAGAGGTGTAAACTAAGGGGTGGGCAATAGAGACTCAGTGGCTCCTTCACAGCAGTGAGACTCCACATGGTGACATAAAAAGGATACACACACACACACGTGTGTGTATATATATATATATATATATATATATATATATATATATAGAGGGAGAGAGAGAGAGAGAGAAACACACTGTAGTCCAGGCTGGACTGTGGAAAAATCTAAATCTACCTATTCTATCATTCTATCTTTCTGTCTATATAGAATGGAAACAAGCAAAGCTATTATACTATATTATTATATGTATATTATTATACACAAAACTAAAATTGACTAGAAGGAACAGGTTTAAAAAAAAAAGACTCAGCATTACTGTACTTACAGATGCTCATGGAACAGTTAGAATGAAACAGTAACTTGGACTTGCACTTGCAAAGAATAGGGAATGTAGCACCTCCAGTTGTTCCGGGCTAGTATTGGAGTTAAACCCATTCATTCTGTAGTTCATAGAGTGGGAGTTCATTTATTCACCAGCTAAAGCTGCAGGTCCAGGGATGTACAAAGAGGCTCCTATCATCTTGGCCACAAGCCTCTGTCTCTAGCCACTATTGCTGCTGCATGCTTTAGCTCTGAGCTGTGAACAGGATGGTGGTGGAAGGCAGGTCCGGCAGCAGGTCTGCTGCGTGAGGGGGATTTAATCTGTTCCTGCCTACAGCGTGAGCCCTTCTGAATAATGGAAGACATATTGGGCCAGTGGAGAGAAAGCTCAATGAAGAGTGGGTCTATGCACATAGATATTAGCCTATACTGCACACGCTAGCTAGCTGTGAGGAAGCCTCCAGGGGAGTAATTGATACATGAAGTATACACAGCATGGGGAGAGGGCACAGAACTCTTCAAGAACACTAAAATCCTATCTGGGAAAAAACAACAAAAAAAGCATGTTTTATGGTCTAAAGACATCGTTTTTCTGTACCACAGCAGTCTTGAAAGAATAAAAGTTCTTGGTTTGGAAATATTTGGATCAAGTAAAAACTTTTAATTGGTATAAAAGCTTTATATGTGGTATTTCTTTGAATTTTACAGCGGCTCCTCATACCTGCACATCTCGTTCACCAAAGGCCCATCATTTGAAAGGTTCATCCAACAGTGGTTCTCCTTTGGCTTTGCTCCCAAGAACTCTTTTTAGCGTCGTTATCTTTTTTGGAATGCGTGTGTATAGAATCAACAGCAATTTATTGCAGGTCATCTGGTTCACCATGATCCAAACAGGTGATTCTCCACTTCATTAGCCATAATCAAACTTGCTACTCTCTTAGGATGTTTTTGTTACATAAGCTGCATAGCTGGATATCTTAATCCTTAAACATTAAGCTGACGCTATTCCCGAGAACACCTAATGTGGTGCTCTTAATTAACCACTGGGCTGGTAAGCTACGCTCAAGCGTTGTTTTAAAAGCCATCCTCACCCGAAGGTGTGATGCTACCACACGTGGAATAGCCAATGAGCAGCACACACAGGCTAACAAGTGCACACATGGGTCAGAGAAAGGGGGAATATTTATTGGGTTATTACCCGCTTTCCCTTGCTCCTCACAGAAGGTGAAATCAAACTTTGCATACAACCTTGCAAAACCTGGCTCTCCCTCGCTCCGACCACATCCTGCACCTTTTCCTGCATGTCATAAACAAGAGCTGCTTTGAATAATCCTCTTCTTCGTCGGTGTGTGTGTGTGTGTGTGTGAGTGTGAGCATGTGAGGTGGGGTGAAAGTGTGGATGAGTAGACAGCAGCGAAGGTGTGCTCACTGACGCAAATGGAGGGGCGAGAGGAACACATGTTTAAGCAACAACACGAAGCCCTGAAGAAGGAGCAAATCTCCATTGCATCAGCCTCTGAGTCGGTCAGCGTAAATGATGACCATGAAGATAGATATAGGTGAGCCAACACTACTAACAGGATCGCCAGACTGAGATGGATGGTATGTGGTCAGGGAGTGGGGGGTCAGTACGGTGTCTCGGATTTGGGTGGTGGGCATTAAAATTGCGCGTGTGTGTGATTTTGTTGGACAGCACCACCATAGCCCATATCTGCCGAGCTGCCCCAGGGGTGATTGAAGTTGCTGACATTTTAAGGCTATTGAAAACAAAAGCTAATAGGCAGTGCAGTGTGCTGAAATCGTGTCTGCTTCATGTTTAACAAAACAAGGTCAGCAGGGTTGTCAGGCCGTGAATTCCATAAATAACTTGATAATGGGATTTTAAAACAAGCCGTCCGCCAAACCCTCCCCGTCTCCGCTGCCCTCCCCCTTAGCAGGGGCTGGAAGAGTGTGTGTGTGTGTGTTAGTGGGGGAGTGAGGAGTGAGGAAAAGGGGAATATTAGAATGCAAATGGATTCACACTGCATCCTCATAAACAACAGTGTTCATTTAACCCCCGACCTCTGCATTTAACTGCCCATCAAGTCATTTGTGCATTGCCAGGCACGTGCAAGTGGACCAAACATCGGCAAAAGGAATGTGCGTTGTGTGAGATAGAGGGGTTCAGAGTTTACCATTTGCAATGCTCGATTAATCTTGTCAGCGTGCATTTACAGGGGGATTGAACACCTTTTAAAGTCACTCTGGCTTTGTCACTCTCCTCTCTTCCATCCATCATGGGATCTGTAGCCTGAAAAAGCACACCACTCGCAGCACCTCACACATGCACAAAGAATCGGAATCAGGTCTTGTTTGGGAATTATGTTTGAGGAAAAAAGACATTTGTCTTCACACACATCTCTGCCTTGTCAGGAATCTAACCTCTATGGGATTTTTTAACAATTTGACCACAGGGTGTAGTTACTTTGTTAGGTAATCAGTGTACTATTACTGTAGTATGTTAGCAAACCCAATGCTATTGTCGTTTCAGCAACAACATACTGCACCTTTGTAGCATTGTATTTTAAGCTTTAAACAAACACTGTATTGGTTCTGGGTGAATACTGTAAGCATGTCCATATGCAGGGGGGTTAGAAATACCAAGGTCCAAAAACTTAGCTTATTAGAGGGTTCATGCATTTAATCATGAATATGCAGCAGCCATTTCCTGGCTGGAGATGTGGGTGAGGGATCTTTTTTTACTATTCAAAGTCTCAAGCTGCATGGAAATATTGATATAGGAGAATCACACTGGGGTACAGTAGAGCTCCAAAACACTGCACCATTTATTTGTGGTTTAAAATCAAACTTAACAGAAAATAAAGGGAGCTGTATGGTGCACAAAGCAGAAAGCAAAAGGTAACCCCCTCCCTTCTCTGCCTCTCTCTCTTTTGCAAAAAAATGGGCCATCTTAGCATTTCTTAAAGGCATATGGACCCTATCTGTAACCTATGGCTAGCTAGCTAACTGCTGGAACATGTTCCTTAAATAGAAGTCACACAAGCTCTTGTTGGCACTGCAGACATGGTGGGGAAATTTCTTGTGTGTCTTATTGTATGCCACGCCTATAAAGGACAACTGCAAATGTTAGGAGAGTAGCTAACACTAGCGTGTCATTTTAGTTTTAGGGGTAAGGTGAACCAAATGGCATTAAACTGAGCAGTCCTAGTTACCTGTATCACCCTTTGGTGATTCAGCTCCTTGTGCAGTTTGTATACATAATCAAAGAACAACAAGAATATCTCTCCACCCACAGTGAAGCAAAAATGATGATCAGATAAGACTGTCAGTCATCTTGGCATTGTACAATTTACTTACAGCACCAAAGCAGAGTTGTTTGTAGGCAATTTCACCACTTTTATTATAGGCACCTCAGAAAGTACCTAGGTCCAGACCTCAGTGACTTTAGTTGTGGGTACAACAATTATTGTAAGTATTTTGACAGGTGGAGTCGTGCACTACAATTTCAGAATAGTTTGAATGCAATTTGTACCAATGTTCTGTAATGCTTGTCCAACCTCCCTAACGGTGCTAAGAAGAAAAGCTTTTATGGGCAGATCACAGATTGGTTAGTTCACTTTACACAGACACATGCCTTGGTGTTTTGGTAACTGTAAAATGGCCTCCGATGAACACAAGCAGCAAAATATAAATTATTTTCTGCAGCTTAAGGCAATGAAACAAATAAAATACCACAGAAAATTTGAATAACTTTTTTAACATTTGGAAGTGACATCGCTGCTTGCTGGACTGTTAGCCACACCGTTTCTGTCCACCATCTTTAAATAAAAGCCGGCTGCGCTGCATTATGGGATTGCCTTACTGACGCAGTAAACATTCAGTGCTCTCTCGATATTTGGTCAAAATAAGATACATAGGCAGCATTTTGAGGCATATAAGAACTGAGACAGCCTTGTTGTTGGTGGGGCACATACTGTGATGTAAATTGCTCTCTATGTAGAGAGCTCACTAGCTATTGAGACCGAAAGACATCCATGCTGTATTTTTTTGTCCAGACATGTAGACACCCATTGCTGCCTTCACAAGTATTAGCCATGAGAAACCAACTTATTTCATGTTTGCAAACAGTCAACAGCATTTGCTCAAGCCTTACATGTGAATTTAACCTCATGGTATATAACAATGTAATGACCTCACTGAGGAAGCAAAAGAGGGAGAGTGGTAGAGGCGTGTGAAAGACAGGAGGCCGATGGCTTGGCGGGGTATGGCGTGAGAGCAGCAGCCTAACAGGGGTTCATTTAAAAGCGGTGGGCCCCCGTCTCTTAATCCTGCACCGTTTGTCGCGGCTAATTACGGCGGACAAGCCTCTTTATCGAACCCGCTCCTGCCAGTGGCATTAGGATGCATGAGCCGCGCTTGTTGTTTTAAACGCTCTCATTAAGCACACAAATCAGCACTGTTGACAGAGTGCTTTTGAATTAAGCGCAGAGCGCCCTCCTCATCGCGCGCCGCGCTACGCCACGCTAGCAGGGCCCAGGACAAGGAGCAATTTATAACGCCATTAGCCACACTCGCCGAGGTTACAGGCATCAAAATTGTTCCCGTCTAATTATTCTTAATGGATACAGGGAGGCAGCGGAGCTGGGGACAGCTTTTTCATTAGCCCTCAATCAAGGAGGCATGGGTAGAGGGGGGAGAGAGAGAGAGAGAGCAGAAAGAGAGAGAGGGGCCAAATGCACCAGCACAGGCGAGGAGGAAATCAAAAGTCTTCCTGTTTGTAAGTGTGTGTGCGTGTGTGTGTGTGTGTGTGCATGTATATGTGTGTGTCTGCTTTTCTATTGTCACAATAAGAATGTATGGAGGGATTCTGAAGGGGAGGCAAGCTTAACACTGACATGTCTTTCAGCCTGAGCTACACCAGGAACATTTGTTCTCTCTCTCCTGCTGCATTGTGTTCAGTCACAGCTGATTAAAAGAGGGAGATTTTTCCAAGCTTTTAGCGACGAGGATTAATGCAAGAATGAACTTAAGGAGCCACATTTAAAATT
Source organism: Semaprochilodus insignis (assembly GCA_034552555.1). Classification (NCBI taxonomy): domain Eukaryota; kingdom Metazoa; phylum Chordata; class Actinopteri; order Characiformes; family Prochilodontidae; genus Semaprochilodus; species Semaprochilodus insignis. The sequence continues at coordinate 28,514,692 of CM067479.1, read as the reverse complement.
CTCGCCACTCAACCACTTGTTCATCAGACAGAAATGACGTTTGGGTACAGTCATTGTACTTTGAGAGTGTGTGTGTGTGTATGTGTGTGTTATTGACTGTTAGAGCAGACTGTTTTTAAGAGGCACTAATGTGCTCTATCAATGTCCCCTTTTAATGAAAGATCAAGGAAATAGACAAATCAATGTGAAAGAATAAAAACCTACTTAAAGCTAATGCGCACTAATTCATGGAATAATCTTCAGATGCCGTGCCATTATAAATCATGTGAGGAAAAAGGAAAAAAAGGTTGCTCAAAACACAAATGGTTCCAAATGCAGCTGAAGCAGATGTAAAAGTGACTGATACAGGTGGCATGTGCAGTGCTGATAGCTGACCCTTCGTACAATGAAAGGCCCTGTGATTGCTTACGGTGAAATCTTCTGCTGTATCCACATGTATTCATGTAATCATGTTCCCCTGCGGCGTCCTCCATCATCCCCTCTCTGCTCCTGTACAAAAGGCGGAATGCAGAGAAGCCAAATTGTGAGTGTTAACCATCTTTTACAAGCCATTAAGCGGGAGGGCATTATCACATAGTGGAGTCCCTTAACGAGGACTGACATATGTGAAGGAGGCAGTTAGCGCCTAACATTAAGACGTGCCAGCCCACTGATGAGATGGGACATTGTCCATGGGGGAGATATCAGTGTTAATTAGGGGATAATCGCTGGCTGGTGAGCCGTTCGCCATTTCTTCCCCTCTCTCTCTCTCTCTCTCTCTCTCTCCTTTTTCACTCTCTCTCTTTACCACCCACAATAACCCCAACGGACAGATGTGTAGATTATCGCTCATTTGAGCACTGTGTAATTTACCCTGATTTAGTTGGAAACTACTCTCTCTCTCTCTTTCACACACATGCATACACACCACACATGCACACACACACAGTCTTACTGCTGCAATGTAGACTGTGGTCTGAGGCTCTGAGGAAAAGTTAATGTATTGACCTCTTACATGATTATTCAAGGTCTTTCATTTCCCAAGGTTTATATGTCATGTTTTCATAGCTTCAGAGGGTTTATTTTAGAGTCTATTTTTAATCTATCTATCTATCTATCTATCTATCTATCTATCTATCTATTTATCTATCTATCTATCTTTGTCACTCAGCATGGCTAGAAACTGCATTCTCACATGGAGACCTACTATTTACTAAGTCTTTTAAAACAATATCACAAGAAGAACGTGCATGGAAACCCAGTGGTAGCTCGGCAGCTATAACTCTTCTTCAGGTTGCATGACTTTTTAAATCAGTGATGAAGCCAAGCTCCACAGGTCAGCCCTGGATCGCATTGCTAGCATTCAGGGAACCAGAGATACAGACCCTGGTCCCTCACAAATTTGTACACAAATTAAGTGCTCTGTAGGCAGCCTGGTTGAGATGCTCGTCCATAGCGGAGGCCCAGAAAGCCCAAGAAATTTTTAACACCATAACTCTGAATATGAATTACCAACCAAATTTGAACCGACTTCAAATGGTTATAGGGCACTATTCCCTTTTTTCAATGATATATGACTTTTTAATGTAGGCTTCTGGAAACCAGAGATACAGACTCTGAAATCTCCAGGCTCCTCCCAATGTCTTCTCTAAGGCATCCATGTTGTTAGAGTCACGTGATCTGCAACTAGTCAATATCAAGCCTAAAGTGTCATTGTCTTGGCAGTCAGGAAATTCTGTCAGCGCTAGAAGACTGACAAACCATGACAGTTCTGAATTATTTCTGTGGGACGGTGCCGACCAGCTGATATGATCCTTAAACTAGTTACTAACTACTTTCCTGCAGTTATTAACTCTAACCCTTATCCACCCCACCTCATCCATCTAAATATAACATGCTTTATTAGCTAAAAGTGTTACAGATTTGGGTTAGAGGTAAAACCTACAGAAAGGTAGATCTCCAGGAGGATGGTTAGTGAATGCTGCTCTACCCATCCAGCATCTATCTTATTAAACCTTAAGAATATTGTGCAATATAATACTCCTTTTTAGCACAATTAGTGAGTATACCTGAGCGGACGANATAACATGCTTTATTAGCTAAAGGTGTTACAGATTTGGGTTAGAGGTGAAACCTACAGAAAGGTAGATCTCCAGGAGGATGGTTAGTGAATGCTGCTCTACCCATCCAGCATCTATCTTATTAAACCTTAAGAATATTGTGCAATATAATACTCCTTTTTAGCACAATTAGTGAGTATACCTGAGCGGACGAGGACAGCATTAAGTAGACAGTACGGCAGGGTTTGTGTAGTTGGAATATGTCGACAGATTGCAGCTATACTCCCCTCTGTCTGCAGGGCACACGGGTCAGTGAGAAAGACAGAATCGGACAAAGCAAGCCCTCGCCCGCCCCTCTTTAGCCCATAGCACTTTGTGTCACAACTGCAAAACATTAGTGGCATGCATGGATGAATGACCATTGCAGGCCCATATGTACATGTGACTGTGTGTGCGTGTGAAAGAAGGCATTAGCGAGGGAACAAGACGAGAGAGAGAAGGAGGGAGCCTGAGATAGAGATGTGTGTTCAAGGATGCTTCTAAACTGGGTTGGCCGTGTTAGGCGTGAATACCTCCATTCAAAAGACTTTGTCTGCTTCCCCTGTCTGCCTTTCTAAATGAACCAGAAACTCTTACTTCATTTCACTGTTCTTTCCTCCCCAGTCAGAGTGATTTACAGCAGTGGACAGGGCAGAATAATGCCCTCTAGCAAGCACAACCAATCAGCTTAAATTATGGCCCATGCATGCGGAGCAGAGAGTTGAGTTGAGCTTTGAGCGGACACTGGCCATTGTTGCTACAGGGCTGAATGCCATAGTGCACACCTCTAACAGTCACCCTGGAGACAGTTGCCACTAGAGACCAGCGAGTCACGCTTTCCCCTCGGCCACAGATCGAGCTTCAAGTTTGCATCGCCACCTTGGTGCAGCAAGCTAAAAACTTTAAACTTCTGAAATGTTTCTCCCATTGTTTAATCTCCCTACCACCCACTCCCTCATTCAGAGAATCCACGTTTTAGACTCTGATTCATTGTCTTATGGAAATTGTGCTTTGTTTGGGGCAAACATGATAAATACAGTTGGCCAAAATAAAAATGATGAAAAAGCGGCCCACAACATTAGCTAGCTTTATTGTCTGCTACCACAGCCCCAAGATGAGAAAAAAGAGAAAAGTTTAAATGAGGGGGAAAAACATGCAATTAAGCATGACTAAAAGACAACGATAAGCAGTAATTAATATTCGATTAATGCCCGAGGAATTTCTTTTAAAGTAATTAAGCGTTTATTAATGCGATTTGTAACCCCTGAAGTGTCACAGAATATGCTAAATGGAATGCTAATGTTAAATTGCGCAGGCCCCCCCACTGCTGAAATGTTCCTCTGCTGCACCTCTTACTGACGGCCAATTAAACATTGCCTCGGTCTGAACTTTGATAGAGTCTAATCACAACTTTTATTGGTCCCAGATCATAGCTGAACCCAGGCCTACCTAAAGTCAGAACTTGCCATACTGAATGTACTGAGCTTCCTGAAGTCATCCAGCCCGTTTTGCCTCACATGCACATCAAAATGATAATACTGACAGCGAGGACATATAGTTTTGAACTCTGGATAGATATGGGCACAGATCTCTACTTTTCTTATCATTTAGATCTGTCACTGTTTGTAGGCTTGTTTGTCTACCTCAGAATCAATTCTGTACCAAAAAAATGATTAGCCTATATTATTACTGTAACTTTACAGGAAGAAGAGAGTGAGGAAAGGAAAGACTGAGGATCAGAAAAATGGGAGACCGCATTACTTACTATGTGCGTCTGTGTGTGTGCGCGTGTGTGGTCATGAGGGCTGACAGTAGGCTCCGGGGGCAGTGAGTTGTGCCATGTCCAGTCTCAGGGTGGACTAGAACAGTGGGCAACATGCTGACAGGGTCTGGCTACCCTTCTTTCTGCCTAATTTAACCCTGTTCCTCCAGCTTCCACTGCCTAGACCCCAACAAACACAGACACCTCCATCCCCCTCAGCCAAGGTCTCAACTCACTATCACTCTCAGCTCTATGCTTTACCTTTCTGAACATTCCCTGCTCAGAGGTGAGAAGTACTCTTGTCACAGGACTTGAGTGCATTGTTCATGTAGTAGTGTTTTTTGAGAATATTAGTAAATCATGGTAATCATGATAATTTCCCATCCTGAGGGAGTATTACAGTCACAACATTTCACATGCACACAACCAACAGTGTGCTAGGTAATATGATCTTTTTAGATTTTATTTTATTATATTTATTAAAAATATCTGCCAATAGGCCCCTAGGGAACCTTCAAGAAGAAGCGACAATCTAAAGCTATTGCTTATATTTTTTATTGCCATTGTCTAAATAGCTGTAAGTAACATTCCAGGCAAGGTGATCAATTAGTTTAGGTACCCAGGTACCCACCTTCTTTCTGCGAGGTAAAGTTATTACTTTCATAGTTTGTTAATAAACAATTTTACTTTAATTACACACAAGTCATTTTCTTTAGTAGTACCACAGATGAGAAGACCGACCATTGGTTGAAATATGAATGTGATAGCTTGTAACACTTAACACCACTCTTCAAGTAAGAAGAGCCAATCAGCTTGCTGGTTACACCATGAACAGAAATGGTCAGTGATATTGTGGTGCTAGAAGGAAAATATCCCCTCACTGCATGAACACAGTAGCCAACAAGCCAAAATATCTACATTTTAGTGCATTATGATGCCAAATGCTGCAGACCATTTATGAGGTTTTTGTCGGATTTGATCAATATTTATCTTAATGTTTTCAAATTAGTTTTTGAAATGTTCATTTGATCTTCAGTTTCAAGTATTTTGGTTTCTTCCCATTCAAAGACAAAGGAGTCTGACTTTCAGACTATTCAGACTTTGGTAATCCTTTATGTAGCATATAATACATTGCAACTATGAACAGTAGCAGCACTACTTTGAGGACTTTTTCCAGCCCTGCTCATGCATCCTGTCTTCTTCCTTCCTCTCTCCTTAACTACTCTATTTCCCATATCCTATTATCTCTTATGTATCTTTTACCTCTCCTCACTTTACTCCTTTTGTCTCCTCTACTTTCCACTGTCCTTCTCACTAATGCTACTCTCTTCCTCTCTCCTTCCCTCTTCACCCCTCTCCTCTTTCCTCTGCATCTCAAACGCTTTAGCCTGTATCCTTTCATCCTTAAAGAAGCTCTCTTGCTATCAATCTCTGACCAGGCCCATCCATATGCATCTTCTCTACCTAGCTCTCTCCTCTCTACTCTAAGCTCTCTCTCTCTCTTTCCTTCTCCCTTGCTCCGTCTCTTTCAGTCCTTATAGAAAGATCTCCAAGCTCACTTGCTTTCTGCTGCTTTGACATCTGCACATCACTGCTTGTCTTCTTTCTATCGTTACTTTCCGATACCTCTTCCCGAGTCTTCCCTCCCCCATGCCAGCTAGACAGCTACTTCTGATCCACTCTCTAAGTGCTCTCTCTCTCTCTCTCTCTCTGTCTGCATGTCTTCCTGTCTGTCAGTCTGAGGTCTGATATACAGCAACATTGGGATTTTCTCTTTGTCTCTCTTAGGTGGCTGACAGCTGTATCTGATCCTCCGGCCTGCAGGTATCCACCCTCCCCAGCCAAACAGCAGTGGTGGTGACTATCTAAATCCTGCCTTCATCCTCTTCCTTAGTGAAGGGCCACACTCCTCACTAAAGCCCAGCTCCGGCTGACAAAACAGATGGATCTCTGTCTGGCCATCTCATAGCTTTGAGAGGTTCTCACTAACAGCGTCATTTGATTTTTGAATGCCAGGCTGCTGATCTCTGGACACATCTCACATCTACCATCCCAGTACCAGTCGGCAGTACAGACAGTCAGCCAAGCACTGCACAGAAAAAAAGATGAGTCTGAATGCAAGGGGCAAGGGCTGTCGCTTCTGGATGACACATTCAGAAAATAAATTAGAAATAGATATTCAAACAGCCTCAATCTCAGATATGCTGTTGAAAATTAAATAGTTTGAATGGCAACCCATTTAATTAGTTAATATCAGATTTATGGTGAAATCATGTTGAATAAACTGCTAACATATTCATTTAAACATATTATCCCAAAAAGTAGTTTTGCAATAATAAATTAATATTATGGTAATATTATAATATCGTAGTAATTAAGTGACTGAATAATATGTCTTAAGATTTAGAACTGAATCATTAGAACTAAAGAGTTTCCTATACTACTCAAAATCACGTATGTAATTACATGGTACACAAATTTAATTACATGGTGAGGTATGTGATGAATTAAGTTTGATTTATATTGCACATCAACAACTTTGAGACTCTTTCAGTGCAATGCACTAACAATACTGTAACAAAAATGTGAAAAGTGTGAAAATTGTGAAAAATGTGAAAAGTGACTGCACACAATAACACAATAGTTCTTCAAATTCAAATCATAACAGGGTAGTGTGCCTATTAATCTCTACCAGTTGACTAGTGAGGTAAAAAATAGGGAATTCAGTCATTACTAAACTCATCATCATGAAAAAAAGTTTCACCCAGAGAGAATCAACCAATAGGAATAAAACTTGGTGGGTAGGTTTGACATAATGAGACATGTGAATGAATCAAGTTTCATGCTCGGCCATGCATATGACGTAGGCAAGGGCAGGCCTTATCTCAGTACCTGACTGACTCAACAGTTCCAGTGCCAGCACCATTAGCAAACAACTCAACAACACTGGACTACATGACTGCCCTTAACACCACATCAAGATAGACAAAGACTGCAATGCAAAACATTTTGTTAGTAGCAGTAAGGGCTGGTTCTAGTGGCAGATGCTGCAGTTTGAGGTGTGAGATGTGCCTCGCAGAGGAGTTTTTTTTGTTGTACTTCAGTTTCAGCCTGAGACTCTTTGTCCACAGAACAAGTACTCACAGAACACTGGTATGAAATTATTTTATCAGCCCAACATATCACTGCTGTTGGAATAAAACCTCATATTGCTACTTTACAGAAAAGGGAAAAACAAACTATACTTTTAATGTAAGTCAGTGGAACCAGTAATTTTGGACCATTTCTTTTGGTCCATTTATCATGAAATTTACACACAATGTAAAGGGCAACAGTCTTTCTTTGATTTTAACTTACTAACCTGGCATTAACTGTTGACTGCATGTAAATAACGACATATTACACCAATATTTTGCAACTTTGATGACTTTATCTTCTGTGGAAAGGTATTCTTATTCTTCTTTTATACTACTACTACTACTACTAATAATAATAATAATAATAAGACATATTTTTATTCTTATTCTTATTATCAGGAGGGGTAATCTCTCTCTCTCTGTGTGTGTGTGTGTGTGTGTGTGTGTGTGAGAGAGAGAGAGAGAAAGAGCAAGAAAGTGAGAGTAAGAGACAGAAAGACTGTACATAACTGTTGGTGCATGTGTCTGAAAGCAGAAGGAGAACTGGGGTGAATACATGGTTCTGCTAGAAGTGTTGATACGCTCCTCTCCTAACTCTGGTTTGGTTAATCCCTCCCTACTCCCATGAAGTAACCTGCTTTTCTTATCTCCCCCATCCTCTGCCAGTCACAGACCTGCGTCTACGTCTGAACCTCTTTTTCCCACTCTCGTGTCTAAAGGTCAAAGTTTAATAGGCGGCAAAACAAAAGGCCTGCCACAGACACAACAATCACAGGCCTGTGGGATTTGTTTGCTTACTCCTTTCCTTCATTTTCCCCCTCCTCCTCCTCCTCCTCCTCCTCCGCGCCTCTGTTCCCCCCATGCTAAACACACTGAGAGAGGCCTTGTCAGTATCCTGTCGCCTGGTCAATGCTTTACACCTATTTGCAAGGTTAATTGCCATTTTGTTGGCTTGTATTTACACAAGAAGGCCATGTTAGACAACTGAAGACTGGGAGGCAGCATGCCCGACAAATTAACAAAAGAAGCTGGAAGCAAAAGCTAATTACCACATACAGTATACAATCATCACAAACAAACAAGCCACTCGCGGTCTGGTAGCGTTAAACGAGTAGAAAGACCCCTCCTCTATCCAGGCGCTGACAGGCTGAGAGAGCGTAAACAAACAGTGTGAAATCAGTCAGATGAAGAGAAGATGAGATGGAGGTACTATAGCAGTCAGGTCAACACAAGACTATAGCTGCCTGCTGCTTGATTTTATGTACCTATTAGCAATGGGTGTGAATGAAGTGTCTCCATATTTCTAGTACATGTAGCGGACTTGAGTCATGTGTGTACACTTATAACGCCATTAACTTGAATCATCAATTACACCATTAAATGACTCTATAATGTTATAAATGTATGTACTGTGTTGGTGTGATATTTATTCATATAGAATTTATGTACACATTGGAAACAAAAACTTTCTATATGTCTCTTTTTTCCAGTATATAAAATTTAAAAATGTATGTAAGTAAAGTGTATCTTTACTGGAAAAGGGAAAAAATAATTTCTACTTTAAATGTACGTCAAGGCAATGAGTTTCGTTGCAAGTAATTTTGGTCCACTTCTTTGGTCCATTTGTAATGAAATTTCGGCCTAATGTAAAAAATAAGTGGCATTTTCAAATAATGAAGAAGAAAAAATATTGCAACATTGTGTGTGGGTACCTGTCTGTGTGCATCTCTGCATATGATGAACAGGATTTAATGCTTTGGTAATGATAAATGCCAATAAAGCTTCATTAGGGTGAGTTCAATGAGAAAGAAGGAGGAGGGTGGGAAACAAGAGGCCTGCATGCCTTCCTCATGTACGGGAGGGGTAAAAAAGGGGTGAGCGGGGGTGTCCCGTCAGCTGGAGCCGCACACAGCAATAGAAAACAGAATCCAGGTCACTGCCTGTTTGTATGTTGACTGCACATTTCTCTGTGCTTTTTAGCCATATGGAACAATGCACAGAAGAATAGTGCAGGACCAGTTCACACTTCCATCCATTACGTTCACTCTTCCAGACACAGACAGTTTGAACAACAGATTGTTTAGTATTTTTGGTTCTCAGGCATGTGTTCTTTTTATCTATACTCTGACACTAATGCGTTCTCTTATAGCAGCTTTTACTGGGACAAGTTTTACAGCCCAATATTAAATAACCCAGTAATAGTAACAAGAAATTACAGTACATGTAGGAACCATTATTAATTTTAGAAAATATGTATTTTGTATGTGTGCGTTGTTGTCAATTCCATCCCACTTAGTTTCGGTTATCTTAGCATCACAAACTGTAAATACATCATGTAATGATGAAGCAAACTGGATACTCAGTGTTAAGTAGTGATCCAGTCGTAATAACTTATGTATCTTCAGTTTCTCAGTGGGATGAGTGGAATTTCTTTAACAGCTTGTCCAAACCTAGCAACAGTTGCTAATAACAGATGCATTTGTGAGTGGAGCATGAATAGGTCAATTCAACCCTGTGGCTTTACCTGTGTCCTGGTCGAGAAGGGTCTGGCTAGAGTGTGGAAGACAGCAGGAGTGCAGAGACAGAGTGGAAGAAGACAGGAGCAGTGGATGACAGGCGCCATGAGGAGACGAGAGATGGGGGTGAATGCAATGTGCTGGCTTAGTGACAGAGCTTTCCAAATCCCTATGTGTGTGTCCAGGAGCGGATATACAGACTCAACTCCCTGCCAAGTGTTTGACCTGTTGGGGGGTGCAGGGTTGGTGGGAGAGAGGAGAGGAAGAAGGGAGGAGGTGTTGGAGTTTGAGACTGAGACCGTGGATAACTGCTAATTACATGCATGTGGACAAGTACATACATACTCATTCACAATTGGTTTGCTAACTGCTCTTTGTCGTTCTTTCTCTCATTCTCTGTCCTCTCTCTCTCTTTCTCTACTTATCTCTCTCTCTCTCTCTCTCTCCCTTTTTTTCCATTCTCTCTCTCTTTTCTTCTCTCCCTCTGTCTCTCACCTCTTGGGAGAAGTGATCAGAGCACCCCCACCCCCAAATTGAACCCCAGCATTTTGTCAGAGTCAGCAGCAAAAATGAACGGTCAAAAAAAGGGGGGGGGGGGCAGAAAAAAGAAAGTATTGATTAGCCTTCAGAGCTCCACGTGGGCCACTCTTATTGATTAGGAGTCGCTCTCTCTCTCTTTCTCTCTCTTGCTCTCTTTCTCTCTCTTTCTCCTTCTCTCTCTCTCTGTCTCTGGGGCTCTTTGTTCACGATGTGAGTGATATAATAGTCCTTTGAGAAACGGTGGGGAGAGTAGGAGGAGTGGGCCGTCTCTGGCGTCTGGGATAGAGGGGGAGGCTGAAAGAAGGAGTGAGAGAGGGAAAGCGCGAGAGAGAGAGTGAGACACCAAGGAGAAGAGAGAAAGTCTCAATGACAAAAGGTCAGGGCAGCTGGGCTTAGGGCGATCGGGACCAAAGGGAGTGGAGGGATAATCTGCTAAAGCCCCAAAAGGAGAGATTCAGCATGCACAGCACCCTCGTAGGGCCCGAGAGCAAATTTGCACATAAATAAAGAGCCAATGTCGCTTTGAACGAGCAGGTCTAAGAGAGAATGAGGAAGAGAGAGAGGGAATGCAGCTGTCTGCCTGTTGGCCAGCTGTCTATCCGCTAAAGAACTTCATGCCTCCGATGATCTGGCCAATCTGGGAACAAGTACGAATGCGTCTGAAAAAGTGAGGAGACATTTAGTATGTTGTGTATACTCTGTCTGCTTTTACTAAGACCTGATGGTGGAACCCTCAGAAATCTCTTTGTATTTCTAAACAAACCCAAGACCAGAAAGCGCCACACATGCTTGCACACAGCAAATTGCTAGAGATGATTTTCTGGTATAGTATAATAAAAGAGAAAAAAAAACTGTATTAAACTTTATTTTTTATTCAATTGTACATTAAAAAGCCAGGCTACACTTTTGTTAAATACAGGGCATCAGACAACAGCATACCATATATATATATATATATATATATATATATATATGTATATATATATATATAGAGAGAGAGAGATAGATAGATAGATAGATAT
>CM067479.1:28493140-28498724 GCA_034552555.1 Semaprochilodus insignis | reverse complement strand
CCCACCCCCCAACACCCCACCTCAACACCCCTCAGGGATGTGCACTAGCTGCTAGCAGAGGGAAGCGCCCACGTTGGGCTTTGAATAGGAGCCATCGCTAGCAGCCTCCTCCTGTAAGACTGGCACAGGACAGGCATTCAGCAAGGCACACACACAGCCTTGCGCTAAGTCCCCCCCAAAGACTTCCCCAACACAAACAACTCTAAGCGTGTTAGCTTCAGTGCTACACAGGCTGCAGAGGCATGCATGTTTGGCTGGGGAATGAAAGTGTGCAGGGCCCCTCAAAGCTCGAAAGCAACACGATTACACCACAAGGCGCAGAGTAGCTTCTGACACCCTGAGCGCTTCCTTCTCAAAACCCCTATGCTACTTTAGTAGGGGGAACAGAAAAGCCATATTGGCTGTGCCACTGCACGCCCCCATGTAGCCCACAGGTACACTAGAGACATACAGAAACAAATGTAGAGTAGGACCCATAGAGTATTGCAGTATAGAGGAACAAAAACACACAAATGCAGATACAATGGTTCTGTATACTATGGACCCTAAACCTGATGACTGTTCAATTTCTTTTGGATATAATTTCCCATCACTCAATTCTGAATTCTACATTTTACTTATCAGTAATCTGCTATCATTCCCTGAAATCCTGAGCACATGCCCTCTTCTTTTGTATCTTTTATTTCTTTTTTCCTTGCTTCTGCATGATGTTTACTTTATTTAATTATTTGCCCTCACCACATCCCCCTGTTTTGACTCACCCCAGACCCAGACACCTGGATGGGGCAGCAGGGCAGGCTTTGACCCCCTCCCTCCCTGCATTACTGGGCCCTCCAGTGCTCCGTAATGCTCAGGGTAGTCAAGCATATGAATAAAGGTGAGGGCAAAATGACTCGCCTCCCAACTTGACAGAAGTGCTGAACCACAAAGAACACCTTGAAGGGCATGCTAACTGTCAATAGAGTTTTATGTAAGCCTCCACACTATTAACATAAAACTAAACAGCCCTCCCTCCCTTGTGTTTCAGCTCTGAGATCTAAGGTGGTCCTTTTTGATATGTCTTCGGCTGCTGTGACAGCATTCTCTTCTGTGTCACGCCATCTAATTCTACCCCCCCTACAACATATAAACACACAAAACACATATTATATGCAAAGTATAACCTGGTACTAGCACACGCTAAAATATGCACACATACATCCCACCTGAAGCCCATTTGCTCTGTGTTGCTACGTGACCAGACCCTGTACAAGCTGGAGTGGTGTTTTGTAGGCACAGCGAGGGAGCATTGCATTTGTGATGCACTGGCTGGATGCATATGGAGGGCCTGTTCCCTCAGCTCACTGCAGCCTATTATGCAGTGTGTGTTTGCCTGCGCTAGCTTGAACACTCCAGTCCTGGCAGTGTGCTTCAGCACTGTGATGACTGATACAGCCCTGCTTGAAACAGACCATAATCATGGCCTCAGAGGGAACAGTAGAGTTTCAGTTACTACTGGACACATCGTTCTGTAAGCCACTTTGATACATGCCCCAGCTATGGAACACTGTAATGTACAGACAAATAGGGTTAAGTCTTAACTCTTACACACACACACACAGATATGCTGTTGTCCAAACAAATGCAAGATTTAAAGTTGGCATTATTGTTGCAGAGATGTGCCTTGTTAGATGGACTGTTATAGAGATTAATAGCTCTGATGTCTACTCTTGGTGTACGCCCTGGGTTTCACCTGTGTAGAGAGACCTGTCAATGGGGGAAAGGCAGGCCATATGAAGCTAAGAACATAAGGAAAATCATTGAGAGCATTTGTAACAGCCACTGGGCCACTAACACCCAGACATGGAACAGGTTGACCAAGGAAAATGACAGTTGATAACAGAAACATTGTGAGAGTTGTGACGAAAACCCCCAAAACAACAGTCAGTGAAATCACCAGAAACCTCTGCAGGGTAGGGGTGAAAGTATCATTATTGTCTACCAAAGAAGACCTGAGAGCAGAAACATAGAAGTTATAACACACAATGCAAACCACTCATCATCAGTTAGAAATGGGGGGCCAGATTTGAGTCAAAGAAATATGGGGATGAGCAACAAAAGCTGTTATGTTATGGACTGAAGAGACCAAAATTCACCTGTAAAGAAGTGATGAAAACGCAAAGTTTGAGAAAGAACAGAGCTACATAATTTAAAACATACAAGCTCAGAGGTCAAACATGGTGGAGATTATGTCATGGCTTGGGCTTTTATGGCTGATTCTGGAACTGGCTTGCTAATTATTACTTATGATGTAACTCATGATGGTAGCAGGTTTAAGCAATTACAGGGCAACACTTTAAGCAAGACCAAGATGGTGCTGTCTCAAAGGAATCAAAACCAACAAACCCACAGCTCTTCAAAATAAGATTAGCAAAGACATTACTTTAGAGTCATGATCTAGTATATCACAATTTTTGGCAATGAATTTGCCCATTTGCAAGCATTCTTTTTCATGGCAGGCATTTAAAACAAAGCAAGCTTCCTTTTACTATGTTTGACGATTTAACAAAGTCTTTTCTTTAAACTTTGTTCAGCACAGCCATTTTGGTGTCTAGAGTTTATTCTGTGAGTTTATAGTAGCAGTTCGCTCAGCTGTTTTTGAAATCATGTGAAAGGAGCCTTAATCTTAGGGAAAATAGAAGACAACTGATTGTTGGATATATGTGCCGTGCGGATCTGTGTTCTTTTGCATACGTGTGTCAGTTCAGAAGTGTGTCATCTGTTCAGACTAATAGCAGATACATGCCACATTAAAAAGATAATGTGAATAGACAAATAAACAAACAAACATCTGAATCTGCCAGTGATTGATTCACTTTTACCTGCAGTCTGAATGTACCCAATTTGATGTGGACCACAGTCAGGGAGAGTTCTCTGAACAAACAAAAATGAGATTACGAGGTCTGTTTAGCTGCTGGTGCACACTGCATCATGCAACTCAACCCCCCCCCCCCCCCATTGTTTCAGTTAGCAAATCTTTGTTTTGCTTTGAAGCATCTCTCTCATTTAAAATAAGTTATACAGCATAGTCCTCAGTATATTTTGAGCAGGTAAATGCAACAAAGCTAATATCACATCAGCAGGAAAGCAAGAAAGTTCAGAAAGAATATATATACATATATATTGAAACATGATAACAATGTAAATGTATTATTTTCTAGAGAATGAGAGAATGTTCTCCACACATACATTTTACTATAAGTGGTTTAGCAACAGTTTGTCTTAGCTAATCAGTAATTAGTGAGTGATTAAATATTCAAAGGATATTGATGCACATTTAGTACGCACTGGTAAGTAAATGATTGTTCAGAGTGGATCTTGTAGCTCTGTGGCTATGACATTTCCCATCACTCAAAAGCTGAGAAGTGTCTAAACGCATCAGAAATGCGAATTAGCCTGTCAAATATCTATGGCTATTAAGCTGCCCATCAAGTCAATCTTGTCACATCTACTGAGAGAAGAAAAAAAGTGAGAAGCAGTGTAGAAAATTAGGAATGATTCAGTTAAGCATAAACGTGTGAAGGCCTGCTATTCTAAAATTAGCATGGCTGAAAAATGCTACTGAGGTTGCTTGGAAGGAAAGCTAATTATTTGGGTTAAATGAGGTTTCAGAGCAGCCAAACCTAAGTGTCACTAGCTCTCAGAGAGATCGGGTTACTTCACCACAGGGATCAATCCGAGCTAATGCTTGAAGTGTTATGCATATAATACCCAAGACTGTTTTATGGTCATTAATCTCTGACTGATAATAACTGAAAAACTGAAACAACAACTGGAATCTGGTTACAAGACAATGAAAAACAAAAAGAAGAAAAGTGACAATAATCCCCAGGCCTGCTCTGAGTCAATCCATCTAGAATCCTGCTGACCCTCCTGGCCTGGACTTTGATGCAGAATCGATGACCCCACTCTGCTGAGTGCAGGGTCCCGACACATTGACCTTAGTAGGCTGCCTTGAAGCTACGTCCAGCATATAGTACCCTAGTCTTTTATGCCATGGAGCCATCCTTACTTCATAGCTCCAGCATAGGACCATTCATCCAGCCCTGCAGGTGATTTAACACTGTAACTCCACCTGCCAGAGCCTCTCTGCTCAACACCTTTGATTAATCATGCTCTGTGTGGGATTTATTGCATGCGAGATATTTGCTTCAGCACTTTAATAAGTGTGGGGGAAGAACGGGGTACAAGATTAATCAAAACGAGCCTACCAGTGGGCACCCGCAAAAAAACTCATAATTAATGACTATGAATATGTACATTTGTTTATCTGCTACAGCAGTGTGGGGTATGCATGAACGTGGCTTTCTCTAAAACATGTGCGTGTAGATACACTTCCACGTGTTTTATGTAGCTGTATGTACGCATGCATGTGTCTGTACAATATGTTTGTCCCAAAACTTTCTCCCAAATGCTTATGTGGGGTCTTCGCTGTACAATTCATTGAAAACTGCTGAGACACCTGCCTCCTCTCTCTGTTTACTCAGTGTTTGTTCAGTCTGGCATTCAGGTAGGTTCCTTCTCCTCCTCAGCTCACAATCTCACTAACAAGGCCGGCGCACGGAAGAGTCGGCGGGGGGGGATAATGATGCGCGAGTGTGTCGGCCCATTTATCAGCGTGTTTTACAGCGGCCGCCGCGTGGAAGTAATTAAACCCTGGCATCATTACAATGAACGCTCTCCTTTAATAGAGATCCAATGAGGCTCCGGAGGCCTGCGCTGTAATTGTACCTCCCAATTCTCCCATTGAGGAGGGGTTGTTTTAATTAGCGTGGAGACAGAGTGCCCGAGCGATAAGGTCCAACCAGCATGAGACTCCAGTGCTCCTCAGGGTTCTCCATCTATTGGCTCCCACTGTGGAGAAGGAAGCGAGGTCAGAACTGCCTGTTTGAAGGGAGTCTGGAAACAAGGAGAAGCACTAAAGCACAACATGGAACAGAGACAGAATTACAAAGAGTATAGAAGAGTAGCTTTGAGCTCTCAGCTGCTGGCACATTCTGATTCTCGTGAATGTTGGCCTTTAGCAGAACTGCTATACAGTTTCTTTGGACTGTAACTCTGTTGGTTTAGCACCACTTTACTCAATATTGATCATCTGTACTACAGTGTGGGTTATCAGTGTACCATTGCACAAATGCCCTTATCACTCTGAAATACATTGTAAAAGGCACTAGATTATATGTATTTTCAGATCTTGCACATGCACAATACTGTGCAAAAGTAAGACACATCCCTTTATTTATATAATTTCCAGTCAAAATGGCCATTAAATATAAGTTCTTCAGTTTTCAGGTGATGTTTCTGAGGAGATTGGACATAAAATTATCCCTGGATATAAAAGTATTCCAGAGCAGTTGTAGCTCCCCCTTCAGAAAGAGTGATTTTAGTAATGAAACCAATATTAGTGCACCACAATTGTTTGGTACCTTTAAGTGTGAGTGATTAAACAGTGTCCACTTGTGTATGTAACACACAAAGAAATCTCATTCAATCCACAGAACAAAAACAGGCATCCTCGATTCTATGCAAAGGAGTCATTGTTATT
>CM067479.1:28480640-28490640 GCA_034552555.1 Semaprochilodus insignis | reverse complement strand
TTCATCAGTACACAAATAAATAAGTGTCATATATAATGAGGAGGGTGAGTTACAATATAACATGACATTAAATGTAACATAAAGGTATGACATTACATCCTAACACCGTGTCCTAACATAACATAGGATCACAACACAACACTGACAGAGCTGTGGTTTGGGGCATATATTTAATAGAGCATGTATATGTTTGTGTTTAACATTTAACTTTAGTAGTCTACATAACATGCTTTCATCTACTATGTCTACTTAGCTAAGTAGCTAACACATCTTTCTACACTTCATGAAAGAGTTTCTCCTAATCCATTTTAAGGTGGAACGGCATAGTAATGTGATGCCGAAACAGGGCATTAATCAAACATTGCGTGTTGCATCACTGTGCCATTCACAGTTAATGTAGACAGCTATACTGATTATAATGCGTTTTTGTTCATTGTACTGGTCACCTTACTGAATCCCCATAACACTGTCAACTGGAAGTTTCATAGCAATCTGACATATTTTTTTGATATGCACCATGAAGACCGTCACCATGAAAGTCCAATTCATCATGATAAATATGTATTATTTCTATTATTTGAATCATTCTAGTGGTAACAGCACTGTTGTAATATATATATATATATTGTCGCTGTCCAAAGAAAAACATTTACCTCATTTACTATTTTTGTTGATTTTTACTTTTGTGCATCATTTGATCACATGAACTGACATTTACATTGTGTGAAAATTTCATGATGAATGGCCCAACAGAAATGGCCCAAATTCACTTGGAAAAAAGCCTGGGTCCATTGACTTACATTAGAATGAAATTAGGTTTTTGCCTTCTCCTGTAAAGTTGTCATTTTGGAGATGCATGTTTTTCTTTGGACAGCAACGATATATATTAATATATATAATATGTAATATATAAATATTATGGATAGGATTAGGTACAGCCTCCTCACAGAAGCATTAGTTTTAATACAGTGTTACAACTAAACCACCCCAAAGTAAACAATGAGAGCCAAAGATCTCATGTGAGAAATATATCATGGTATAATGCTGGTATTTTACGGTTAGAATGAATAGGTCTGTGATAGATACATCTTAATCATATTTATAAAGTAGTAAAACTCCTCATACCTCTGTGAACATACGCACACAAAATACACACATGAAGAACAGAGGCTTATTTAATGGTCTTATAGGTAAAGCAAATGTGAAATAAGTAAAAACTCACTAGTCTACACACACACACACACACACACACACACACTTCTTTGCTCATCTGAGGAATTGGTGCTTTTTAGGGGACACTTTCCCAGTGCTCTAATTACACAGGCTGACCTCCCACAGGTCGCCCTGCGCAAGTGCCGCTCAGATCAATATTCATTCTTTTAGATCTGTCATCCGCTTTTGACACTATCGACCACACACTGTCTCTGCACTCCCTCCTTTTCTGATTTATTCATTTATTTACCCTCCCTCCCCCAGTCACCCACCCACACACATACCCTCACCCCTCAGGCTAGACCTTGCACATACACAAGGGTCAGTCTGTATGAGATAGTTAACCTGGCATTATCCCTGTTATTCCGAACTAAAGACGTTTGTATGCGTATGTGTGTGTGTGTGTGTGTGTGTGAATAGAGGTAAGGGGAATTGCCCTTCACTAATTCAAACGATGGCCATTTTCTGTGGTCCACTCTGGTCACTGAGAGTGTATGGGTTTTTGGCCAGAGCTATAGCAGATAAGTGGTGGGTCACTAATGAACTAAGCGAGGGCTCATCCAAGGTCAAAACCTTCATTTAGGAATCTCTCTGCTAGGCATCTGCAGCTCTGCATACACAAACATTATGGTAATGGACCAGGGCTGCTTTTCCTCCCTCTCTTGTCGCCATGCTACTTTTTTGTGGGTTTTTTATTATTATTAATTTATTAATTTATTTTTTGGATGGCTCGTTTCACTCATGCTCTCTGGTTTGAGTTATGCTGATTTCTAAAAGGACCTTTTAGAGGTCTCTGTAATTACACAAAGTTGCCTGCTTTTAAGGTTGCAGCGATGCTGGTGAGTTCTGTATGCTGATGGTAGTGCGAGGTTACGACACAATCACAGATGCAAAGTGAGCAAGGGTGGAGCGAAAGGGCCTGGAGTGAACAAGGTCAAATGATTAAAGAACATGAATTCTGTGATGACCTTAGAACCAGCTACATACACACGTGTGTGTAATGTGTGTGTGTCATGAAAGTAAGCATGAAAGATAGCAGAAGAGCAAATTAGAAAGAGAGAGAGATAGACAGAGAAGCAGAGAGAGAGAGAGAATGAGAGAGAGAAAAGCAGACAGAAAGAAAAACATAGCCAGAGAATCAGACATAAAGCAAGAGATGCAAATAGAGTTAGAGAGTGAGAAATAGAGTTAGAGAGAGAAACAGAGGGAGAAAAGCAGAGAGAGAGAAACAAAAGAGCAGAGAGGGAGGGAAGCTGTGAGCGAGGGATAAAGTGAAAGAGAGAGAAACAGAAAAGCAGAAAGAGAGATTGCAAAAGAGAAATAGTGTGAAAGACAGAGAGAGAAGCAGAGAGACAGAAAAAGAGTGAAGCAGAGAAAGAGAGAAACAGAAAGAGAGAGATAGAGATGGACAGAGAGAGAGAGTGACAGCATGTATGTTGAGTGTGAAAATCTGTTCTTTTTTCTGGTTTCTTTTTCTCTGAGTGCTCCTCTGGAGCGAGGCATCTGCTGAACATCCCCACACACCCTGTCTGACTGACACCTGCCAATCACACAGCCTTCTACAATAACCACTACAGACACCCGAGCAGTCTGACACAGCACCGTTTTCCATCACACACTCACGCACACAGTCCAAGAAAGAAGTGGCTGAATGGCTTTTCATTTCTTCTAAGACCTGAGAACTGTTGATTTATAAATGCTTTCATGCCTTTGATATCAAAATCTGTTTATTTTTATCTTAACTTTGACTCCATCCTGCCAACACTACATTTCCATGACTCATTCTGTTAATAATGTATGTCCTTGGTTATGAATGTAGGAATGCTTAAGGAGATAATGTCGTTATTTACATGTAGCCAACAGCTAATGCTAGGCTAGTAAGTTAAAAGTTAAAGGGGTTTATAAACTGATCTTATGGTCAGTAAAGATTATCCATTGTGATTAAATAGAACTGTGGACGGATAAATACTGTATGGGTTGCAGAAGGAGGAGTATGGAGGATGTTCTTAGGTAGGGCTGTACCTGAACTGAATTTGACTATTTGGTCTTTTTTTCATATTTTCTAGCAATCAGAAAATCATGTCATGGGAGTATATTTTTGAGCATTTAAAATCAATAGAGCCCTATTATTAGGTTAAAACGTGAAGGGTAAATAGGCTGGAAAAGTTTACTTTTACATTTTAAAGTTTAATTGTATGAAAAGACCCAAAAAAAGTTCCAAAATTACTTGGAAAAAAGTCTGACTTATATTAAATTTTAAATTTAAAAGTTACAAAGTTTAGTGTTAACAACGGCGATGTCTGAATCATTATAGAACATATAATAACACCAATAACAAAATAGATATAAAATTGGACAAATAAAAAATGCAAATGTGTCTGCAAATGCCATGATAAAACATAATCACATACTTCATTATTATACATATATAAACTAGGACTAGAAACTATAGACAATACGTACGAGGGAGATAGACATTCCTGCTTTCTTTCATCGTTCACCGTCCAGAGACAGAGAAAGAGAGAATTAGAGAGAGAGAGGGTCACAGCTATAGATACCAGGTGACTTTAGTTTTGGAAACCCTTGAACTTAAAACAGCTATTTTTAGGTCCTATTATTCAGTTATTATCATAAATTGTTCTGTAGCCATGTAGTGTTAATATAAGCATGTGAAATTGAAAGGTGGGTCCATATACAGGCCTCTCTTAATGATTTAAAGGAATACATCCCCACCCCCCCAAAAACACAGGCTCAGAGAGAGTCCGACTTATATTGATGAAAAGTCATCACCCCCCCACAAATTACCCCTGTGACAAGATTAAAACAAATAGAGGAGGGGGGAGGAAGAAGGGAGTGTGAGGAGATGGAGAGGGAGAGGGAGACCAAGGCTAGAGGGCCTAACAGAAATCAATGGACAAACAAGTGCAAGGGCACGAGAAAGGGGAAGCGGGAGGAAAAATAAGCATTTAAAGAAATTCTGCTCTTTTGGGCGGATGAGGATGAGGGGGAGGGGAAAGCTAAAGCGCTTCAGGGAGCTTTCGGCCGAAGCAGCCGCAACACAATGCCCTGCAGCTCGTCAGGCTTGAGTGACCACATTAGCTTCCGCAGGCAAACAAGGCAAACCTGGAGGGGTTTGGACCAGGGGATTATGGGTAGGCCCACTGCCTTGCTTCCCCTCCTCAATCCCCACACCCCCCACCATCGTGAGCCAGGTACAAGGCCCCAACGTCAGGGTGGTCAGTTGCTAAAGAGTCAGACCAAAGTATTACTAATAGTCTGGTTTAATGTTTCAAGTGGTAAGCCGTGGTGCGGGCCCGTGTGCTCGGCACTAAAGTAAACAGCTCAATAGTATTGATCCTGCTTCCCCTGCACTTCAGCCAGAGCAAGCAACATGCAATGCATTAAAAGCTCCTGTTCTGCATTGCACCTCACCGACAGCAGCACTCCGAGCTTCTCATATGTGCGTGCATATGAGACTGCATTCATACACACAAGCAAAAGTAATGCCACCACATGACATCTCTTACACTCACAATTAAACATAAACCAATCTCTCCATACTTGTGCAATGTATATATATTTGTCTCAAACCAGTAAGATACTGCCAATGTGGTCCCCAAAAAATATCAAATATCAGTTTTCAGTTTTCTTGACGAACAAAGCAGAATCCTCTTATTATAGCTTTTATGCCCCTTTTATGTTCTTTCATGGTCAACAAATATAGACAAAAACTGCAATATCTTTCAAACCCTGTAAGGACATAAAGCTTCTGCTATGTATTTAATGTTTAAACATGATTAAATATTACATTACATAATATTAGCAACATAGAATTTAACACATTCCTTTTTGATTTTATACGAATGGAGTTGAAGATGTAAAGTGTTTGATTATGAGTACAAGGGAAATTATTTTGGGGATGCAACAAAACAAATAATTTTGCTAACCACAAAACTTCACATAGCCGTCACTCCTAATATTACAGAAACTAAAGATGAAGTGTTATAAATAGAACTTAAAGTGAAATAAATGTGAAATGATATAGATAACTTGATGGAGATATAGTTAAAAGTTGATGAAATATTGAAATAAATTTGTTTTATTACAATTAATGGTCATTTACTAAATGCATAGGGAATTGTGTTTGTGACAGAACATATGTTAACATATGTTAGATTGATAACTGACAACTGACCCTCAACACAGGTGTGATGATTGCATATAGATGCTTGCTGGTGTCAATCCGTCTGTATTTTTGTCTGTTTGAACAATGAAATTCCATTAGCATCAAATAGAGTGTGACAAAAAAAAACTGCATTGTAAAGTAGCTACCGTTTTTTACATTTTATTGATTTTCACCTGCATTTTTTTTTTTTTGCATGATGTGAAATTCATGATGAATGGAGCAACAGAAATGGACCAAATTTGCTTGGGAAAAAATCTGTCTACATCAATTTCTATTACCAGTTAGAAGGGTGTTTCCCTCTCCCGTAAACATGCTATTTGGGATGTACAAGGTTTTGCTCAGACAGTGATGATATACTACTTGATATCACAGGTATTCTGCCACTGTTACACATTTTAACCAAAAAGCACACACGCCCGCACAAACACACACACATTTACTAGAATGTCTCACTGAGTGTCATTCACAGTATGTTTGATGCCAGACATGTGCATGTGAGAAGTAGCTGTGTGTGTGTGTGTGTGTGTGTGTGTTTTGCACCTCTTTCTGGCAGCAGCTGACGTGGCCAGGCAGCCGATGACAGGGGGAAACCCAGCCACTCCTGAGCCGATTATGAAATTTAGCAGCCGAGTGTGTAACCCTGATTAGTGCTGCGCTACACGGGGACAGACTGCGCAAATTACGGCCTGTTGAAAAGACTGGGTATTTCCTTAATTTAAACAATAATTCACTGCCCCACCTTTAGACCTCCCATTGATGCATGGCTGTTTTATTTAATGTGTTAATTATGCTGGCTCGATGTGTAATTCCCAGCACGAGGATTTACTGTGGAGAGAAAGAGAGAGAGAGAGGGAAGGAGAGAGTGAGAGAGAGAGAGACCTGATGCGGGTTTCAAATAATATTAACCTGAGACTTAGGAGAAAGATGTTTCTCATTTCATTTTCCATTTGGAAAAATTGAAGTAATTTTTTAAGCATACTGTTCGCAACACTTTGATTTACACACAAAAGCTGGCAATCTTATGCCTTGATTTTTGGAAGACTAATTTAATGCTGTGCTCTGGCTGGCTGAAGTAAATTCCATGACAGCAACCACACACACGCACACAGTCCATGCAGAGATATGTTCACACGTGTAAATAAATGTGTTTCTCTCGTGTGAGCGGCTCGCTGGCCAGGTCGTCTCATTATCCCAATACTGTTGCACGAAACAAAGTGGTGCAAAAAAACACTTTTCAAGCCAAGCATATGCTGCATGCGTGTTCAGCGGCCCCTCACCAATAACACAACAGATTAGCTCTGGGGCTGTCCAGTCAGCCATCTGAGCATCGAAAACACCCAAACACGCTCTGCCTCTTAAAGAAACTAGGAGGAAGAAGCAGCTAAGCAGACTAAATACATATTCACATGGCCATTATTACATACAAAATATGGATGGCAGCACAAATCCCCCCCCCACACACACACACATATTCCTGTTTCTCTTACACTTTAGTATCTTAACTGCATAACTTAATACACACATTATTAATTTAACACACTGAACAACTTAATATACTTCTTATATCTGCTTGTAATATATTACTTACAAGTCTGAAGATTAACAACTAAATAATTATCCTAATTATACCCAAAAACTTTCCTCTTACTCTTCAACCCCCTAAAACCCTCTACAATCTTGCTTCATCTTATTACATCATACTGCATCTTACTTTTATAGTCGTCAGTAAATAATATATAGCAGTTGGCAAAGGCATAACTGGCAAATCCGGAAGGGGCAATCAGTACTGTGCAAAGGTCAGAGACCACCCATTTAAACTCAGAACAGATGTTAAGAATAAGATATTATTTTTTTAGTGTCAGAAATATACACTGCCTGGTCAAAAAAAAGGTCACCACCTGGATTTAACTAAGCAAATAGGTAAGAGCCTTTCATTGGATAATTACTGCATGGGTGATTATGTTTCAGCTGGCAACAAGTTATTTAACCCTAACTGATGCAGTAAGTAGCTCCTCCTTTGTTAAACCACCATGTCGAAAGACACATCCTGCGGTCGTGGCAAAAGATGTTAATCTGCTTCAGAAGGGTCAAATTATTGGCATGCATCAAGCAGAGAAAACATCTAAGGAGACTGCTGAAACTACTAAAATCGGGTTAAGAACTGTCCAACACATTATTAAAAAGTGGAAGAACAGTGGGGAAACATCATCTTTGAGGAAGGAATGTGGTCGGAAAAAAATCTTGAATGATCATGATCGGCGATCACTTATACGTTTGGTGAAATCAAATCGTAGAAAACAACAGTAGAACAGTAGAGTAGGAAAAGTTTAATAGTGAAAGTAAGAGCATTTCCGCACGCACAATGCAAAGGGAACTCAAGGGATTGGGACTAAACAGCTGTGTAGCCTTAAGAAAACCACTTGTCTAGTGAGGCTAACCGGCAAAAACGGCTTCAATTTGCTAGGGAGCATAAAGATTGGACTCTGGAGCAATGGAAGAAGGTCATGTGATCTGATGAGTCCAGATTTACCCTGTTCCAGAGTGATGGGCGCATCAGGGTAAGAAGAGAGGCGGCTGAAGTGATGGACCCATCATGCCTATTGCCTACCGTACAAGCCTGTGGGGGCAGTGGTATGATCTGGGGTTGCTGCAGTTGGTCAGGTTCAGCAATGTTATGTGCCCAAAGAATGAAGCCAGCTGACTACCTGAATATACTGAACGACCTGGTTATTCCATCAATGGATTTTTTCTTCCCTGATGGCACGAGCATGTTCCAAGATGACAATGCCAGGATTCATTGGGCTCAAATTGTGAAGCTCAAAGTGGTTCAGGGAGCATGAGACATCATTTTCACACATGGATTGGCCACCACAGAGTCCAGACCTGAACCCCATTGATAATCTTTGGGATGTGCTCGAGAAGACTTTGAGCAGTGGTCCAAATCTCCTATCATCAATACAAGATATTGGGGAAAAATTAATGCAACTCTGAACAGAAATAAATGTTGTGACATTGCAGAAGCTTGTGGAAACGATGTCACAGCGAATGTGTGCTGTGATCAAAGCTAAAGGCGGTTCAACTAAATATTAGAGTGTGTGACCTTTTTTTTTGGCCAGACAATGTGTATATATATATATATATATATATATATATATATATATATATATATATATATATACACACACATATATACAGTATATATATCTTAAGTTTCTATACCTCTTAAGTTTTGTCTCTTGTTTTTACGGTGGAAGGATGGACATAAACACCTGTGGATTTTTTAAGATTTGAAACAAGAGTAGAGCTTGATTTGATGGTCTACCAGCTCTTGCATGGTTGTTAGGAGTCCCACTTTATCTATATCTATAGCAAGTTGTTGAACTTGTTTTGTAAACTCCTGTTTTTTCATGCTTCTCCTTAAACTTTCTGCTTCCTAATGCAATTACCTTGCATCTAATATCTTCTGGGAAATTAATAATGTTTTTTGTTTGTTTGTTTGTTTGTTTGTTTGTTTGTTTTTTAACTAGAGATTAACTTTTACTAGAGACTTTGCACTGTAAATCACTACCTACTCAGTTTTACACCTTTGACTTTGTGGGTAGTTTAATGGTTTACTTCAACTGTAGTCTGCATTAGTGCACCAACTTTGTTAAGACATAGCTATAGTGAATAAAGAAGCAAACAATGCTGTCATTCATGTCTTCATTTTAATTCATTAAAGGTTATTTTTGTTCAGGCAGATTACCTGCACTGATTGTGGTTACATTGGTGAAAAACCTTATGGTAAATAACTGAATAATGACACAAGCATGTAAAGTGTAGGAAAGCACACACACACACACACACACACACACTTATTCAGAAATACACTACTCTTAACCATGGACACACATACACACCGACATACAGACAGTCCCCCTGTTTTGCGCTTGTGTGTGTGTTTGTGTGTGTAAAGCAGAGTGGAGTTGGCTGCGTTTGCCCTGGGGAGCATTCGTGGCCGTGGCTGTGTGACAGCCTGCTGCCAGATCAGGCTCCCGTCAGCCATGCAGGACCGCCGTTAAACAAGCTGCACTTATGAGCCAGAAAAATAATTGGAGGCTGCCGCCCGCAATATGCTGCCCCTTCTCTCTGTCCATCCGAGTGGCTTCAACAGTGTCAGCTCCTATTAGGGCACGGAGGCCAGGGCACTGCACACTTTCTCTTTTTCAGCCTCACTCTCTCTTTCACTCTGTCTATCTCTCTCTCTCTCTGGTCTACTGGAGCTGTTCTAGGACGAGAGTCTAGCCTGCTCCACCTCCCCAGGGGGCAGTGAGATGGTAAGGGAGAAGGGAAAGAGAGAGAAATAGGAGGAAGGTGGAGAGAGGGGTTAGAGGGGTATTGGGTCTTGCTCTCATATTCAGGCTGTCATGTCAGAGGGGCCATCAGGTCGTCTCATGCAAGCAAGCAGCCCAGTCTGGCTGAGGTTGATTTTGTTGAGTTTGTGTATTTGTTTTTGATATGTTTCTAGGACAAAATTATCTCTGTCTCTCTCTCTCTCTTTCTCTGTCTCTCTCTCTCTCTCTCTCTCTCTCTCTCTCTCTATATATATATATATATATATAT
>CM067479.1:28448269-28480267 GCA_034552555.1 Semaprochilodus insignis | reverse complement strand
TATATATATATATATATATATAGAGAGAGAGAGAGAGAGAGAGAGAGAGAGACAGAGTACAGTGTATTTATGAAAGGACACTGAAAGGACAAATTAATTAACTGTTAATGAGTTTAAGGTTTGAGTGTTGTTATTTAATGTGTACACATTGTATCTAAAATTTAGGAGCCTAGCTATGCTAAAACATAGTTATAATAAGTACTTAAAAATAAAAATGATAGCATGCTTAAAGCTAGTAAACTACATATTACATACAAATGTATGACCTGTCCTGATGTTGTATAAAAAGCAAGTGTCTGTGTGTGTGTGCATGTTTGTGTGTAGGATGGTGAGGCGTGCTGACAGGGACAGTGTTGAGCTTCTAGTAAGGGGTCTTAGTGAAGGCCTTAGCCTCTGATCTGACAGGCCAGGGGATTGGGAGGCCATACATAGCCCACATGCAGCCTCCGAAAAGCACACAGCCATTATCCCCACCAGAGACCACAGCATCACTGACCCTCTGACGCCTGATCAGGCTTTACTAACACACACAACTGCTTTCTACTGTCTACTATCTCCAGCATCATGTCAGGGCCAACCCAGCCTGGACACATCACACACAGAATAACTACTATCCTACTTCAGCCATATGCCATACTGTACATATGCTACACTGTTTGGACAAGTCCCAGACAATACTGATCTATAACTAATGCATGACAGTCCCCAAAATAAACTGGGGTTGTAAAATATAATGATACAATTCAACTAATTTAAACATTTTATAGAAAGACTCAATGCATTGTGACGTGGTAGCACAATTCACTCTGGTTTGATTGAGCTATTTTGGTATGATGCTGAACCTTTTAAAAGTAAAACAAATGCAGACATTTCAGCAGAGTACTGATTTACCTAGTCATGGATTTTAGACTGTGGCAATTCCAAGACTGTAAAAATGAGACATCCATTGAGTGGCCAAGACAATTTAGGGGGTCCAAAGTCCATAAACCCCCCAAAAGATGTGTAATTATGTTCAAAATCAGAAGAAAATAACATCAAGGCCTGTATTATTTCTTTCTATTAATGTGAACGCAAACAACAACATTGGTATGAATGAGTAACTCAACAGAAGCATAGAGATAAAGTAAAGGACACTGGAGAACAACAATTACATCTTACAATCTTACATCTTAACAATACTCAATGCAAGTCCCCACTAGGGGCGCGCTAGTATGATACTTAGTATTGGTACTGGTCCGATACTGGCCAAAATCATTGAATCACATATCAGAAAAAAAGTAAAAGGCAGCAAAGAATTGGTATCCATATCTGCAGATACTCAAGGCTGTGGTATGTCTATCGGTACTGTACATGAAAAAGTGCTATCGAGCAACCCCTACTCTCCACACATAAGGTGCACAAAACACATCTATGAAAACTTCAAATGGTGCCACAATTCCATTCTGCTGCCTGTACATTCTTAACAGTAACTGACATATCATGTGAAATACAAAAAGCCAACTTCAACCTTGTCACAACCTTACACAAACCTTACCTCTCTCACAAATATACTCTGTGTCCTTCATACACAGATTACACATCTAGGAAAATCAAAGCAAAAATGTGGAATCTTTCTTGATGAACATTTGCAAACTGTTTGACAAACACTAAGATTACTGAGCAGTTAAGCTTTACTAGCAGCTAGCAAGCATGGCTAAGATTAGTTAACTAAAAGGTTATTACTCTAAATTTGCCATTGTGGTGAAATTGTTCAAGACTATGTATTCAGGAATCTGATTTCCTTTCTTGAAAGGGGACATAGCTTTTCTTTTGAAAGACATAGCTCAAAAAACACCACTAATAATTGTAATAAACATTTCTTCCATGAACTAAGGCAGTTTGTTAAGCTATGGTATGCTAAAGCAGTCAGTGCTTTCAAAATAAGTTTATTCCTGGAACATATTTTTGAACGTCCCTGAAAGTGACTCCTCCAATCTGGTTTCATAAAAGAGGTTATAGAAGCAGAACTATATGTTTCATAGAATTCACTTTAACATTAAAAATATCTAGGCAGTCGCTGCCCTGAGACTGATGCCTTTTACACTCAACAACAACACGCTGTTCCTTATATCATGATCAGAGTCCTAGACTTTTGGTTAATGTTGAGTCCTGTAGTTCATTTCTCTCTGTCCTCTCTAGGCAAAGGTTGACCGGCCATGTGGGTCTACAATCCAGTTTCCACTACAAATCCAAACATAAACACCATAAAGCTGACCTCAGATCAGAGCCACAGGTAAAGATATACAGCGCTGTCCATTTACTCATTCCCCCTCAGTGGTTTGGTCTGACTTCTCACCCTCCACAACTCTCTCTAAAGCCAACACACACACACACACACACACACACACACACACACACAGCACAGCACAGCACACCCACAGCATAAGGTGACATTGAGTGTACCTGCGGTCTCCGCGGACGCGGGGTATCCGTCCGTCCGCAACCACACGCAAATAAATAATGCAATGTACACCTAATGCAGTGGTCCCAAACGCGAGAGGCTGCCGTCGCCTGCAGCAGCCTTTGGGCTGGAAAATAATTACAATGCAGAGAGGGAGAAAAGGCCTCCTATACACAATATAATAGGCCAAAATGGGGTGATGGAATGAAGCTGCCCTCTTTGCTTCACTGCTTCTTCTACACACAACCACACACACACGCATGTACGCACATATACATATTGGGCAGCCCAAAGTTATCTGTGAATCACTTTTGCATATCGCCATTTGGTGTCCAAACGCTTCCATCTAGGAAAGAGAGAGAGAGAGAGAGAGAGAGAGAGAGAGAGAGTTGATGGTCGGATGAATAAATAAGGATGTGTACACAGGAAGTGAGGGATTAAATAACCCTCACAGACTAAGAAGGACAAAAATATGCAGCGAGTCACTTTATTACTTTTGCTTTCTCTTCATAATTAATGAAGCTTGCATGTTTATGTCCCTGTATCAACAAACATCAATTTTAATTGTTATTTGTGTTTTCTCATGGTTCCCTGGTGTGTTCAACTGTTACTTAGTTTTTCTGAGTTACAGTTTTTTGTGCTGTTATATGTATATATACACAGTGTAAGAATATGTATACAACCCCCAATTTCCAGGGAATACCAAAGGGAATGCCAATGAACAGAAAGCCATGATTAGTAAATTCTGTTTGACCTGCTTTAATTGAAGACTGTACAAATCACTGTTTTACCTTAAGAACATTGTCTTGATATAAATAAGCTTCTTCCACATTTAATGTCTGCAGCATGTTCCAAAAAGTTGGTACAGGAGCATGTTTACTGCTGTGTTACATCACCTTTCCTTAACACATTTGGGGACTGAAGACATAAAGTGGTCCAGTTTTGAAAGCAAAATAAATCTTTTATACAAATCTTCGGCTGTGCATCAGTCAATTTTAGACAAGCCTGAGTCCACAAATGTCTGCAGTGCTTCTAAACATTGCTGACATGTAGCTTCTGCTGTGCATAGAACAGTCTTAACTTTAATTTGTGAAAGTAGCAAGAGATTGTGTTTACTGACTACAGAGTGTCAAAGTATTCCTGAGCCCTTGTGGTGATATGCATCACAAAAACATTCTGCTTTTAATACAAAAGGCATGGCCAAAGGACATGGGCATTCATTGTCTTTTTGGCCTTGTGCTTTGTGCATGGGGATTTCTCCAGATTACCTGAATCTTTTGATGATACTCTGCAGTCTAGATTGTGAAATACCTGAAATCCTTTCTGTTACAATATTTGCTGTTGCATTTTTGGCAAAGTGACAAGCCTCGACCCATCCTGAATAAAGAATATGAACATTCCTGGATGCTCCTTCGTATCCAGGCCTGATTGCATCACCTGTTTAAGATCTTTTTGAACATTTTACAATGATCCTAGCGTTAAAATGCTTCTGTTCCAACTTTTTTTAGACAATCTACACTGGTCGTTGACTTAGTTCCAAAAATGTTTATATGATATGAACAGTTAGTGTTATATAAAAACATCCAGCAGGAGTTAGAATAAAAAGTCTACATATACAGGTGGAGTAGACTCCACTGAGTCCGACCGAATAGACAAGCAGACGACAAACAAACGGGATATCATGCAACATCTAGAACCTCATTTTTTCACTTACCTCTATTAATATAGCACAGACTGTGTTGCCACTGTATAATGTGGGAATAAAGTACAGGAAACTGGAGACTGTGCTGCCATCTCACTAATCCAGTCCCACAGAGAGAAAGAGGCTCATCATGGCCATAAAGACGATCGATGGTGTGCTGTTTAAATGGAGATCAACGTATTTACTCTCACTCTCTCACAGCCCAGACTATACTCAGCCACTGTCCTTAATGAGAAATTATACACACACAGCAATCATAAGGGGTATTTAACTTGCCTAACATCTACACTGACCAGCCATAATATTAAAACCACCTGCTTATTTCTAGACTCATTACACATTCTATACTTTATTAGTCCTTTTTCACACTGTTCTTCAATGGTCGGAACCCCCACAGGACCACCACAGAGCAGGTATTATTTGGGTGGTGGATCATTCACTGCAGTGACAGTGACATGGTGGTGTTGTGTTAGTGTGTGCTGCACTGGTACAAGAGGATCAGATACAGTAGTACTGCTGCAGTTTTAAAACACCACTCACTGCCCACTCTATTAGACACTCTGACCTTGTAAAGTGAGAGATGATAGCTAATATTTTGTTGCACTGTTTGTGTTGGCCATCCTCTAGTCCTTCATCAGTGGTCACAGGCAGTGCTGACATGAGAGCATGCATAGAAATAGATGGAGTCTATATTTGTATAGCTACAAAGTGCATCTATATGGTAAACAGAGCAGATAAAATGAGGCAGGGAACGAGGTGTACCTAATGAAGTGGCTAGTGGGTGTATGCAAATATGCAAAACTATTTATTATCAGTTGAGAACTGGAATGATTTGATTTAAAAAAGAAAAACTTTTCAGTTAAAAATGTAAAGATTATTATAATTGTTGCCTTTTGAGAATTTCCTTTAAGTAAATTACATAAAATAAAATCCATGGCCCTTTCAGTAAAAATGCAGACCAGTCTCAGAATCCATTGTGGGATCTGGAGGTTTAATAAAAATAAACTTAGTTGTAAATAAGATGCATGCGTAAGAAACTTCCCCAGCTTCTGTATTAACTACATTTTTCCCATGAAACCATATGTCTAAGCCATATTTATGTTGGCATAACCATTAATATACATAATATAAATTCAAGGTAAAATATAGATTCAACATATAGTGCAGAGAAAAAAAAAACACTACCATAATCTACTCTTCTCCTTCCCTCTTGTCCTTGATCACAGCAGCTCAAAGGCAGAGTCTTCTCTCCCTGAGGGTCAAATCTGGGCTGGAGGTTTGCTCTTGGAACTCCAGGCCTACTCCTTCCACTGGGCCTTGGAGATCCGAGGCAGGGGGAAGACAGCAGCATCGTGCGCTTCACAGCCCCTCCCTCTGGGTGTCAGCCACTCTGGGGCCCTGGTCACTTTGCTTTGAAGCTCTAAAGACTCTCCCAGAGACTCTGAATGTCCTTGAGAATCCCTTTCCATGACCCTGGACAGCGCCAAAGCTCTGCCATCCCAAAAGTTATTCCACTCCCCTTATCTCCAACTCGTGCCATGCAAAGGGCCACTGAAGGGCTTAGTCTCACTTTTGCAAACCAAATAAGGTTTAAAATGGTAAGAGGCTAAGCCGAAGGATAGACATGGAGTCTGGGTATCACTCATTCACTCATTTTTTTTGGGGGGGGGGCATGGATGTCACACTCACTTGTCACAGTTCCAGTGCAAATTCCTGCTATATTCATAATTCCTGTTTCAGATATCATACTAAAGACTGTCATGAATTAGAACTAAACAAATGCACCACCACACTGTGACATATTTAAAACATTTTTCATTATATCAGTTACGGCTAAAATAGCGGTTCTTTCTGTCTTTCATCAGCAGCGCTCTCAGCGTTTGAACAGTGGGGTGTCAGGAAAATGCGCTAAACGCTGACGTTTAAAAAGTGATGTCGTGGCGAGAGGATGATATGGCGAAGGAAGGCTGCCATGATGAAATTTCTGCTGAAGCAGACCTGAGGAGTTCACGCCTCAGTGTTGAGCTGATGGAGGCTGGAGAAGAGCTTGAGTTGACGAACATGCTAGCTTCACCTCACCTCAACACACACACACACACACACACACACACACACACACACACCTCCCCTGTCTCCAAAACGAATTACGGCCTCCTGAAAGCACACACTCGTTCTTTACACATCTATGAACTGAATCACTAACATACCTTAGATGATTAGTCTGGATATGTACGTCCCATCCCACACTTCAGTAGATGATATTAGAGCAAACAGTAGTAAAGATTCATGTTTGCACAGTAATAGTTCTAATAACTGTTCAGCAGGTTGGAATCAATAAAACTTAATTCACTTCAGTAACTTCAAACTAATTAAATGGATATGTTATTATATTATAAAAATGTATTACTGTATATGCTTTTGAACAGTAGTATGAGTGAATATTAGTCTTATAGCTCAGCTATTACTACACATCAGGTTACCTTATATGATTCCTTAAATGTCTGCTGAGCTAAGCAGGGGCTGCTACAAAATAATAATAATAATAATAATAATAATAATAATAATAATAATAACACAGACTAAAATCTGATCAAAAGCATTATACATGTGAATAGATCAACTGAAATAGATCAACTGTATTAACTCTGGGGTCGAAGAAACCATTCATGCGTCAAATTCAGTGTTTTTCAATGTTTCTGTATGTTTCTCTATTCTAGATATTACTCTATTTTTCAGACATGAAATTGTGTGCAAAGAACTTGCAGTTGCTGAAGTTGTTGCAGCAGTATTGGAAAGTAGCTCGAAAATAACAGAACATTTTGATATGAAACATATGGGTCTAATATTACATGCAAGTGCACTTAAAGGCATTATAAGATGATATGCAAAAACTAAGAAAATGTCCCTAGACCCTATAAGTTTAATGACATTAAATCCATTAACCATTTTTACAAATGCATTTTCATTTTTATGAATCTTCGAAAGTCTTTGACTGCTGTATTACCTGTCAAATATGGCAAACTGGTAACACACTTGGTGTAAGGATTGTTTATAGCGATTTGTATTAATTAAGTTATGAAAAAACATTTCTGGAACATTGTACTATATCTTATTGTATTTTGTTGCTGTTCTACAGCAATGAACTACCTGAGGATTTGTGTTACAGTGATTTTGTTTGACTAACATTAACTTTGATAAAACCCCTAAAACACCCAGATTTAAATGGTGGTGGGGTGCTTTATTATAATTCTATAAGTGTAGAGCTGTATACTCTACAGACTGAATACGCACACATATGTAACATACACTCTTCGCCAGTGTGGAGTTCTGTGGAGAACATGTGAGGATCATAGTACTTGACCTATTCCTCTGCCGCTTCATTCTCTCCCAGTCATTCTCACATGAAGACAAGTGTGAATGTGCATGCAGTTGTCGCCATGTCTCACTGGTGCACACACACATAGACATGCACACACAGTAGATTCATGCCCAGAGGCAAGCGCCTTTGAATAGCGGTGGGTTAAGACATAATCATCTGCACTGAGGAGAAGATTCACTTTGACCCCCATCACCTCCCAACTTCATTCACCAGAGCTGCCGGGCCAGGAGAGAGGAAAAGCTAATTGCAGCATGTGAACCCAGAGGCGAGAGAGAGAGAGAGAGAGAGAGAGAAGGGAAAGGAGGGGAAAAGCACATACAGAGAGGGAGAGGAAGACGGAAAAGGAGACATACAAGGGAAAGAGAGAGACAGTAAGCTAGGTAGGGAGAAAGACAGATAGTGAGAGATACATAAAGAGAGACAGAGACAGACTTAAGAGAGGTACACAGTGAGATGTATAGAGAGACCCAGAAAGTGAAAAACAAAGACACAGGGAAAAGGAGAGAATGAAGCATGACAGAGACCAATGTATAATAAAATGAGAAAGAGAGAGAGACATTGGGAGAGAGAGATTTTTAATTTAGCAGAGAGAGAGAGATGGAGTGATACAGACAAAGAAAGCAAACACAGAGAAAAGGGCACACAGAAAGAAGAAGGGGTAGATAAAGACACAGAAAGACTTAGAGAGAGGGAAAGAAAGAAAGAAAGAATGGCATACAGGGGGAGGGAGAATCAGACAAAGACAAACAAGAAGACAAAAGGAGAATGAGAGAAAGGTAGAGAAAGAGAGAGGGGTGTTCAATTCAGTAGGTAGCGAGAAAGATAAAGTGACAAAGACAAAAAAGTGGTAGAGAAAGAAAAAGAGACAGGGAGAAGTAGAGAGAGAAAAAGAAAGTTGAGATAGACAGAAACATAAAGAGAGAGATATACAGAACAGTAGAGAGGGAAGAAAATAAAGTAGCTGGAGAGGTACAATAAGATGTTGAGGTAGAGGCAGGGATAAAGAGGTAGAGAGAGGGGGCGGGAGGTAGAGGGAGCAAGAGGGAAAGAGGCAGGGAGTGAGAATGAGAGAGTGGTAGAGAGAGAGAAAGAGAAGAGTGAGAGAGGTAGAGAGAATGAGAGAGTGGTAGAGAGAGAGAGAAAGAGAAGAGTGAGAGAGGTAGAGAGAGAGGTAGAGAGAGAGAGAGAGAGAGAGAGAGAGCATCACCTGGGTATGAAAGGTTTAAACACATTATTATCCCTACAAAACAATCCGGCTCTCACATACGGTCTGTGATCACTGTCTATCCTGTACTTTCAGGATGTTCCGTCCCACTTATAGCCTCTACTGAAGTTTTTCTCTCTCTGCCGCAGCGTGGTCTACTAACCCACTTTCACACCCAGCCAACACACTCTCCTGTGTGTGTCTGACCAGACTGGCGTTCAAGGTAACTCAAGCTTCTAATGAACACTTAATCATAGAATCTTCTAAAAACAGAGATTTAGCCCCTCAGATGTGGAGCGTTCCAGTATGAACTCTGTCTTCAGAATGCGTGGGCGGCAGTCGTTTCATCTCTGAATTTCATGAAATTCAAAGCTTGAGCTGATTTGTCTACACACAAAGGAGTCAAAGACGGTTCAAGAGATCAAACCTACTGAAGAGTGTCAGCCGAGACATCTCATGCATCGGAGTAACATGAAGTTCATTCATGAATATACACAAGCTAAATCACAAGGCGGATTCACATGGCTTGACTTGGCATTTCATCCTTCAGCTGTCTCAGTGGAAACCTTTTTCCTACAAGCTAAAAGCATCTTTTTTCCACCTTAGGGCAATGCGATGCATGATTGACCATAGCTACAAAGAGGAGAGAAAGAGCATAATCTAATTCTATAGTTATGCATTTCTTACACATACATGGAGACATCTTAAATATACACATGCACATATGCTATATTATATTATTATATATTATATAATGCAGATATGCTGATAAAAATGATTACAATTCCCGAAACAAGAGTGAAAAAAGAAACCAGCTTATAGTTTTGAATGCTAAGGTCCCTCAATGGTGAAGTCACTTCAGGTGTCTGCACACCTGGGTTGAGGGTCTGAACTCAGAGCAGAGAAAATACACAGCTTGTATAAATGCGTATATAGTTATGATTATGGCTGTCAGAAACAGCTGCTTATAATTGGATGCATTGGAACTGATTCCACATGGAACCGTGTTCACATCACATTAGACATTAACTCAGCTGCCGGGATAAGGTCCTTGCTTAAGTCCTTGCTTTATTTGCATTGGTGTATCTCAGCTTGCATAATGTACAGTAACTGTTTCATCCTTCAGGCCTTTTGTCAGACCTTAATTTGTGAAGTGGTTTTCATTTGGGGTTTCAGAACAGAAAAACCCTCAGCTAGTCTTTTCCTTTGGTTTGTCCCACTGTACAGTTCTGTCATGTAATGTGTCAAAAGCTTTTTCACTAAGATCACTTTTGTGTATCTTTCATTCCTTGTTAGTAATTTCATCTTGGTTTTTTTGTGTTTGTTTTGTTTTTTTTTGTGCTTGTATTCGTTTGCAGTTTGTTCCCTTCTATATCCTAGTAAATAGAATTTTTTATCGATATGTGACAGAGACAGGCACAAAAGAACATGCAGTAAAATTTACATTTTATGTATTTAATCAGGCTCATGTAGAACATATTTATGGTCATGGTCAGCTTTATTTTTATTTACTGAAAACACCACCAAACACACAGAGAATCCAGCACAGGTAAAAACACAGCCCTCTGCTTTACTCCAGAAATCCCACCACTCCACCCGTAT
Organism: Semaprochilodus insignis; assembly: GCA_034552555.1. NCBI lineage: Eukaryota > Metazoa > Chordata > Actinopteri > Characiformes > Prochilodontidae > Semaprochilodus > Semaprochilodus insignis. The sequence goes on along the minus strand of CM067479.1, from coordinate 28,469,940 downwards.
GACTCTTCAGCATAAAAGTCATTGTGGAAACGAACCTAAAACAGCCCAATATAAATATTTCTTCTATTAAAAAAATATTACTTGGCAGTATTACACAGCATGGCGACGCCACAGCACATTTTGTCTGTACATTCTTGTACTCTGTGGAGCCCTGGCCTACCCACTGCACTATTATCCCCTAGCTTGCCGCTAAGGGAGGCTAGTGGGCCTGGTAGATGGAACAAAGCCATGCTATAAGCCACGCTGTGAATCTAATATTGACCTTGGAAAGCTCAATCAGCATGGAATTATACTGAAGAACTTGCGTTTTCTTCTGTCACAGTTAACCCTGCCTATGGGTTAAGTTGTAGCATTTGCACACACAGCAGCCTATCACTTAAGTTTTAACCTTTAGACATCACTGGTGATAACAAAAGCATGTAACTTTTTTTTTTACATTGTATTTATTATTTCTTGTTGAGAGTTCATTGAAATAAGGAGAGAAGTCTTGAGTTGACATGTAGTGTTGAAATGACATGTATGCTGATGTTATTATTGTCACATTATAATCATATTGTCACATTTTTACATTACTGTCATCAACATTTTTGCCTTATTTTTGTGATTTCTTGACACTAAAACAAATGAAAAAAGTCAGAAGTGCAGAAGTGAACCTTTTGGAATTTGGAATTAAAATCAGATGAAAATAATTGTCATTAAGTACTTAATAACTCTTATTAATAAGCCTAAATGTTAAGTCAATCTATAAGAGGTCAGTTTATTACTCCATCCTACAATCTCAGTGTGTTTCAAGGTAGATACTGATGTAATGTTATATTATTAAGCAGTTAGCCTCTAATCACCCGCCTCGACTCTCCTGTCTGGCCAAGTGCCATGAGTGATATACAACCAAGAAGAAATACCTTTCTAAAAGATTAACATCATCAGCAGTAACTTAAATAATATCACATCCAGAGTCAGATCGAACTTGGTATTGATATAATCATTACTGGAAAGAGTTAGATGGAACTAAATACATACCTTTGATATGAAATCTTATCTCAACACTGATCACTCTTTTCTGAGGTGTATAGGTCACTTGAAACCAGTAATGTCAAACAGCGCATATATGCACTCATACGCAATACACATCAACATTACCAACACAAAAAGCTTCACAATAAAAAAGGAACCATGCACACACACACATACACACACGCCTTTACACTCACACACACACAGAGCCAGGCAGCGACGAGGGACAGCTTTAAAGGTAATTGATTTTATCCCTGCCTAATTTCCCCTCCTCTCTCCCTTGAGCTTCATCAGCAGTCTGTCAATAGGCTCGCCGGCCTAGCTCCATCCGTTAGCGCCAAGGAAACGCCTCAATCAGATCACCATCACTCAGCCTCTTACACACACACAGACACACACACACACCTACACAGGAACCCTGCAGCAGAGGCGATACTCTCATATATACATACAGAGGTAGTCACACAGGTAAAAAAGTTGCTGTAAAGTTATTGTCTGTGCCCCTATGTAAATATCTGTGTAATAACTAAATATAAGACAATTCCAGGTCTAATCCCAACTAACCCTTACCATCAGTAATAAATAATAAAGAATGGTTTTGACCTTTCAGAAGCTTGTGTAAAAAGTGCTTTATGGTATCAGGGTTATTTTTGTTCGCCCCATTGTAGGTTAACCATGTTTTTTATGGTTTTCTACAAAGTTACAACACACCTAATTTCAGCTCACAGGCATCAACACTAGTCTCCAGTTCATTAGTAATACTAGGTCTACTGTAGAGCTGGTCAGTCACGTCTAACTTTCTGCTCCTCACACAAAGTGACAGAACCCACAGCCACTTACAGCTCAAATCTACAGACCTGTCAATCCAAACTGTTAACTAATCCACAATCATTAGCACAAACAACTGCTGTAAAAACAACTGACACATATGGCAACAAACAATCAACTCCATAAATTTGCTTTTAAGGTTGTGGTTGCATGTATCTATTAGACTAAGTAATAAAAAGTCTCTCAAGATGATCTATCCCTGGATTTTCCACCATACAACGGTGGATCCTTCTTATCAGGCTACATGACCTTTAAACTTTCTTTGAAAAATAAGCCACAACTCCTCCTCATGTTTTATGCTATTAGCTGTTTGTCATAAACATCATTCTTTCATATGCACATCCTGAGAGCTAATCCTGGGTTAATAGAGAACATTGTTAACTGCTATCAGTGAGTCAGTTTGTAAAGTGTATTATTATTATTATTATTATTATTATGAGTAGTAGAAGTAGTAGTAGAAGCAGTAGTAGTATTTATATAGCACATTGTATGATGTGGCATATGGTAAAAAAATAAATGATAAGAACGATGTAAACATAATTCAAAAATGAAGGGGCCAGTAAAAGTAAGGTAATAAACTAGTTAAATACTGAAATGAATAACTTTTTTAATCATTGATGTATGGAGCCTGATGTGTATTAGTAATGTGTTCTAGATCTTAGCTGCAAAAATAAAAACAACCAAAAGACACCAGACTTTATCTTCTGTCTGTGGAACCAGATTTCCAAGTCTGTTGGGCACATGTATTCTTATTGGTTCACTAACTGTTACAGATATTTCTGTCTTGTCTTCATTCATTTTTAAAAATGTGGTATTCATCCAGCTAGCAATTCTGGACACACCCTGTTACTAACATATCTACAAAAGCATCGTTATCATATGGTGCTACAGATATGACTAACAGTGTATCATCTGCATAACAACAAGAATCAACTTCCTGTTTCTTAGTTAGTGCTATGCTTACTTTCAAAGGCATAACTTTTACAACCTTTGATTCAGACACTCATCCTACCAAAGCATCACACTGTTGGAAAATAAAGCTCTGCATCTGCCTCCTGTTGCAGGACACACACACCAGAACACAACACACACATATGTATAAGAGTGTTGTCATTAAACCTGAGTTGTCTGTGTTGCTCACAATAGCTGGAGTCACCTGCACACTGCCACCTCTGGCACAAGAGGGGTTAACTCTGTTTTGTCTGAGCGTGTGTGTGTGTGTTTGTATGTTGCTGATTGTGTGTGTGTGTGTGTGTGTGTGTGTGTGTTTGTGTGTTTGTCTTCATAGGTGTGTAAGTTTGTGTGTGTGTGTGTGTAGCACCACAGCTCTGTGTGTATGTAAAGGAGAAATTTGCCTGTCCTTGCCTAAGTGAATGGCTAGGATTAAGCTGACAGCCCACCTTAGTGATGGCGAAATAATTGGTTGTTCAGCTCTGTCCTTGTCAGAGCGCTGACAGTTCTGCAGATGTCCTGTGCGGTTCTCCAAAGGTTAGGCTCAGCTGGGGCCGCCATTCATTAATCATTCCGCTCTGACAGTGCTCTGAGCAGCCCGCAGCTGCCACCCCGTCCCCCTCAATTTCTGTCACCGCCGCCGACCCCCCCACACCAAGCCTGCTACAGCACACGCGTGCCTGTGTGTATGTGTGTGTATACACATGCTTAAACTCACGTTTCCATTAAGATCATATACACAAACAGGTATATAAAGATCAAAGACACGTCTCTTGTAAGCATCTCGAAAATGTTTTGCAGCTGTATGGCTACTTCTAATATGGTGATTGTTGTAGGAGAATATTGCATAGCCAGATTCGGTAAACCATATAAAAGTGAAACAACATTCTAAACTTCAGTGTAAGGTGAAGTAATTTGATTTTTTTCAGATTTTGGATTATTTATATGTCTTAATTTATCATGAGCTGGTGTTTATAAATGGGATGAAAAATATCCATCCATCCATCAGGAACACATGAAGTAGATATGCCCATCTATGCCCATAGGTAGGTTGGAGCGCTACGGATATCACACTGGTCAGTAACATTAAAATGTCATCCATGTTTTACATGCAAATACTTTTAACCAAAATCACACATGAATAAACTTTCTGAATAAACCATGCTTATTGTACAGCGTGATTAAGTCATTAGCATACAGAAGAATATTATATTATATTATAAATCATATTATGATTTTTATTTGATTTCTTTGCTTGGTCATGCATTAACAAAGCTGTCACTGTCAGTGTTGTTTAGGAATAGATAAGCACAGTTCTCCACTCTATTGATCACTGCATTCACCCTGTTTTGGCTGTAAACATAACCCAAGAACGTCTTTTTTCCCCCTCTGGCCTTTTAACACATATTCAAATTCTCATCAGCCATTACTCTTTAAGCACTCAGTCCATGCTGAATCAGAAAGCCATATAATCCGTTATACACAAACCAATTAACATGTGTGATCAGCTTGAACTAGAAGAGAAAGCCCTGTATCAACCAACCAACTGTATTCCCAGTCCATTAGTACCAATCAGACTTGTCCCTTTCTGTACCATCTCTGTACCTCTAAATCTAACCTTTCCCCACCCTCCTTCTCTCTGTTGCTGGCTCTCTCTCCGGAGGCTAAGTGTTCATCACTGTGTCAGTGGGCTGCTGTCGATTGGGCCCTAAGTGCTGTGAAGACCCCAGATAAATCCTCCATTACGGGCTCTCTGCCCCACTCAGTCCGTGATTAACGGCCAGAACAGGCCTTTTGGCCAAAGGTCCATCTCTCGCGCTCTCTCTCTCTCTGTCTGACCACCCTCCTGAGACCTTCTCACACCAGATGACCAGCGAGAGACCCTGGAGTCAGACAAGCTAGCAGCACTGAAGTGTGCCTGCTGTCAAAGTCACTGATGCAAATCGTCTAAAAGCTGAAAGTTAACAGAGTATAGCACTATAAGCAGTATTTAATAGCTTCTCGTAATATACAAATAACTATCCCTTAATGGAGCTCAAAGAAATAATACTCAATACAGGCATCACGTTGTGGAGGCTCATAGCTGTTTGTTTGTTTGTTTGTTTGTTTATGCCTGAGCTTGTATGTTTTACACACTCTTCCAGCCCTGTGCACTGATAAGTGCAAGGCCAACCAAAAAGCGATCACTCTGCAGATGGTATATGGTGGTCTATTTTTGATCCTGCAAGTGGGAGATAGCATGCAGTGACACATCTGATTCCACGAAGGATGACAGCTGACTACATCACACTTTCCAAATGGAAAAAAAAACCTCTGAAACTCTGAAGTTACAATCTGAACAAACTCTGCTGTTTGGTTTTGTGTGATACACATCCCTACGAAGCCAGATCGATTACATATGAGTGTGAACACAAATGTATCACTCCATGTTTGATGGACACTTTTGAACGCCGGGCATGTCAAGGTCAGATCAATAAGCTAGAAAAAAAAGCTGGAACAAAATATGGATGTTTATACTCCCCCTACTTAATGCACAGTGTTGAGTGAACTCGGTGCAATGCACATTCCTTAAAGCTCTGATTATACAGTGTTGGAAATGTGGCCTTCTGGGTATTGATATTATTGATACAGCTACTTTTGTAAGCTTAAAAACATGCTTTACTTCTAGTGCTGATGCTCTCATTCAGTGTGAGAGAATTTTAATTTTTCAAAAGCTGCTTGAGATGGTTTAGTATTTATAGGCCTTTATATTGGAGTGGCCACAACAGGTTAATATGGAAGTTATCCAACAAAAAAATGATAGAGATATGAGTTACAAAATCTGCAATTATACTGCATGAATTAGTTGTTGATACAGCAATAATAACATTCTACCGTACTACCATAGCAGGTATTATATACACGGTCATGTCAGAATAATATGAAGACCTCTATGTATCTAGATGCAGTGACTCTGAAATGGTTTTGGTAAAGTGTGTTACGCTGACATGAGTGGATCAGACACAGCAGTGCTATTTTAATGTTAATTTTTCAAAAGCTGCTTGAGATGGTTTAGTACTTACAGGCATTTATATTGGAGAGACTACAAGAAGTTAATATGGGATTTATCCAGCAAAAAATTACATGTGTGAGTTATAAAAAGTTATTACTTAGTTGTTGATATAGCAATAATAACATTCTACCATACTACAATTGCAAGTATATACACGGCCATGTCAGAATATTATGAAGAACTCTATGTATCTAGATGCAGTGACTCTGAAATGGTAGTGGTAAGAGTGTGCTGACATGAGTGGATCAGACACAGCAGTGCTACTGCTGTTGCTACTGGATTGAGATTAGTCCATCAACCAACAATATCCAGCCAACAGCATCCTGTGAGCAGTGTCTTATGACTGCTGATAAAGAACTACAGGATGACCAACACAAACTGTGCAGCAACAGCTGAGCTATCGTTTCTGACGGTGGGCCAACAAGGTAGGCGTGGACAGTGGACAGTGTGTGGACACAGTATTTTAACACTCCAGCAGCACTGCTGTATCTGATCCACTACAGGCACCGCACACACTAACACACCACCGCCACATCAGTTCAATGACTCTTGGTTGTATGAGTTTAAATCGCTTATTTAGCCTGAGGGTTTTGAAAGACAAAGAAAAATCTGATCCTCTAACAACAGAGCATTCTAGGGCGGAGGAAAAAAGCAGCTATTATGACTATGTAAAAAATGACTGTATTTCAAAGCAGTCTCTTAAATGTCTGTGTTTCATTTTAAGACATACCACAGCTGATATTGCTGTTGTTTACGGCTCAGTGCTCGAGGGTCACTGCAGATGAGGAGCAGTGGGGAAGATGGGTATGCTTTACTGCACCCTTATATTCTGCAGTTAACACAGTCTTTACACTCTCGAGCTGTTGTTTTATAGCCAGTGACTGTGTGTAAGCCTGAGCCATTTATGGAACATCAGAGTGGCCTGATACAGGCTGAGAGGAACACTCTGTAAGAAACCATATTCATTTAATCCCTCCTGTAGAGAGGGACCATGCTGCTGCATGGGCCTGGTCTTATCTATCCGCCTATATAGCACTAGCTTTCATTTAGTATGTAGCCAGCGCCAACCTGAGACATCTGCTGACATCAGCACTGGGGAGGGAGTGAGTGTGTGTGTGCGTGTGTGTGCGTGTGTGTGTGTGTGTGTGTGAGACTGGGGGGTTATGGCCAATCTTGTGCAATGCTAAGGAAATTCCTTTTTTACCCTCTGTTTAATCAAAACAGCACTTTTCCCAAGAGCCCTGCTGTAAAATGCCAGTGAAGGGGAAAAAACACCTAAATAAATGATTAGAATGTTGTGTCAATAAATATTTGGGCACTATATATATATATATATATATATATATATATATATATAGAGAGAGAGAGAGAGAGAGAGAGAGAGAGAGAGAGAGAGAGAGAAAGAGAGAGAGAAAGAGCTAGTTGTCATCATCAGTAAACAGAATCAAGCTGCACTCTTCAGATCTAAAAAAAATCCACAGGTGCTTCTGCCAATGCAGAGTCTTAAAGGATGTGTATCTGTAAAAAAGCTGTTACTAAGAAAAAGAAATTAGTGAAAGAAAGAAAGAAAGAAGCAAGCAAACAAACAAACAAACAAACAAACATGTTCTCAGAACATTAGAGGTTTCTGAGAATCTGGAAGCACATCTCCTAAAAAGAACTTCTTTTTTTAAATCAATGTTTTCAGCTTTTTATAAGTAATAATACTCATTTTTACAAGAAATTAAATCAATAAAGCGTGTCCTGGTTTTTGCCCAGTACTGTATTAAATTATGGAACTGTATCTGCAGGCACAAATGCTGACGCTACAGGCAGTTTTAATTTAACAAAAGCTGCCATACGTATCCCAGACAGCATCATCTTTAAGTTCAGATGAACTAAATTAATGCACATTATTACATGCATACAGTGCATGATCTGGTAAAGTCACCTGCCGAGTTCCCTTATTTGCTCATTAATTAAGAATTCCATAAAAGTCTTTTAAAAAGGAAATCTATGGAATCTACAACACTCTTCCCAATTAAATTACACATACCTACACTGTGTAAATCATCTCTCTCACACTTACCTATGCTCTATCTCAGACATTTTGCTGCTCCAGATCATCAGAAAACAGAGGGAAAGTCATGTGACCACAATGATCATGTGATAGAGTCCACAGAGGAGCTCATCAGCCTGTATGTAGATGTGTGGTGAGTGAGTGATTGCCCAGGGCTGAAAATTGGTGTACTAGGCTGCACAAGGGAATTATGCACACACACACACACACACACACAGGATTGAGGCCTTTTGGTGTGCTATAGTTGGCACTTCCCTCTGAGTATTAAAGTATACCCCTGCATGTTCATACTGAATCATACACACTAGCATTCACCATCAGTGTTGGGTAGTAATACACATCGCTAATTAATTCTCTCTTCAGTCTGTAATGGAATTACTTTACTTCTTAATTACTCATTGCTTTACTTCTACAGAATTCTTTTCTTCTTAATGATCATCATATTTATCATAACTAGGCTAATTTTTTATTATATTATATATTATATTATATTTATATTTTTTATAATATTTTTTACAACATCCACATTAGGCTATGAATTTTTGAGACACAATGGAACAAAAATGCCATGGTAATGCTGTTTGAAACTAGCCCCTATAAATTGTTCAAGAACAGCTGTCTCCAACTAAAGTCTTACACAAAGCATATAGCCCCTTCCATTAATACTAGAGGCTTTTAATTGAGGTGGGTCTATAGCATCAGGCCATTTCCAGGGAACACCCCTGTCTCTTGTTCAATAGATACAGGAACTGTTGATCGAAACTTCATCAATCAATGCTGCTCCTCAACGAATGAGATTTAGCCTGTTGTTCAAATATCAATGCCATAAGAGTGACTGATCACCTAAGTCAAACAAATCAATTACGATGATAAGTGAGGATGATAACTGGGTGGAGCTACCACTTCAGTACAAGACCAGTCCATCTGAGGTACACTGAGTGTAGACTTATTTAAACGAATGCAAATGCCATGAGCTATTGAAAGTTAGTGTTACCACAGATTTACCTGAATGTTGATTTTTATTTCCACAGAATTGTAAAGCCCATCTTTGGTGAATTCTATTTTGTTCATTTCCTGCTGACTGCAGTTTGTTTAGTGGTTCTGCCGTTATGGCTGCTTCAATAACTTTTTTTTCTAGAGGAACCAAATGTTTGAAATTTGTTGTAGACCTTCCTAATTCTCTTCTCTAAAGTTTGACCAAACTGTCTGTGGATCAAATATTATAAAGTTATCTAATCTATCCCTTTTCTGTGCTACAGTTTGTACTGTATGTGTTACAGTACAAACGAATAACAGTTAGCTACAGCATAATAAGAGCTTTCACATAGGAATCTGCATTTAGAGGAGTGATATAAAAAGTGCTATCACAAATAACTGCACCAGAAAAATGCTTCTTATTTAATCCGACTGTGTCATTGGAACCGTGTGCTGTATAAACTAGGGGTGGCTCGATAGCACTTTTCATTTGCAATACACATCGCAACTAAATATCATCACCCTCAAATGGTAAAACAAAGGAGAAAATATACTCAACATCAAAAAATAGTTGCATCCAGAAGGAAATGTCAGAGTGCAATGCTATTTGGAAGGAAGATAAAGGGAACAATAAATTATGAATAATTTAGACTGATATGGGCAATATTTATTGAGCTACACATACAGAAGTAGTGGTGCTGACCACGGTGCCTCCACACTTGAATTTGTTGTTCGTCTCCACCAAGACAAAATGTGAGAAGTCTTCTCTGAGGCATACTTCACTTGCAAAGGATGCTACCAACACAACATTACGAGTCAGAATGGAAAGCATGTACAACAGGATGACAGGATATAGTCAGCCAGGTACAGCGTTAAGGCCTGTCCTTGCTCACGTCACATAAAACTTGATTCATTCGAATGTTTCATGATGTCAGAGCTACCTACCAAGTTTCATTCCTGTTGGCTGTACATAGCACATAATATGACTGCACCGTTTAGCAGCATTTTTGATGGTCAGCACCTCAAACATTCAATTTCAAAATGAAGTGTGGCGTTATGTAAAAGTTTAGTTAAACATTTAGTTTAGGGTAATGGATCATATCTGATGATACTTTCTTCCGCAATATTAAACCGATACTGATACTGATACTTTTATCAGTGTAATTAGTGTTATCACTTCAGCTATTAGTATTTCGTAACCTAAGTTAGAAAAGCTCTACTGACATTATAGTACAAAACTAATCAAAATTAATCATATTGGAAACAACAACAATTTTGCTACCATGCTAAATTTAATATGACTACATAAAAATTACACATGTAAAATAATTGTTTGATCTGTCACATTCATGGAAAATAAATGTAATTTAAATTCAACAACGTTTTCTAGTATTTTGACAAAAACTGCTATGTTACAGTTTTTCCTTAGATTGAATGGAACATTTGCATTCTATAAAGCTTGTCCAACCTTGAAAGGGTAGCTAAATAAAAAACATGGATCAAGCAAATAGGCAAAGAAGCAGAGATGCATTGGGGGGGCCATGAGCCATCACTAAACAGCTGTAGCAGGAGCTGTATATACCTCCAGTCTGGGAGGGTGCATACAGGCCTCTAGGGCTGATCACAGCCGTGCTAGTATAGGGTAGCTCACTGAGTGTGCTCCTCTGGATGGAACAGGGCGAGTGGGGTGGGGGGGGTGTGATTTGTTACTCTTTCGGGAGGCTGTCTTGGTCCGCTCATTTCCCAGTGCTGCATATTCCCAGCACCACCCCACCACCCCCCGCCCTGGTGGCGTGATGAATAGCCAGTCGCATGTAGGCGAGCAGCCACGCTGCCACCAAGGTTACTGCAACCTGGGCCCTCGTCTGCAGCTACCTGCCTCCAATTAGCAGTCCAGAGAGAGCTGGAGTGGGTGGGGGGAGAATAAAGAGGGTGGAAAAGGGAGGGGGGTGAATGGGGTAAAGGGAAAGCAACCTGGCTCTGTCTTTATGGGCTCTAAATCTGCATGGCAATTTTCACCCCTCTCTCAATCTCTCTCTGATTACCCCGCCCCCCATCCTCCTAGAAAGGCGGTTTGTGTCGCCGTGCGTCTCCTCTGTCACTGATCACTCCTCCTGGCCTGCCTCAGGGAGATTACACTCAACCAGCCATGATTGATCAGGGGATAGGACACCATGGACTCCCTCTCTTTCTCCCTGACTGTGGAAGAAAGCATCATCTAATGGATTTATGAGATGGGGATGCAAAGACAGAGGAAACGGCGAGTGAGAAGGAGAGAAGGTGTGGGCCTTTCTAGAAAAGAATGGTTTATTTTGAGCAGATGCAGGAAGTCCTTCTAGCCAGTCGCCATTGGACTACAATGATATTGACTCTGGCCTGATGTATTCTTAAGCAAGTAATTACGATTACTGGACCCTTCAAAGCATTATTAACCAATTTCCGCATTATACCATTGGTGTTAACTTGTTTTTAATTTTGTCCAGTTTACCCAACTATGCTCCACTTTTCTTTCTTTTGTAAGTGTTGGACAGGCTTTACTGAATGTTGGCAAAAATCCAATACAACCTAATTAATTTAAGTTGAAGATAAGATTAATTAATTTGACCTAAACTAGACAGCACTAAACTTTTAGAAATGACAATAAATTTGCCAACATATTACATTAGCTTGATTACATGGGAACAAACAAGCTACCCCAAGTCTATCGTACTACCTTTCACAAGCAGAGATATCCACAAGGGATTTAATGTAAGTCAGAGTCAGGTCTTGAGTCTCTGGGGTGCAAATACGAGTCAAGTTTTAAATTACTGGGGTGCAACCCAGAGTCGAATCACCAGGGTGCAGTGTAAAGTCTTGAGTCACTAGGTAGTGGCTTGAGTAGCAAAGTCTCAGGTCATTACAGTCAAGTCTTAAGTCTATAGAGTGCAAGTCTGACTCAAGTTTTAAGTCAATGGGGTGCAAGTCCTAGTTGCATATTAAATCTTTAGTAAAAAAATGTAGTTTAGTCTCATTATTAATTGTAGTGCACAAAAGAATGCCTACTTAAAACCTGTCAGGTTCAACACAGCTTCAAACAACAAGCCTTTTAATATAGACAAGCCCCTGTGCATCTTCTGCCAGGGTGTAGCATTAAATTTTGGGCCCCATGAACAGTAGTGTGACCAAGCTCTGCCTTGCAACAAAACAAAGGTAAGGAAAAATATAACGTATTTATGATGCTGTATTTGTTTATGGGGTATGTGTTTATGCTTTTAATGGTTAAAAAGCTGACAACTTATCAGCTAAGTGTGCTTTGAATCATCAATTTTGCCTTAGCTCAGTGAATTAGACTTGGATATAGACATAGATGTAGTCTCTGTTCAAAGCTTTTATCAATAATTTGTACTAATATGTAAATATTTGTAAATATTATGTACACATTTACTGTCATTTTCACTGAAACTACCTGCTTTGGTGAGCTGGCCTTGTCTCATATATTCAGATGTTTGGGTGGATGCTGCTCACTCTGCTTTTGAAGGTTACATGCTGCAAAGAACTAAATCCTGTTTATCTTTATGGGCCTGTGCTTGTTAGAAATGACTGTAAATGCAGGTAATCCCTAGTTAGCTATGTAACTATGTTATATAGATGATCACGCTGGAGGATCAAACCTCTGGGGTCGTACCATTGAGGACACCAACCAAGTTACAAGAGTTTTGTACTTTTCTGTGAGGGTACCTATGTCATTTATTAGCCTACTGGGCTAAAGGAGAATGGTAATCTAAAATTTCTGTGAGTTTTGTGGAGTCCTATTAGTAAGAGAAAATTTAGCACAGATATTGCTGAAAGGGAAATAAAGAGAGTGTTCTGTGGGCAACGTGAAAGGGAAGGCTTACGAGGCATCAGTGTCTGGCACTCACTTCCTGCCCCCCATTTCTCACGGCCTCAGACAGTATAAAAAGGAACAATCACAAATCGCACTTCACTTATACACACACACACACACACACACACACACACACACACACACACACACACACACACACTTCAGACAGCATCTGACCCAGAGAGCACAGGCCTCCACTTTCTCACAGTCAGTCCCACCTCTCACACCTCAGAGAAAATGATCAATGCATAAAGATATATAAATATACTAGTACTAATAGTTAGTGAAGCTTGCTGTCATCATGGACCTCTCACACTTATACAAAGACTCTCTCTCAAACCTACATTGTCTTCTTCCTGAATTGGTAGCCAGTCCACTAAAGCACTGCCAGGATTTGCACATTGAGGCTGGAAAGTAGCACTTCACCCTGCAGAGAAAGGCTGGAGTGATGAGAATGTGCCAACCAAAGAGGCAGTGCCAGGTACAGAGTAGGGGAATGAGAAGTGAGGGAGTTGGGAAACAGATGGGTGGCAGCTCTGCAAAGCAAAATGTAAAATAGAGCATCTAATTCGATTCAGATACTGACAAGGTGTTGATGTGTTGAGAATCAATTACTAGCAAATTATCAGCTAATTCAGCAGCAAATGAACAGTTTTTTAGACAATGTGAAAATGATATAATGACTTTCAACACATTATTATTATTATTATTATTATTATTATTATTATTATTATTATTATTTAAATTGGACCTCAGAGAATTGCTAGCTATTTTTTGCTGAATGCTAAATGAATATATATGAACCTGCTCCTGCCCACAGGAAGAAGATGTATAGGCCAGAGCAGTGTCTGTGTGTACGTATTTCCACAGATGCACATGACAGTTGGTCCTTCCTTCACCTTTTTCATGCCTCTAGAGCTTTGTTTCCCAACACACACCCTCTTCCCTTCCACTACAACCTGTGTCATTTTCCTGCCCACTGATTGTGTGTGTGCGTCTGTCTGTGCTGTAGCCTTTGCTTGTTCTCTGCTAGGACCCCTGGCTGCCCAGTGCCAGCGCTAATTGCTTTTGACATTGTTTGGCCTCTTGCCGCTCAGTTTAGGACAAACCCCTCATTCATGCAGGGTAGAGCGCTCGTTAGAGCCACTCCCCGCCCCTCTCTGCCCCTCCTGCCTCCTTAATTAACTGCTAAGGAGCTGCTGGGACCGTGGTGGGAAATATGCACACAAAGGGCCGGTGTCTGGTCCCAGATCCCTGCACAATTCCATCCCTTCATCCGTCCTTCTGTCCGGAGACCACAAACATTGTTTTAGTAGACAGACATAATCTCATCTCTCTCCTTCTCTCCTTTGTCTCTGTTTTTTTTCTTCTCATCATCTTTTTTATGGATTTGCTGAGAACTGAATCATCCATTTCAATATCTCTCTCTTTTTTGCCTTTCTTTCATTGTGCCACAAAATCTGTGGCTCTTGTTTTTATTTTGGATAGTCCTGCTGTCCCCACAGAACCCATCTCCCCCCCCGCCTTACACTGGGTAGTTTTTTGTAATTAATGGACCAAAAATTAATGCTAAATAAATTCATAGTTAAGTTAAATTACTTGGAATCAAACTTTAAAGCTCACATAGTGTCAGCTGAAGTTTAGAACATTTTCCTATCTCTTATAAATTTACAAATTTGGTTAAAACAGCAATTATATACTGTATTTTGTTCCATTTACAGCATTTTTCCCCATGATCTGTGATGATTTTATCCATCCAAAATGATTAATGGAATTAATGGAAATATAGCATGCTGAAATAAAACCCTTAAACTTTAAATAGGGTCTGTACATCTACTGTGTATACATATGACAATGTGATCTACTGATAAATATTTAACCGTGTGATAAACTGACAGATAAACATACAACAATGTGATATACTGGATACATATATTTTAATATGTTACATTTTGACTTGGGAGTCCAGCATGCTGCTGGGGGCCTGTTGCAGGCTGGCTGCACTGAGAGACTTTCAAGAGGCCTGCTGGAGAACGCAGCCTGAGCAGAAGTGTAAACAGGTGGAGCTTTCCTTTTGTGGACCTCCACGGTTTCCGCGCCACCACACACACTCACACTTAACATTCCTCTATCCTTCTTCTCCTTGTGAGGTTTTGTTTTGTTTTTTTTTCTTTTTCTGGGCTAAAACTTTCCAAAAGCATGCTATTGTGCTTGTGCTGCCCCTTTAACAATTGGCCTGGTCCTCTAAGATGCCTCTCTCCCCCGCAGTCTTTCAGACATCCTCAGAGAGGACAGGGTCTTCCCTGGATCCATATCACCATGTTTTTTGCTCTAAGTATTCACACGGACCCTTGAAGCCCCCCATCAACGCCCCCCCAAACCCACCTCCAGCACACATTATTCATGCTGCTGTTCTCTGCTGTGGTACACTACACACAGGTGAATATTTCCAACTCTCACTGCAAACAGCAGAGCAAAGCACCAGAAGACATTAACTATCCTAATTATCTACAGGTGAACACAATACAAATATCCTACTGTACATCCCCAGCATACATTTCTATTGTAGAGGATTCCATTCATGACTTTTTCATTACATAAGATACATTGTGTTCACCCTGCACACGCAGTAAATGAGTTTCCCTCTTTTGATAAGTTGCATGAATTAATAGTAATGAGGCTCCCTGCAGTCGTATACATTGTATATTTTGCTATTGTGTTATTACTGGTGCATTAATAAATCAATAAAGGGAGGAATGAGGACTTGAAAAGTGTGTGACCTACTTGGCTTTGTTTGTATAAATGTGTGTGGGGCATTTGTACGTGTGTGTGTGCATGCGCATATCTTTTTAAATGTTACATAAAACACTGTAGCAACACTTTTGCCTCTGCTACAACAAGAGTGGGCTAACAATATAGAATTTGGGTAAGGAAAAATAAAGAGAGGCCTATAAGAAGAGAAAGAAACAAAGAAAGGAAGAAAGAAAGAAAGGAAACTTCTGTTCGCCTGGGGAGTTCACTCTGGCCCATCTGTTGAAATTGCTCCACATATTGTGACCTAGATAATAGCAAAACTTCAGCTTCCTAGGTAGCTCTGGCTCCATGTCTCGGCTTTTGACACATATCGATTTATTTCACTGGACTAGTTGTCCTAAAATAGCAAAGCCTTCTGCATAATTTGAGGGCACACTTGGCATGAGATATGTCCTTAATGACACTCGGAAGGGTTAATTCAGATTCTTTAATGAAAGCATATCTGTTAAAAAGAAGTCTTTGGGCAAGTTTCAGTTCTCTCAGTGACTGGAGTTGTTTGTGTGCACTCTGGAATAAAGTTTCCTTAGTGGTTCTTAGCTTGAATGCATGGTTCTAGAAAGAAAAAAAACTTAACTCTTACAACCCTGCAATAATATGGTATAATTGCTTGAGTGTGTTGGTTGATTACAATTACAGTTATTTACAGTGAGAGTCTGCACATGAGACAGTCACACATACCAATCATTATTATTATCAGGAGAACCTGACTCATAATATATATGCTATTATTTGTCATTTAATGCTAACAGAATATTGATATCTGTATGGCTAAATGTCCATGTTTTTGTTGGTTTTCTGTCCTGTCTGATGCACAGTAAGCTTTATTTCAAAATGTATTTCAAATTGTTGCTGTTTCCTCCTTCATATACAAATCTTGTGTTTGTAAAAGTGAGCTGTAAAAAGAGCTGTTTCCAAAATCCTAAACCGTTATATGACAGTCCTGACTCCTCCCAAAACGATCAAATGCTACAGCTGTTCAGGGGCCAGAATGTAGCTGCTTCACATGTTCACATGTTTAACAGTTAGTTTACTTGTTTCACTCCAGACAATTATTCTCAAACCTTGAACAATATTGAGGCTTCGCACAGTGAAAAAAGGGGAAGAAAGGAGCAATTCCAATTCCTTAACTAGCGTCACTACCCAAACAGCAACCTGTAAGTAGCAGCAAGCAGTGTGATTTTACCCACTTTGTGCCGGTTGAAGTCAGGTCATCTTAAACTGAAAGTTTCATAAGGAGCTAAAATTTTAATTACTTGTTGTCGAGGTTGTTTTTATGTTCCAGCCTGTGTCTATTTTGACGTGTTGCTTCTATGTGCTCATTGCAGTGTTTCAGTGTAAACTAGCAAATCAGAGCAGAGCTCGTCAAAATATTCATGACCTCACCAAAAAAACAGTTCATCTCATTCTATGCTGGCTAGTGAGAGCAGGGTCTACTGTGTGCTGTGATGTGAATCATGTTGCTGTTTAACCCCCTTGTTGAGATAAGAAAGCTAGTGTGAATATCAGGATTTTGGATGTGGGATTACTTGCTAATGCTGAGGTCTAGGTCTACTGAATGATCTGATATGTGTATCATGTCTGTAGCTTAAACCGCTCTGAAGTTGTGAAGGCTAGAATGCAGCTATGCATGTTGCTATACAATAGAAAAGTCAGAGACCACTCTTTTACTTGTTTCAAATCAAAATGGCCATTAAGCAGAAGTTATTCATTTTTCAACATCAGAGAACAACAGCAAAAAAGCTAATTAGATAAATGCTTCCAATAATAAGTACATTATTAAACATGGCGGTATTAAATTGGTTTCATTCTGTTTTCCTGCCACTTTAACTACTCCATCTTTCCAACTGAAAACCAAATCTTCTACCAACAAAAGTTGCTCCTAAAGGAGTCACTGACCTAATGTTTCCCTTCAAAGAGACGTTAACAATCACACCAACAACTACCCAAACCAGTTAAAACAGACATGTTTTTCATATTTCAGGATATTTAGATATATGAAAACATTCGATATCCACAAAACAATCCATTTGCTTTAGGAAAAGTAAGTGGTAAAAGGTGGTAAAAACAGAAGTTTCTGAAGAAGAGGAGAATGTTTCAAAGATACAGAGAAAGGGGGACTCCTGGTAGACCATTAAAACCTATCCTCAGAAACATTTATCTTTGAATTGCTTCTGAGACATGTATCTGTCTTGCTTCAGATCTGAAAAAAATCAACAGAAGTTTTTACCCATCTTTCCACTGTGACAAGACTACTCAACACTATGGGTCTAATCAGAGAACAAAGTAGAATATTTGCTTCGATACTGACCCTGTACGTCGGAAATGAGGATTAAGATACTGATGAGGTAAAATATGTAACTTTGATCGTGAGAAGCAAAAACAGGACTGAATTTTGCTAATAACTGACCACAGCGCATAAGTCTGCAGGGACTAAGACTGCCTTGCGCTGGTGAGAAAGTGCTCTACACTCCTATTACCACCACATCACCCCCGTTTGTTCGTCTTTGCCCTTTCTCTCATCATTCAAAACACTGCCTTTCTCTCTCTTTTTCTTTTCTCCATTCTTGTTCCTTTGTGCTTGCACAGAAGGCTGTGCTCTGGGTATGCAGCAGAGGGAAACAGTGTATGGCAGAGAAAGTGATATCTCTGCCTCAAATGAAGCAGCACCTCAGTCTTTGAGGACACCTATTCAGGACCACATGACCTTGAAGGTGCCCAAAGGAAAGTTGGAAAAGGTTGGTCGGTTAGGAGTTTGGTCAAGTAGACGATGCTTGAGAACGCCCCCACCCCCATGCATGCCCCCATCACTGCACCCACTTCATAAACACAGATAAATGGGAAAGGCACATCCCCAAGAGGGTCTATTGTGCCTGTCAATGTTTTGCCTGGAACACAAGAAAATTAATTTGGCTTTTTTGTTCCACACAGAGTGCTCTTCTTGGCCATCTCCAGCCCACTTCTTTGAGGGTTTGGAGAGGCAAACCTTTGCGCACATACAAATGTAATCACACATGCTCTCTTGCTGCCTCGTTTTTTGAGGGAAAAAAGAAACATTTCTTAAAGGGCACTGATGGAACTGTGCATTCATTTCCTTGTTTTCCATTCTCTTCCACGTTTCTGTATTAACTCTGAGACATCAAGAGTTATTACTTTTATTTTGTCATACCATTTAAATGTACTTATTCAGTCAAATATTTAGCACTTTGTAATTTAATGTTATAATAATAATAATAATAATAATAATAATAATAATAAGGGACTAAGCAACCTAGATAACCTAAAATGCTAAGTCCAATAACTTTCAAACAAGCCAACAAACAAACCAATAAATACAAGTTAAACACAGATTAATCATCTGTTAACTTAATATTTCAAGTGCAACGAACTTAACATTTTACATTAACTAGGTTGCTTAATTTGTGAGTTTAAAATCTGCATTATTTTTTACAGCAGAAAATTCAGCCACCGCCAGTGGCAACAACTGTGTACTGCAAAGGTCAGTGGAACACTTCATCAGAAGTTCAGTTATTCCAACTTTTACAATTGATCACAGTGGTGCGATAAACTAGATGATGATATTTTAGGGAGCCATGGACACACTTTTGTACAAAACACGTACAGCTGCCTGAAAGGCCTTGTTGAAATTACAGTCCTTTTCTCTGTTACAAGATGGTGTCATCTTGTAACATCAGCCTCATTGCCCACAGGATGGCTTGGCATGCCACAATGCTCTGGCAGTTGACCTATCAAAACAGTGGGTGACCTGAGCAATAAGAGCACACTGTGCAGAAATGGCAAGCAAAAAAATTCAATGTACATATACAAATGTGATTTGATTAAATGTTGTTTAATTGTGCTGCTCAGCAGTTTCCATCAAACTGACTGTAGTGACAAAAATGCTTTATGTTATGATATAATTTCTCTCTGGAAAAGCATTTCTTTTCACTCTCTTCAGTTCCACCATCGTTCTCTATTTCCCCACTATACTGTTCGTGATTTTTATGAGAAACGTGTCAGGAAATTTGTCACATGACAAAATTTATTTCCAAATGTATTTGTGTTTCACAAAATTTCAGGTATCATAGAAAAAAGATTAGTAAACTAATACTGAAAATTCAGTATTCCATACTTCCGCAAACTATTTTAAGCTAACATGCTTTGGGTGGAAGCTGCAATAACAAAGGGCTGCATACTTTATCTTAAGTTGCATACTGCTGCAACGAGGCACCGAACAATGTTTTTCCTAGTGCCAACATGTAAACAAAGCATAAGGGTGAAAAGACTTCCAACGCATTCTTCATAACCTGTTCAGTGGACACATTCAGCTGGAGCCTTGAAGCCCTCCTGCACGATGCAGCATAAAAGACCTTTGACACAATTGTACAAGGTCATTTTTAATTTGAACTTCATGTCCTCCTCTCTTCCTGACCCTTGTGGTTGAGGGTCAGGCTTGGGACAATCGCAGTGTGTCTCGCAGCTTTCCTTCATGATGTCCCCCAGGCCCTTTCTCTTCTCTTATGTGTACACATTGCCTGTCCTTGTAGTGCCTCTTTAACATAATTACCGCAATTAGGGACTGTGACCTCCTCTCGCCTCCCAATCACATGCGCTTCTGAAAGGCCAGCGCAGGCCATCACCCCGACACGGAAGTACGCGAGACTGGGCCTTAATCACGCTGCCCTACCCCACCTTCTCTTTGTCAGCTTTGGTGTAGAGGCATTAAATTTTAAGTGCGAATGTGATTATCGCGCAGCATTCATTTTTAATGGGCTTTGCCACTATGTGTTTTAGCATGCAGCAAAGCCCCACCATCAGCTGAGTCAGCCCCATTTTGTGCTGATGGTGCATATATTCGCATATATATATGCACTGCTTATTTCTCTCTCTCTCTCTCTCCTTCTCTCTCTTTTTCTTCAGCCCTTTATTTTTTCTCAAGGAAATGGTGGGATGGAAGCTAGGATTTTGAGGTGCTAGTGTGACTTTATTGCACTGTGAGGGTGATCCATGCAAAGGCTCTGCAGATGCATTACATAAAGGTTCGAGCTTGGTTTAATTAATAAATGCATCTTGACAAAAAAAAAAAAACATGATTATTCAAATATTTTTGTACCAGAGTCTTCTAAATTTAGCTGCTGACCTTGGCCAAGTTCCTAGTATAATGTACATGGTGTTTAAAAACCTCTGCACTATGCTGAGATTGGTCCAATGCCCTAATAATATCTGGACAGTGGTGGTGCTATGGTGGTCCCTTTCCATTAATGGATAGGGTAAATAGTGACTGACAAATTGTGGAGGTTTGCTACAGTCAGTAACTGACTGCTGCAAAAGTTCATACATGTCCCACCTCTCTAAGTTACTCTTGCTATGATCATCAAACTTATCGAGAGTAACTTGCACACATCACCTAGTAGCATCTATAGCACATGCATGTGCTAACAAACTAAAAAGTTCCTAGGCTAAAGGAAAATCTAGGAGCATGTAGAGGAGCACATTTGAAACATTTTATTATTTAAACTGAAACTGATTTACTAACTGCAAGACACATGTGTTTCAGAATTTACAAAATGTGATTATAGGCGAATGTAGTGGTGGGGTGGTTATTCTAGAAAGCATGTTTACATTAATCAAACTTGGTAAATATTTTAGCCACTGGGTTTTTAAATAGTAGTTTTCATGCCTAATAAAGAGAAGGTAATGAGCTAATACTAAAGATAACAGTGGAGCTTATCAGCACCATGTTAGATGCTAAGGAGAACGTCTTGAAGAAGGTACTTCAGCAAACTGTAATGAATACATATGATAACATGTATCAGAGCATTAATATTTATCTTTACACTGAAAGTTTATTTTACCATAAATATGTTTTACAGTTCTGTTTAATATGATTGGTTTATTAAGCTGTTAACAGCCAATTTAGCCAGCTCACGATAAAGAAAACCTTAACAATAACTTATGCTAATGTTAAGACAAGCTAACCTTGTTAGTTAACAATTGGGCCTCATTCACCAATATCTTTCTAAGTTAATCTTAAATTTGTTCTTGAATAGGTCACAGAAAAGTTTACATCAGATTCTGAATGCGTTCTTAAATCACAGAATTGTTTGCACCTTTGT
>CM067479.1:28367621-28448178 GCA_034552555.1 Semaprochilodus insignis | reverse complement strand
TTTGCACCTTTGTGCTCTTACCTGAGAACAAATCCCTAATAAAATAACATTGGTGAATGCCAGAATCTTTGTGAAAACTGTGTGAGACATTTCTTCTTAAAAATGGCTTATATGAGGCCCAGTGTTCTGTAATGTTATTTATTGTTAGACATCATGTTAATATACAGACCAATATTATTATTTTTATACTGCATCACGTACACTGTGTGTATGAATACACATGTAATTCTTAAGTATACTTGAGTCTATAATTGGCTGCTATTGCACAGTACTGTCATTTGCACTAACATTGCATACTGTACATATGTTCTGCTCCTATGCCTCTCAAACTTACACTATATATAGACGCATACGGCATGTATAGTAAATATCATTTTTATTGTTTTAATGTGTACATTTATCTTAGTTTTGTGTTGGCCGCTTTGTCATTACTGAAAGTGTGGTTTTACCATATGAAATTTTGAAGATGAAATAAAAGCAGAACCTCCTTTCAAACCAAGATGTGTTTCTAGATTTATTTTTTTCTCAATAACGCGGTAACATTTAGCCAAGTAAGTCAGGCTAATTTACTGCCAGCACCATTCTCTCTCCAGGATGGTTCTGAAGAGTCTTAACTTTGCTTGACAAAGGAAGCAGCACTTACAGTTGTGACTGACTGACTGGTGTGACAATCATTATTTTGAAAATTTTCAACTGTAAGTTGTTTCTCAGATAAAATGCCCAGTGAGTGTAGGACCAAGGTAGGAAGGCTTAATAAACGTTATGTCGTGCAGTTATCTGAACGAATAAGATTTAAACAGAAACTCAGCAAACAGCACAGAATCTGATGTGGACACTGGATATGATCACATTTGCTACAAGAATTACAAGGACTGAGAGAGATATCTCCGAGAGAAATAATAAAAAGAGAGGCCCGTTCTTCCATCGCCACCATGAACCAAAATGAAGATATGATTCACGTGATGGAGGAAAAGTGATATAAGCTTTGGGGGCAGACTGGTTGGGGTAGAGCGAGTATGTATGCAGGCCAGTGTTGAAATCAATAATACGTTATTAGCTGCGAGGGCATGAAAGAGATAGGTGAACCTTAATACCCACATGATATATTCATAATAACAATATTGAGATTTATAAATAAAGGCAGAGGGGAAAAAAAAGTCGGGGTGAGTGAATTCCAGCTAGCTTTATTAGCTGCCAGTCTCACTGCCAATATGTGTCTTGACTCCGCTGCCCAAAATGGTAACTGTCCGACGTCAGATCAAATTAAACAGACTGACAGGCAATAAGAAATTGGTGAAGTTAAACGTGTTTCCCTTTGCGGCCTTTTACATACAGTATTAGAAGGGAAACTCCAGATAGAGTTTTTATTAAACCTGTGCGCATTTCCCCCCTCCCCTCCCACTAGATCCTGATAAGCCATGACAATGACACTGGAGGCCCAAGGACACACCAATGACACACTGCTGATGTCCTGCTCCATCTCCATCTTAGCCCGTTTACCTTCCACAACATACGCTTCCCAACAAGTACATAGGAATTTAATTCATATGCATGACGAGTTTGTTATCTAAAAGAAAATGTCTTTAATTTTCTCACCCTTTGTGACTGCACTACTCATACTCACCCAGTTCTGAGTATGCTAGGCCAATAAGAGATTTTACATAGATGATTTAGTAATATTATTGGAAACATCTCATTACAAATTGGCCGATGTGAAATTAGAATTAGGAATTAGAATGTGACAAATAAGACACATTGCTAGATTACAAGAGAGTTAGCTCACATGGTTAGGCAAGGTGACCAACAGAGCAGAAGTAGTTAAGTGGGCCACAGGGGACTGAAGAATGAAAACAATCAGTGTGATAAGTACTGAAATGGACCATTTAGCTTACATACAACAGGGGAATGAGCATTCAAGCATGTGAGCTACTCCTGATTTGAGCAAACTCATAATAAAAATAAGTTACTACAAACAGTATTAATATATTCTTAAGGCTCATCTGCATATAGTTTGTAACAACAACCACAACAAGGGACCTGTGCAAAATACAGTTTATACATTATACAAATTCACCCATAGGTAGATCAGAACTAATGGATCTCACTGTGACCTAATGACAGAAGTTAAAATGTTTCCATGAAAGCACAGTTTATTCACAAAAAAATGGTTTAGTTCCAAAGGGATTGCCAATATTTCCTATAGTCAATGTACATAATCATCTACAGCATACAGCACTGAATAAAACAGCTGATGTATAACGAGAAACACTTATTTGTCTTTAAGGTGGTATTAATCATAATATAGCACTGATAGTTCCTGTATATGTAAAGTACACTCCTGTTAGTATAAATCATGGAGGAAGAAACATGGAAGAAGAAACATGGAGGAAGAACGCTTTTGAAAATGGTGTGTAAGGATTTTAGAATTATACCTTTCAGAAAGATGGACAGACATCACACTCTGATATCTATCTCTTTTTTTATGATTCAGATGTTGCTACTACTACTGAAGGGTTTGTGCTGACTGCAGGCCAATGGAGAGGTGGGATCTTTGCCAAGCTGAAGCCATGCTGTTTCACCACAACTGTGCCAGCCTCGGGCATGTATAGGCCTGATGGAGGTATGTGTGTCTGTGTGTGTGTGTCTGTGTGTATCTCTGTGCGTGTGATGAAGCTGGCATGGCCTCTATGCCCTGGCAGCATGCTGGCCTGTAACTATCCCACTCTGAGGGTCAGAGAGAAAGGCCGGTGCGCCTGATGCTGCCACATGAAGGGCATCTGACTCCTGTCACTGTGCCCAGTGCCCGGGCAACCAGCACCAGCCTGGCACGGGCCACTGGCAACCAACGAAGTTGGCACCCAGACCATGTAACATTCTTCTACATGCCATGGGGCTGTTCAGCCGAAACTAATTTGGCAGGCATTCCACCCCCCGTGTCCTGTTTGTTGTTTCAGGCAGTCCCACATTCCCTCATCATTAAATGAGTTCAACTGGTCCCTTTTTTACGCCTTTGTGTGTGTGTCTCTGTGTGCATGTGTGTGTGAGTGTGTGTGGAATGTGCTTGGGAAACTTGTTGCCATGTTCACGAGGGTCCTTTGGAGATAAAAAAGTACATAGTGTTATAAAGAAGTTATATACAGAACCATGACAGTACCTTAAAAAGCTATTACATTACTTAGTTGGTTCTTTACAGTTCAGAAGAAGCTTCTATGTGAGATATATATATATATATATATATTTTTTTATTTTTTTTTTTTTTTTCATAAAAGAACATTAGAAAACATATGTTTATAAAACCTAAAATTGTATGGAGAACCTGTTAAAGAAACATTTTGAAATGGTTCTTAGAATGTTTGTTTACTGTACAGGCTATAAAGCAAAGCTCTATATTACTCTATAGCACTATATTATATGATAATAACATTATTATTACATAGTAATTATCTCTAATAGCTATATAAATACCTTAAATCATATATTTACTGCATCCTTACATGTAATACTTTCTCCACATTGCATTATGGTAGGACCTGTTCTATCCTGTGTTGCTTTAAGGGGGAAAAATACAACTCCACTGGCAGGATGAAGCAGGGGTCCTTGTGAGTGAGTGTGTGTGTGAGTGTGTGTGTGTGTGTTTATGTGTGTGTACACAGAGATGGATCACCAGTGCTTGTATCTTCTCCGTGGCCATGCCTAGCAGCGCGTCAGCAGCGGCCCATTTACATTAGGGAGATTTAAACTGTCTGAGGCGATGGTGACAAGTCAAGGTGTTTCACTTTAATTACACACAGCAAGGTCACCTCCTTCTATACTCACCCTCACAGACAACAGAGAGGGGGAGAGAGAGAGAGAGAGAGAGAGAGAGAGAGAGAGAGAGAGAGAAGTGCGGATGGAGTGGAAGAAAACGAGGAATGTATTAAGAAAAAAGGTAGAGAGAGAGAAATACAAAGAGAGTGAGAAATAGGGAAGGAGGGGAAGAAAACATTAGAGACATTCTGAGAAAGTGTTTAGAGAATGAGAGGGACAGAGAGAAAAGTATAGAGACATAAACAGAGAGAGAGACGGAAGAGACAGTGAAGGGAACAAGTGAAAGAGACCTTAAAGAGGGTTTAAAGAAAGAGAAGGACAAGATTAAATATGGAGAAAGCATCAGAGAGAGAGACAATGAGAGGGACAAGAGAGGGAAGGGACAGGGGAGTAAGGGAGAGAGAGATGGAGAGGAGAGAGGGAAGAGAGGAAGGGGGAGTGAGAGAGATGGAGAGAAGGAAAGAGAGAATGGAGTATGGAGAAAAAACAGAGAGAGGGAAGAGAGAGGGAAGGAAGAAAGCGAAGAGAGGGAGAGAGAGTGGGAGAAGGGAATGGAAAGAAGAGAAAGAGAAAAATATGGGGAAGATATGGAGAGAAAGAGGGAGGCGAGAGAGGGAAGAGATAGAAGGAAGAGAGAGAGGAAAAGAAGAGAGAGAGAGACCAACGAAGAGAAAGAGAACGAGCGTGATAAGGAGCAATAGAGAGGGATGAGAGAAAAGTATGGAGAAAGAAACAGAAAAAGAGAGAGATAAGGAAGAGAGGGACAGAGAAAGGAATGGAAAAGGAAGAGGGAAAGAGAAAAGTATAAAGTATAAAGGGATAAAGAAAGAGAAATAAGGGAAAGAGAGGGAAGGAAGGAGGGGAGAACGAAAATCAGAAGAAGAAAAAAGTATGGTGGAAAACAGAAAGAACAAGAGAAAATGGAAAAATATGGGGAGAGAGAAGAATAGAGAAAGTGCAAATAAAAGAGAGAGAAAACAAAAAGATGAGTAACAAAAGAAAAGACAGAAGAAAGAGAAAGGAGGAGAGGAGGATGTAAGATTTTCTTTTTTGAATATTTCACACACACACACACGCATGCACAAATGCGCACACACACACACACACATGCACACGCACACACACACACACACACACACACACACACACACATTTGCGCACCAGTCTGTTACAGATAATCATACTTGACAAAATAAATACTGCTGCATAAGAGGCTATTTCCTTAATGCTTTCTGTGGTGATGTGGGTGACACATCTTACAATGCTGTAATTTGACATTTCTGTTTTTTTCGCTCTCAGCTCTTTTTCCTCACTACCCTGCGTCTCCAGCACACTGTGAAGCTGTTGTTGTGAAAAATGGATATGACAGGAGCTGAGTTTACACAGTAGCTTTGGAGGTGTGAGGTGCCTGACCCTCAGTGGCCCTGTGTGGGCTTCAGGATACTATGCTGATGAAAGTTGTCAGACAGGTGTCTCTCTCTCCCTCTCTCTCTCTCTCTCTCTCTCTCAGTGAAAACAGTCCCCCTGGGCAAGTTGAGTTTAGATGATCTGTTCACACATCTGTCACTGAAGCTATCCCTTCAAATCACTTGACTCAGGAGTGCAGCAGTTTATCGCAACATTACAGCCCAAATCCCCTCCAGATGTGTTTAAGAGTAAAGCTCATTGAGAATTACTAAAACCAGGCCTATACATACACACCCTCACACATACACCATCATGTATACAAATACCCACACAGGCAGAGAGATGGCAAGCTGTCAGCTAAAAGCAGCCATACCTCTCTTATCAGCATATCTCTCTCAGCCTAACCAGAGAGAGTGCTATGGTCAAATTTAAAAGAGGAGGGGGAAAGAAAGTGAGGGAAAAATAAGAGGGAAGGGCCTTCCGGGAAAATTATTAAAAAAAAAAAAAAAGAAGAAGAGGAAGAAAAATAAAAAGAAGGCATACTGAGTTGGCAGCAGTTCAAAGGAGGAGGATCCCCCATGCCTCTCACAGCCCAAATGGCAGTTGCTGGCACTGCTGCAAAACACACAATGCCTCATGGCAAAACCACACTACTTTGCATATCACTGTAAAGGAAAGCGAGGGAAAGAAAAAACAGGCAAAACCAGCACTGATTCCTGCTACTTCAAATTTATAGGCAAATCAAAGAAAATGGCCCAGAGAAGCTCTAACCCTTATCCACAGTCAAGCCATATATGCATACAGAAGTCTCTTATTTTTAATACAGTCTACAAAATAAAGAAATCTAATTATCATTGGCTTTTATGTCTCGTTTGGTTTCATATAAAATATTAATGAATCAAATCTGCAGCATATACGTACTAGTGTGCTATGAATGTGACGTAGTACTTTTAAAGGACCGTATAGTGACAATACAACACATTAGTCACTTTTCCTCTGTAGAGCCAAACGGTTCCCAGGGCCGTACTGTGCCATTCTGCCCTGCTGTGGCTATGTGAGACTGGTCTTGTATATATTTCCATCTGCAGTCCACATCACAAAATCCAGCATCTTAACAAAGGAGCACCTTAACAAACCTGAACTAGACAATTTTCTGTTGAGCATTTCAAAAAAGCAACCTTTACATTTCCAACTACAATTTAACAATGAAATAAGATTACCTGGAAGAGTTTACATATAACAAGCCTAGTTATTCTATTAAACAGAAGTCTATAAAAGGAATACAAGGCCCTCAGGGTTCCCCACTAAATATAGGGCACATAACAACTCTTGTGTATACACGTACAAATAGACACTCGTTCTCTTAAACACCACACACATTCCGATGTACTATGCTTGTTGTCGATTTGCATACTCTCTAAAGGCCTTTCCCAAATGGCACTTCAAGCCCTGCTGTCCTCCTAATCATCTACACTATGTGGTTGTAGAGGTCAAGACATTTTGAAGGCCTCAGGTGTAAAGTATGCAGCTGTACAATACTACACAAAGCCGGATATTGTTACCGGCTGTATTTGTATGAACTTATTTGTTTAATAGCAAGGTAATTAATAAACAAATCCATTTTTGCTCACGCCTGAATACGTTCTCCACCATGTTAGTCAGACAGCTGGAGGCAAACCCTTCCACTCCGCTCCTTGCCTGTATGAATTTTGAGTTAAGGCCACTGCTGAGTCTGTGGCAATGCAGTCCCTGCCAAAATCCACACTAAGGACACATAGAGGGCGCTCATGAGTGCCACTTTGAATGCCAAAATGACTAATGGGACACCCTATGGCCTTGTGCTCATGTACAAACGAACCACAGGACCACACGTTAGCCTAATATGACAGCATCTTCAAAATTAAGGTTCTACCAGGAGTTCCGTATTGAAATTAAGGTTCTTGAAAATGGATGAAAACTTGTGAAATTTTCTTAAGACATCAAAGAGTTTGATGCACTGAGGCAGCTTATACACTCGATTCATTTTCTCTACTACTTCATCCGTCTATGTCGCCAGCAATTCAACACAATCTCAACGAACATGTAAATGCTCTCATACAGCATGCAAGCGCGCACACACACATGTACTCCTTCATTGTATGTAGCAAAGCAGATTTATGCATGCACCTCTGTCAGTAGAACACCAGCCGTGACCCGAGGTCCAGAGCAAGGCCATAGAGAGGAGAGGCAGCCTGCAGTTCATCATTAAAATCCACAGCCTGAGCCAAGGCCACCAGCTTAACCAGCAACACTGCATGAGCAGTCCGACTCAGCTATCAACTGAGATACTCTATACAGTCACTTTCCATTATTAACTACATTACAGTGTTGACGGTTTCTGAACAAATTATGTCTGAGAGCTGTTTCTCTTGCATACAGGATAATTCTATAACAGCAGTGTGGTAGTGTAATCAGTAGAGATGCACAGCATGGCATGGATCTTCTTTAAATGATTTTACAACTATTTCTATTACAGTTCTTTCAACTTGTCATTAATACCAGTGATAACAAAACAGTGATGTAATTTGATATAATATGTGATAATCATTTCTCACTCATAGCTTATTGAAATTCCAAGTTTGTGTTTGTAAACAGATATTTTATTACAATTTGGGTTTGATGAAAGATTATTGCTGTTTGTACATTCTTGTTCTGTAGAACAAAAAACATCCTTTACATGCACCACATTTTTGTCATTACTGTCACTTGTTGACATAAAGAAATGGAACATTGCAAAATACGCATCGAAATCAGGGGGAATTTCTTCCTCAGCCCTGTACAACGGAAAGACTATGGATTCCTGACCATTTTCAGAGTCAGGCTAACTGCTCACTGTTTTAAATGAAAATTTGAAATCATAACATAATAACAATTAAAATATGTAAACAAAACCAAGGGATACAAATCAATCAGTCACGGCTGTAGGTGAGCCTTCAGTAGCAAGTAATTCAGTGGTAATTAAGTAGTAAATAACAAGTAACCAACATTTATAAGAAAACAACCAAATATAGGTTCACTTATTAGTTGAATAAGGGAAACTGAGTGTGTCCTCAGTCTTAGTGTAGTGAAGCTGAGGCACTGAGACTAAGAGGATAGAGATATCAGACTAGCTAACTAATTCAAAAGATTCAGAAAGGCTATGAAACTGATACAAGTTGATTAAACTGATGCAAGTTGGTATCAAATACAGAATAATGCTTCTGTTTGTGTGTTTCATCTATGAAAAAGAATATGCTGATGCTGAAAAAAATAAATATTTATCCAATCTATTTTTTTTTCATGTTTTCGGTCAGAATACTCCTCCATGACCGTTGCAATGAAATGCAGAGAGACCAGCAGAGGGCGCTGTGGGGTCTAGGTGGTTAACTGACTATGTAATTGTTGACACTGAAAACAAACAAAACAAAAAATGGTTCAGTCTCAAACCTGTCTCAAAGGGAATGCATATAGCAATTCGTAATCCACAATGTAATTATCCATGTATTATGTTTACATAGTATATGACAATGACAGTAACAACTGTAAGGGTTACACCTCAAAAGGATCACGAGGCAGGAATGTTAACCAGTGCCCCACCACAGAGGAAATCCTCTCTGTAATAACAGTATCAGGCCTTCGAAAGAAACAGGCTGCTAATGCAACTCCGGTGGTTAGACAGAAGAGGAGGGTGTGGGGATGGCTGGGTCATGTGGGGTGGGGGGACGAGACAGCAGGGTGTCGGGCTCCAAGAAGCATGCACGTAGTCGCCAGGCTCCTTTCCCAGTGCCTCACGCTCCCATTGAGCCGCAAACAATGACCCGAATCAGATGACAGATGACACGTCAGGGTGTGTGAAGACTACACAGAGGATCTCTCCTGGCCCATCTGTCAGAGTGCAAGCGAGAAAGCTATATTCTAAGCAATGATAATGAACGGCAGGCACAAAACGTTGTCCTGTAACTCCATGCTTCAAAACATAGTCACAGTAACTCAACTTCACCTATAGCCTTAGTTACACAGATTAGGCCTGTAACAACACAGCAAGCCTAAAGGGGTGGCTTTATAAACAGATTTCCCTTCATACATGCTGAACAAAGCTGGGCTGAGCTGATTCGTGCAATGAGTTCACTCCAGAGAAGCATTTTTAGACAAATCGCTCTGGATTAGGACTTTTTTTTTTCTGAGAGCACCCAGCTGCCAGAAGCTCCAAAGGCTAAAGGCTGCTACTTTCAAAAATGGCTTTATTTCTTGATATTTTCAATTAAAAGCCCCTTTTTCCCCCTCTCTCTCGATCCACTTCTTCCCTAATAACATAATGGCAGGTGGAATGTCATAGCAGGGTGTAATGCAGCTAAGTCCTGGCTGCTGTTTTAATGCCTTTCTAATTGGAGCCCACTTTTCAGCGCGGTGGCACGTGGAAGGCAAACAGAAATGATTTGTAAAATAACGAAGGCGGAACTAATAACTAGCCCTCGTCCTAATGCAGGGCTTTTTGTGAGGTGGAAAAAAAAACGTGCAAACCGTAATTGGGTTTACCACAAAAAGACATTTTAAACTCATCATTTCATTTCACAAGCTTTTTATGTCACATTTTGCGGAGGGGGAAAAAAAAAGACACGAAGAGAGTGTTTTTTTCTCATCCATTTTGAGGTTAATGGTCAAGTTTCAAGCTTTTAAAACATGGTGAAACCCTGCTGAAAGGATTTGGGTTAATTAATTGTAAAGCATGGTTTTTCTTGCTTGCTTCGCCGGATGACTTTTCAGAGATATTTTCATCCGTGTCAAACAAACAAATCATGATTCTTCCTGAGGAATACTTACACAAGCTGCAGAGCTTCATCTGCACAAGGATGAACTTCAGCATCACTAAAGTTTCCTCCAAGTTTACTCTACAGTAACGCAAAACCCTGTTATAATGCATTCCTTCAACATCCAGTGCTCCGAAGTACAAAACCATGCTCCTTAGCTTTTCAGTCAAATTCTCCATGCATTTGGAGAATGACATCTGTGCGAGTGTTTAGATCTTCCACACACCGAGACGAGGTTGCCTTTTTTGCACTAATCTAAGACAGCTTCCACTATCTACAAGGCAACATCAAAGAATGGTTTTGAATTTTAGACATAAACTTAAATGAACTAAACCTATAGTGTGCTGTCAATCACCAGACACGCTCCGTTGATGTTTGGGACTGTAAAGACAAAGTTATGACAACTGTGAATTATGAATATCTCTAACATGAAATAGAAATCCACTAGTCTGATGGTGTATATCGTACAAAGGTCTATATACTCTGTATGCAAATTTTATTCTCAAAAATGTATGGTCTTATATACTCTTTGTTGGTCTTGAGCCAATGTCAGAAGATGTCAGACTCAACTTCCAAGCAAAGTCTTAATCAGCACTTTCATTTTTCATTGTCTTTGCCACTTTAATCATTCATTATTTTTCACTCGTAGCTCTTTAAAACAATCAACAGAGGAATTCTCTCAGAAATGCACCTTCAATCAATACCACATTAGTGTTCATAAGAATATATGTTTTATAATGACCTGACTTTGAATGTTCTTAATGTTTTTTCAGCTTTACATGTATGCAACTATTTTATGTCATTTGGTGACACCCAAATAAAAGGAAATAGATCATAGTTACCAACTTCAATGTGTCAATCCAGAATGCTCTACTTCCTGCTGTCACGTTTTTAATGAGCTTTGCTCATCAAAAATATAGCCCTCCTATTGTTTTTTATGTTCCTCCTCTCTTCTTATATCTCACAACTTTCAGATGAACACAAGATCAGTGACTTCCACTTAAACCCACCAAATTCATTCATTTCTGCAACGTGTGCTCACATCTAAACAAACGGGAAAAAAGATTGACAAACTCAAATTGTATGATTTAGAATGTACATTGAATTGAACTGAATTGAAGTGTAATTTGTTATGTGACTAATTATGTGATTAAGTACATTTTTATGCTCATTCTGAATGTCCATTTTTTCTCCCAGGTATTTTAGCTCTACAAGTACATCACCACACTTGCCGTCACATGTTTCTACAGTACAGAAGACTACAGAAATCCTTTTTTTTGTCATAAACAAAACACACAGATGAAATAGACTCCGCCTCCAAGATTGAATCAAAACACTTTTGCTAAATGATCCTGTATTTATTTCAGAAATGTTTTTGTATATTATCACCAATATAACAGACCCAGTGACCTGAAAATTCACTTTGAAACTTGTACACTTGTACACCCCCTTTTAGAGACTCATGAACATATCGTCGCATATCGTGCATCATTTGAAAACAGCAGCTGCCGTTTATACTGTGTGAGAATTGCATGATGAATGGACAGACAGAAATGGCCCAAAAGTGCTTGGAAAGACGTCTGGTTCCATTGACTTACATTAAAGTTAAATGAGGTTTTTGGCCTCTCCTGTAAAGTTGCCATTTTGGAGATACTTGTTTTTCTTTGGACAACGACGATATGATGTTTCCAGCTCTTTGGCTAGACTCCTGTTAACACTGTTATGAAGAGAAATACGTGATTTTATCCATCAGAAACCATTTTTATATTGTCAGAATCAATGGGAGCACTTGACTCTAACTGCCCTTTTCTCAATCTGATATTACACTGAAGGAGGGATGCTTAGTCCTGAACCAGGAGAAGTACTATTCTAGAAAGTTCAGTTCCATCACCCTTGGTACTAATATTCATGTCCCTGATGGCCTTCAGTCCCTGGATCAGGTGCATTAATACAGGCTGGTAGATCTCCAGAATTGGGCACCCGTAGATATTCTTAGAGATTTGCATACTTTTTGCATTAATTACTTTAATTGTTTAAACAATTTGCGCATTTTGAATATGGCCATAAGAATCACTATATATGCTTCATCACAATGATGAGACAGTTATTTCTTATTATTTTAGGAGCCATTAATGTAGCAATCCAGGTAGTTTCAAGAGATCTAGGCATGTAGTCAACACGTGGAAAGTTCAGTGCTTGCTTAATGTTTT
Organism: Semaprochilodus insignis; assembly: GCA_034552555.1. Classification (NCBI taxonomy): domain Eukaryota; kingdom Metazoa; phylum Chordata; class Actinopteri; order Characiformes; family Prochilodontidae; genus Semaprochilodus; species Semaprochilodus insignis. The sequence continues at coordinate 28,435,928 of CM067479.1, read as the reverse complement.
GCTTTTTTGGTGATAATAAATATTTTTATTTCTCTAAACCTTTCACATTGCATGTACACAGAACATTACTGTATATACTTCCTAGTTAAAGAAAATAATATTTAAAGTTCTAGTTCTAGTCTTGGTTTAAATTGATGCCATAAAGACAGGAACCAATCTTTTAACCACTTTAACTACTGTGGCAGTTGATAAATGGCAAACTAAAGTCACATCAGGACAGCAATTTCATACACAAAACAACACTGGGTTTTATCCTTCCATAGTTTCTTCTACACTGGCACCTGACCTCAATAAACTCTGTGTAGAAGACACAGGCTGTGAGCAGGGTGTGCCACCACTCTGAAGCAAGCCAGCATCCACAGGCAGACAGCACAAGGCTCTTTTTCAAGCCAACATTAGTGGCCAGACCTGCAGGTCCTGTTGAATTACTGTCAGCGGGTGATAACACATCTTTTATCTTAAAACCTCTCTGCTCCCCTCAGGCCTAGGCTAAGCACCTGCAAGCCCAGCATATATCATAACATAATGGTAAAAGCTGAAAAGTTATCTTCTTGCAGGCAAGACATGGCAAGTTGTACAAATAAGCCTCAGCTGCCATACTCATGGATAAACAGTGTCCATAAATAGCCATCTTGCAGTTTTCCCCTTTCCCCTGCAAATCTGTGAAAAATTGCCTTGACAAAAATCACTAAGAAAACACGCCTGGGGTGAAGTGGCGTGTTTCCTCCAATGCTCCCAGATACCATATGTGTTTGTTTTGTGGAAATACTAATGACGAAAGAAGAAGCCATGTACGCTCTTGAAGGTCCATAACGAATGTATTCAAACGCCATTCATCAACCTTTGAAAGGGATTACGGCAATATTAATCCTCTGTATTTCTTCAATAGTAGACTGCTTCATTAGACATGCATTGCAGTTGCATGCTGATTATGAAACACAATAGTGCAATTCCTGTCATATTGCAAGCTTCTTTAGGATCAGGTGCAGTCTCTTTGATGGTGATACCTTTGAGAACGGTTCTACATAATATGGCTACAGAGTATTCATTTGACACACAGACGAAATGCTGTTTGAAGTAGTATGTTCCAGTTTTAGCAGCAAGGTGGTGAGGGGGAATATTTGGGCTGTCTATTTCCTGAAGCTAGCAAGCGGTGGACTGCAGCCATATCCGAGTCAGACAGGGCGTAGCAACCTCCTTGCACCTGCCCCAAACACAGCCCCTGCCAGACGCTGATCTGCTCCCACAGGAGCTTCTTACCAGAGCCAGGAAAGCTTTGCTGTACCATAAAACCTTTAACCCATAGACACTGTTATCACTGGTGATAAGATAAATGTGGTGCTTATCAGATGTGAATCAGTCCTCACTTATAAGTAGTTGAAACAGCAGAAATGTTCTTCCAAACGTGTTTCCAAAGAATATCAGGGATGATCATGAATCAGATGATCCGATATCTTCATCAGTTTATTGTTGATTTTGCATGTAAAGCATAAAAATCAAGCTGGATCTACTTGTTGAGTCTGTTTGTCTGACCTTAATACATGAAGATGTGGCCTGAAAAACACACATGAATTTCCACCTCTAGCCTATATTACTTTTTCAGGCACCACAGAACTGCACAGATGCCATAATGTAAACGCTTTAAATAAATAAAACAGCATACAAACATACTATAACTGTCATGATGTATTACTTTATCATTAGTGATAATGCAATGCAAAGCAATATTGTTATCCGACGGGATGTATTTCTTCTTTTCTTTTGATTTTTTGTCCACTAACCCAACTGACGGTTTTTGAGGTATCAACATTGTTCCAACTCCAGGAAGTCTGACCAGGAATGATGGGTGTGTATAAAGCTTTCTGATCAGATGAACAGTTTTCATACAATAATCGTTAAATGACCCTGACATGATTTTTTTCCCCATAGATATTAAAGTTTATGTGTTTATATTACAATGATAGACATCCAATAATAACAGACTACTAATCAAGTTGTCCAAAATGTCTTGGTCTGCTGAAGCAGATTTCCCTTTGCTAGAACTAAGGGGCTCAAGTCCAATTCCTAAAAAACAACCCCCCTAGCAGTATCTCTCCTCCACTAAACTTTGCAGTTGGCACGCTGCAGTCAAACAGTAACATTCTCCTGGCATTCACCAAACCCAGACTGGTCCATCAGACTGCTAGATAGAGAAGCATAATTCATAACTCCACAGAACACGTTCCCACCAGTCCAGCTTTACACCTCTCCGTCCAACACCTGACATTATGGTTCATGATGGCTTGCATTCAGCTTCTCAACCATGGAAACCAAAGCTATGATCTAGAAATCATACAAATTTTTTTTCATCTTTTTTTTCTGAATTTGCCCCCAGGACACCCAGCTTTACTTGCTTGCACTTACATTAGCTATATCATACTTAGCCTGCCAATCATCTGCTAGTCTCTTTCTGCTAGACTTTTTCTTGAGGACAACTTCCTCTTGACTTACTCTGGCCCGCATGATCAGGACAGCAGCAAATCTGTGTGTTAATGTGGCGTTTGGGTGACAGATGAGTAGCAGGGTGACAGTAGGGGACGTTCAGAATGGCAGCTATGCCGACTCCAGCTGGTAGACTGCCAATGCCAACTGTCTGTCTGCACTGGCAGTTTGCTGGAACATGCCAGTGGAAACTTGCAATACCCCGCCTCTGACCAGCACTCTGCCACAGGCATCTCCTCATCCACGACTCAGATGGAGCACCGCACAACCATTAAAAGAGAGAGAGAGAGAGCGAGGGCGAGAGAAAGAGAGGGAGAGAATTAATGAATAAAATTGTCTCCTACAATTTGTACTTCCTTTGTAAGGAATGCCCTGGGCCCGTTCTCCCAAAAGGATTATACTACTAAGATCACTGTAAGATGATAGGGAGACTATCAAGAAGAATATTACAAATTTCTCTGTCTTAGTTCAGCATATCTGAAGGTTACTGTAATTTTGGGAAACTCATCCTTGTCTGTCTGATTCATTGGTTGCAGTCAATTTCATGGTAATTTCAATCTAACAGCAACACTGCCGTATTTATATCACTGCAACTGTGACAATGTTTATAAGCAGATCATTTATTCTATTCTTTAGATAAACAGAGTTTCCTATTGTACAATGAATAAAAGGAACATCCAAGCATGGCAACAGTTCAGACAGTTGCACCTGGAACCCCCTATTTATTTATGCAGCTGTAGGGTTATTGATTAACTATTAATTAGAGGTTTATTATCTTTGCCACGACATGTGTTTTATCAATAAAAGACTTACCTTAAAAAATAATCGTAATAATCAGCCATAATGATCATAATGATCAGTCATTACAATCAGTAATATCAATCAGTCATAAACAGGCTTATTTGCATACGCAGGAATAGATGCAAAATACTGTCTAATGTACGTGTGCAGTATCTTTGCTAATGGTAATTAGTCTAAATCTATGCTGGTAATTCTAGCATTGTAATATTACAGTATAATTAGCTTATCATTCAGTATGTTATGTACTATAGCCATATAAATTACAGTATTTTACCTTCTTGCATTTTTCCCCTTATTCCCCACATTTGAGCTTCACTCCTGCTCATTGTGTAAAAAATAATTTACACAGAAAATTTTATATATTTGAAGATGTGTTAGAAAAGACTATGAATTATGTAGAACTGAACTGTTCCACTGTTGCACTGTTAAACTGTTTTTCATCATTTTTGTGTTCAGGGTTTTTAGGTGTGAAATGATGGCTCAATGACATACTGGAACCATGTTTACCATAACTCTGCCCCTAACATTATCACATTATAAAAGCATCAGCTAGGACAGGGCTCAGCAGCTACAATGCTAACTGTTAGCCCCGTTACCACTTTGCTAACTTCAGTTAGGCTGACGGTGCTATCAGCTACACAATACTTTGAGTAGCCTCTGTAATGTCCTCCGTAGCTCTGTACATAAAGCTAGGTAGAATGTTTTAATAACTTAAATCTCCTGAAAAATCTCCTTAAAATATCACCAGCATTAAAACTTCTATTTGACTTGTGAGGTGGAATGGAAAATTTAAACAAGAACCAGTTCTTAAATGTCACCAGCATTAAAAAATAATTAGGATATTTGAATATCCTAAATCAGCTTACAGGGGGTCAGTAGTGGTATTAAGCTAAAAAAAAATCACAACAAAACATTTAAAACACATAAGACATACGTGCATGCTCGATAGAAAACCTCAATGAGTAGGATACATTATTAGAACACTGGAAAGCTTATAAAAGAGCTTCTCCATTAGCTTATGCTAGCTACACTTTACACAAATGAAAGAACAAAAATGACCATTCTGTTACAGACCTGGCTCTGAGTTTGATTCTGCTGGTGGCTATGGTGTGTACAAGTTCAATAAAGCTGAAAGATAGAGCTTCCATTTTTCACGTTGTAGTGGTATTTGTCTCTTGAGAGAGACTGGATGAGATGTCAGTGCCTTCAGTGGACACGCCCCCAGCGTTTTTTGCTATTTTGAAACTTAATATTATATTAGGTTTTTTTAATCATTTAAATTTGGCTGGGTGGTAAATAACTTTCTGTTGTGAGACGAATTTAGAACACGTATTTGTTATTGCTTTACGCAGACATTAAACATGTAAGAAAGTTGTTGCCTTCTCCTATGAAGTCACCATTATACGCATATATAAAGCCTAGAAATTGCTACCTTAAATTCTTAGGTTTATTACATACTAAGGTTTATAACTCAGTAATTACATGGAAAACAGTCCAAGCTGACTGAGTTATCCCTAAGTTCTAGAAGCGAGGAATACAAGCCTGCGGCTCAAGTGCATTAAGTTATTTTGAAAAGCTAGGTGTCCCTAAACTTTCGATGGCTTCTGCGTGTTCTAGAGCCCAGAATGCACAGTCAAGGCTGGCTGTGCTGGTGGTGGCCATATAAAATATTGAGTTTCATTTACATTGCAGCTGTAGTAACAGGGTGGACTGCCTGTTGCGTCACCATGGAGGCTCCATTTCAAGTGGTCTGTAGGAGTTGAAAGCTGAGCAGGAGAAGTGACGGGAGCACTCTGCATTGGAGCAAATCAAAGAGAATGAGCTACAGTGCTTCTGCTATCACTGAGGTGAGTGGGGTATGAATGTTTAATGATTCCACCACCCTCTTCAGTGTGGCCCCACACACACACACTTACACACAGTAAGGAAGATGCAGTCTGTGGCAGACTGAGGTGCTGATAGGCATGCAAGAGAGAGACAATGAGAAATTCTCTCATGCGCGCGCACACACACACACATAGAGTACACACATAATTCAGATGAGGGGCTGTACAGGGATGCAGGCTGTCAGCTGAAGAGATGAGTGCTGACAATCAGTCAGTGGGAAAACAATGTTTGCTGTCACTGCTCTCTCTAATCACATCACTATGGTTTTAGTTAAAGCACGCTCCCCTCCTGCGCTCTGACACCCAAACTGCTGTTCAAAGAGCACCTTACACTGTGTGTGTTCGGGGGGGTGGGATGGGGGCTAGTCAGGCAGTGCTGAGACAGCTAGGTGAGTCAGAAAGAAACAACTGCGTTTTCTGCTCTTGTTATGTTCACAGCTATGGGAAGTATGCAGAAAAGTGGTAAAAGAGTGAGGAAGAGAGACAGGGGGTTGAGAGACAGGCAGATAGAGCCAGAGAGAGAGAGCAAGACAGACATGCAGACAGAAAGACAGACAGACAGACAGACAGACAGACAATAAGCAGCCCGAGCTGTTTACCAGAGCAGATAGTGCCTGTCAGAACACATTGCCGTCTCCTAATTGGGTCACTTTTGATAGGAGAAGGACGATGCCAGCGTATTGACGGCAGAGCAATCGGCGAGCCAAGAGCCCATGAGGCCCCTCTGGCGCGGAATCAAAGCAGGCACGAACGGCGCCTGCAGACAATCTGGCAGCGACCGGGCACTGCCAGGCACGAGAGCAAATACACAGAATACAGGCCCAGCACACCCCTGCTTCAGCCAGGAGGGTGTAATTGCTACATGGGCATTGCAGAGCGCTTTCAAAGGGGGAGACTTAATCCACATGTGTACTATGAAATTGGCAGTTTTGTACCAGCAGCTTCCCCCCTTTAAATCTCCCTCCCCACACAACCAGCTCCTTCTCCTCCCTTTCTCTCCCTGTCTCATTTTTACCACTCTCCATCACATATGGTTGCATTTTGCCCCAGGAATGACCAAGCTCTTTAGGCTGTGAAGGCGGACAAGGATCTCTAATCTTTAGTTTCTGCTTGCTTTGACAAGATTTCACTCCTTTGTGTGTGCGTGTGTGCATGTGTGCATGTGCACGCAACTTTTGGAAGCATGGGTTGAGCAATGTAGGAAGGGTGTCTAAAACAGTGCATGTCAAACAGCCTTCAGGATATGAATGCTATCATCTTCTCTGCATCCCTCCATCCCCCCATTGCGCTAAAGCAACACATTTAAGAACAAGCCTCTGCTCTCGCCACACTCGCTTGGTTGTTTGCTTGTTTGTTTGTTTATTGCATGGTTGCGTGCCCCTTAAAGTCTGGCTCTAGCCCCAAATTGAATCAGCTCCAGTTGGCTAATGATTGAAGGCCAAACTCCAGCACTCAAGAAAAGCAACTCCAATCGTCGTACACACAAATGACCTCACAACATGTCTGCTGAGGATCCAGCGGAAGTTAGATCCCAGCGGTGGACCTCAGGATGCCTCTGAGTGGCCAGCAGAGCAGGAGACAAAGGACAAATTCCTTTCCCCATGCCAAGATGAATCATGCCCCAGCCCCATCCATAAAACATGAGATCCGGAGGAGTTCTTCAGAAGAAAGAGCGAGAAGGAGAAACCCAGAGGATGTTTCTTTTCTCAAATTCACCCACGCTGTTTTGGCTAACTCGGACTCACTCATACACACAGGGTGGAGGGGCAAAAAAAGGAAAAAAAAAAAATAAATAAACAGGTGCAGCAAAGGGAGTCATGCTGAAAGGAACCCAAAAATGTGTGTGTACATGTGAGGACACGCATGTGCATGCGTGTTCAAAGTGCATGTGTATGCGTCGATGCAGGGGACTCTAAATGTATCGGATATAGCAGCCTTTGTGTTTCATGGCACAAAGAGGAGCCACTAGCACTAAGAGTGGAGCACCTGTTCAAAGAGGCCTTAAAACGCCAATGGAATTCTCTTCAGACTCTATCAGGGCTGAAGATGCTGGAAGCCAGTGGCCCAGAGGATCTCCTCCGAAAGCTCTCTGTCCGCTTTCATCACCTTCTAGACTGCAAAAACTTGTGCCCACACACACACACACACACACACACACACGCACACACACACACACACACACACACAGTCTCGCAATGTATACTGGAGATGCCTTCTCACATAGGAAATAAATGCATCAAAAAGTGGCAGCTAAGTTGAGCAATACTGTGTTTATTTCAACAAATGCACAAAAGAAGAAGCTTCTCCTTCTCCATCAAACCTGCGCAGTAAAGTGCTTTTAAAAGCAACGTGACCTCCATTCCATATGCGGAATGAGACTGCTCTCTGCAGAACACAAATGACATTCACTGGCCACTTCGTTAGGTATACCTGCCTTGTGTGTACACTCACTGTCCATTGTTTTATGGGGTCCTTACAACATAGACACACTTTATAGGTCTACAATTACAGATTGTAGTGTGTCATGCGCCTTTTCTCTATCCTATTTATGTTAAAAGGTCAGGACCTTAACAAGACCATCACTTAACAGGTATTTTGTGGTGCGCCATTCTCTAAACAGGAATGACACTGATATGGTTGTCTGCATGTTGTGAATCAGGTTGTTGGTCGACCATTGATGAACCAGTAGAACTAATTTTACCATAGAAACCGATGAATACACCTACATGGTAAGTGGACTTGATAAAATGCCACATATTAGGCCAGCACAGGCACATGGATGCATGTAAACATTGTTCACGTCCCCATCCCCTCTGCTTCCACTTTTGCTCCTCTCCCACTCTACCTCTCACTTTCCATCTCTCTCTCTCTCCTCGATGCCCTCACCTCACAAGAAGCCTGTCGCCACACGATCTGTCAGAGGCTGGAGGTGCTGTGCACGAGACTGGACCTCAGCCGCACAACAAATTAATGAAGGAGCTGATAGAGGGAGAGAGAGAGAGAGGAGAGAGAGTGAAAGAGAGAGAGGGAGAGGGAGAAAGAGAGATGGGGATTTATGTGAAGGTATCTGCAGTGTTTCTAGGAGTATTGCATCATCTTGCATTCAGCTCCAGTTTTATCAACCTTTTCTCAGAACCTCCAGGGCTGTGGTTACTTCTTTTCTAGGCAACTTCAACCAAACAATGATGTTTGCATATGCCAGAGTGTGGGGATTACCATATCCCTGCATTGTGTAAAATGATGAGCCAGATGTCTATTGAAGGTGATCTAGGATCAGACGTGCTGGATTAAAACAATTAACCTATCCATGCTCCTTCTGCTAACGCATTCCTCTGTATCACTGTTTGCAGGGTTTCCCATCAACTTAATGAGTCGCTGTAGCACATGACATGTAGGGTTTTGGGCAACTTTCTGTGAACTTCTTCAACTTCCCAAGTTTTCAGGAAAGAACTATAACACATAACACATAAAACACATAAAACCCTTAATAATGTACTGGTAATTGTGGGTCTGTGTCCTTCTGAAGGCTTGTTAGAAAGAGTATATCATGCTCTGAACTATGAAGTTTAGCTTCATTCCAACATTTCACTGCCATTTTCCAGATGCTAAACTGTCATTATCTCTTGTTTCCTGAAGACCACAATAAAAAGACATGTGTTGTAGGGGGCATTACTTCTTTATGAGTGAGTGTTAGTAAGTCAGTTACAAATTGTGAGATTCTTGGGGATCTTCGTATCTCTGGATCTGGGGCCGCTGGAAAGGGCAGAACATGCTCTAATGTTGAGTTTGGCTTTTTCACACAAAAATTGGATATTTGTCACTTGTTGCAAAGCATCCCCTTTTCTTGCTGTTGTATTCATGACATCATGTATTAGTTGACATCAACTCGACTTTCATCATATTACTGTTGAACCTGAAGTTATGCCATCCCTAATAAAGATATAACAAATATTGGTTAATATAGTTTTGTTCACCCATCTACTAAGTCATACTAACTACCGAGTTGTTGCAAGCTATCAAAGACATGCTTTGACCTGTTACTGTATAAAACTAAAGTGTTTGGTGTACACTATCCTTCACCACAAGAGACTGTGTAGTCTTTTGACCTTGAGTACATATCACTCCATCTGAGGCTGAGCATTTGTTAATGTTATATTAGCATTACCTGCTACAAATAACTGTGTAGTTACACATTAAAAATTCATGCAGCTTATGTAAATACATGCATGTATCAACTTCAGTTTTTACTCATGTAATTACTCAGAGGTGTCTTAATAGTTGCAATGGATTAATTTTCTTGTGTAATTACATATTTGTTAAAGTGTGAGGGTGAAATGGTTTGAATGAACTGCTAGTTTTGCAACAAGACTTTTCTAACTGTAACAGGGGATTTTTCTGCTAACATTTAGTTTGCTGTAGTAGTATGTTTGTATTGTCATATTGTAAGCTAACAAAGGTCCTGTTTTTAAAAGCATGCTGTAACATTTTATGCATATTTGCATAAACTATAAAAAACATTTGCATATTTTAAAGGCTACAAAACTGTTATTTCTTTCAAACACCTGCTTGCCTGGTATCACGTGAATGCATTGCATTGATTTATAAAGGGCTGTTTGCTGAAGTCTTAAAAATCATAAAAATGAAAACAGTCAAGTTTTGTTGGTTTTGTTTAGTGATAAAAGCTACATGCTGCATATGTACAGAACAACTCATTCTTTGAACTATTGAGCTTTCATCTCCATTGCAAGTGTACTGTTCACATTAAACATGGATTTTAGCAAAGCTAAATGAGCAGACACAGCTAGCTAAATATTGCTTTTTTTTGTACAGATGAAGCATCACTCTGCCATATGTCAGAATTTTGTGAAATGGTATCACTGTAGAACTTGTAACCACCTTAATGTCATGATTAAATATTGTCCCAGGTGCTACATGATGGCACAGTGAACTTTCTCTGCTCCTTCAGCTTCTTGAATCGGTGATATCTAGTAAAACCAACTCTAGCGACTCCTTGTTCAAAAGCAGAGTTCTTTATTGTCAAAGAAGAAAGACTGTGCCTGAAGTTGCTAATTACACTGTCACAAGGTTTGCACTGTTTTCCCCCTCTGTGGGTATGGAGAAAGGTCTCCTATGGGGCTTGTGTAATGGGGAGAGGAGAGGTGCCACCTCGGGGTGTAAAAGGTGACAGGGTGTATGGCTGTCAACGCTAGTTTGGCGTGAGGTGTTTGAGCAGGGGCAAGACAGACAGAGTTCACAGCATGCGGGCGACATGGCCCATCATCACCATCACTATCCTTCCCACTTACGGGCCTCCGGGTAACACTAAACCTGTAACAAGTTCATCATCACTGTGCCAAATTATCATACCCTGTGACTCTGAACAGGAACCACAATAACAGGAGGGATTTGTCCATTAAAACAGCAGTCAGGGTGGTGCACTAGAAACCAACACACACACACACACACAGGTCCCTACTGATTCACCTAAAGCAGATCAAGCTTTTTCTCTCTCTTTCTTCCTCTGATGCACTTACTCGCTCTGTCCCCGCCCTGCTCGGACTGTGGGGTTCTTGCGCCGGAGCCCCATTTGCTGTGACATATGGTGAACAAGCACACGTGGCACAGGAGAGGCCGTGTCTGCAGCCCCGACTTATTGTCATCCCCTGCTGCCTCTGGCAGCCGGGCTACAGAGAGAGAGGGAGAGAGAGAGAAAGAGAAAAGAGAGAGAAAGAGAGGGAGAGATAGATGGGGAGATCTTTCACCCTGGAGACACATTGGCAGTCCCGAGATTGTAGGGGGTAATCAATCTCGCTGCCGAGCCGCCCAATCCCGCAGCCGGCGTCACGGTAACAGGGCCTCCAGAGCTGGGGGGTGGGGCAGAGAAAGGCAGCAGTGGGGAGGGAATATTCTTTATTAAGAGTCATTTGTCGTCTAACGAGGCCCGGCACTGGGCAGGTGATGAAACACCACACCGCAAACACATATGATTACTGTCATCATTGCAGCCATTGCTTGCTCTGCTTGCTTCCCCACACAGGTTTGTCTTCTTTTGGCAGCATGTATGAAAGAAAACTCTTCTTCTATTTTACTCCTCCCTTCTATGTCCAGTGTCAGTTAAACCGCAAACATGGAAATGTACATATTCATAAAGAGAGCAATTCCACTACCTAAACAGGACACAGGTGCTCATTACTGCTTTACTTTTGAGGCACTTAAAGGAAGCTTACTTATAAGCTTAAGCTCCATCCCTATACAGCTAATTGCTTGAATATAGAGGGCTAGTCATGACTAAATGAAAATATTTATAAACAGTTATACAGTGATAGCTAAAAGTGAAACCACTTTTATACAATGTTAAACATTTGCACATTTGCACACTTGAAAATGAATCTGTATGTTTTCTCTTATAGTGGTGCCGTTTTATATTGACACCTATTCTAGAATCAACCAAACCGTTGCATTACTAAAATCCTAAAAAGCTATTTTTGTGAAGACCTACTGATTGTTTCATCACAAAGAGAAAGAGAACAAAAGCTCAAACCCAAAGAAAATTCAAAAATATCCTCAAGGGCCTTTTTTACAGTTAAATGAAATAATTAGACCCAACTCCCCTGTGGTAGCATGTTTTTTTTTAAATTTCATTTAAAGAGAAATAATTAGTTTTTTTGCTGTGTATGTGTGTGCATGTGTGTGTGTGTGTGTGTGTGTGTGTGTTTTGTGCCTTTAATCTTTAATCAGCGGGAAGCAGCACCCTTTGGGCTAAAAGGTGCTGAAGATATCCCTTAGGTCTGTAGAGCGATTGCACTGTTGCACTTCCACCGACCGACCACATGGGGTGCTGACGGCAGGGTGCTTATTAGACATGCATGCCAATGGCAGAGCCGACCAAGCAGCAGGTAAAGCTGGGCGAGAAAGCCTTGGCTTAATTGGGCCGAGAGGTTCACAGGAAGTCCCATCTGTGGTAGAGGAGACTTAATTATAAACAAACCTCCCTCACTATTGACGTGCAGCTAAACCTCGATGGGGGTAAAAAATAAGAATAATCTCATGTACCCTCATGGGTCATCGCATACTGTAAACAGCTCCGATTCATTGGCCAAACAAGAATCAGAGGCAACAAGGGGATGAAAAGAGAGAAGCCCAAATCAATAATGACACTGCAAGTAAATAAATAACATGAGGGCAAATAACCCTTTTTGGTCAGCCATTTTGGTCAATGGGCTCAGGTGACCTAGTAAATCTCGAGAAAAGAGCACCTAGATGCCACATGGAGCTCAGAACAGAAGCTCAGCCTCCCTTGAGGTCAAACACTTAATCAGTTTGCTACCCTTAGTCGTAGCCACGGTGGATTTTAGCACCATTGTTTGTATGTTCACAAAACCTCTCTCGCTCACACACACGCTCCACTCCAGTAGGGAAACAGCATTAACGATTAAGCCGTGGGATTTGGTGTGGAATGAATGTTGGTGGTTGAGTTTATGCTGGGCCACAACACAGCACTAGCTGCCTCTCTTCAGGGTGGCTGTGCTTCCAGGCACTTGTATTAATTGAGCCAGTAATTGAACAGTTGTCTTCATTAGTTCCAGCCCCGTGCACATCAGCCTTGCTTTCAGGATTACCAGAGATGTGCTCTGTGTAGAAAGAGGGTTTAAGACCCGAGGCAGATTTAGGGAGCATCTCAAGATCTTGGCCTTATGAAAGCTCAGAGAAGACAAGCACTCGCTGATGTCCACTGTAACCATGGCTATTTAAAACACTGAGGAGAGGGATATAACAACAAAGAGAATGCTCCCGAGAGCAGCTTGAAAATAGCTACCTTATCACAACTAGACCAACGCGATTCCTAAGAGGATTCTGCACAAGGCAGTCAAACATCATTCACAACTTACACATCTCATGCACAGCTCGTTAGAACCTTAGGGCTGAGGGCTTCTTTCAAAAGTTCTTAAATTGCTAGCAACTACTTCCTGTCATCTCATTTGTTCGACGAGAGGGTGAAAAAAAGAACACTAATAAACAAGCATAGAACAGGCAGGCCTGGCTCTGGCAGACCGATGAGCTGGAGGTCAGGCAGAGTGGAGAGAAAGATAAAGTGAAATTAACAGAGAGGTCCCTGACCCCCCTGCAGATAGTTCTAAATGGCTCGCAGGAGCCGCAAAATCTTCACAGGCAAATAAAAAGCTGCGCCTGACCTCATCCCGAGTCTGAAGAGGTTTAAGTGAGTTGACAAAAAATAAAAAGCAGGGAGAGGGAAAATGGTAATTTGACTTCTGAACAGACAGTACCAACCCCCCTTTAAGGTGCCTTTTAATACACCAGCTGCAATTTGCATCCAGCAAACCTGGCCAATTATTGCAGCACATGATGGGGTGAGGCAACGGCTTCAGAAACACACAGTGTCAAGTAAATAAATAAATAAATAAATAAATAAATAAATAAATAAAATCTTAAATTAAAAAATAAAAAGAAATATATAAAATTAAACTCTTCTAAAGGGGAGTATGATTGTAGAGTGGGATACCGTACCCCCTTGGATTTGGTAAAGAGTTTAAGACACGCACAGTGAAGTAATTGTACTTTAAGTGCTTTCAGGCATGCTTCAAACGTGACAAAACTACAGTTAAATGGTGTCTAAAAAAATTCTTATTGGCTTTGTTTAGAAATGCACAATATGTGTCAGTTCTCAGATTGTCAGAGTCCCAGTAAAGAAATGCGACGCATGACTGACTTCAACAACTTTCACACAACATGCGGGGCTTTGGATAGAGGTTAGGACGGGCGGTACGTCTTTCTTTGAGTATTGTCTATAGTGCGCACCAGGCGCCTCGCACCTGTTTGCGAGGAGGTGTGACACCTTCCTCTTCTTGAGGATTTGTCAATTTCCTAGTAGCTAACAGCTTCGCAATATGGGAAGTGATTGTGCAAAACTGGAACGAACAACAACGCCCGTAAGCACCTAAAATGGATCTATATGAATATTCAACGAGGGGGAAAACTGAAGTCCTCATTTTCACCTTCCTTCCTTTCTCCACATTGCAGCTTTTTCTTTACTGCATAATTAATGAACTCGAAGTGGAGTGTGAATGTGTTTGCGAAATAAAAAAATGGTGGGAAGACATGACTTTCATTCCGCTTCCTCAAGAAAACAAGAAGAAAAACACAAAAACATACAGATTGTCTCTAGTAAGAAACAACAAAGATATATGTATGTATGGATGAGGTCATTCTGTTCCTGTCACACAATCAAAATTAATTTGAGCACAATGTTGCAAACTAAATCATGAGAGCTGGCTTCAAATCTTAGGCCCAGCCCAACCAATCATGCAATGAAGTGGTGAAAAACAGGCCAGCATGTACTAACGAACAACCACACACTTGCACAAAGATAACTGCAGTTAAAATCCCCACACTCGTACGGATTTGTTCCTGTGACATCAATCGCTGATCCTGTCATTTTCCCGACCTTTCTGCACTTTCGCTCTCTCAATGCATGATGTGCTTTTAAAATGCAAGCGTGCCATTTGCCTCCGAGTAGACAATTGGGTATAAAAAGGAGAGAGGGGGAAAAAACCTAAAGGAAAAGGATGGTAGCAGCATATTTGCTCGCTAAAGGGATCTGCTTATTTTCCAAAGGTACACAGATACCCCTAGGAATAGATTTACTGGCCTAGAATCGGTTGTCAGAATTTGATACATTCAGAAGTTATGCAGAGAGCCGTCTAGACAAATTCGTGCATTTGTGATCTATCCCTGCTCCAGTGTGCAGCTAGGAGAAGGGGAGCATTAGCAGTGGGTTGGCTCCGGGCAGAAGGAGAACAGAGCAGGTATATGAGAGAGCCAGAGAAGGATAGTGATGAAGCCATAGCCTAAACACACACACTCTGCTCAGCCTGCCTACAGCTATAAAACTGGATGCGTACAGGGGGAAAACAGAAAGACAAAACTAACCATATTTATCTGTAATTATTAATGTCAGTGTAACCCAGTGAATTGAATACCTCCCCATTTCTCATTTGGCTCAATATATGCTGGTCATGGAGTAAAGATTCTGAATTAGAGTAAAGACAATCAATCTGATACTAAAACCAAAGAAATCTCTACATTTTCTGTGTCTGCAGTGTTTTTTATGCGCTGTGTTCTGAGAATTTCCTAAAAATCATATTGCAAAAATGCATATTCTAAATAAAAGGTTTGCACAACAAAGTAAATCTGATTTCCACCATTTTAGCCAAATTACACTAGCTTTTTCATGTTTACAAAACCTCTGCAAATAATTTGTTACACAGTGTGACATTCTGTAGTGACATTAGATGTCATACCCTGGATAAACTGTAAACTCATCGAGCCAGAATTCATGACATACAATACAGTGCACTAAGCTGAGTCGCTCCTCTTTAAAACTGAAGAAGCTTAAAGCTCAAGCTCATCTCAAACTGCCAACAGCCAAGAACATCTGCTATATGGCCAAAAGTATGTGGACACCCGACTGTCATGCCTATATGACCTTAGATGTCCCATTCCAAAGCCATGGCTATACATATGGAGCTCCCCTCTTTGTGGATATAACAGTCTCCATTCTTTTAGTAAGGCTTCTAACTGGATTTGAAAGGGGGTCTGAGGAAATTCTGGGCTATCCAATCAAAAGAGAATTTGATAAGGTTTGATGTTGGATGAGAAGTCATGGCTCATGATCAATGGTCCAACTTATTCCAAAAGTTCAGTAGAGTCGAGATAAGAGCTCTCTTCAAGCCATGCAACCTCAAGAAATGTCTTTATGGATCTTACTTTGTTCACAAGGGTACAATTATGCTGGAATAGGAAAGAGGTTTTCCTCAAACATATGCCAACACATAAGCGGGAAGCATATGATTGTCTAAAATATATTTGTATGCTGTAGCATTAAAATTACCCCTCACTGGAACTAATAAGCCCAGACCATAAAAAACAGACTCAGACCACTGGACCTCCTCCAGCAAACTTCCCTCTTGGCACTATGCATTCCAGTAGGTACGTGCTATCCTGCCATTTACCAGACCCAGATTCCTCTATCAGGTAGGAGTGTCTAGTACAGTGGACAGTAAGCGGACACAGCAGCACTGATGTGTCTGATCCACACGTACCAGCACAACACACTCTAACACACCGCCACCACGTGAGTGTCACTGCAGTATTGAGAATGATCCAGCACCCACATAATACCTGCTCTGTGTTGGGCCTGTGGGGGGCCTGACATTGAAGAACAGGGTGAAAGGGGGACTGTTAAAGTATGCAGAGAAATGGATGGACTACAGTCTGTAATTGTATATCTACAAAGTGCACCTTTATGGTAAGTGGAGCTGATAAAAATGAACAGTGAGGTGGCAGTTTTAACGTTACAGCTGGCCTGTGTTTATACTGTATATCATATCTTCTCATCAGGTGCAGAAATCATTTTGATACAAATATAAAATAATGACTATGTTAAGGTCCCCTGGGTATATAAAGTTCTCTTAACAGATTCCACCAGGAGACACCCCCTACTCAGTGCCATAATTTGATCTCAGTATTCCCTCTTAATTAGATTTGAATTGATATATTTGTTATATGTACCCAAATGTATTTTTTACTGTAGCAATTGGAACAGTTAATAATAGTGAGCACCTAATGACCAGTGGTTCCCCCCTCTCTCTGCTGCCCCACAGCTTTTGCTGACCATGTTCTCTCTGTAAATACTTCTGATAAGTATTTTGCTCATGTATTTAGGCAAATATCAGTCGGGTGGCGTGGTGGCTGTTTGGTGGCCATTAAGATGCAGCAAGCAGCACTGACTCTCAGACACCGTCTCTGCTTGTAAAGGTCAGCACCCTCCCACCCCCACCCGGGTAAATAAGGGGACATATACAAATGTGGCCAACTGGGGAAATGGCTCACCTTAAAAAGGCATTTGGTGCAATGGTGCTGAGGTTTGCATGCATTTCTTCGATTTGACCCACCTTTATTTCTTCTGAAACAAGGAGCATATAAGGCAAAATGCACATTTTAACAACATTATCTCAAAAGCCTATAATTGCCTTTCATTGCAGACTGATTTCATTCATTGATTTATCTTTCTATGTTTTAAAAACACCAGCTACTCTTTACATTGTGTGAACATTACATCACGAATGAACCAAAAGAAATGCTATATATAAATATATGAGGCTCTGCTCTGATACTTATTTTAGTCCATTAGTTGAAAAAAAAAAAACATGTTAAAAATAACAAAGACAGGACATACAGGGATTGAGAGGACCCCATAAGTCATGATTCAGAATTTCTTTCCACTGATGTCTCCCCAAACCCCTCAAGCAGCTTTCAGTGTGAAAGGTTCACTCTCAAGCTTGGAGCAGTATCTGTCTCTCCAGGCCTGACAGGTATCTGTGCTGTCAGCATGCATCAGAGCACTAGCCTAACCTGCACTGGCAGCACCTGACTCCCCCATCAACATACCTCAGCTCAGGCCTACCCACTACTCCGGCCCCAGGCATGGCTGGGCCTACCGCCGGCCCTGCGTGTTCTGATGGGCTGCAGGGCTGTTAGGCTACTTTTGGCAGACTGTCTCTGAATGTGGTTGACAGGTGGATCTCGGGTGAACGGAATGAATCATTTGTTGGAATTTCTGTTTTCTGCATCGGGCGCTAGCTTCCTCTAACTTTCAATGCACAATGTTATTTCTTGATTTTTTAAATTTATTAAAAAAAAAATTTCCCTTTTACCTGGTACACTTTCTCATCTCTTGATTTTCTCTGTTTTACTTTTGTCCTCACGACACCTTCAGCTGCTGCACACCAAGTTGGTTTCTTTCATTTCTCTTCATTCCTCCATGTAGACTGTGCCCATATCATCTCTTTCTCTGCTTTTGTTGTTCACCACCATTTTTTCTCTCATCTTTATGGCTCTAACTCTCTTCCCTTCTGTCTCTAGAGGCCTACAGTACACTCTATCCCTGTCGACTGCTCCCACTGGAGACTGGGGAAAGCCTTAAAGGCTCCCACAGTGCTCCCTGCTGTTATGGGTCTGGTTTAAGCAATGCTATCTCCCAACGGGAATTTTAACCCATCAACAATGAGGAACTTACAGAAGCAATCAAATGTCTTACATGTGCAAAATTCTTTTTAATGCTGATTCTGCCAGATTAAGGGTAGAGCATAGGTGTATTACAGGACACAAGGTACTCTTCATCAGCAAGTATTCACATAGATGTTCACCTGGGCTCTCTGGGTATTTTGTTTCATCATCATGTATAGGTGACTTTTAGTAAAAAGCAAAGTGGGTGAAATTCAGTATTCTGGAATTTATAGTTTAACATGTTTAAGTTTATCAGTGAACATCTCTGTGTTCTCAATGTGGTTGATAACCATTAGTCATGTCACAGGTAATAGGGTGGGCTATAGACATGTAAATGATATACACAAGATTAGTCCCTGCAAAGCTCAACGAATGATGGATAAGTCTCCAATTTGGAAATCAATGATGAAATTGAGATGAGGCTAAGCTTCAGGTCCTAATCTCTCTAGAAAAGAAATATCTCCAGAAAACAAATTGCTGTCATTAGAAAACTTGAAATCTGTGAAACGATCATTCTCTAGAAGAAAGAAAAATCCAATGTGTTCTACCGGACATTCATGATCGGCTCAAACTGACACAGCAGAACTGGCGCCATTGCAAGAACAGCCATGGTAGGCTGGGTTCAGTACTTGTAGCAGGATGCTGCTCTGGAGACTGACCTATCAGAACAGAGTATTCTCATAGGGAGGGGGGACACAGGAGCTCTAACAGAGCATTTCAGACAGAAGGTGAATGCAGATGTAGACCCAAAAAATATAATTATGAACATCGAAATTTGCGTACTAGTTCTCCTTTGATGCTTAATATAATTAAATGGCTCTAACACTTTTAATTACTTACATCAAAAATTATATCAAATCAATTAATTGCATTAAAAAATAGTCAATTTAATTAACATCAACTTGATTTGCTTCCTTAATACATACTAGTGTTTTTTTTTTTTTAGTAGGCAGGAATAAAAAGCATTTGTTAGCAGTTGGATGTGTTGCATGGTCTATATCATGAAGGTGTGTTTACTTAGAGGAGAGATGAATACAGTAGAAAGAAGTTTGTCCAGTTTCCTGAATGGAATCAGTGGCTCTAGCAAGTGTCTTGTATCATAGCTGGCTAGGAAGTTAAGAAACCTCACGTTTAGTTCTAGCCAGCAGCGACGGATAAAGAACTGTAGCAAAAAAGCCTAATTTCACTGCAAGAAAATGCCCCAACAAAAGCCTGTGCGGAAGATGAAAGGCCTTCCCTGACATACCCTTTTTTTACTTGTGTCAGGACAACCTTGCGTCTGAGAATTATTAATGGCACCCTTGTTGACTGTCACCTTTTTTTCTTGCTTCTCTTCTCATATTTGCCTTCTATTACTACCAAACACTGCTGCAATGCTGCATCTCCTCAACAGAATGGAGAGTGCCAGCCTGGGACCATTCTACGCTTTCTGGAGGAGGGAGGCAATCCAAGGCAAAGGGAGGAAGATGGGGTAGAAAAGGGAAGCTGAATTTAGGTGTGGACTATGGGAAAGGGCTTACTTTGATATCTCCAGATCTCCCATTGTGTATGTGTGTGTGTATGTGCTGATGTCTTGTGAGGAAGCTGAGGTGGGGGTGGGTGTGATAGGGGGGTGAAACAAATAGCTGCATCGGGAGAGACGTGTGGCCTTCGCTTAAACAGAGCCATAAATCAGAGCACTGACATGGAGAGAGAGAGAGGGAGAGAGAAGGAGAAGAGAGAGAGAGAGAGAGAGAGAGAGAAGAAAGAATGGGGTGAACTTAAAATTGCTTTGGCTCATTCTTTTCTAGTGTTTTTCACTTTTTTTAATTCATCCTCTTCTTTTCCTTGCCACACCCTTTTAAATGCTATCTCTCAGATGCATTAGCCCTTTTCCCCCCTCGCTAGTGCAAATGCTCGCTCCGCCATGGCTGGGTTAAAAGTTAATAACTCTAAGCTCGTTCCTTTTCTCTCTCTCAGGCTTGTCCACCTTCTCCTTCCTTCCTCTCGCCATTCTGAGTAAACTCCACAAGCGCTCCCCTGGGCTCGCAACCAAATGTCACGGCCATGTTAACCCCCATCCGAATTCACACCACTGCCCCTCTCTTTCATTTGGCCCTGCATACATTACATTCTGCATGTCCTCTACGTGTCTGCACGAGGACGCACACCGGAGCGCCCAGCACCCCAACGTCAACCACAGTTCACCGCCTGAAGAGGACATCCAGTCAGCAGAGCCTAGCCAAGGGCAAGGCAGTCTGGGGCTTCTAGCTGCTTTACATGCATGTATAATAAACTGTATTCTCTCATGTATGTGTAGTTTACTTTACATTATCAGCAATGACGTTGGTATTTCTTTAATTACACCTGTGCTATTATATTAATATTTGAGCTACAATAATACAATACAATACAATTTATACAAATGTGTACAGTATCTGTTAATAACTTCTCAAAATAGTAATTGATGTCTACCTTAAGCTTTATCATGTGTTAATATTTACCTGCATTTATAAACCCACAAAACCCACTGAATAACGTATTATTAAACAATACTTTGGTATTTATGAACACCTCATATCTGTATTTGCAAGACGACATAAAATGTTTATGAAGTGAATAACATGGTATTGACGTAAGTCCCCTTAAACTCAAATATAACACTGTTATAAAGCCTTATGCCAAAGTAAAGTGTCCATGTATTTACGTGCCACCATATGTATGAAAATGAGCACTTTAGTGTTAGTTTTATTTAAGGATATTTAAAGATATCAGGATCTTTCACAAGACATATGATTCTAGGTGTCTGCCTTTCAAGTTCCAGTAATTATGAATGATGTTTTAGGACTGTTTTACATGTAACAAATCTCTATTACTTATGACTTATACAATCCCATTTACATTATAAACCATCTTTTGTCATCTTGTGAACACTCAAACATTGTTTTTTAATACATTTTCAGTGCCCTATGAAGGTAGTTTTTTTAGTTTACCGTATGAGGGTAAGCTTTGGCTAGGGCTAGTAGGTTGAGAGCTAGTAGGTTGCTTTAGAATCTATAACTTTCAAAGACAAGAGGGATATAACGGCCACTTAAAAAAAACCAACAGACTGAGCCTTTTACCTCATATACTCAACCTCTGACCACATATATATCTATCTCCCTGTCTTCAGTTTTCAGTGTATGGCCTACTGCTGTAGCAGTACCAATAAACTGATGGCTACAAACTGTAATATTCAGCTGCAAATTTCACAGCAAATGACACATGGAACAAGGACGTGACTATAATTGAAGATGGGACCATGGATTTTCTCCCAGATGATAACCGTCATTGCATTCCTGACCCTAGCACTTTTTTTTCCAAAATTGCTTCAGAGGGCTGTTACTGTTCCAGCTATTGTAAGTCTATTTGGACATGAGTGTCTGTTAAATATTTCTCAGTACCACAAGTCTAGACAGCATATAGCTTTAGGGTCTATTTGGTAATTAATCTGAGGTTTGATTAAATTAAATTATCATTCAGTTAATCAAGTATAACTGCTATTCGACTTTTAATCAAAAATACTAGTGTTTGTGGAATAGTGGGTGAATAAATGAGTGCACCATGTATGTATATCTGCAGTGGTCATAAAATCTCTTATATATGTGAACAATAAAATAAGACGGTATGTTAGCGTAGCACTGTCATAGAACATTTCCTGTAAAATAGCATATGTGTTTATATTTTGCAAAATAAGAAAAGACCTTGCTTATTACTTCACCTGTCTATATTTCTGTGTTCTTCTTTCTTTTTTCTTCTTGTTTCAAGGCTGAATGCCACTCTAAAGTATATGACATACCATCTATACCAAAAGTGAGAATAGGAATATCCTGAAATAACAGACAATATTACAGCAGTATAAATATAAAGAGGAAAGAGAAATAGGATTCAGTATAGACTGAGAAAGGTAATAGCGGGGTTTGTATTTGCAATGTATGAAATTTGAGCAGTGTGTAGTGGTGTTTTCCTGTAGATGCAGAATAGCTGAAAGAGGAAAAAGCTTCCCCTCTCTGCTCGTGGGTTGTTGTGTTTGTCTGCTTTTGCATGATTAATATTCTGGTCCACACCATCCCGCTGCGCCCCTGCACACAGCCCCCAATGCCCCAGCCCCCAACTCGGACATTCCACTCTCCCCCCCAAACTCAGCCATCGACTGCACTGAAAGGACTGGCATCCTTAGTGATCCATAGTGACAATGATGATGGTCATGATGACAATTAAGAGGACAATGATTGTGATAGTGGCAGGATTGTTGATAGTGACAACCATAATGATGTTGAAGATGGTTCACGACGATGAAGATGACAATATTGATGAACTGCACTGTGAAATTCATGCCACTGATGATGATAGTAATGATGAGGAAGATCAGGATTGTGAGAGTGTCAAGATTACAGCAGGCAATGACAGCAATGCTGATGGAGACTAAGGCCTGTTGGGGGGACAACGTTTATGGTAGAGGTTTAGAACAGCACTCCTATTTTCGTCAGTGACTGCAGGGTCCAGTGTAGCACCATTATGTACGGCAAGCACAGAGGGTGCTAATCTTACTGTGGGAGGGCGCAGACTGGTGAATGATTGCTGCTGCATGCTGGTGAAAGAGAAAAAAGGAAGAGAAAAGAAGTAGACAAGATGAGGAAGAGGAAAAGGGAGAGGAGGATAGGAGAGAGAGCAAAGAGAGAGAGAGAGAGAAAGAAAGTAGAGAGAGAGAAGCCCCCTTAGCAGCGATTATGAAATGGTCTGTCACAGATTAGAACCGCAGGGAAGCAGAAGGGAGATGAGGCGCAGCCTCCCACAGACACACAGGCTAGTGAGGACGCTTCTGCCCAGATTACCTGCGGTTATACGCTACCAGCTGCTTGCACACACACGTGCACGCACACACACAACACAGATGGGAGGGCAAGAGAAAATGAGAGGAAGGGAGACATTGAGAAGGATGAGAGAGAGAGAGAGAGAAAGAGAGAGAGAGGATGAAAACAGGCCTAGACCAAATAGGCTTGCAATGTACAGAGGGAGAGTAGAGGGAGAGAGTGAGAGAGACACAGAGAGAAAGTGAAAGAGAACAGCGCCCGAGGAGAAAGTGAGAAATAAAAGAAAGATGGGGCTCGAAAGGCTGGCTGCCAAAACAGCAGTGACTAAAAAAGGCCTCTGTGGCTATTGTCTGGATCGCAGAGGGCTGCGCAGATAAACCCACATCATTTATCTGCTCTGTGTCTTTTTTCTTTCTTTCTTTCCTTTCCTCGAGAGCATTACCATTTATATTTCCATTTTGTTACCAAGAGAAGAGGAAGGATCGGTGTCTGTAAAAGAAGGGGGGTAATTATAATGGGATTTCTCATCCCACCCCACCCGACCCTGCCACCCACTAAATAAATAAATAAATAAATAAACAATAACTGACAAACAAACAAAAAGTCCCATGTTTTGCACACTCAATAGTACTCCAGAGCACACAAGAATGTTGACGTGAAAAATTTCTCAACTCCTCATCAACTGATTGACACATACTGATTTCAGAGCTTTCCCCATAAGACTGCATGCTGTCAGGTTAGGCTCTGCTGCAGTCTCACACTGAGGCAGGGGAAAAAAGAGACTCCCTTCTTTTTACAGGAATAACATCCTCCCTTGACTGACAGCTAAAGCCTGGTTGTGGACAGCCGGTGCAATTAGTTGAAAGGGGAACTGAAAAGTGATGTTCTACAGTATCATTCTCAGTCCAGGATATGTAGGGAACGGAGCATTCAAGCCACTTTGAGCAGGTATGACGATCTGATAGTTGCAATTGGTGCAACAAAGACGTCAAGTTTTAGCTGCTCTCTTCTATGCTATTTGCTCTGCTTAAATAACCTTTATATTATGTGGTTCCCTTAAACTTTAAAAAGGTTCTTTAAAGTTGCATAATTGCAAAGGTTCTTTAGTCATTGCACCGAAGGACCATTGTTGGGCCATTATTGCTAAAAGTGTACAGTAATAGGCTGTGTATTATTCATTTACACTTCTTTCAATTGTTCAATTCTCTTACAAGGAAAACACTAAACTGTGGTAAGGAACACACAGGCTCTATTTTTGTAGTGAGGAGCACATAGGCACTATTTTTAGCCCAAGACTAGTCCCATATTGTACACAGCTCTCTTGTTGTCAGTTTTATAAGGCTCTATAGCAGTTCAAGGACACAAGAGAAGAACTGCCGTGCAAACCGAGGGACTTCCACCTGCTGACCTGCCAGCGCTCAGTCCATTTCCGTAAGCACTAGACCATACTCGATGCGCTCAGAGATAAAGCGCTGGAAGTCGTGAATTATTACGACATCACTCTCGACATGTCTGTGACAGCCTACGCTAGGCGGAGATAATTGCCCTTGCACTTGCCGACTAATGAACATAATTACACGTTATTTCCCATTCACCCCGTGATTAATTGTTACAACGTTTCTTTGTTGGGTTCCCGACAAATTGCCACTTCGTAATGACACTATTGCCTCTCTGCTGAGCACACAATCAAAAACGGTGCTGGCACTCCAGCAGACAGCCCGGGGACCTCCAGAACCAAGTTAAAAATGAAAAAGTGGAATGAACAGTAAAGAAATCGAATGCTAAATGGAGTAACAACCAAGCAACTTCAAAGACATCTTCATAAATGGTGGAAATCATAAATTATACTTGAAAAAGTATCATTTTCAGCAAAGTTCTGTATAACTAAGGCCTGTATTTGGAAATGTATGACTGACCTCCATGAATATGTCATAACGCAAGGTTGAACAACCAAATATTTATTAGAATATTTGCACTCTTGCTTGAAAGAAACTGGTTCCTGAGTAATTATTGTACAAGGTCACTGTATATGGTAAATCCTCATCTCATGCATTGGCACTGGAAAATGGAAAAGTTGAGAAATGACAATAGACAAAATGAAAATGGATACGGAATGTAAACGGAATATAAAAATAATGCATGTTTACTGTGTAATACAATATGTAATCATGTAATTACATATGAACAATATAGCAAAGCAAATCTACTGTTGACTAACAGAAGGTGAGGTCAACTGGTATTTCAGGTCTTTCCCAACAATTAAGACAAATAAGATTACTTCTTATGCTTAATGTTAGGTACATGTAAATCTTCAGGTAGAGCTAGGTGTTTAAGCTCTAGTGCTGTCCCCAAAGGTTACTGGCAAGGGCAAAAAGTTTGCCGATGTTTTGCCGGAAAGACCTAATTGAGAGGCTGTCACCCAGTTAAGCAAGGCCTGTCTTAAGAGCATTTGCTTAATAAGCCATGTGCTAATGCAATAAGGTGCTTATTTCCAATCAGCCATAACAAAGACTAATTCATGTGGGGGGGGGGAGCACAAGGTAACAACAACTGACAAAGGAAAAGTAATGTTAGCTGAGAGCAAAATGTGCAATGCTGCCTTGATACTGCAGTTGGGAGACTTGGGCAGTGGCCATTTTACTGTGAAAGTGAGTAAAACAAGGCTGCATGAGAGCGCTGTGTTTGAGGAAGATGAAGGGCTGGTTAAGATGAAGGCTCATGCTGAGAGCTGTGTCCCTCTTTCTAGCCCTGTTCTTGTTCCTGTGGGTGATTAATTCACTTGAGTGGCAAATCGTTCATACTGACAAATCGTGTGGTGACACCACAACATAAAACTGGGCCCGCACCCTGACACCTAACCTGTGAGGAGAACCAGAGCCTTGGGAGGGAGAGATGGAGTGAGGGAACGGGCTTTGACCCAGCAGGAGACAGTAGTACGCACATGCACTCTCTCTCTCTTTCCCTCTCTCTGGGAGTGATGTATTCCTGCTCAGTTCATTTATCCAGGAAGAGAAGGAGACGTGTGTGTGTGCGTGTGTATGTGCGTGATGTGATCCATCTCTGGGCTGTTTGGGGCCACGCAACGTCCCTGATCACAGACCCTATCAATCTCACTCAGAGACTGACATCAGTGCCACTGTCACAGACATCACTAGATGCAGCAGACAGTGCTGTACCTGCACTGTAACATCCAGCAGTTCTCCAAACAAAAGATTAAAGGCATACTCCAGCGTTTTTCAGCCTAATCACGGCCTGCTATATCTGTAGCATTCTGTCAATTAACGTGGAGAATATGTTTGGCACAATTCCTAGTATGTAGTAAAAAACAAAAATCTGTTACAAAGCTGAAGCAACTGCCTTCAGCTGGTCTCTATTATAAATGTGCTTATTGCCCATGATAACTGATCATATGCTACAGTGGCAGAATAGGCTGAAAAATGATGGAGTATCCCTTTAATACTACACTAATTATCTACACGCAAGTTACAAATTCCGCTCAAATTCCACTCAAAATCCCAGATTAAAAATCCCCTCAAAATCCCATATTACCATGAAAACACTAGATTTTACAGAGTCTGCTGTGGGGTCTGTACTGTTGTAATAGAAATGTCAAGAATGATGTAAGAAAGGAAAAGACGTTATTGAAGGGGAAATCCACAGATTTTACAAAATTACTGTGTAATTTAATCATTTAGATTTAAAGCCACTCAGAGTGCTCTGATGTGAAATTGCCATTTCAGACTTCTGAATTGTCCACTGCGGTGGTGATATGGTGGCGATATATGTTTGAACAATTGAATGCCTCTAAAAGCTCAGAGTTATTGCATGAAATGGTCATGAAAACATTGCCTGATGCCCGAGACATTGCCTTACAATGGTTTTATAGTTTGGTGTAAAACGTCTTTTAAAAACATATTCGTGGCAAGGTAGTACAGGTTCAGGTTTACTGGTATTTTTCCAATATTTACATTATGCACAAACATTTAGCAGATGTGTAGGTTGCCTGCTTATTTTGAATAATAAGCAATGCAAAGCAATATTCACGTTATAGGCAAGCTTCTGTCACCACTATAAATACAACAGAGCCAGTAAGTTTTTTCCCACATCAAACCTCTCTGAAATTAATGAATTCTTGATGAATTCATTTTAACATTTAATGTAAACTAAGTAATTTCTTACTTACAGAACAGAAATGGACCATTTCTGGTTTTTTTTTTCTGTTTTAATCATAAAATATTATCTACAAGTGGGTAGCCCTTACATTGACATTTACAGATTTGTCTGCAAAGCAAAGAGAAACATCATTTTAAACATATCCTAAGTGTCCTACACAACATGTTTCAAATACACACTTCAATATTTCAAACTTAAAACTGTAGTACTTGATAAATCTACAGCATAGCATCAATCAGTATAATTGCCTGTGGCCACTGACTATAACTACACTTCATACTGAAATATATTATCAAATAATTAGTAAATAGTTTGATTTTTAAATTAATATGTGAATCTGTTTAACATCCCATGCTTCAGACATCATTTTTCAGCGAGTCAGCACATTTTCTGTGAAGTATCTGGAATGTTTCACAAGTCACATCTTCAGCAGAAAGCTGCATCATCCACATTTTCTGAAGTATCATGGGATGGTAAAATAAGCAAAATCTTCAAAATTCTTTATTTTCACAGACTAATGAGGTCACTTTGAAAGTGTGACTGTGTTACCCAAATTAGAGATTGAAAGTAAATAAATAAATAAATCTTACAAATAATTAGGGAGCCCCTGTGCCATTAGCATGGGTGCTAGTTAACCACATTTTGTGTATTTGCTAATTGTTTAAAAATACTTGTCAATTACTTTAAACCCTCTAACTCATTAAAGTTAGCAAAGAACCTTTATAAAAAATAACTTGTGTCTGTAATGGGTAAACACATTTGAATGGTTAAATGTATGTTTACTTAGATTCTGTAATAAAATGTACATATAAGCATGTATATAATAGCTACAAGTGCTAAAATGTGCCCCAGTCATGGAATCACACAATGGAAAAAGCTGTTAGAGGTATTAATTGGTGGACAAATCTTGAACTTACATATAGTGTATACACACATTACACACCCATGTGCCTCATCAGGATCAGCAGCCTTAAAAGAACAGTCCCTGTCTGCCACACAAACTGTAGACTGATCAAATTAGGTCTGATCAAAACATGCCATTCAAATGGACACACACACACACACACACACACACACACACACACACACACACACAATCTGACCTTGGGAGCAATTAGCATGACCACATTGCCATGAGCAGAATACTGAATTTGTACTGCTCTCATACACAATCTGCATACACTGTATGTCCTATGCTGTCCCAACTCACTGACTGCTTCTTTCCAGCTGTATCCTGGTCATCATACAGCTAGACACAAACAGACTGACCTATATGTGGCGGAGACAGGTCAATAAAGTTCTGTCTATATGCACGCCAGTGCTGAAGTTGAGTAATGTCCTGTGCAATAATAAAAACACTTTGCAATAATTGCAAAGTGTATGCTAACAATGCCTAAACACACATTTCTGTGCATATATCCCATGTAGTGTTTTTGTTTCATGATCAAAGTGCAGACACAATGCACTAAGACTCAAGCAGAGGTGAGACCTGAGTGATTACATGGCAGTAGCTACTGCTTAAGGATGATCATTTTTATTATTCATTTACATAATGTTACATAATGTTTATGTGACCAATAACACAGTATACAAATTGTGTGTACACATTTACAGTGGAAAACCATGAGGCTTTTGTGTAACCTAGAGGAGGATCCTGTCCCATCCCTCATATTAAATATAAACTGTTAGTTTCAGCTCAAAGCTGCATAGATATGGCTGTATGTGTAGTAGTATGGAGGCTACTGGAAGCAACTGAGTACAAAACCCTAGACACATATAATATCAGCAGAAATAATCACTTTGAAATTCTGTTAATAAAAAAAAGGATGCATCACATACACTGAAGGCAATATGGTTTAGCAGACGGAGCTCACATCCTATACATCCAATAACGTATTTAAATCCCACCCAGCACAAACACCCATGCGTACTTCAGCAGAAAATGAGCTTACAATGCTTACTGACATATACTAACACACAGACTGGATTTACAGGCTTGAAGAATGAACATACATGGAGCACATTGAATAAGCCTGTGGAGACATGACCATAATCCACTGTTCATACCATAACGGTCTGCATTCATCAGCAGCCTACAGCCGGATCTGCAATGCCTTCAGTGGAAATTGTTATCAGTGTATGATTTAATATAAAAGGATAGAGACAAGATCTCCCACTATGTTACTGTGTTCTGTACTGAACAAATGCTAAACAAATTCTTATAAAGCAGACTGTTCCTTCTTTGTCTAATTGTGTATACACTACCACTCAAAAGGTTGGGGTCACTTTTCATAATATTAAATATTATTCAATAGTAACTCAGCGTCATCATACACTGTAGATTGAAATGCTATAAACTAAACATCAAACCAATACTTCTGGATTTACAGTATTTAGAGAACAACATACATGGTTTAAAACATCTGGTCGTGTTATGTAATAATCTACAGTTTTCTGTTTATTAGAATTTGTTTCCATAAAATACTATGAATAGCAGGGGTGCATATTATGGAAATACTTTGTGTAGCACTATCCTATGGATTCACAGATGCCAAGTATTGATATTATATGATATAAATTGCAAATACTAATTAAACCTTTGGCACTAGAATAATGAAAACAATTGATTTGAGTAGAGCATAAAGAATTGTAATGCAATGAACAGATATCAAGGACAGTGGGTTCTTATGTGACGATAACAGAGTATTTCTTTGAAGACAT
Organism: Semaprochilodus insignis; assembly: GCA_034552555.1. Lineage (NCBI taxonomy): Eukaryota > Metazoa > Chordata > Actinopteri > Characiformes > Prochilodontidae > Semaprochilodus > Semaprochilodus insignis. The sequence continues at coordinate 28,405,948 of CM067479.1, read as the reverse complement.
AATTTGCAGTTGAAAAAAAAGGTAGTAAATCACAATATATTGCAAAATATGCTATCACAATGTTTAGCATTTTGCAAAATCACAATAATATGACTTAAGTATTGCAGTAATATCGTATTGTGAGGCCTTCTGTGATTCCCACCCCTAACGAATAGCTGCTTAATTAGCTAATTAGCAGTTTCTTTATGAGTTAATTCTCAATGCTGTACAGATTTCTTAATGATAATGAAATCACTTACAGCTCTGTTTATCATAGAAAATGTCTTCATTTGTCTTTCCTTTTTGATGCCAAGCTTTTGAGTGGTAGCATATGTATGTGAGTACACGTACAGTGCAGACAGTAGCATGAGTTTGTAAGTTTTGTGTTTCTTTTTTATTAATATTAATTAGCTAAATGCTGTTGTGCCTACCCAACCTTAGCCTTATCATCAGGAACCAAAAGGAAATGTTTTGCTCTGCTACATGTTCTAATGTTCTACATAGCTACTGTACAAAAGTAAACGATCACGTCTGTAATATCTGATTAAAATGGTTTTTAAGAACCAAGTTACTCTTTTTTTTGGCATCAGTAAACAAAGCTGAAGACATGTATTTAACTGGAAATTACACAAACACCTGTACAACTAAATATGATACTTTTATTATGTAGCATCTCATTAAATAAAACGTTTCCTATGTTTAATGTGTCCATTCTTTCCCTTCCTTTCTTTTCAGAGAAGTTTGCAGGCATGTTTCCCATACCTGCAAAGATCAATCTTAGAAGTTGGTTGCATGTTCTGTTTCTCACCACTTTAAATAATCCAAAATGCATTGAGTGATGTTGAGGTCTGGATCTTTTCTCAGTAACAGCTACACATCCTTTCATAGTGTTTAGTAGCTTTCTCACAATGTAAGGATGGAGAGAAGACCTGTATATTTCTTCAGATCTGAAGTAAGTGGAGCACGTTGGAGTGGAGTTTCATTTTCTCTTCCCTCTCAAAGATGAAAGCTTTAAGTACCGCTTTTCTGATGGTGACAGTTTTGGTGGTCCACGAGGTCTTGCGGGATTGTTGGGAGACCTGTTTTCTCTACATCCTTTAATTATTCTTTTTGGCTTTCTCTTTTCTTATGCAGGTAGATTATTTTATAGGTAATCTCATCAGAAATACCTCCTGCAAAACGTCAACGTATGCTTAATGGCCGTTTTTGAGCGCTTTATGCTTTGTATCATCCCTGGAGTATTTGATCTTTAGAATGGCTTGAATGCAATGCACATACATGCAAATACACATGTGCACATACACACACACACACACAGAGCTGTAACAGCACACCAACTCAGTGAATTCCTTTTCACTGCCAGATCATAAACAAAGCATCACTATCTATCATTTCTCTCTCTCTCCTCCCCTTTCTTTCCCACCGGCGCTAAACCTGTCTGATGCTTACACGTTTAATAATGATCAAATATGTTTACATGCGCTAACAAATCTCTACATAATACCCTTCTCTGGTTGCATGATAGTGCCTTGGTATTATGCTAAATACTCTGAGCCATCCATAGCAGCCAAAGCAAAGGCTGTTTTTTTTTTCTTCTTCTTCTCTACTTGTCTTTTATTCTGTTTTGTTTTTCCAATACAATAGGCAAAATCCTGGTGAGGCAGTCGGGTCTCTCTTTGCTTTCATTCTTTGTGTTCCCTCTCATCATGTGCCGAGGCAACGTAATTCTCCCCAAGAGTTGTCTGTTTGAATTTCATTGTTGAGGTGTAATTGCAAGTTGTGTTGTGAGGCGGAGGGCTACACACAAATGAAGCACATGAATGTTCAGCCATTGCGTTTCCTTCACTGCTGGGGCTTTTTCACCTCCCCATTATGTCTTTCTGTTAGAGACACAAGTACACGGAATCTGTGAATCCTGTAATGTATGGACTGTATGACCTCAGGCAAGTGGAACTTGTGTCATACTGTTTTATAGAACTTTATTGTCTCTCTATGCTTCTATAAAGAAATCAGTGTTAAATCACAGCATGTGCGCTTATGGTGTTAAATCACACTCTGTGCACTCAAACTAAACTAAAGTGACCCTGAGACTCTTTTCTTGCTCCAATGTGTAGTTTATGTTGAGGGTCCACTGTATATGCTTTGTATGTTGTCTTTAATAAGCATTCAGCATAAAAGATTAAATTTAACACTAAACTAACTTCAACCTTAATTCTAGGCCACTAACCCTAACCCTGACCAGCAGGTTCATCAGATAGCTTGCTAATAATTAAAGCAGAAAGTGTGATCTGTATATCTATCAGATTTGGGTTGTCCGTGAAATCTTGTGTGTGTGTGTTGTGTGTGTTCATTAGTACCAGGAGTTAAGGCTAGATAGATAGTTGAGCCTGGTGCACTTCTAGGGCCTAAGCGAGCAGAAAAGCTGTGGCCTTGAGGAGCCACGTCCTGCCCTCCAGCTACATTATTGAGTAATGCTAATAACCTGTCTTCACTCATTTAAACTAACTTTCCTACACAATTCTACAAGCTGTGTACATACGAGGATATGATCCTCCTTTCCATTCACACCATCCCACCTTATGAAATAGCAAGCAAGAGGAAAGTCAGTCAGTTAGTCTCCCTCCCTCTCTCAGGTTTTAATAAGTGTGCTGTTGAGGAGATGTGGTGGTAACGAGCAGTGTGAGCAGCAGTGTGTGTTTACTTTAGTGAGGCGCGCGTGCTGCAGCGCTCCCTCCGCTAATTGGTCATTAAAGGCGGCGGTTTGTGGCTCTCGCTAAATCTTTAACCAGCGCATGAAATAATAAAGGAGCAGGGCCTGGGCCTGCTGGAGGCCTCAGCTCAGGCCAGAACCACAAGGATACAGCTTTTGATCATTATCCTCCAAATTAGCACGTCTGTTGACGATAATTGCTTTATTCATTTTTGCCATTATAAATACTTTTTTCTGAACTAAGGTAAATGTGATATATAAAACATGATATCTCTCCCACGCTGGCCTCAAGACTTTAATACAGGTCTAAAACTGTGCAGCACAAGATGTGAGTAGATGAAAAATTTCTCTAATTTCTAAACAGCTTCTTGAAAGTTGGTCAAAATAGTTGAAATATTGATACAAGAAAATTGTAAGTGTGTTTGAGGTCCTGATCCATTATAAATCATAGACCAGCATGAGACATAGGTAGACACTGGTCCCTTTAAAATTTACTGTTGTGGAATCCTGTCCTAGACATTAAGCTAGAGAAGGGGTGGTACATTTGCATCCTAAAAACAAGCCAAGCTCACTTAGAACACCCTTGTTGGCTACTGTGCCCTGAAATATATATTGTTAAAAACATATTCAAACTGAAGAACCATATTCTTTTTCATCACCCTCCCCAACACACTCAAAAACTGCTGCAAGGGCATCTTAAGGGAGAATTTCATGCAAGATCCACAATACAACGTTTCTCAAACCAAAAGAATGACTGTTTCATATATGTGTTACTAGACTTTTTGGATTACACTGTCTCCCTTATATTAATATTAATGCATTCATTTACTTTCCTATACAAAACATACAAAAGCTTATGACTACTAATTCACTGCTACTTCCTTTTGTTTGGCACGCATAGTGCTTTTGCAGTGGTAGTTATATTCCTTCAAAATAACTTCACTATTCTTTCTTTCTTTCTTTCTTTCTTTCTTTCTTTCTTTCATTCTTTCTTTCTTTATACTTGGTTGAAGCACCCTTACCATAGTGCAATGGAGAGGTCTTTTATCATGGAGACAATCACAGCAAGATTATAGCTAAGAACAGATAGGTTTGTATATACAGTATATGTTTCTATATAAATCTATATGTAGTCATAGTCACCATCACTACAGACTACGCTATAACTCATCACCTCCTTTTTTTCTAGTTTTTATTTCTTTCTTTCTTTTTTTAGAACATATGTATATTTTAGTCTAGATCTATACATGTTAAGTATAAGTGAAATAACTGGAAAGTTATACTACAGCTATTATATTGAGTTAATCATGAAGTAATCATGCAGTTTTGTAACTTCGCCTTTATTGATTTTTGCCATACTGCCTTCTCCCTCTATCAAGTGCTCAGCACTATTGTGTGTGCAAAATACCAGCAGTGGGTGTGTGAACACTGCATGTGAGCATATGTGGGGGTGTGTGTATAGTGTGACAGAGGGAGAGGTTCCGTGTTTGGGGTGTGGGTGATGCATCGATGGCTACCCTGCTCTCTGTGGCATCTGTGTAAGCAGAGGCTCTTTGTTGGGGTATCAGTTCAGGCCGTCGATAATGGAGAAGCAGAGTGTGAAGAGACGGGCGTGACCGAGCGGCCCCCGTGGCCCCAGCCCACATCACTGACCCTGCTGCCCCCGCAACTCTCTCCCACTGTCTGCACCCCTCTATACAGGCCTCTCTCTTACCCCCACTATTGTCTCAGCTGAGTAGAAAAAAAAACGTCCACAATCAAGACTCAGTCAGCCTGCCTATCATCCAGCACTGCACAAGGGCTCCACACTGCAGACCCCCAAAAACCCACACGTGAATCACAAACCTATAGCACAACACAATGCAGCCTGTGGGACCAGTGAAAAATAACCAAGAGTAGGTGGTATGATATTGCAAAGAATTGAAAGCAGGACAAAAACAACATCAACAACTTTTGTTACGATGTTCTGGTATGATGACCATGAAGTTGAACTGAACTGTGACAATAAGAGCATTCATATACATAGGGTTCTTTGCATAATGTCATAGAGGAACTCCTCTTTAGGAAACTTTCAATGGATGGTTCACATAAGAACAGTTGATGAGCTGTGTAAGTGTGAAGAACATTTTTAATGTTTTAAGAACCTTCACACAATGTAAGGGTTATAGGAAGTCTCCATAAATCAGTAATCAAACTTTATGTGGAGGTTCTTCATATCTTCACGCAACAGTTCTCCTATGCATGGCTCAAAGAACCCATTGACAAAGAACATTGGTTTTATTAGTGAACAACAACAACAACACCAATAATAATAATAACAAAAAAGAATAATTGTGATGATAATTATAATAATAATGTTTAAATAATTCCAAACTAAATGAATTCAAAAAGTCTATGATTTTCATTTTGAATCTCTTGAGTAACTGTGGAATGATTGTAGGCTGTTGCTGTTCTGCATCTCATGAAAATGATTACATTTGTACCTCTGTGACCAAAAGCAAAACCCCTAACCTGAAGATTTCAGTCTCTCTGTTTCTCTTTCTCATCCACGGGGGTGAATCAGGTAAAACACGCTCTTGTCTCTCCTGCCACTGGACAGAATTTGCAGCGCTGCTGATTCCTAAAGTCCTGACTGCCATCTACAGGCCGTCATTATCTTCACACATGCTCGCTTTACAAAATCAAAGATGGCCATTACTTTTAGGCAGGAAAATCAAATCTTTGTGTGGCTACATTTATTTTGAGGCTACATTTGTGGCTACATTTATTTTCTTCATTGTACAGGGGATGTTTTTCTTCCAAATTTGAAACCTCTCTTTTTAAAGTGGCAGCAATTTTGAGATTTTTTTGAAAGTTTTTATTCTTTATGTACTCATATAAAACAATCACATACTTTATGTGGCTGTATATGTGTTATGACGAGAATTAAACAGAAGAGCTGGCACAGAAAAGGGCTGAGAGAATATTCATGAGAATACACCAGCCGTATTTAATGAGCTTGAATCACGTTAGACTGTGTGTGTGTGGTGGGGGGTTACATTTAGTTTGGGTTAACGACATAACATACAGTAAAGATACCAACAGTACATTTAATAGAGGTGATTTGATGCTTATTATGTAAACAGAATATACAAAGGAAGCTTTATGTGTTCTTAATGTTCTGCGTACTCTGAAGAATTAAAAGAACAAAAAAGGAAAGTGTGCTCCAATTATTATGACATTATACCAGCTGACGTTCTATAATATAATCCTACTGCATTATGCAGAGAATAAGAAAGAAGAAAAACAGGGCACGACCTAATGTTTCATTTACACTCACATAATAACTGAATTAACATCTTACATGCTACATCATTCATTTATGTGATACAGTGAGAACTGTAATGGCCAGAGATAGCTTTTAGATGTGATATATTTGGACCATATGAAGTTTGTATTTATTTATTTGTTTTCACTGTACAAGCAATAATGTCACTTTCCCCAAAGTAGTGTGCTCCAGATGAGCATCTGACCCACGCTGCCGCCGCCACGCTTGCCTAAAGTGATTTTCTCAATAATGTATTAGAGGCGCTTGTTTATTATTTACTGTTTACACAGGCAAAGCGGCGGGGCTGTCGCAGGTTGACATGTTCTGCGTGTGTTGGAGCAGCGCGGCTGGCGGAGAGACGAGAGCAGCGCCACGCTCCAGCAGAGCCAAGCCACTGGACTGCAACATGAAAGACGGCTCGCTTCACACCAGCCCTTACACACGCATCCTGAGGTTGTCAAAAGGGGGAAAACAGAGGGAAGAAATGTGGGGTATTAAGTGTTGGTATTAATATTAATGGGCCAGGCTAACTGGTGGCCCTTCTTTGTTTTATCTTCTTGTCTTGTTCTACTCTGTGTCCCGATGTAAGGAAAGTGGGGGGCTACATGAAGAAGGTGAGAACCTCCTAGAATTTCTACACCGCTCTGCTCCAGGCTAGTCATCATTTATGGCTGCAGTCCAGCACGAGACGAGCACACTCGTTTCAGGAGGAAACCAAAGCATTTTGACCATTCGATCCCCTGTGTTATGAACCCGCCTTGCTATTCTAGGATAGCTGTAAACGGAAGATTATTAAACTGTGAGTGTGTAATAGCACAATAGTGGCTGAAAGGCTTTAACGGAAAAAACATCTATTTCGTTTTTTGTGGCAATTTTGTAGAAATCTAGAAAAACACACGCAGGGCCATAAAGGCACACGCCCCCTCGAAAAACAAACAAACACACACACAAACACCAACGCTCGATTTTCCAAACCGTAAAATGAGGGACATCAAATGCAACTATTTGTTTGGGGCCTGTTGTCGAGGGAATAGGCAGCACGACTGCTTCGCTTCATTAGAATTCCTTTCAAGTTAGTGGAGTGCGGCCTCCCTGTGTTCCTCTCTCTGTATTCCCTGACCCCGACACCGCATCTCCACGGGGCTGGAGGAAGGGCGGGGCACAAAAACACACACACGCACGCACGCACACACACCCTACCAAACACTGTCACCCGCCTTCAGCACCCTCTGTGGGATGGAAAAGTTCCACCTTCTCCGAGCCTGTGAGGGATGACAGAAGAAGTGAGCATGTGCTTTTCTCTCATAAAAGTGACAGAGTGAAACGCACCTGTATATGGCAAAGATAAGCTGAGGTGAGAGAGATGAGCAGAGAGAGAGAGAGAGAAACTTCTTCCACACCCCCTGCTAATTCAGTCCCCTGCAATGAAAGTCCTAAATATTAACTTTCTCATTTGTTATTTGTCAAAACAAAGAACAGAAGGTCAATATCAGCACAAGACCTTAACCTCAATGCACATTAAAGCCATTAATGTCTTTACTTGTGATATTTTCTTTGCTCTAGTCATCATAAAATGCTTACACAATGTAAAGAGCAACTCCAACTGTGTCCATATGGTGCAAAAAGTTAAAATTCATTAGAAGGTTTTGATTTTACAACTATGATATGACAAGAATTCTGATTAAGAGTTAGAAAGGCCAACTAAAGTTGATTGACATGTTTGTTGTACTGAAATTGTACTGAAATGTCCTGTGCTTTCCTATGCACTTTCAAACCACCTTCTGTCTTGAAACTTACTCATATTTGAATATGTAGTAGCAGCAAAGACAAAGGGATTTGTCCCTCACATACTAGACCTTATAGCAATTCTTACAGCATTCTTTGTCATTCTGGAATGCCTCAGTTAAATTCTTGAGTCTCAAGGTCAATCCTAGATCAATGGCAACCATAATGACAGTTTTAGACCTGTTTCAGAAAGGCAATAAAGCAGCATACAGCAAGCTTCTCAGAGACAGACTGTTAGAGAGAACAGCCTGTTTTTCAGTCATAGATATAGAAACAGAAATACAATTTCTGAAGACAGATAAAGTTGCATCTGTGTGGCCAGTGAGTTCTTTTCTTACAATCCAGTAATAGAGTAATTGCAGTACAGTGCAATGGTTAGTTAAAGATTTGTGGAAAGGCAGTATAAGCTAGAAGCTGGAGGACGAGGGGCGGAGGTGAGGGGGTCTTTGGCAGGACAGGCCGGATGAGCGGTGGCAGGCGCCAGACCATGCGGGGGACGCAGGAGAAAGAGAGAAAGAGCAGGAGGAGGAAGAGGAAAAAGCAACCGTGGGCCGCCGGTCACACCCCACTGCCTGTCTGACAACCCGGAGAGGGAGAGAGAGAGAGAGAGAAAGAAAGAAAGAGAGATAGAGAGAGAGGTTAGCAGAGAAGGACGGGAACGTCCTGGTGCCTAACAGCGAGACAGACCTCCTAGCCAGACCAAAAGCACACTGAATTTCCACTTCATGTTTAAACATACTATGCAGTGATATTCATATTATGATCACTCCTAAGCCTGTCATGTCCCACCAATCCATTTGTCTGGATTCTGGCTCCAGTTCACCAGACCTGTCAAAGCATTAGAATTTAAGCTATAATGTTATTTATTTATTATTTTTTAAACTATTGTAGTGTCCTGCTACTGGATTGTGTGACTGTGGACATGTGGAGACCCATGGTAGGTGCCAGACTTTAAATGTGTAAGTAGTTTTGACTATTAGCTTAAAGATGAGTAATTATGTTACTCATGTAGTTTCTCTGTGGCTGCTAAAGAGCATGTGTCTTAACCACTATGCTGTAAATTTCTTCTCCTTTGCCAATATGTCACACAGTTTTTTAGATTTTAGGATAAAAGGAAAATCATAAACACTATGACATATCAAATTATCCAGCGAATGAAAAAAAGTGTTAAAACATTTCAATATTTTAATTATTGTATCTTAGTATCTACAATATACCCATTGGCGATTAGTGCCCCTGTGCCTTGATGATTATTTACTCACTCATGTGATTTTCTCAAGCAGCTTCAATAGATTAAGAACACAACTCAAGTCTCTGAAAGGATGTTCAGCTGTCAAAAAAACCTTTACTAAGAAAATAAAACTGAGGTCCAGGCCTCAATATTACTGAATATATCAGTTGTGTACTCCATATAGAATATATCACATACTCCAGATGTCTTAAACATTAATCTGCATCATTGGGTGGAAATTCATGCTGGCAGATGTCTTTGAAAACTGTATAATACTCTAAAAACTCCAAAAAGCATATAACGGGTGCATACACTAAATACTGAACATTTGAAACTGTGTTCATATTTTTGAGGCCTTGGTGTAATTTTCTGTTTTTTTGGACACAAAAAAAAAAACACCCAATGCCGTGTCTGTGCGCTCAAGCTTCCATCTGTGACTCTGATGTCTTCACAGAGATTCATGTACCAAGTGACAATTAAAGAGCAACGCTTAATTCCCACAACTTAGAATGACTCTTTAAGTGTTGCACACACAAAAACTTCTCCTGCTTCAGTCCCTGCTCGCATGTGTGAGCTATTATTCTTTAGCCTGTTTTTCTGTATTTGTTTATGTACATTTCTGTGCAGATGTGTAAAAGAGAATATGTTTACTTACAGTATACATTAGTTTGGGAGTGTGAGGGTGTGGAGTGTGTGTATTAGAGTTTGTGTGTGTGTGTGTGTGCGGGGTGGGGGGCCTCAGGGGCCCTTGCTAATGAGCTATTTGTGTGTATTTCTAACAAGAGCACACACTGCAGTGCCCACGGCACTGTCATCAGGGGCCACGGCTGACCTTGCTCCGCTGCTAGGCTCTGTCGTTTGCTATATTTATGGCACCAGCACCTAGCCTGTGTGTGCGTGTGTGTGTGTGTGTGAGTGTGTGTGTGTGTGGGGAGGGCAGGAGGGAGCCAATTCAGGAAGCAAATACTGTGTATATCAGCATAATGAATCAAGCGCCTGAGCGGGAAAGAGAGAGAGAGAGAGAAAGAGAGGGTGTGAGAAAGGGAGAAAGAGAGAGATGTGGTTGGGTGGCAGGAAAAGAGAGCCATTTTTCCCTCGGTTGTTTTTTCCCCTTCCGGCAACAAACCCCTATGGTTAGTATTTCCTCTATTCCTCATTTGCTCGCCCTGCTTTTTCCCCCTTCTGCTTTAACTCTTCATCTCTCTGGATACACACAGTAGTGCATTCTAATTCCATCTCTCTCTGAGTCAGACTCAGAAACCTCTCTGTACACTGTATGTGTAGACATCACTGGCTGATGAGCACACACCTGTGATCAGTTGTTACCTAGTATTTCTCAAGCATTTCTTCTCTCTGCATAAATAAACATTAAAGGATTACTACAGCATATTATGACCTAAATTGTCTCAGCTGATTTGGATATTCAAGTGTCCTTAAGAGTCCCAGGGAAGGAAAAATAAAAAAGACATTTCTCTGACATAAACATCATAATATACAAGCCAGATAAACTAGTACATAGGTGCTAGAGGTCAGAGAAGTGCACATATTAAATATTATTGTCTTATTTTAAGTATAGAACTGGTGCAGCCATAGACGGTGTTGATTTGTAATTAAATATATAAACTTTGACGGTATCGATAATTCTTTTTAATGGTGTGTATTCTTTCCCATTGCAGTGCCACAGGAGTACAGAGAAAAAGGTGGAGAGCCAAAATAGAGCAGCCCTTGCATCCCTGCTGGCTGTATTCATAATCAGTCATGAACCTGAAGAAGCATTCTGATCGGCTTTAGCTTCATCTGACAAAGTCTTTAACTTGAGGCATGGTGGTTCCCCAGTGCAGAGATGAACAAACATACAACACAGATATGAGAATGCATGCATTATGGATATGCATTTTTGATAATACAGAAATTGAATGATCATACTTCAGAACAAAGGTCTGAACCTGAACAGTCCCACTACAACATTGCACCCTAGCACTCATCATCTTCAAGGTACCTTGTTAACCAACATCTTGGTTAGTTAATGTATCACTGATAACACTGATAACAGAGTCTTAAATAACGCCAACTAGAGTAGTCTAGTCTAGAGCAGTCTACTCTAGTCTAGAGTAGTTAGTTTAAATGCAGGCATACTTTGACTTACTTCTCAGTCTCATCTTTATCAGTGTGTTCTTGGCAACACCCTCCTATTAAGGCATTCATGGTAGCAAGGAATATGATACACTTTATCTAGCAGTAAATACAAGCAAAACTGTCACACACCACAGCCCTGTGCACTCAAATACTTGTGCAAATCTCTAATTAAATACACAGCATTTTAAACACATTTGCAACTGTTTCACACATTTACCATGAAGAATACGATGGATAATGAAGGTCAGTGGGCAGGTGCTGAACGGGTGCAAAAGTGCTGCATTGGAGGTGCACTTATAATGGAAAGGCAAGGGGCAGGTGCTGAGGCAACTACCCCCAGGGCAACAGGTTTCTAAGTGTAAATAAACACATCAAAATTATTGTCTGTGGTAATTGACCATACAGGACAGATGCAGCAGACAGAGATTAGGTTGGGTTGAAAGCTACTGGAGTATTCCTTTATTACAGCACTTCTGCCGCACTTACCAGTCTTTTTGGCAGTGTTACCACAGTAGCTCTGTGCGGACTGATACCAGCCAGCAAGCACCAAGTTGAGCGCCTCAACTCTTCCAAAGGAAGGCATCAGCATGAAGCGAGGTTTTGTATATTTTTGTGTCTGTCAGTATGCAAAGTCTGGGCGGCGGGTTAAAAAGACAGCAGCCCCTGCCTTGCATACTCATCTGAGTCTGGCACGAAGGAAAGCGTGTGTTCTATCTCTCCATAACCTGAGGGTGTGGAGCGGCACGGGCGGATCTAACCGCACAGGACACACACACACACACAAACACGTGTGTGTGATAAGCAGCAGCAGCAGCAGAAGCAGCAGGGGGAAGAAACAGGCCTGACCGAAAGTAAAAGTTTTTAATTCGTTCCTCTGGGGGCCTGCTTACTCACCCACCCTCTCTCTCTCTCTCCTCATCCCTCCTTCCTCCTCTCCATCCTCCCTGAGGAGACTCTCCCACTGAAATCTATTCAAATCGCATTTCCACCAGCTTTTATTGCATTTCTCATCTCCCCCATCACCACATGACAAATCACCTGAGAGGCTGAATACACACTCAGTCCTTCTGCCTGGGTTTGGACTTTGGTAGAAGTAAGTAACTTTAAGCGGCTTACGCGCCACACTTTATTTTTGTCCTTCATCTTTGAGCTGATAAAGTCCGAAGCACTACTCCGCCATCTCCAGGACCTTCGCTCTGCGTAGCAACTCTTAAAAGCAAAACAGATAAGACGAGAGAGGCGCCAACAGCTCCGCACCTGATAGACCCAAACACCTTCTCCACACAAACACACATCCACGCACACCCACAGGATGCACTTCTCCTAATAAAGCTAGCTATAAGAATGTTGGAAAGGATAATTAGTTTATCCCAACACATGACAGCAGCACTGGCTGCATTGTTATTATTTCTGCAGCCCGGTTGCGGTGACACTCGCAACGCCGCGACACCTCTGCTCAACTCTCCTCTCTCTCAGCCTCGCGCCACTTGATATATTCCTAATGTTCCTTAATATTTTCATTTTGATGTAATTTGTGGCCCCGGTTTTTTAAATATCCGCTCTGTAATAATGTTTAATTTCAAGGGTCAGTCTGCCAAGGAGTATATTAAAGCTGATAAAACTCATTTTCCAAAGCTCCAATATCGCGCCCAGATCAGGTTAGGAGGCCAGCCGCTGTGAATATTTCATCTTTTATCATGCCGATAATGGGGGGATGACAGAGGCGCATTATTACAATGAGAGAATTGCTCATTTTCCAGGCAAGGGGATGGGCTGCTGGAAAGTAAGGGGGGCCCAGGAGTGAGTGTGTGTGTGTGTGTGTGTGTGTGTGTGTGTGTGTGTGTGTGTAGTCTCACTCAATAAAAGCCAATTCTTCCACAGAAGAGCAAAGAGAGCAGAGAGGAGTAGGGTGGGATGGAGGGAGGGGAAGGTGGCAGAGCAAAAGCAACTTTCTCCTGTTTCCCTGCACTCTTTATTTGATTGGGATGAATAATAAAAGTGGACTGGGTGGTATGGTCAGGAAGCTTGGGGAGGGGCAAGGAGAGCTGATTTGCGGAGGCCGCTTCTGGAATTAACCTCTTTAATTGAGCCATTTAGAACAAAGGAGAGGTATAGGGAGAAAGGCGAAGAAAGGTTTGGAGGGGGCCTCATCAGGACTCTGGGAATTGGGCCTGAAAGTGGAATGACTATGCAGGCCATCTAAAGCACTCTAGTCCATAATAAATTGAGCCAATCAGGAGGGTTCTGAGGGCCAGCTGGGTCCTGTACAGGTCAGAGCCATTAGACCCAGATTAGCCTGCTGATAGACCCATCACCTCAGTCAGTCTGCAGCCAACCTCATCATCATAACCCAATCCCAGCACACTTATAGCTACACCGCCGGGGGGGCAGGTGGAACAGCCTGGTTCAGAGCTTGACTGGAGGTTGCGGAAACATGTGACGTCACACATAGGCACAGTGAAGAGCTTCAAGAACCAATGACAGACGGCATTTGTTGTGCTTGCCTTACTGGTAGGTGTCCAAACATTACATATTTCAAGGCAAAGTCTCAGTTAAATATTAGATTTAGATGTGCTGACTTTGTAATTCTCTTGACAAATTTTGCCAATTCTATGCAAGTCATGAGAGATAAAGATACCATACTCCAGGCATGTTTCAAATGACATAGGAAGATGTAAGCATCCTTTCTAGAAGTATTCAGTAGTTAGTGATGCCTGTTCAATTCATACAGACATACCTCAGATCAGGTTTTATTCTGTTGCTTTTCAGCTATAAGATTTACACTTATAAAGCAAGTATGTTACTTTCTTTTGCAGAAAATAGCTCTTTACTGACCTTGCAGCTCTGCACTGGTTGCTCATAGAAGAGAAAGACCCAGAAGTGCTCTGCGGTGTTGTGGCTTGAGTGCAAACATAGCTGTGTCCCTACTAAAACAAACAGTGCAGGGTAAGATAAAAATACACTGGTAGTGTCTTTAATGAAACTATTATTACTAATATTACTACTATTACTATTATTACATATTTACTGCAAAACGACAGCATTTCTCCTGAATATTTTAGTGGGTTGGACAGTTAATATGGATTACAACACTGCAACTTTATGGCTGACCTGTTTTAAGTGACAAAAAGTGAAAACAGTCTAAACATTCTTAGCCCAGTAGACATCAGTATTCAAGATATCACAGTGTTCTCATTTTGCCATAAATTTTGCCAGTGAAATGCTTAGAAAGCTTAGAGACAAATTACATAGGTCAGGAGTGCTATGAAGCTCTGCGGACTGAATCTCTGTCTTCATGGGAAGGCTGAGATTGCCCCAGGTGGCCATGTTCTCCATGTTCTACACATATAGCCTACCTACCTTTAACAGCAGGAGATACAAGAGTGAAGCAGAGTCATCAAATCATTCCCACAGCCCTCCCTCCTTTCTCTCTGTGAAGTAATCAATGTACCAGCCTTTTGAAACCGAACCAGGATACTCTATCAACCCCCTCCTGTGCTCATGCAAATATTAAAGTGTCTCTCCTAAGTGCCACGAAACATCTAGTGCTTCACTGGGCTCTGGAGTCTTGTAATGTGCAAAAGGGAAGGGCATGAAATAACACTAAAACCATTTCTTGGGATTGGGTTCCTTTTCCTTTCTGTGTTCCAAGTTTGAAGTTGCATATGATGATACAGGGTAAACACAGACTCAGTTGTGGTACAGCAGAATAGGATTTGTGTAGCATATCTTCACATCTGATGCACCTTGCATTAACAATAAGTAATCAATCAATAAGTAAACAGGTGAAAAGGTAAAAGGTGATGTTGTCATGATTCGGTATAAAATGAACATTCACAAGAGGCTCAGTTGCTACAATCTGCATGCGCAGAAAGTCCAAAAAAGAGCAAAAAATGGTTTAAGGACATCATTCAGAGATTAAGAAATCTCTGTGCGTAATGGGCAAGGCCAAAAAACAGTGTTGAAGGCCTGCATACTTCAATCCTTCAGACAACACTGTATCACAAACCAACATGCTTCTGTAATCAGTAAAACCATGTGGACTCAAGAACACTTTTGAAAAATCTTCTCAGTAAACAGAAAGGAACTGGATCTACAAATGCAAGTTAAGACTATACATCAACAACATTCGGAAATGCCGCTAACTTCTCTGGGCTAAAGCTCATCTGAGATGGAGTGAGGCAAAGTGGAAACGCATGCTGCAGCCTGATGACTCAGAGTTTGAAATTGCTTTTGGAAATAATGAGCATTCTATTCTTTTGGCCACAGAAGCAAACTGCCATCCTAGCCATCCTGTCTCCCTTTAAAAACATAAGGAACAGTGTACAACAATGGAGACTCTGGATTATAGAGAAGTTGAAGTTTTATATTAAGTAAGACAGGTGATGTAACACCGTGGTAATCATGCTGTATCCCAATGTTTTTATTGAAACATTTTGCAGGTTTTAAAGAATAAGCATATGATTACAAAAAAAAAAAAGTTAATTAGTTAAAACAATAAATATCTTGTATTGGTACTGTTTTCAATTCACTTTTGAAAATTGCTATCTATTTGTAAGTATATGTACTCTTTTGGATTTTAAAATTATAGGCCTATCTGTGATAAGTTTCACCATTTAACTGTATCGGGTATATTTGTCATCACATATATTGCAGTTTTGATTAGCTAAAGCAACACAGCCCAGATCAGTTGTGTAGCATTTTACACTGAAAGTTAAACATTATGTTGTAATTCTGAACTCCACATTCTATTATTTCGCATTATGTTGAATGGGCTTTAGACAGTGTGCTTGTTAAGCTTATACAACATTAAAAAACGGTTGCTATGAAAGAATGTATATTGTGGGCAGAACATGGATAGGTTAGTTGGCAAGTTGTCTAGTAAGCTAGGTTGCATTTAAAAACTGACAGACCAGTCTTCCACCATGTGCCCACCTGGATTCTGTTGGAAAATTTAAATTGCCAATAAAGTTCAATAAGAGACAGATAAATGGCACTGTCCCCAAAGTTTTGCATCATTGTAGGTCAATCCTAGCAAGTTAACATGTCTGGAGGTCACAACACTTGAAGTCAGATATTAGACAAAAGTCTCACTCATTACACAACCTCATACTGAGTCTACAACATCACCCCTACTTGGTGTTAGAAGGCCAAACTCATGCAGGTTAAGCAGAGGGCAAAGCCAGCTCACTCAAAGGGCAGGCAGCCAGGGTGAGAGCACAGAGCCACAGAGTGCTTCTCTGTTGAACGACAGAGAAGCAGGAGGACAATAAGGAAGGAGGGGGCAGCAGGGGCTCGGAGGGCACTGGGGTCACCCGCCACGCAGCCGGGCACGAGGGGATGCCAACGTCCATCCCCAAAAACCCCCAGTGGGGAAGAGGGGAGGGGGGAGAGGGGCCGGCAGACTGAGGCACCTCAGGGAGCGGCAGAGGAAGAGCCATGCACCATGTCTCCTGCTCCTGTTGTTCCCTCATTTGATTTTGATGAATAATACATGGAGAGGTGGGGAGGGGGGTGTAAGGGGGGGCTTAGTCTTAAAGGGGCATTGCCTCAGTGGGAGTCATTACTGAGCACAACTCACTGATGAGAGAGAGAGGGAGAGAGAGAGAGAAAGAGAGAGAGAGAAGGAAGGAGAGGAAGAAGGGGAAAAATAAACAAGAGGAGAAAAAAGACTGAAAAGCTCTTTGAATCTTCTTCTTTGAATCACCCCAGACATGCTTCGTTTTATCTGTCTTTTTTCCCCTTCTGTGTTAAACAAAAATAAACAAAATCAGAATATATGATCATATATATATATATATATATATATATATATATATATATAGTCAACATATATATTTGTCAAAATGTTTATATGACATGCTGATTATTCAGTATAAAAGAAATAGAAATAAGAGAAGATTTTTAGTGGAAGCTTTTTCTTTACAGAGCTACAAGGTGTGTTAGAAACAGTAACCGCTCTACAGCCTTCTAACTGTACAAATTTACAGAAACCCACGTAGTACATTTCTAACATTAAAATCATCACTAACTTTAAAAACAACTATAGCAATTTCTTCAGTTCTGATTTTTTAATACTTGATCTCTGGTATTCATACTTATTATTTTATTTCATTTATATAACATTTAAACACAGTTAAACACTTACAAACAAAAAGGCTCAATATAGCATCATTTGCAAGGTATGAAAGAGCAGCAAAATGATCTTTTCTAAGGCACTGTTAAGCAAGTTACACTCCTGACATGGCAACACACTATCTTATTATTACAGCAGCATAACATTTCTTTCCTTCCAGCAAATGATATGTTGGCTCATTTCACACTTCAGGCAATATCTGCTTTGTCTATGTACAGCATGCTTGTGACAACAAACAGAAAGTGTAAAACATATTTAAACATAATTGATTGATGATAATTAGGCCAAGGTTTATTGGGTAAACTGTATTATTTTACATTTCTTGTATGACAGTTTCATATGGTCAAGTTCTTCCAAAATAACATATTGAGATAGTTACAAGAATTATGCCATGATAGGAAGTCATAATTTATAGAGTATATTCTTTTGGTAGATCTCCCAAACCCTACCATCTAAATTGCATAGAACCAACAGCTGGTTCCCTTTTTTTGAAGAAAATGTGTCCCATTATCTGAAAATCAGCATGTAACTTTAAGAATCATCACTACAAACTTTTTGTGTTTTAATGGAAATATCATGATTTTATGTGTGTACAGCTGTTTAGAGGCTAGTCTAAATCACGTACAGGCTAGTGTTTTGAGTTCTGCTCAGAATTAGCTAAAATGTGTCACTATCGACATAGTTCTGGTAGTGATATGGTTGTTTTCTATTAGTATCAATCAGTTAAAAGTGTTTTGATATCTGATTTTGAACCAACCTGTACAATGATCCAAATATCAGTGAATTAGCATTGCACACACTAAACTAAATCATCACCCAGGCACATAATTTCAAATACACTTGCTTATGTGGTTTCTGATGCCGTATGGCATACTGTTATCTAAAACAAATAGACAAAAGTGCAGATAAAATGTGGATTTTGAGACAGCTGCTGCTACAGTTTTTTGCTATGTACTGAATCTCTGTGTCATTATCCCAGTGCAAAAACAAAACACCAAACCTGTCCTGCCTTATTGACTACATTTAGGGTAAGAGAAAACAGTGCAAACTAGATTGGTTTTTTTCCCCCTTAATTGTTGTTCTAAATATGGTTATGATAAAGAGATGAGAGCCCTCATGTCAACTTTGACCCAAAAGCCACCACTGATCATAACATGTCTTTATACTTAGCCTTAGTAACTTTGTAAACTCATAAAGAGAAAGTCTGGGGAAACCACTTTTGGGTTAAATGTGGCTGGGAACATAGGCTTATTAAGGTGGGAACAAACAGAACACAAATTTCCTAAACCAACCAGTGCTGACAAGCGCAGTGCTCTGTTGACAAGCACCTCCAGTCTCTGTCAGACAACAAGACTGTTGTAAGTTGGAATGGCTCAAAAGTCTCCAAACAAAAACACAATTAAGCATGTAGATGTGTGTTGTATGCAGAGAACACATTACATGTCATTATATATCTGGTGTAAAGAAACTTAACCTCTTGCAAGGGGAAAAAATGCTTTTTTTTGCTAGCCAATTTGTTTTGTTTGTGTTATCGATTGTACCCTGGACATTAATTAGCACAAACCAAATAGAATTTGGACATGGATTTTAGTAGAGGTGTATTGTTGTTATTGATGGATTTTGTGCTTTTTGTAAAGTTTTAAAAGTTGGGCCTAGACGTGTAATCACATTACAGGGTCTCATCTGGCCCAGTGAGACTACTATAAACACTACAGAGACTAGGCAAGCCTGGTTTAAGTGTAGCACATCGTTTGTCAGATAGAAATGTGTGTAGAGCCTACCAATCAGCAACAGCAGATCAAGTGCTATCCAACAAGTCAATTGCGAATCGCATTTGCATTGTCCCATAAGTGCGAGTGTTAACTTAGTGAGGGTACATTCACCTCACTGTGTCATCCACATCTAAAGACAGCGGGTGAATGTGAGCATAGGCAACTGTAAAAGAATTAAAGAGTGAGAGACGGAGACAATGGGGGATACTGAGACAGAGAAAGAAAGAGAGAGAGCATGTGTATAGGTGAATGAAGTATAATGAGTAAGTGAGAAAGAGAGAGAGAGCCAAAAGAACAAGAGAAAACAGGTATAGTGAGAGGGAAAAAAAGAGTGAAAGACAGAGAGTCGGCAGTGCTCTGCAAGGCGATGCGGCAGGCACTGTGCTAGGTGTTATCAGTCATTGTGATTGGGTATTACAGCATGA
Source organism: Semaprochilodus insignis (assembly GCA_034552555.1). Taxonomy (NCBI): domain Eukaryota; kingdom Metazoa; phylum Chordata; class Actinopteri; order Characiformes; family Prochilodontidae; genus Semaprochilodus; species Semaprochilodus insignis. The sequence continues at coordinate 28,386,467 of CM067479.1, read as the reverse complement.
CGGATGGGGTCCCGCGGGCCACTGCGCCGCTCCTCCGCGCTTATTACGCCCGCTCTTAAGTGGGAGTTGATTTAGCTTAAATAGGTTGTTTCATAAGGAGAAGACACCAGCGCTGTCACCGCGCCTCGCCTCGCTCACACTGTAACCCGCCACTTTAATTGAATAATGCCTCCTCTACATACCTATTAGGCCGCTTAGCTACATACCATGCCCCCATAATTGCTTATACAACCTAGCTAATTCTGCCACCACCCCGCCCCTCATTCTCACTATGTGTGATATTTCAAGCAGTTAATAGAGAACGTGCTTGCAAGGATAAAGGCGGCGCGTTTAAAGGGTTATCGGGTCCGCGCACTGCCGTGTTGTCTTTTATTTGGCTCCTGTAATTATTCATGTAATTATTAAGCTGCAGTTTATCTGGGTTTTTAGGCTTTTATTAATTTGCATGCGCAATTTCAATTTCATGGCACTTTACGCAAATCATTAGGGTCACATAATTCACAATGCCTTGTTATAGTGCTTATAAAATGGAAGCGCATAAGGTTTTAACATCTGCAGCAGAGCAGCTGTTAAGATGTTCTAATATAATGAACACATAAAGACCGAATACATAAAATATCTGTTTATACTAGCAAAGATGGGTTACTTACATGTGCAATATGTAATAAATAAAGTACAATACTGAAATGTCCAATATAGTATGTGAATCTGGCAGCATTTATATTGCATTGTAAAATATCAGTTATGTTGTACTAGCAAAATGCAACCATTTTGGGGTCCATTCAACATATACACTCAGGCCTTTTCTCTGCCATGGATCACTGTTAGACCTGGTTGGTGCTGTTACATTAAATTCACATCTTTTTCTTTCCGTCAAAGGACAGGATCTGCCAGATTTAGAATGAGCAAGTCTGAGTTTCACCCATCAAATTTGATTTGTGGCTCCTGATTAGGAGAAAAACCTTTTGCTGGGTATCTCAAGTTGCTTGCCGTTTCCCGGTTGTATTAATTGTGTGTTGTGTTATTTTTCCACAAACACTCAAATCTCTGTTAGGCATCCTTCAGTGTCCACTGCACTGTTGTTTTGCAAGAATGATGCAGGGCCTGGCCAGCACAGTCCAGCATTTCACAGGTCAAAACCACTAAACATCATCTCCCCTGTCTAGCACTTCTGTTCCAGGAGTTTTCATACTTTGGCCAGACTAGGTCATGCAATGACCAAACCCAGGTGCTAACTCTTTGAGTCCTGTGCAATCTGATGGATTGCATCTCTTAATATTAATTCAGAGTGCAGTCACATCGGTGATGAGGTCACACCAGTTGCGAACAAGCTAAACTCCACTTCCTGTTTACAGAGAAAGTTGACTGTAATTGCTGACACAACAGCTTGGAGGAAACCAAGGAATGCACAGAACATCACAGTGTTTAGAAATTGTGCCAACCTACTTGAAACAAGCACAAGATTTGGTGCAGCTGTGATGCAAGATGCAACATGCACACACAGATCCTGTTTTAATATTTCTTTTTTTTAACATTCTCTCCAGATTTGACTCATTCAGAGGACATGGCTAACAGTAAACAAGAACTATTAGCCCTCTATTGCATTGCTTAAACATTTTAAAACAATGCTTTGATGTGTTTTCATTACTTACAATTTACAAGAGGTGTTGCCATATGGCAATTTGTCTCTAAATACATTTATACTATTGAAAACAAAACTAAACAGATCTAAAAGTGTAATGTATGACTCAATATTTACACAGTCAAATTAATTTCAATTGTTATTTGGAATGTATGGTAATTATAACACGGCAATAAAATCTACTGCCTATAGCTCCAATTACCATATTATATGGATTCTACATATCATGTCATATCAGAATATTATGATCACCCCTTGTCTGGAATGCCCAGGACGTCACGGACGCCACATAACAGGGTTTGCTGCACGTGCAAATGAGCGAGCGCACTAGTTGTAGCAGAGTGCAAAACGATCATCACAGGCAAAGAATGCGATCCGATTGATGTCCAAAAGAACATGATAATAGGGTACCAGGCAAAGGGTGGTAGTGTCTCGGAAACCGTTAGCTTTGTGGTATGTTTTAGAGCGGTTGTATTTCCCACAGGAGTACTGTAACTGGGCACTGGAGAATTGGAAAAATGGTGCCTTCTCGAATCGCCTCCAAGAAACAACTGTGGGCCAAACACATGGGTGGTAATGGCGGTGTACATGTCTGAGGGATGTTTTCCTGGCATGATCTTTGACCACTAAGACCACTGCATGAGTATCTGAGTGCCAATGAGTGCTTGGCAATCCTAGCAGATCATATGCACCTGTGCATGCTGATGTTCTTCCCTCGTGATAGTGGTACCTACAAACAGGATAATGCCCCACCTCACCAATCAAGAGTGGTGCATGGGTGGTTTCAGGAGCACAGCAGTGACTTTAAGTCCTCGGAGGAAACAGCAGTGCAAAGTTGATGAGGGAATGTTAAAAGGGGTATTGGACCAAGTACCTACTATAACACATGAAGCTCTGTGTATGCTGCCAGTCATATACTACAAACTTAAACATGCCCATTTTTCATGAGCCCCTCCCTCCATCCCTCATCATCCCAGTATACATATACACACTCGCATACACAAACATACAGTATGTGCACCATCCCACACACCGGCAGCCCAGGCTGTCTGAGGTGCCCTCTGGTTTGGGGTGATTGATGATGCCGATTGAGAGGCAGATCATTTGGGTGCCTCTCTCTACCAAGGACGTAAATCACAGCAGCCTGCGCTAATGATTTTTCCCAGCTCTGTTTGGCAGAATCCACAATAACCTATCGAGTCTTGCATGGGGACAAAAAAAGAGAAAAAAAATCAATAAAGTCAAATAATGATTTTAACCACTTTTTCAAGGATTTACACCCATTTTTTTCAAGGTTGAGAGGAAGAAAGCTGGAAACTGTCAGCATGCTTTAGACATCTTGTTCATTTGTCAGACAAGAGGCATCAGTCATGTGGGAGGCCTATAAGCCTAGAGAGCCAAAGAGGATATGGATATGATACTGAGAGAAACATGGCTCCTTTTGGAATCTGACTGTGGATAACAGGTGATGAAAGAGGAATGTAGCAGTAGAGCCACAACATACCCTGAGGGCTAACCCATTTCAACTTTTCATTAAAAATGTTCACCTCTGGCCAGGCACTGATTTCCCTAATTTATGATGCTATTATTGACTAATTAACGGTCATATATTCCATCCTTTACTGACTGCTGCACAGCACACATTCAGATGTGGTTTACCATATATGTTGAGATTTTGTTTAGCTTGAATGTGTCAAGTAACTAATTTTGTTCAAGTGTAATTATGCAATTATATACTTCATATGAATTATGAATGGCAGTGTTTGTTTGAACTGAACACTGAACTCATCATCATACTTGGCCCACGATAAATAACTGCTTTATGTAAAGCATAATGCAAGACACTTGAAACTCAACCATAACAGTTGCAAGCATTTCAACTTCGACAACTTCAAACAGCAATAATGCATCATCATGTTGAACGACATACTTTAAACTGTCTACCGGATTATTGGACAAGAAAATAAAACTAAAGGTTGCTAAGCATAATTCCCTTTTGATTACCACCAGCTCTTATTTATTCACCATTTAAGATCGCCAGTGACTAAATAGCACATGTACATAATACCTTACACAGCCCAAAACTTACCAGCAAGCATGTTCGTACTACAGTATGTACTCTGTATTGTGTGTAGAAATATAACAATATAACAATTTTTTGTACTTCAGTTCTGGTAGATGTTCTCCAAGTTTCATCACTACGAAGGCACACTGAAAAAAAGTGATAAATATGTGACGTAGCACACGAGATTCAAGGAATGAAGCATGGCATTTACAGTATGTAGCGCTTTTCCTGGACATCTAAAATCATTTACATTACATGGAATCACCTCAACCACAAGCAATGTGCAGCACCTATGTGAATGATATAATGACAGCAAGTGTACACCAGTATGCTCATTATCAGCTAGCTGGTGGGGAGAAGTGAGGTTCCCAAGTTATAAATAGGGGCCTGTTAGAAGGTCATTAATGAGTTTCACAATGACATCTGGTTCCAGTCCAATTTTACTGTACAGGTGAGGAGAGGGAATCTGTTTGGCTGCACACACTATCTGCAGCAGAAGTGGACTTGGCACACAGCAGCAAATCTCACTCAGTCACATTTCTAGGCTAATTTCATTCACTCAGAACACAATGAGACTGTCTCTGATCATTTTAAGACCAAGAAGAGGCCATGAACAGAAGGGTGAAAGAGGACACACTGGGGTGGAGATGTTCTTCCATAAGAAATGCCTCAGAACATTTACAGCACTGTACAGACTACACAGAGGTTACAGTACAGACCACATAGAGTTTGCCTGGTCTTCTAAATATCTTCTATAGAATACAAAATGCTACTATCTATGCTCTGGGTTCCTTGCTGTGATGTTGTTCAAGCTAAAAATGTTAAATAGATGAACTTGTTTTTTGAAGTTCAATAAACTTCACTTTACTAAATTTTAAGGCACCCAGGTTACTTTCTTTATATTCACATATTTAATATTTTACAGTAAAACTCATCTTAAGTTTAATATGAAATTACAACACACAACATAGTTCTTAATGCTGTTTTTTCATTACATAAGTCATCTTTTCCAAACTTAAAGTAATGTGAGCTCAACTGCACACCAGATAAACAAACAAACAAACAAACAAATAAATAAATAGAAATTAGTTATAATATTAAAATAAGTAGAAATCAATAGCCATATCTAAATGTTTTGACTAAAACCTAACAGAACCGACGCACGCAGAGAGCAAAATAATACTGGGTTTTATTAGAGCACACCAGAGGGATAGTCAGAGTCCATACAAGCAAACAACCAGGGCAAAAGAGCAAAATGAAGTTGGAAAAACAAACAGGCCATACATGAGAAGGAAAAAAAGAAGAAGGCTCAGAGTTGCAACAAAAGAATTATTTCAAAATCTCGCAAAGAGGCTGAGAAACAGGGCAGTTTATATATACACAGGTAATTGCTAACAGGTGAGGTCAATACTCGGGTGACGAAGTTCGATAGGCTGTGGGAGAACATGTGGTGGTGACATCGTCAGCTATTGGATTCTGGGGAGCGTAGTTCCCAGGCCGAGCGGACTCACCAGTGGAGACAGGCGGGGTGACAATAAGGTGCAGAGCATGGATACATTAATTACAAACAAATTTTATTATGCTTCATGAAGCTTAACTGGAAACCCCTCATGATTTATTAATATTCCTGTGATTCATTAATATTCATATACTAGAATAATATGTATTTGGCTATTTGTGAAACACATTAATTAAAGTAGACCACTATACTTGATGACTTCTCATCAGTCGATGCAGGCTCATCATAAACACTTAAAAAATTTGTGTGAGTTGTGTGTCTAATTCAGCACACATTAACAGGATGTTAATAACATGTTGATAATAAATTAATAGTGCATTAATAACACATTACACAATAGACTATTAAAGCCATTAGTTTTTTATGCTGTTAATGCATTTCTCTAGTTTGACTCATCTGTAGTTCTACCCTGAAACCTAGCTATTATCAAGCTGTATATTTCCATGACTTTGTTGACTGTAGTTATCTTGTTTAAATATTTTAAATAGCGTAAGTTATCATTGATTGCTCTTTTGATAGTAGCTTCCATATAATGACATGAAGAATTTCTCACTGATGGGTATGACGTCTTAAATAGAAAGAAAACAATGTTTACACCAGAGAAGAATTTGGGCAGGCTTCACTGGACAGAGCGGATGGCTACAGTCGTGGTGGAGTTTGAACATGCAGCCAGTGTAGCTCCTACTGGATGTTGGCGAGAAAAATAGAAACTTTGTTCACTTCTGTGGGAATCCCATATTTTTTTTAAATTTCAGGTTAAACTAGTGTTTTGTTGAACTTGTGAGTGACTGAAACTGATAAATACATTCTGATGAACCTATTATAACTCCACCCTGGGAGTTATAACTAAATACACTGCTTTTTAAGACAGAAAAAATCAGGTAACCTTTGAGCAATTGACAAAAATCCCATTTAACCACAATTAAAGATTTGACAGTTGTAGTTAACCTGTTAACTGTTGCTTAATTCTTGCCTGCAACAGCAGAAGTAAATGAGGGACTGTTCCCACATACTTTGGCCTATAGTCATGATTGTGGTCTCAATTGAAAGGTAACACTTTCAATTTTTTCCCCCCAACCATTATTTCAATACATTACCGACAAAGAGTTACCAACACCGGCTACAATGGAGGAGTTTATTTCTGCCTGCCTCATAGATCTCTAAACTGATCTTTGACTCTTGCTGCGTTATCAACACCACATGTTTATGATGTCTCTGTGAATAGTTGCAAGGTAGTTCCAAGATAATTACCCACATGTTTGATTGTGTTTGCTCATTTGATGCTTTTACTGCAAGCGAAATGATTGGAACTGCTGTGAAGAAGGGATCACAGCAGTTACATTAAATCATTTGCAAGAACAGAATCCACAGATTTCAGTCTTTCTAACGATATATTGTATCACCATATTGCTGGATTTGATGCATAAAAATGATGCATGAAAAAACAGAACTGGTCACAGAAGTGTACCAGTAAGGCTACAATGATCAAGACAAGACTTAAAGTGATTTTTTATTAAACAAATATCATTTTGTTAACCATTTAAAGAACTTCAGTTAGCTTTACCAACAAAGAAATGGTGTCCAAATCATTTTGGGGTCATTGTATTATGTAGTATACTATTTAATTGAACTGACAGGTAGTATATTCATTCACTAAAAGCGTCCAGTAATTATCTTTATTTCCAGTTTTTACAGGATCAAATAAAGTATAAGAAAACCACAGAACACCACAAGTGATCATGGGCTTACACTATAAAGCTCATAGTACGATCTCCCCTGGCCCTGGTAATGACTGCCCTTATCAGGCTGCCTTTAAGATGAGCATCTCATCACAGCAAGAGCGCCCATGTGTGAAAGTCAATCCATTGTGTGAGCGAGTGTATGTGTGTGTGTGTGTGTATGTGTGTGTGTGTGTGTGTGTGTGTGTGTGTGTGTGTGTGTGTGTGTGTGTGTTTTATTTATTCATTAGTGACGCGAAGCATGAGAGGGAGACGAGAGGTTCCATTCAAATAAGCTTACTGTCCCCAGAGCAGGGCTGTGAGCTCTGTGTGTGTGTGTGTGTGTGTAAGTGGGGGATTGGCTGGATGGATAGAGTACTTTCTTTTAATTTGGAAGCCCTTAGGGGAAATGTGCACATGCAATTACAACAGTCATCAGTGAAGGGGGTGAAGAGAGCGGGGCAATGAATGGAAAAAGTAACAATGATGAAGAAAGAGATGAGATGATTTGGGATATTACCATTGCCTCCTCCTCCCTCACATGCACACCCTCCTCCTATTCCTCTATGCGGGAAATGATAAATGTAAGTAATGTGGCTGTAATCCATTACGGCTAACTGACAGTTAGCATGAATAGGGGTGAGAAGTTTTTTGTGCAGGGGGGGAGGTGGGGTGGGGTTCATCATCATCACCCAATTATCATTTTATTACAGGCACTAAGTGGCCTCATATTAGGGTCACTGCCCTTAATTTCAGAGGAAAAAATAATTGTTAACCCCAGTAATGGTGATACACAGACATCATTTAGCAAACCCTGGGGGAAAGCCCCAGATAATCAGTGAGAATTTTGACAGCACAGTATGGCAACCATCTGAAAAGTCTTTATCTTTTGCTCTGGTCACTATCAGTAACCACCAAAGCGGTTCAAACAACTGAATTTAGAAAGGCAGCTCAAAGAACTGCATTTCTATAAACAAACAGGAGATTATCTATCATGAGAGAGAGAGTGACACATCAAACAGACATTATAAATGTTCTTAAAGCAGCTTATAGATATATACTTCTTAAAGATGTGTTTGTTTTTAATATCATTTAACCTCATTAACTTTCCTGAGGCTTAATATACAGTAAAGTTATAGGATAAGGTAATGGAAGCCTGGACATACTGTGGGGTCTAAGGCATTTAATAGCTTAAAGGAGCAGTGTGCAAGGCTTATGGGAATCAATCAGCAAAAATTGAATATAGCATACAAAACTTTGTTTTCTATGTTTACAATGTTTCAATGGTGTACAATTACCCCTAACTACACATGATTCTGTTTTTACTAGCTTGCATGAGCCCTTCAAATCTACATATGAGTGGATCGCCTTCCAACAGAGGCTGCCATGTAGGTGTTGCTATAGTTCAGTACAGACAAACTACACGCTGGCTGTACAGAATGTCTTCATGTTTTTACACTGAGCATTAATATTCTTCACATATTGGAAGCTCTGTACATAAATCCAGGTAGGATATTTAGATAGCTTAATTCTCCTTATCAAAAATACAACCATCATTGAAACTATAAGGAGGAAGTCAGCAAATATCCTTTTTACTAGCATTAAAAGAATAATTTGAATGTTTTGAAATCTGAACTGAACTGACATTTTTGAAGCACTGAATTGCTACTCCATACTAATGATATGAGCATGCTAGGAACACTCAATGAATAGAAAAATAGCTTGAATGCAAGTAATGCTAGCAAACCATTTTGTGTTAGGAGAAGCTTCAGAACCTCAGTTTAGACAAATGGAGGTTCATACTCATCATTTAAGCACAAGAGAAAGCAAAACAGGGTGAATTATCATCACCAAAGGAGTAAACCATGAAGAAGTGGAATGAAATCAAGACAGGCACTGAGCCAATAGCAGAAAACCTAGGGGACAGGCAATATGCAATTTCGCCACTAGAGGTTACACACTGCTCCTTTAATAGGCATTAGCAGCATCCAAACAAGTCAGGTTTTTTGTTGAGGGTTCTCACTCAGGACCATGATAAACTTAAGCCTTCACTTTTAATTTAGCCATTGACTGAGCATAAATGAGCACCTAAAGCCTTTATGAAGGCTAAAAATGTGGTCAAGTCCTTTCCCTGGAGTGACAATATCATATTTTCCTAAATCCACGTGCCGAAAGGTATATTTAATTTCCCAAAATGTGATTTATCAGATCTCAGATGGACAAGTATGGATGGATAAGTCAAAATCCATCTTTATTTTACAGGTTAGCTATTCATTTTAAGAACACCCTCTGCTCTTTCTCTGCTGCTCTGAGCTGATATTGAGAGAGACATCACTATGGACGGGATGGGATTTGGGCGGGAAAATGCCCTTAAGTGAGTTTTCAGTCTCTGTAGACACCCCAGATTCCATCAAAGTCCTACATGTCCATTCTATTTTCTTCACCAAAATCTCCTGCAGTTCAGCCCGTCTCATCTCTACTCTTTGCACAATTTCATCATTGTTCCCGCCGGTCTATACACTGCATGAGATGGCCTGCCAAGTTACTATGAGATCAAATTTAGGCCACGTGTTTCCATAAATGGACAGCTTTGTGTCGTCAGAGGAGCAATCTACTTAGATTAGAAGGAAATAGAGGAGCAGAGGAGAGTGAGAACTTTAAGGAGAGAAGGAACAATAGCATGATATACAGTATATATGTTCCTGAAAGGTTCATGTCTTGGATGTAGGTCTTTAAATGTTTAAAGGCTCTCACATCTCATTTACAAAACATGTTCTTTGAAGATCATCCATCAAAAAGTTCTATAAGTGGTTCTTCCACTGCATTGTCAATTTACCCTTTTTGGGAACTTTATTTTTTGAAATGTAGTATATACAGTATAATACCCTCTTTTACTCACCACCTGGTCATATTAATAATGTTGCTACTGGTTGCATTTTCAGCTTCTCACAATCCAAGTAATTTCAATCACACTCTTCTTTTTTGTAAATCTATTTTCTTTTTCTCAGTAAGAGCTTCTTTACAGCTAAACATCCTTTCAGTCTCGGGTTGTGGAATTATTTAGTCAGATCTAAACTACCAGGTCCTGGTCAATCTTTTCTATAGCTCTTCAATATTCTTCATGTCTTGTAAACCTCTCAGGTCATATCAAAGGATGCCAGAGGATAAATCTTGGTGACGCTGCATACTGGACTCTTACTTTTATTTTCTGTTCCAATGAGGGCGTCAGTGCAATCATATCATATCCTACCTTTCAGAAACTTTGTAATCCAGCCTTAAACTGGAAACTGGAGACTTAAAATCAATCCATAATCACAAACCCACCAGTGAATATCTTTTTTTTTTGTATTATAATGTGAATGTGATTGTGTATTCATGTATTTGTTTGTGTTAAGAAGAGTTATTCCTGTTGTTAGAATGGCAGTTACCCTTTCACTGATAGCTTGGATTGAGCTAATTGAGAATCGTCTCTATCTTGTCGACCAATCAGAGGCAGTGTTCCTGACAGTAACAATGCTACTCTTCTAGGCACAATAAAAGTAAGTCTCTAGAATGCAGCAACATTGTCAACCTGAGAAGTTTGAGAACAGAACAGAACAGATTAGAACAGAACATTCCACAGTAAGCATTTTGTGAAACCATTTGTTTTCAGTGAGGCACAGAAATGTGACAAAAAGTTGATTTAAACTTTATTGCAAATGAGTTTTGCATTCATTGTAAAATCACTGGACCCATGCCGCTTCTTTTCACATTATAAAAGCAAATGTTACCAAAAATCTTTCATTCAGGACATTTTAGAGTCATTTTGCACAGATGGAGAATGGTCAGAATAGCTATTTCAAAATCCACTCAAGCAGAAGAAAAATCACATAACCAGTCACATGAAAAGCATGCAAAGGAAAAAACAACTTTATCCCTCTCCTCAAGTTGCATTCTAAAGATATTCTAATGGAGAGGGAGCAGAAACACAACACAACCTCATGAATCCAAGTAGCTGGCGTGCAGAATGCCAATGTGCCACTGCTACCCTGCCGCTACCAATTTATATTTTCCATACGAGTCCTTAAATGGTGAAAAGAAGTCCTGGTGTGCCCTCCCATACTGCGCCGTCTCCCCCTCAGGAGACGAGGCCGGTCAAAAGTCAAGGCAATTCTAATTCCTCTCCCCTCTACTTCAGCAGCACTGCATCAGCACACAGCCATCCTCCTCCGCGCTACTGAGCTAAACTTCTCCTCCCTCCCAAAGAGAGAGCATCAACACCATTTTAAATGGTAATTACCACATTTTTAACTTTTTGGGGGGGATGAAGCCTTCAGCAATGCACACAGAGAGAAATAAAGAGACAGAGAGAGAGAGACAGAGAGAGAGAGAGAGAGAGAGAGCAGGAGGACAAGAAAAGTGGGAAAGTGGGAACTACAGTATGTAAATGGAACCCAAGTAAAGAGAGGATGTGTGTATGTGAGTGTAGGTATGTGGAAGGGGTGTATAATACGGTGAGTTGACCTGCAGGTCGTGTGTTGGGGGATGAAGGCTGGGGATAGGAAGGTGAGTGGGGGTCAGTGCCAGCACAGTGGTCATGATTATTTACGGGGAGGTCACACTCCCTGAGAGAGTAGAGGTGAGGAAGGGTGGAGAGGGAGGACGAGAGGAGCTGAGAGGAGGGAACAGTGTGGTTAATAATGGAGTTCTCTCTATATCACACACACACACACGCACACACACACACACACACACACACACACACACACAAACAAGCTGGTTTCCATCCATGTGTTACGTGTATTTTTGAAATCTTGAATATAAATGACTCCAAACTTTGTACAGAACTTTGTACACTTGCATGAGAAGGATTTATATTTTGGCAGATAATATTTTGTTTTCTAATTTTCCAATACAATAAAGTCATATGTCTGATGATTCTGTTAGGCCCAGCTTTAAGACACAAGGCAGATCTTATCGAAGAAGACAATGTAACAGTGATTGTAGATGGTTAAGATACACATGACTGTGACTGACCTTGAGCTGTTGTATTTTGTTTGCAGTCTTACAATGTGATATTAAAGAAATTAAACACAACAACAAAGAGAAGTTGCCAGATGTCTCAGTAAGACCCGCTCTGTATTTTGTGTTTTTATGAGAATGGTGTAGAGTGTTTTATTCTCTCGAACAGACAGAAACTCTGCGCAAATTTCAATAACCTAACAGTTGGGTGCAAACTTACACACATATATCATTTACTGAAAGAAAACTCACACACAGGTCGGTTAAATGTCTACAGTTATGGTCACGCTGAATATAAAATCTGCCTGGTAAAAAAGGCAGTTCACTTGAATGGAAAAGAACATGATGAACTTCGTTTCATGCTGAGTTTATCTAAGCAAACTTTAACCTAGCTGATCTGTGAACCTCAATCTGTATTACTTACAGTGACAAAAAAAAAACTGGTTAACCATCTGACATTAACTTATTACTAAACTATACAGTCCCTTCAAAACCTCCTCAAATCAGGACCACCATACTTCCCTGACCCCTTCAGCTTAATAGATACTATAACATAACCAGGTTTCAGGTGAAGCATTTATATTTTGCTCTGTTTACTTCAGTTATAATCTATGAACTATGCAAAAGTTAAAAACACAACAAACTAGTGGAGATGGAGAAGCTGATGTTTGCACCAAATACCCGTCATTCCATACCTCATAGTGGTATGTGGCCAAGGGCAGCATGAGTCCACACAAACATGGTGACAGTGTTGCAGGCAAAAAATGGATGGCCTTTAGAAGAGAGCTTTAGCAGTGTAGATTGTTTTGGTATTTTACTGGGTAGCTTATAATATGGGTTGGCTGTGTAAAATGGAGCATTTAATGCAATCACATAGGACACGTGGTTGATCTAGCAACATGTTTTGAGAATCTGGAGTTCTTGTTAAGGTGTGGGTTACACAGAAGAAAGAAAACATTAAAAGGCACTGATCAGTAATAAATTGACACTTCTGGAATATTTAAAGGGGACATCCATTGATTTCTGCACATTTCTGTATAAATAAATGATTAAGATGCGAACAAAGTCATTTACAGTGAGTTAGAGGTAAGAAACGCCTAAATGTTCACAGTGGTGGTGATAGGAACCAGATATTTGGAGCAGGGTCATTTTATTTCACTAGAAGCGATAAAAGGTCCTTGTTAACTAAGTAAAGTAAAATAAATAAATAAGAGCTTAGAGGAGAATCTATTCTGTATTCAACTGTCTTTATGGAAAGCTGTAGCCGAGCCAAGCCTAGTCTACTGCTGTGTTAATTTTACTCTGCCTTTATCAACCTACTATTACAACACTCATCATAAGACTAAAAACCTAAAACTGAAGCAAAAAATTCTAAACTAAAATAATTAATTTTTAGAAAAAAAAAACAAGTTAAACCCAACACTTAAAAATAAACCTAAACGGAAACACACACACACACACAAAAAAAACTGAATAAACATAAAACTTAATGAAAATTTCAAAACCATGATAACCATATACTATTGCCTCTAAAAGCTACCTCACAGCAGAATACACTGCCTGATGTCCAAGGCACAATTTTAAGATAGTTTTAAGATTAAGGTTTGCCCTAAAACATATAGTTTGAAAACCTTTCATTGTGGAGTTGTTCATGCAAGGCATTCTAATGTACAGTACGATGACTAAAAAACTTTTTATGTCTAAAAACTTCACTCACTGGTCATTCTAGGTAGTAGATTAAATGGCTTTCCACTGAAAACATTGTGACCCCTGATTCCTATCACCACCACAGTAAATAAGTCTGTAAGTTTCTCTACAATGAAAAGCTCCAATCACACCAGTTCTTCGTGGGTAAGACTGATTTCCCTCTCATTTATTAACACAACTGAAGCTCTGAATCTCTGATCCCCTGAATAGTAATAATGCTGATAATAAACTGAATTGAGTAGAATGTGGGGTATGTGATGTAGACTCTACAGTACAGCAACTTTTCACACATTGTTATTCACACGTTATTCGCTGCAGCGTTAAGGATCGTGTTAGCGTTAGCTATGTGCTTAAACTGGTGAGAGTGAGGCGGACTAAAGGGAGTGCCCCTGACACTGTCTTTCTGAGATTTGTGACAGGGCAAAGCTTGTCAGAACCCTCGAAACAACAATTAGACAGCATTTCATCTGACAAAAGCCTCTGAGCACAAAAGGAATTATTTTCATTTAAGAGATGAGCAGGGGACGTCAGCACATGATCTTCGCTCCTTTGACTGTGGAGCCTTTTCCTTTTCTTTTTTCCCTCCTCCAACAGCACCCCTCTCTTTTACCACACAAACAGATTCATCATGGACCCAACTACCCTCTCCACCCACATCTCTCTTTCCACAGGCAGCCTAATTAGTTCTAAAGAGAGAACGCTGATGCGGGGGGGCAGAGAAAGAGAAAGAGAGAGAGAGAGAGAGAGTGCTAAACTATCATGTCTGTCTGTGCACGTTTGTAATTGTGATTGTGTGTTTATCCTTTTCTTTTTTCCCCTCCCATTCTTCTCTTTTTCCACTGAAAGAAAGCCTTCAAAGGAGCGATTGCGAGGCGCGGGGCTGAAGTGGGCTGTTGGTAAGCGGCGGCAGGGAAAGCGGACAACACACAACACAACAAACATGGCTGCATCTAATCAGGGGCCTCGCTTAATGTAAACAATGTCATTTTTTGCCCTTAATGAGCCAATTTTCCCTGGATACGAGAGGCTAACAATTGGGGCAGCGCCTTTGATGTGCTTCATTTGAAGGTTTGTTTGTGATCGCTGGCACTTTTGTTGGAAGCCCCGCGCCAGGGCCCTTTCATCTCCCTGAAAAAGGAGAGCTACGTCTCACTCGGCCACAAAATAAAGAGAGAAAAAAAAGAGAGAGGGGGAGATGACAAACTCCCATTTTTTATAAACAATCTCATCAGCTGACCTCCCCTCCTCCTCCTCCTCCTCCGTGTCTTCCACCTCCTCAGAACACACATACACGCACACGTCCAGGAATAAAACAAGGGCGAAGGCCTGGTGTCTATAGTGTTCAAATGGCAGCCTCATTAAAAGGCACCCCAGTGTGTGCGTGTGTGGGAGTGTGTGGGTGTGAGCGTGTGTGTTGCTGACGGGGCTTAATTAACATGGGCCTGACAAAAGGTGACGCAGACCAAAGAGGCAGCCGGCGGCCAGGTGTGTGTGTGTGCAGAGCCTTTCAACATCATGCACTGCGGAGGTCCCGCACTGACCAACACTCACCATGTTCAGAGAGAGAGAGAATAAGAGAGAGAGACTTATTAGAGTATAAAGGGAGATATTGAGAAACAGAGAAGAAAAAGAATATGATGAGAGAGAGAAAGAGAGAGAGAAGGACAAAGAAAATATGGGAGTATGAGGCAGACGGACAGACAGACATAAAAAGAAAGAAAGAATTTGGAGGTAGTACAGAAGTACGGAAAGAAGTACAGAAAGAAACTATCAGAGAAAGAGAGAGTGAAACAGAGAAAGAGAGAGAGAATGAGAGAAAGACTTATGAGAGAAAAAAGGGAGAGAGATATAAACAAATAGGGAATAAGAGTAAGATAAGAGTATGAAAAGAGACAAAAAGAACAGAGACTTGTGAGAGAGGAAAATAGGACAGAGTAAGAACTTGTAACTTGTAGTTTAAAAAATGTTAACTATGTCATCAATGAGACTGCGTACTAATAAGAGGAGATTAATGCAGATAAGATGAAGAGAGTGAAAAAAAAAAAGGCAGAGAGTGAGCCAGCTGAGAGCTGAGAGTGAGCCAGATGAGAGCTGAGAGTGAGCCAGCTGAGAGTGTGGCAGCTGAGAGGCAGAGAGTGAGGCAGCTGAGAGCAAAAGAAGGGAGAACAGGTTTAGAAAAATAAATGTCCATTTAAACTTGTGTGTCCAGACTCGCATCAGTTAACTCCATGGAGGTAAGGGGCCCCAGAGCATCTCTCTCTCTCTCTCTCTCTCTCTCTCTCTCTCTGTCTCTCTCTCTCTAGCCTACACAGCACCTGCTGGGCCCTGCGGAGGCCAGCTGTCAGCTCACATGTGCTTCTCTCCTGCACGCATGTGTGTGTGTGAGTCAGAGAGAGTGAGAGTGAGAGAGAGCGGCTGTAGGAGGGAGGTGTGGGCATGTTTACTGGTTTAGTAGCTCAGCTCAGCCCATTAGGCCTTCCCAGCCCTGAGACCCTAAAGAGCATTATTTCCCCAAACACACTGCCCGTCCCTTCCCATTCAGTTCCAACAGAACAACTGCAAACTGACAGCTGAGCAAAAACCCCAGCACTCACACCAGTCCTGAGAAACATCTTTACACACACAAACACACAGGTCTAACTCTCTTTCACACTCACACACATTTGTTTGTGTCCCTTCATAGGACACAGGGGTGTACATTTGTTCCACAAGTATTAAATGTCTTTACATTTGTATACAAAATCTTGAACAACCCTAAATTACACGTTTTGTCAATTTAATAATGAGTAATTTGTAAATAAGTACAAACGTACTGTACGTTATGGGATAAGGACTTTAAACGCTGCTCAGATTTGATTTTATGACCATTTTATAATATCAGTTTTAAAAGACCGACCCTAATCTTCAGAGACTATTACCTCAGTCCCACAGAGATTATTGTATATTTAAATGATTAAATTCTAAAATTATTAAAATATTAAATTATTAAATTATGCAATTATTTCTTTAAGCTTCCTGGTTAAAATGATTCCTTTGACATCTCCATTTGCATTCATGTAAACCTCAACAAACTCTTTAAAAGCAATATACCCCAATTCGGTTTATCACTAGATTTTCTGTTTATGTAGAGCTTCAGCTGAACAATATAGGCTGGGCCAGCCCTCACCCTCTGATGCAAATGCATACTTTCCATTCAAATTTACCACCACTGAAAGTATTCAGCTGTTCCAGATTTAAGACTGAGCTCTGACTAAGAAGTAGAGCTCAGACATTCAGCGAGCAGCAACGCCTTTGTTGAATCATCCTGTCAGCGCCAGCACCATTGGCAGACAGCCGGACAACACAGTACCACTACAATGACTGCCCTTAACACCACGTCAGCGTCACCCAAGACTGCAATGGCATTGTGTCAGAGTGGCATGGAGTGACCCAGAATGTCAGCCAGTCATTTTTTGTTCTGGTTGACCAAAGAATCTGTGTTTGAAGGCACCATGGTAAGCGTCAAGATGAACAGTTTGTTGCCATGCGTCACACGTCCAGAAGGCCTGGTGTCACTGCATCTCCACCCCTACCCCAAAATCTGCAGGGGCTACGTGAGAATATTCAAGCTGCATGGGATGGATTATCACAGGACACCATTAGAAACCCCTACAACTCCATGCCGAGATGTATGCATCATGTAACATGGTGGACCAACGCCATATTGAGAGACTTCTGTATGTGTAGCTTAATAAATATTGCCCATATCAGTCTAAATTTAACATCATTTATTGTTCCTGGTAACCTTTATCTTCCCTCCCAAATAGCACTGCAATCCGACACTTCCTTCTGGATGCAACTATTCTTTTAATGATGAGTGTTTATGCAGAAGCCATTGTGGATAATTGCAGATTGTCATTATAAATGGAACTACACTGGATAAGTAGAGCACAATTCAAAGGCTAGGATAAGAAATGAAGGGAAATGTGTAATCTACTTGGTTAACTCAATTACTGAACTGAAAAGTCCTGTCTGAATGACTGGCACATGTTATCACCACACTCAACAGCACATTAATCAGCCTCTGCTCATAACTCATTTCAGTTCACTGATGCACCTTTGTACCACCTCTAAATTATGAGATAATAATAAGTAGCAATTTCCTTCCATCTAATTTATAGATGAACTGTTTAAATTATTATAACAGGCATGTAGTGTATTTGATATGCAGACCTGCTGCCTAGCAGTAGTGTTAAGTTGTGTAAATTCTTCCTTGGCTATTTTTTACACAGGAAAAAAGTACCTTAAATTGGACAGGATAAGATAATGAACAGGTGCTTCATATATGCAATGTTGGACCTGCTGGAGGAGAAGGAGAAGAAAACAGAAAGAGACGTAACAGCAGTGAAACAGGCTGTTTTGGAATCAATAATGTCTTCTGATATGACTCATTTCCCAACAGCTCTCTCTCTGCTGTGCAGCCTTGTTTCCTCCCCCTGAGGTCAACTGTGTGTGTGTAAGCCTTAGAGACCTGTGTCCAGGCTAAAGTCCTGCTGGAGGGTATTAGTGCAGTCCATGTCAAAGCAGGCTGAAATGCATCTGTCACGGGAGGAATTCCACTGGGCACTTCTCAACTATATGCCCTCAAACATAGTTGCACTCAGGCAAGATTTCATTTTTTTTCTGGCATTAAAAAGGATGGCTCAAGATTTTTTTTTTTGGTTTTGTTTACATACAAGGAATTATTTGATTCATGTTACTAATTATATTTATAAAGATACCCACCAGAGACAGTACATGACAGAACTGAAATGTATCCACTGAGACTCCTTGTGAGTGTATTTAGTGTAATCAGCAAAATAAATATTTTTTAATTATATTTATTTTTTCATTCATTCATGCATTGTTAGTGCACATGTAAGTCCCTCCACTTAACTTAAACCCATACTCCAGAAAAAGTTCCAAAGTTCTGTGCAGTAACAACGCAAATACTAGTAAAGGCACCTTGAATAGAAGTACAGATGGTAACCTACTGTACTGAGGGAACTGCCTGTGGAACTTTGTAGTATATCCAACTTCTATCAGCATTTAAACTGAAGCTTATTATGCATTTTTCATCTCCTTCCGAATGTACAAAAACTTGCAAAAAATAAAAAATAAATAAATAAATATATAATATATATATATATATATATATATATATATATATATATAT
>CM067479.1:28338564-28367242 GCA_034552555.1 Semaprochilodus insignis | reverse complement strand
CGTACCCCAGCCTGCTCCCCAGTATTCCTCCTCTCTCTCCTCCTCCTTCTCTTCTCTGCATCACCCCTCTACGCTCGCGCTGTCCCCATCTCTCCAGGAGGCAGTTGTCAATCACCAGCGTCTCCCAGAATCCCGCTGGAGCTCATTGTGCCCGCGGTCGCCGACGGAGGCAAGCGCTCGGAGGCAGCGGTGGGCCGCAGATGGAGAGCGCGCTGTCAATCATTGTCACTAATTATTAATTTCTGTCACTCAGCCCCCGTGGCAACCACGCTCTCTGGCTCCCCCTCCTTTCCTCTACCTCTCTCTCCATCTCTCCCTCTCTTTTTCTCTCTCTGGCTCTGTGGCTGTGCCTCTCCCAGCGTGAGTTGATTTGGTATGCCACCTCGGCGAAGGAGAGTTCAACCTTTCATTACGTGTGTCGCACACACGCAAGCACACACACACATCTCTCTCCCAGGTCAGTCTCCTTGACTCCCTTCTTCGTTTTAATTGTATTTTACCTTTCGCCCAGCCTAAACCCTCTCTTCTGATGCCCACTCCCCTCCACCACCCCCACTTCACCACCACCTTGCTCCCCAACTGCCCAAAAGGGAAGGGGAAAAAGGGGGAGTCCTATGTGCCATCAGGCCTCCTCTACTTCAATTAAGGCCGCAACCATTAACAAGCTCATGCTCTGATGTCATTTGATGGGACGTAATGAAGGCACTTGACCTGATGCGTTTAACTTCTTTCGGCAGATCCTTTTCTTGCTCCCCCCACCCGCCCGCCCCACCTCATTAGAGGACTACCCCTCCTATAACTGATGCCCCAAAACACATGCACTCTGTAAGAGGAGAGTGGTTCAGCAGTTAATCGAGACCCACACCCCATTCTCCCCCTACGTCCAGCTTAATATTCGGAGCGGGGCCCAGCTCTGGCCCAAGCCTAATGAGGTGCACAGGCAAAGGCCAGCTGGACATCAGAACTCCCTCGGCTCTCCCTCCCCCGACCCATAGATCCTGCTCTGCATCGCAGACATTATCATTCCTCTACCCTCCATCACTCAACCATGCTCTACTGTACGTCTGTCTGTCAGGGTAGCTACAGGTTTAAGCAAAGTAAATGTAAGACTGTAACACCTTTAATCTTACCAGGCAGAATTAACAGAGTTGGCTTAGCAAACAATGAAATCATGTCTACAGATTAAAAAAAATATATATACTTAATAGGCAGCACTATTTACAATAGTTGAGATTTTTTTCGTGTCTCCCAAGTTTGGAGACATAAGCAATGATAAGGAACTATTTTTTTAAACCATATTATCATTTGGCATCAGCAATGCTCAAGTGTTTCTTCAATCACACATTTTCCTCAGAGATTCAAACACAGAATTTTAAAGCAAATAATAGATGCTGCTCTTCTTATTGGTAACATTATCACATAACATGGTGATTTATATGTACTTCTCTCCAATGAGGGAAAAATAATTAAATGTAAGACTGTTTGAAACCTGATTTTTTTTAATATTAGTCGTGTAAAGCAATTTAAGATCATTGCCTATTTAGCCACAAAAACAAGTAATTCACAAGACATGATACATCCAATGCCAATATGTTGCAATACATTACTGCCATATTAAACCCACTTTATACCTTTTTAAAACAAAACTGCCCACCCATTTCATGACAAATAGGCCAATGGGAACCACTATAACATTAAAGGAGATCTATTGTCCCTATTTTCATGTTTTTTTCCTGATTGTTTTTTGGGTTTACATGAACAGATTTATGTACTTCAATTTCCCAAAACACAATATTTTTACCATCTGTACATCTGTAGTCACCCTCTGTCTGAAACCCTCCATCAGAGCTCCGGTGTCTTTAAGCCCTGCCTCTCAATGCAGCCAGTGTGCTATGATTGGTTAGCCTGCCCATTCTGTTCTGATCTGCCAATGGCCCGATCCACCTTTGCAAGCTAGACTGGAGCAGGATGTTTCAGAGTGGTACGTTTTTACTGTTTTAGTTCTCTGTGTGTTGTGTGAGGCTGTGTCAAGCTTACTGGTAGGCAGGCAATAAGGTCTGTGTTACAAGATGATGTCACCTTTTAACAGAAAGGGCTGGAATTCCAATAAGGTATTTCACGCAGCTGAGAAGAGTGGTTTCTCCCTCTGGCAGGTAAGAACAGAAAAGCATGACAGGTCTTCTTTAATGAACACTTGAACAAATGAATATACTAATTTTCCTCCCCGGTTACCATTTTAGAGATTTTGTTCTGGCAGTGATGCTATTTATGATCAAAAACCATCAACACTATTTAAGGCTTTATATTCATTTAAGTAATTAGGACTTTATAAGACCTTCTAAAGGCATGCAGATTGGTCTCTCTCTTTCCCCCCAAAACCTGCTCCTCTTCTGTTTTTGGCCACTCTTCTTCTCCTTTCCCTGTCTCCCTCACGTGCACTTTTCATCTGTCTATTCATGAGCTCCATCGTTCTGCCCCTCCCTTTCCTCCAAAGCAACAGGATTTACAGAAAGATAAAGCGTTCTTCAGCACCTCTCTCATCATCTCTGCCACATCCTTTGAGTTTGTGAGTAATGAACATGAGATCATTTGTGGCACAAGCACATGTACACACGTATAGATCTGACAGTTGCCAACCACATCCCTGCGCACATCAATGGACAAATAGGACATTCCTGCAAACCAAGCAACTTAGTGTCCCCTTTGAAAATTCAGATTAATAACTGCACACAAGACAACATGCAAAGCAGTCATACTAAAACACGATTTTGCGTATCAATTTGGAAAAATGAATGAAGGAAGTAAAAAAGTGGCAGTGGTGTCGAGCTGTTTTAGTGAAATGAGAGAAAAATGGAAGGAAGCAGGCCTTGCTGTTTTTAAGTCTACACCATGTGCCCGTCCAGTTTAGAAAACCAGTCATCTCTCCCAGGTTTATTAAGTATGTCACAAATTTCATTTTATTTAATTTTTCCTCTTTTTTGGGAGGGGTTTGGGGTGACAACATGCCTTTATGAAGAGTTATGAGAGTAATTGCAGAAGAGAAACAGAAATGCAAATTGGCTGCCAATTATGCTTTCCCAAAAACGCAAATGGGGAGAAAATCAAATCTGTAGTTCTGAGGTGCTTGCACCCCAGTTAAGCAAGGACTGAAATGTTCTCATGCATGTCTTATGAGTTTCCAAGAACATCCTGCTTGACATGTGGCATTTTGTCAATCATGTACTTTTTACAAAATACGTGAGGCACCCTTCGATAAAGGGACATTAGACTGAGGCATGGCTCAATCAAAGGAGGTCAGAATATTCAAATGACTTCAGAATATTTTTTCTGGTGCTCATTAGGCTGGAAGAGTTTCCAAAAGTTTGGACTTCACCAATACACTTACATGCAGAAGGTGTAGAGGAAATTCAACACCATTGTTATTCTTCCATCAAAAATAATTCTAAGAGTAAGGTGTTGAGTATTCAGAGAGTTCACAAAGAACCTCAGAGTAATGTTTAAGGATCTGAGACCACAATCAGGCACGAACACTGAACAAGATTAGCATTTATTAAACAACTGCAGGGAGAAAGCCGTTTTTCTCCAGGAAGAACATTTCTGCCTGTTCCAAGTTTATAAACATCATCTGGATGAGCCAAAAGACTACTGAAAGAATGTCATGTGAGTTAATAAGGCAAATAATATATCTTTACGGCATAAATGAGAGATGCAATCATCCTAATTTTGAAACACAGTGGTGACAGTATTTTTATTTCAGAATCTTTGTAAAAACTCCGTAAGTGGGTTTTTAAAAACTAAAAAAAAACTAAAGACTACGGCTTGTTGTCCCTAAAACACAGGTGTGTCTACAAAAAAAGGCTTAAGCAGAAAAAAAATGTTAGGGACAGAAAAAACATCGAGACAGAACCTAAAGTGTTTCAATCAAGAAAATTCGCCAACATTACACAGTTGAAGCAGTTCTGTAAAGAAGAATGGGCCAAGAATCTGTCATGCCAGTGTAAAGGAGCTTCTGAGAGTTCAAGATCACTCCCATGGAAAAAGTTACAGTGCCTTAATGAAGACATAAGTACATTAAATTTATAGTCATTTTGCAGCAGAATGGTGCTGTATTCAAGCCATAGCACGACTCCACTTGGTAACGCTACAATCTCGCAAAGTCTTGGTCCACTCAATTAACCTTTTTTTTTTTTTTAAGATTAAAGAACATCGTAGGTTAAAATACACTACACAAGAGCTGAGTGCCTTTTCCCCCACTCGTTACAATGCCTTTCAAAAATGAAAAGCAGAATATTAAAGTAAAAAAACAACAACAACAAAAAAATTTTACTATTTTTTTTAGTAAAATAAGCATGCTTTATGTGTTATTTGGACTACAGTAAACATGTTAAATAAATAACAATGTCTGGCGATTGTGAAAGTTTAGTTGTTTTTAAATCCACTAATGACAGTGCCAAAGTGAAAAAAGTATTACTAAATAATGGAATTCATTGCCTTGGAGGACCAACCATTCTCTGCTGTTGAGGATGCTTGATTTTGTGACCTACTGCATCCTCCATACTGTAAAAGATTTCCATAAAGTGAATTTTCCATAAACTGCTGTAAGTTATTGTCAACGTATTTCAGTTTTCAATTTTGAGTTTTCAACCCTTTGTATCCTGAATTTCATTTTCATTTGGTGCATTTGTATATAAAATGATTCTACTAGAATGCTCCACAACTTTATAGGTTTCAAGTTTATATGAGTGTGCAGAATGATCAACGAATCTGTAGATGATTCTGCATTGACAAAGCTGCAAAACACTGAGAATAAAGTTAAAACTAAAACTAAGTAAAATTATCACGGATTTACTGTGAAGTTCATGGTGTTCCCAAAAAGCCTGAAACATTGAAAAACACTTCTTATAGAGTTTTTCTATTAAATTAAGTAACAAGTGTGAGCGATTTCAAACTTTTAAATGGCACTGTATATCTTCTCTGCAGACATCTTAAATGTCACATCTCTGGTTTGCACACAGGATGTATGTGCAGTCTTTGTGAAATAGATATGTATCTGTTTAGGTGTAACCTCTAGGCTGAAGTTCTTCACGCGATGATGACCACAGGATATGAGAAAGTGAGAAACTGGGAGAGTGTCAGCTCAAGTCCTGGAGCTTTGTGTGAATATACTGTGCATGTGAGAGAAAGGGAGAGCGCACCCACATCTGCTTACGTAGCAGTGGTGAAGCTGCAACCTAAGCATCAGACGGAAATGCAGAAAATGACAGAGTGCACAAGTGTAGAATATGTGCTGGGTGAGAAGTGAAATGACAAGACGAGCTGTAACAGTTAAGTGGGAGGTATGAAAGGAGTGAGAGAGTTAAAAAGACAGACAGGCTCAGAGTAAGCTGTAGGCAGGGGCTGAGGGTGTACGGCAGTCACACATACAGACCGCACAAGCTTCAGTACAGGCTGGGCGCACAGTGGCTGCTCTGCCAGCTATTAGCCATAGGCACAGTGCATGCACGTGCACGCACACACACACACACACACACACACACACACACATACACCCAGCCTGGCAGGCAGTGTTACCAAACAACCCTACTGCTGCTCATCAAACCATACAATTCCACAGTGTCCCAACCATATTTCATTTTTTCTTCCCTTCAGTCGTTCTCTTGTGACTTCCTGATTACTCTCTTCTCAGCACTCACAAACAAATACACACGTGAGCGTGCACACAAATGTTACAGAACCCATCAGTTCTATAAAGCTTGGACTCGCACCAGCAATTTCCTTGTTCTGTGGAATTCTCATTTAAATTTAGTCAGTGTCCAAAAAGCATTAATTGAAAAGCGTAAAACACAAAAGACCCATTATTTACAAAAAGATCCATTATTCATTATTTGGGATGAGGAAGTTAGATCGAGCAGAAAGAAGGTTTTTGGGTTTTTTGTTTTTTTAAGAACTTTTTGATTAACCTATTATGTCAAGCAAAGTTGTGACCTTGTCTTTCAGAGTCTCTTGTTTTTACAGCCCCTCTGCTGTTTGCTCTTGTCAAGGGCGATCAGAGAGACTCACCAACACCTGTGGTGATGGAGGCACTTTTAGCGTGAGAAAACAACCTCCCTGAAGAACACCAGACAGGACAACCACCCTCGGCTATCACATTTAAATCCTCCCTCTCTCTATGCCTCTCTCAAATAAAAGCAGACATTGATACTTTCAGTATCGCTACTGAAAGGAAAGGGGGAAAAAAGGGGAAAAAAAACATTGGTGTGGTGTATCAGCCTTAAAAGAAGTTCATTTTAAGATACCTTTACACACCCACCATTCAACAAGCGAGACACTCGGCTAGTTCATGGACAAACATTTAATGTAATAAACACCAGAATTGCATCTTAAAAGAAAGAATGGACTGAAAAAGACAAAATGCATACTAGCATGACGGTTGGGTTAATGGTGTATGTTTACAACATCTTGCAACAGATTCATGATCATATCCCAACCACAAAGAGCATTTCTGCATGTCCAACAGAGCCTGTTTCAAAGGAATATTGCATCACTGGCAGTAAAAAGTGAGAACAGTAAGCCAGGAATTGATCATAAGGCTTAAGGTTGTGTATGAGGATGTTTCAACAAAGCCAATGTGTTAATCTGTCAGTCAACATTAAAGTGGCATTTATAACTTTAATTGATGCTTTATAAAAAAACAATTAAAAATAGTTTGAACTAAAATGCCTGCTATCTGCTTTGGTGGTTCTTCTTTGCCTGAATTACATTTTTTAACATAATGTGAAATCATCAACATTGATAATGGAATTTCTTAATTATTTATTGGACTACTCAGGGTTCAATATCAGTTCTGTTCTAACATCACCATCATGCCATAATCCACAGATGCAAGAGACACACCCAGGAAATGCCTGAGCGAAGAGTCATCTAATCCCATTCTGGCTCAAAGAAGACTAAAAGTACCTCTATGGAGAACTCTCCACCACAAGACTGTAGGAAAGTGAATAAACATACTAAAACATGATGGCATGAAGATGTACTGTATCAAAATACGTATGTGTTTCTTTAACACAGATCACACATAACCCTTAGCTTAGGCCACTGGTGATGTCAGCATGATACTTGTGACTTAGTCTCCATGCTAAACTTTACCTGAAGAAGGAACAATCACTCTAGCAACCCACAACAAACATTTGTTGTGCTTCAGGCATAAAATCTTGCTTATTAGATTCCTTGGGACCGTGTTTTCCAATACTGGTCCTGGAGTAGCTCTGCACATTGTCGCTGTCTAAAGAAAAACAAGTATAACCAAAATGGCAACTTTACAAGAAGGCAAAAACCTAATTAAATTTGAATGTAAGTCAATGGAACCAGACTTGTTTCCAAGCAATTTCAGGCCATTTATGCTGGTCAATTCATCATTAAATTTTCACTCACTGTAAACAGCAGCTGCTGTGTTCAAATGAAGCATAAAAGTAAAAATCGACAAAAATGGAGATACATGTTTTTCTTTGGACAGAGACAATATGTCAATCTGCCCAAGCTCTGCCCATAAATTCCCTGATTTATAAGAGCTTACATATAAACTTTGCAGACCTTTGGAAAAAAGTTGATTTTTTCTAATGAGAAATAGTAGCTTACAACTTTTAGCAACTTTTAATATCTCAAGTTTCAACCAAGTTTATAGCATGTTACTAACTTTGAGCAATTTTGATTCTGTACACAGTGTGAGATCACACTGTGAGGATATATATAGATTTTTCTTGTGCAATTGTACTCATGTTACCGCAGTGCTCAATTCTGTTGTTGTCTCTTCCAAAGTGTCTAGGTTTATTCGCTAGTATAACATAGTCCATCTCAATAATGTAACATTTTAGACTGGAGACTCAATGATAAGTAACAATTGCATGTGCTACATTTTCTTATTAGGACTGCCAACGTTCTGTAAACGTGTCCCATCTTATCAGCTTTGTACACTATCACATATTCCTAAGAACTCAGTCTGTTGGGCAATGAATGAAGCTGTCTGTGGCTCCATTCTATATCTCATGCATGACTTTTCAGAGTGTCTGTGTAGTCTATTGTATTGAGTGCTGCCCGCCTGCCCTGCAGGAGCCAGCAGAATCCCATCCACTGTCCCTTGAAGCATTGCTGGTAAGGAGGTCACGCCTTAAGGTAATCAATACTATGTACAGAAGCCCCCATGTGCAGCGACTGAGATGCACTTCTTCATTTCAATGTATGTGTTGTCTTCACCTAGTGGTGAAAATCATTCAGAACAATAAGAAGAACAAAAAATGCACAGGAAAGGAATTTCCAAAGTAAGCCTACATAATATCACATACAGTAACATAAAATAAATAGCATATAAACATATATAAAAAGGACACTAGTATAGTGTAGTAGGCAAAGTATGCAGAGTTGCAAACTCCAAATTGGCTATGCCATGACAGTGATCATAACCATAAAACACAACAACACAACAGTGTTCTTATACATTCATTAAGACCGGAATTTTGTGTACTCTGTCCATATTCTGGAATTAAGGCAAATAAACTTTGTTGCTTTAGGACTACATGGCTAGTCTTTTTGATCTTTAACAGCAGATATAGGTAAACACAGCAATGGTAAGCAATTAAGTGCCCTGTATAATATAAAACAACCAGTATGACCAAACAGTCCCTCAGATATTTTGCTCTAATATGGTTGAATTGCCTTCAGTCCAGAAATAGACATCCAAAGGAAGAACAGGCCCTAGCCCTAGGCCCGGCATTGTTCTGCCCAGAGAACACAAAGAGAGAACGTCTTCATTGGAGTTTTTGCATTCTCTTGTAATTGTCCATGTATTGCAAATTAAATCACAAAAGCTGAACATAATGGTGATTGCAAAAAAAAAAAAAATGCAATCCCGGAGTGACTTTATAAGTTAATGAATGCACCTGATGACATTTTATAAAGTTCATTTATATTCAGTCATTTTTATTGGGCTTTTTCTCTGTTGGCCTAGAATGTCTTGATGGTTAGAAGCAGTTAATAAAACACTTAAAACACAAAGTAAAGAGATATTCAGACAGTGTTAAAGTGTCTGTTAAGTTAAAAGGGAAAGCTTTTTGGGAAAGTTGTTCATGTCACCTAGAAGACAAGTGCCCAAGTTTTCTTTTTCTTCATCTAGTACAACTACACAAGAAAACGTTTCCAGTTCGGAAAATGCAAGTAAAGAAAATTCAATGTTTATTACATTGACTTTTATGTCACTGCAGACAGTATGAACCCAAGGTAATTCATGTTTTGTCTGGTCAGCTTAATTTCATTTGTTAATGTACTTCCATTCCTGCATTTTAAGCAGTGAGTATTTTTAGTATTTTTAGAGTATTTTTAGAATATTATTGAATTTTTGAAAGTGATGTTCCTCAAAGAAAGATGGGAAGGTATTACTCCCTCTACAGTGTATAATATCATTATACGATTCAAGGAATCAGGGGAAATTTCAGAGCATAAAGAGCTAGAGCCCAAGTCTAAACTGATCACCTGAGATCTCTGATCCCTCAGGTAGTTCTGCATCATTCAACAATAGCTGATATAACTACATGGGCAAGGGAGTACTTTGGCAAACCATTGTCAAGCAGTACAATATGGAGTTACATTCACAAATGCCACTTAAAATTACTGTGCAAAACAGAAGCCTTTTGTTAACCGTGTACAGAGGATGCATCGGAGGCATCTGGGATGGTCAATCACATAGTGGAAACACGTACTGTGGTCCAATACATGGTATGGGGTTGAGGTTCTATCATAGTGTGGTAGTGTGTGTGTCAAAGGTAATTTACACTTCTGTGATGCAGCATTAATGCAGAAAAGTACATATCTTAGAGCAACATATGCTGTGCTGGACTGTGCTGCCTACAGTCTTGACTTGTCCCCAGTAGAGAATGTTCTGAGAATGGAAAATGCAACACAGAAGATCCCTTACCACGGCACACATTATGACGCGTTTGAAGGAAGAATAGTACAAAACAACACCTGAAGCACTTCATCGCTTGGTATCCTCTGTGCCTGTTGTGAGAAGGAATGAACTGCAGGAATGGGTGTATATTAAATGTATAATAAAATGTTAAGTTGATCAGACAAAATATTGTTGAAATGTCAACAATTCATTAACACTCATTCAATGGTTCTAGGTAAATCCTTTAACTGGTGTAGATCCTTTACATCATGTGAACATTTTTAAAACCCTAAAAAGGTCCTTCATACTAGTTCTCATTTGCAACAATGGTTCTTTAGGAAACCAGAAGTGGATATTCTATGGCTTCAAAGATGTGACCAATAAATAAACAAATAAATAAATAAAAGATGTATGTTTAGACACACAGGTGAGGCTCATGCAGATATAATGGGGCAAATGAAAGGAGTAAAAAAGCAAATTGGTAAATAACAAAAATTGTGTTATATGCAGCAAAGGGAAAAGACACACAGACAAACACACCTCCTCTTTCCCACCCCTCCTCCCTCCTCACAGAGGCTTGGCAGCTTCACGTCTGACTTGAGCCTGGCAAATGACTTGAAGGGTGACAATCCACTGTCAACAGCCATCGCCAAAGTACATATCACCGTCCCACATGGCTGCGCCACGCTGAGCATGGCTCGCATTTGTTCCGCCCACAAAAATGCTGCCTAACGACTCACGTTCTGCCTAAGCCCTTTGCACTCTTAACACACACTCCACGGCCCCTCACTTTAGTCCTCCCAATGACCAGAACATCCCTAGTGAAGCGAGAACAGCATATTTTAAAGCTGGGTCTGATGAGAGCGGAGAGCATGCAATATGTTTTTCATGATCCCTGTGAATAGCCAATGAGAAACGGGTGAGTAGAGCCCCAAGCCTCTAGCTGAAACATGCTCACACACACTCAGGCAGCCTCACACAGGGCTACGAAGTGTGGAGGGGTTCAGACAAGGGGAACAGGACATCCTAGCGCTAGCGATTATCCGATCCCTCTCCATCGTGTTCCATTAAGTTTAAGCAAGCATGGGGGAACATTGACACACACACACACACACACACACACACACACACAGTTCCCTCAGAAGCTGAGGCGGTCCAAGGGCCCGGCTGTGCCATCCTGTATCCTGCATTGGATCTGCATGAGGCTGAGATAATGGCATCTGTCGCTGCTCCTTTAGTCACAGTCGCTCCTGCACTGCCCATTAGCTGACTGCTGGCTGGCTACCCCAGCTTGACACGCTCTGATGGCCCCCCACAAAAATACAAGTCACTGCTGCCATTCCTTTCTTTCTCTCTGTCTGTCTGTCTCTTCTTTTGTTTAACCCTCTCATCCTTACTTCTTTCTTTTTTGTCGCCTTCCTGTCTCACATAGAGGGTGGCTGCTGGCCTTGCATTTGACTGGACTGGGGTGTGGCTGATGATGGATCTGTGCAAGCCAGAATGGAGCCCTGGAAAGCAGATGATCAGACTCCTACAATCTATGTAGATTATTCTACATTCTAGATAAACGTGCCATAAAGGGTCTTTCAGAGTAATTCCATGAAGAACCACTTTTAGGTCCCTAAAGAATCTCTCAATGTATGTTTTTAATTGGGCATAAACATAAAGAAAAACCTGTTTATCCATTTATGATGCCATATAGGAACCACTTCTAGATCTCTAAACATATTGTGAATATTGTGAATGAGTACAAGTACGAACAACATTTCTAAAGAACCTACATATAATGCAAAAGGTTCTAGATCAATTGAAGGTTTTTTCAAAAACACCAACATATCCACGCCAAGAAGCATTTAGGAACTCTGGATATAGATTTTAATCTTATAAATATCATTTCCAAACAAAGAAATATATATATATATAATAAGAAATATATATAATAATAATAATAATAATAATAATAATACCAGATCAGGTCTGATGTGTGTGAACAAAACAGATCTTCAGAACATCAGAACATCGAGACAGTTTCCCTTTTTTTTTTTTTTTTAATTAATTTTTTTTTTTTATTTTGGAGCTACATCAGTGTAAACTCACACTGGCCATAGCTAAAACTCAATCAGAAACAAAGCAGTTGCCAAACATCTCTGTGTATATTATTAATGCGTTTATTCACTGTTAAATTTAAGACCAAGATAGAGAACCTTGCCAGAGTGGTAAGATATCATTTACAAGACTGGTGCTGAATATCTACCAGAAATTACTAGCTTAATGAAGTGGGCAAACATTAGTCACTGCTCACTGCACTGAGGTAGAGACTCTGCTTCAGCCAGCCTCATAGAATCGTCTGCAAATAAATAAATAAACAAACAAAAATAAAAAATAAGTGTGTGCTAACAACTCACTCAGACAAAGCAAGGAGGCAGTGAGTACTCCCAGTTATTAGCCATTGGTCATTAATGTCTGCGAGTAGAAGGAATGGAGACTGCGGCATCAGTTTTGATAAAGCAAGGCAATTTCAAGGACTGCTATTCAGCCAAATTACAGTTGTACATCATGCTGATCCCCCACCCCCTCATTGTACAACTGTGTGATGTTAACATTTCATTTGCATGTCTGCCAACACAGACACTGGGTAGAACCCTGGGCTACACAGTGAATCATTGAAGCTCAAATCATGAGCACTGGCTCCATCTAGTGAGTGAAGAGTGATACTTCAAGTAGATTTTTGACTGCAAGTTAAGATTTCTTTTTTTTCAGCCTTGCCAATATTCACATCTTAGCCTGTTGTCTGTACTTTACCTCAGTGTCATTCCCTTGTTCTCAGTATGTGAGATGCCATATGACACTTTCTCTACTAAATCTATAAATAATGTTTGTGCTTTACAAAAGCCTTACAACAATAGAGACGTTTGCATAACAATAGGCAAAACAAAGTAAGGAATGCACAATGATATCAGAATTCCCACTTATCCCTCAAAGTATCCCTAAAACAAAGGTTGTTAGGGCCATTATTATTATTATTTTTCACAATTACTTTAAAACAGAATTATAGCCACTCAAAATGCTAGTCATTTCAAATGAATAATTAATATTTTAATAGAGACACTGTTGTTTCTGGAATTATAGGCTAACTGTATGTCACTAATCGTTGTATGTATGTCACTGTGTATGTATGTCACTGCAGTTTCAAATGACAAATGGCATTTTCAAGAACACGTTTTCAGCCTTACAATGTCAAAGAAATAATTTGGTGGCTAAACTATAGAAAGAGGTCGGTGCATTAGCAGCATGCTTTACTTCCATCGATACATTTGCTTGGCTCTTGTATGGAGACAGCTATGTGACAATAAAGGACTACATTTGAATGTAAATTACATGGCCTGTACAGATTTCTGGATAAGGCAAAGTATTAACTACAGGAGAGACTCGACCTAGTGCATGAAAAATCTGTGTAGGCCGTGAGCCATGAACGCACACTTTGGTGGGGAGCTAGTCCTCCTTTTGGCTCCACTAGAATTAGTCTTTTATGTAAAGCAATAACATTTACAGATTTAAACATGAGATTCGCAAACGTATTAAGGAAAAACAACACTAAGACAAATTCAATGTCTGTGATAGTTAAGGGTGAAAGAGACGGGCTCTCTATAAATTATCAAGCGTGGCATATCACTTTGAGAGAGAAATTGATACATAAATCGATCCTGAAAAAACAAGGAAATCTAATAACTCCTATACCTAACGTATTGACTTGAATTGTTATATTCTAGTTGTTTAGTTACAAAAGAAGTCTGCCTTTCTAAGCCAATCATTTCTCCTGACAGGCCAAAAAAATCTGTTGAAACAGCATGCTACTCAAGGGCAGCAGGAAGCCATTTAGAGGACTGTTGCTGAATATTTACCAGGAATTAGTAGCTTAATGAAGTGGATAAAATTCTATCACTGTTTCGATGGAGCTAAACGGCAAGGAAGTGGAATTTAACCGCCTTTACTGCTTTTCATAATAGCTGCAAGGCTTTTCAGCATCTTATGGTCCAAATGGCAGGTTCATATAGCTGAACAAATCTGCTAAACAATCCAGGATCAGTACAGCTGTGTTAATATGTGGCAATAATAATGATAACAATAACAACAACAACAACAACAACATCAATCACAATAAATAAATAAATAAATAAACAAATAAATAAATCAAAACCCACTCAGAAAGCTACCGAATTGGGTTTTGCTTCTGCTAGGTCATCTAGCTCAGATTAAACCACAGTGGCGGTGAAAAACGCTCCAGCTCCATGTCTCTATCTGCTTTATCAGTAGCTTAGTGGAAACCAGCTCGACTCAGGAGCACAAAGTCTACTCAGAATCACCAGACGAAGATGAGGTCAAGATCTCCAGAGGAAGAACTGCATACTTAGCTCGTCATTTTGCAGCATACACACAACCAGTCAAGTTTTACCCACCTGGATCCTACCCTGGCGTATTTACATACTGCTATACCAAGCCTTTTGGTATGTCAGTGTATATAAACACCAATATTGACACATTGTAGATGTAGAAATTGGCACTAAAGCTACCTGGATTAGCATTACAGATAAAACATTAGCATTAGCAATAAAACATTTCAGTAGAGTTACAAATGCAGTGAAATAACTAACATTTAGATGTTTTAGTAATACAGAAGCCCAGGCGGTGCCTGAAAATTCTGATCTGGAGTATAAATGAATACATCAATGTCACATGCCTGTTTACCAAAACCAATGATTCCATTATAGCTGTGCATTGCCTAGCATCTCCTATAGCCTTCTCTGTCTGTCACTCCACTAATGCATCTCGACAAACTTGAAAGCAGTCATTTTATCTAATATGTTTTAATAATATTTTGGAAGTTGAAGGTTGGATTATGTATTTAACATTTCTTTTACACTATAAATGATATATTAACATACTGTGGATACAGTCGGTGAGTGTATCAATCCCGAAAACCCCAAAGGAGGGGAAAAAACAGCACACTTAGTATGTTTAAAATAAGGTTTGACATTCTATTAATGTTTTTATTTTTTAGAAGTGTTACTTTTCTACTACAATATGTTTTTCTTTTTGCGTTTGAGAGATGTGGTAATATTGGCATTCTTGCTCACTATCCAAAGTAAAACATGAAGCTCCAGCTGTCCTTTACATGGTGTGACAATTTAGTGGTAAGTGGACCAGTAGAATATTACTCTTATAATTTTACCTCTTTACATTAACTTGCATTAAAACCTATGCTTTGTGCCTTCTCCTGTAAAAGGTACCACTTTAGAGATATGTTTTCTTTGGACAGTGTGACAATATGATTTCTACTTTGTACATATCATTCTGAAGCTCAATCTGAAGTGGTGTTACCTCAGGGGATGTTGATAGGATGTGAGGTTAAACACAAGCCAGCCTGCTCACGGCAAGGCATTTTGAATTGTTTGAACAAGGCATGACAGTGGAATGGCTCGACTGGTCTCATGTCGGGTGAATGTGCAGGCAACACCATTTATTGGAAAACTCCAGAATGCTCCTCAAACCAATTCTAGACAACATTGCCCCAATGGCACAGTGCATTATCCTGCTGGAAAATCCCATCATTGTGGGGGTACACAAAGTCCATGAAGGGCTGCAAATGGCCACCAAGCAGTGAAACATAGCAGGCACCGGTCAATGACGTGTTTAAGTGGACCAGTGGACCCAACCCATGCCGTGAGAACCCACCCCAGACCAGTATGGAACCACCACAAGTCTGCATAGTGCCTTGCTGACAACTGGGGTCCATGGCTTCATGGTGTCTGTGCCACACACATACCCTACCATCAGCACGAAACAACTGGTACCGTAACTCAGCAGACGACACTACATGTTGCCAGTCCCCAATGGTCAAGTTAGTAACCTCACAAGCCCAGGTGAGATACCGTTTCGGGCATCATGGCATCGAGGCATTCTGGTGGGACTTTTGCTCCCATACCCCGTGGGAGATAAAGAATGCTGCATTGACCTGCGAAATGTGTGTGTGGCCTCCGGCATCGACTGTGGGTGTGACTTCTGCCAGAGTCACTTGTCTGTTTGAACGTCCCATCCATCCGGCACTCACCATCATGCCTCGTTTGAACTGTGATAATTCACGTCACCTTCCCATGAGCACACTGGCCAGTATTCAACCTCACCCACAAAATAACACTTCAGAACTTATACAGGTGTTCACATTCCCAAGCCATTTCCTCCAAGGAAACACTACTTCATAATCAATTTACATGCTATCCCATGGCTTTAGTAAGTCAGTGCACATCATTTTTTTTTGTATGTATACTTTTCACAGACCTCAGGGTTCTGGACCACAGTCAGAGATGCAGAACCAACATGGATAAGCTTGTTAGATTTAGAAAGATTTTTGAAGCATCCCACATTACTGTTTAGAGTTAACTATTGGCAAACTACATTAGTTAACACCAAAAGTTCTTTCTCTTTGCATCAAAAGCTCATACTCTAGTAAGATATGTAACTAACATATAATGTACATAGAAGTCTTCATTTAACTTTTCAAACCAAACTTCACTGTAAAAAGTTCAGGCTTTGTCATGGCTTAACAGCTCTAACTGACCAAGTCAGACATCAAAACAAAACACTTCTGTTTCTATAAAATATAGTGACTCTTTTCAGGAGGTTACTGGAGTAAAAGAGAAGTCAGTATTTCAGGTGTGTATGTTTTATTTTTTGTGAGTGATAACATCTTTGGCAGAACATAAAACATAGACGTAATTTTATATGCAGTCTGAGAAGCAAGAATCACAGGAAACACTTTTGTTAATAGTTAGATTGAGAGATTTGGTTGTATTTTTTTTTCTCCGATTTCATTTATACCAAGTTAGTGCATATCCCCCTACGATTCAATAAGAAATGTTAGGCTGATTGCAAGACAACTTAGATCCTGTACACATGCTTGGAATGAGTGTTACATTGGGCATAATGTGGAATCTTATAATTGGTGTAATTATATTTTTCATGTTTGATGAAACAAAAATATTGGTAATTTTGTGGGAGAGTGCAAGTGAACAAAAGTGTTAAGATATTGGCACCACACAACCGGAATGTACTTTTTCAAAGGTCATTCTGACTCAAAGGGCCACGTGCCAAGAATGTGGAAATTTCATTGGAGTCTCTGAGACTAAGCAACTAAATGGAGTGAGCGCAATCACAGTGTCCTATAGCTTAACTGTACAACTATTTTGCTGTTTTGCAACACTTTCAGCACATTCTCAATGTGAGAGTAGGGTAGGGCTGCACAGTTAATCACACACTAATTTTGGCCTCTAATTAATGCATTGTAAAACACAGCAATGAATGCATTCCATTAAGGATTTAGGGATAGGTCTGCTGTATCAAAATCAAACATTACTAGATATAAACAGCATTACTCATCAAATGAGTGTACTACAAAACACTCAAAAAAAAAAAGGATGTTTTGTGAGTGCACTGACAACACAAATGTTCCCACCGAGTGTTCTGTGACCCTTCTGAGAAATCAGCCCCCCTGGCCTGATAAATCGTGAGGATTTCTATCAAGCACTAGGCATTAATAATCCATCTCATGTCCATTTCAATTAATAATTACAATCATCATTCAAAAAAAAAAACAAAAAAAAAATTGTTACACCTGTGTAGCCCTGTGAGGTCACATTTTTGTGAGCCATAAGCCTGAATCGGCAGGAGAGGAACACACAGATAAACACACACAGCCGCGCACACACACACACACGCACAGCCACAGCCACACACGCACAGCCACAGCCACACACACACACACGCACAGCCACACACACACGCACAGCCACACACACACGCACAGCCACACACACACGCACAGCCACACACACACACACAGCCACACACACACACAGCCACACACACACACACAGCCACACACACACACACACACAGCCACACACACACACAGCCACACACACACACACAGCCACACACACACGCACAAAATAATATACTCCAATCCCTTTTCACTCTCCTTGGAAAACCTAAAAGAAAAAATAGCTAGGGAAATATGATTATGTTATAAGCAGTTACTTGCATCAGGCAAGTCACCTTTACATAAGGCTTCACAAGAGTCGTGTATATACGTGGCCAAACAAGTCCTCAAACGGGTGCACAATACCTAGTATCATTACACAGTGTCTTCCTTGACTACTTGTTGAAGATAGAACCAGGTACACATTTGTATGATCAGCTCTTGTCGCAAGAGCAGAACAGTACAACGTTGTTGGCCAGGTAGATGTGAAGTTTTCGTGCCGAGAGTGCCGGGATGCTTTCCCCTTCCCTCTCAGGGACTTGCATTTCTTGTTACACATTTGCAATCTCTTATTATTCTCTTAAACAGTTTGTTAATGCCTTTTAGTCACACAAAGAGAGCAACCAAACTTGCTTCTTTTTGTGCCTCTTCCCTTTCGTCCTATTGTAGCTTAGCAAGCTTCCCCCCGCTATGTTGCAGCACCTGCCCCACTGCTGCATGTTTTCTTTCTGAGGCTTAAGAGTCCTTTGCTCTGTGTATAAGGCTTTGGGGAGCAGAGAGAATGGCTGGCATGCTAGCATGCCTCCCATTTACTGTCCATCTGTGTTCCACTGACTCCCACTTCCTCTCTTTTCTTTACCTCCTCCACTCTGTAGCTGCTGTCTCTTACACGGTGCTCCTGGGGGTGCCATTCAGAGCGACTGTTTTCATCATGCAAGGCGTGCCAGCTGCCTGCAGACCCATCCTTGGTGTGGACAGCCCCACCTCAAATACCTCATGAATTGCTTTCCGGAAACAGTGGAAATTGTAGTCTATCAAGCCTGTAATGCAAAGGGGAGAATGATGAATA
This sequence comes from Semaprochilodus insignis, assembly GCA_034552555.1. Classification (NCBI taxonomy): domain Eukaryota; kingdom Metazoa; phylum Chordata; class Actinopteri; order Characiformes; family Prochilodontidae; genus Semaprochilodus; species Semaprochilodus insignis. The sequence goes on along the minus strand of CM067479.1, from coordinate 28,348,420 downwards.
TCTTCTTACACAGTGACTTTGTAGTAGAATGACATAGGAAGGGAACACAAAACAGTAGTTAAATGATCTAAATCAGCTAACATTCATGGAAAAAATGGAGAATATGCAAAGTCCATTACTGTGGCATACCATACCTTTGCGCTCAAAGCTCTCTTCTCTAAGTATACAGACAAGGGCAAGGAACTTTGTGACCTCTTTCAGATAGAGGACGGTGGTGTTATTAAGTTTGATTATGGCCATTGACTCCTTATCATATGCACTGCCGCTACCATCTTCCTTCAATCTGTACAAACAAACAGATGTGTCAGACATCAGCATCACAGATACCACCGACCAAACAAAAAACCAGCACAAAATGTGATGTGAGGGCTCACAGAGAAAAATAGAGTAGGCAAATGTTATTTCTTGTGATGTAGATACATCGTCATATTGTGGCTATGATGGTATGGATATTTTCTTACCACAGTGAAAAAGCAACATATCTACTCGGTTTGGTGGTTTACAACCAATACCCCGCAACACTGCTACAACAACACTGCCTGCCTCCCCCCAGCCCCAACTGAACCAATACGTGAAAGTGTTAGATCCTGCGTTGCGTTGTACTGATTACGTTTTCTCTGTGAAATTATATGACAGAGCTTTCATGTGCATGCGCTATGGATGCTACAGATCACACTCTTCATTTGGGTAGTTTCTAATGTGCAAATGACGATTTATCTTTAATTTTCCTCCAGAACAGACAGCACAACAGGACATGAGGCCAAACACTGAGTCTCGCAATGGTAGTTTAAAGGTGACAAACCAAACAGGTTGGCTGTTGGTGCAGCTCTCAGGAAGACTAAACGCCTTGCAGCACCTAATGATCAGTATTAACCCTAGCACTTTAAACAAAGTTTTAATTGTGAGGTCTGGAGCAATAAGACACTGGACCTCAGTGACTCTGAGCACTGTTGAATTTCTAAGAGCGTCCCACTCAGTCTTTTAACTAAACAGCTTTCAGCTAACGTTACACCCTAGTCGTCCTCAGCTCACTGAGCTGTTAGTAAAATAGTAAACAGATGCCAAGTGTAATTAACGATGGTGAACCACTAGAAAGAATTTCCACTAGAAAGAAAGAAAAAAAAAAAACCTGACAAAAGTGCATATAAGCATGCAGCAAGCTGACAACAAGGCATAAATGAAATATGAATGGGTGCAATATTTATGGAGACATTGATGGTATAGTCTTACCCATAGATACAGGAAACATCAATGACCACATCAATCATGTCACAGCACAGCTCATAGGATTGCATGTCCACTGGAGAACTGTCTGTGGCAATGTAGATCTTACTAACCACATCAAACAGAAAGGCCTTCTCAATCCCTGAATTCTGTTAATGGAGACAGAAGCAGGGAAGGAAAAAAGAGAGAAATTAAAAATGCATGAAAGCTCATGTTTCAGATACAGAGGAAAACTGGCATTTTTAAACCTTAAATACAGAATTAATAGTACATTCAAATCTAAGTATTAAAAAATATTGTATAAACAACACATGAAGTGAAGTCTTTGGAGAGGTGAAATCAAAACACACATACAGAAATAAAGATGTTGAGCAGGTTTTCCAGTGTGGGCAATTGAGGGATGAGCTTCTGAACCACTTTACTGAAGGCCTCAAATATAGAGTGGTCATAGATACTCGTCAAATAGAAGCTGCAAAACAGAAGGAAAAAGCTTCAATGAAGAGCAATGTTGTACAAATGCATATCATATTATTATGCCACAAATTACAGTTAACAAAACTGCAAATAAGATTCTATAATGCCACTTCACACAACGCAGTACTTTCAAACAAAGACATCCCCAGCATAGACATCCCCAGAACCACTGGAACAGGCAGGCTGTAAACTACAAAATCTTGTAGTTAAACTAAGAGAAAACAAAAGATGGATTGCGTTGATACAGACCATCCAAACCTCAGCAGTCAAATGAACCCAACAGTCACCAAGCACATCACCCCATCAAACTACTTACACACATGCCCATAAAACACTGAGCAAATAAAACAGCACCTTCCAAAAGGATGTATGGGCACCCATAATTGCATGCAGGAGATATGCCTATTGATTATACAGTCTGAGCAGGATGCTTAATGACTACTGAGGTTGGTCCCTGTTCATATTTAAAAACACATGGCAGTGCTGACCAGAATATGCAGAACTAGTGGTAGGTATGGTACTCTTCTTCAGGGGGCTTGAGCATGCATTCCTAAACCTGAAAATCTTCCTAGGACAGCGTAATCCATTTTACTATCTAGCAAATTGAACAGTCTCAGTTCGCTTCCTTTTTGGAACCAGCACAGAAGCAGAGTTACAAACCTGTAATGCAACAAACATTAACTGGTCCAAGTGACATTATACTGTGCACCTCTGGAACAAATCAAAATACTGAAGGAAAAAAAAAGTGGATCCAAGAGAATCTACTGTAATATACTATTTATGTAATAGCTGCTTTGTTCAACTTGTGGTACATTTCTTACAAACTAATTAATACTGCTAAGGTCAGTATTACAAAGGACAAATGCATGCTGGTAATGCTATCATGAAAAAGCAAAATTAACTGTTTTTGTGAGGAAGAGGTTTTCATTTTTCACAATTTGCAAGAACATAAATATGCTACCAAAAATTATTTTAAAGGTTTCCTCCTCCCAAGTTAAACTATAAGAAATTGCCTTCTTGCATTCCAGCTGAAAGGAGAGTTTACCTAAGATGCAGTTTTTCCAGACTGGCATCAGCTAGGTCATCGTTAGCTCGCTGATGAATATCCCTCTGAGTCTCTATCTTATGGTCGTCTGAGAGGCCATCAACTTTATGGATGAACACTTCAAAGTTGATTTCAGGGTTGACTCTGTAAGCCCGCGATACTGTGAGATGGAGTCTGCCAAGAGCCTCCACGTAGTCATCCTATAACGAGCAAAACAAATATAGATCAAGAGTGCACAAGTCATTCTTCCTAATTCATGCAGACTGAAGAGAGCACTTAAGCTCCCAGCATTTCAGTGAAACCACCTAAAAACAAAACTATCAATACTGAAGTGTGTATCATCCTATTTAGCATCAATGCAACAAAATTATGGTAAATTATAATTTAAATTGTCACACAAAGCTGATAAACTATGTCTTAAACAGAATTATCCAAAGGTCACCCGTAACCTTGTTATTAACTCAAGATAGTTTGATAGCAGTAGTTAATCCATTTTTTAAAGTATGCACAAAGGGAACTTTGTCATTACCACACCAACAGAGATAAACATTTAGAATGCAAGCAGATGTTAAGGGGGTTTGAAATTCCACAGCAGGCCTGTAAGGAAAAACGTTTGGTACCACTGATACAAGGGACATAGTTGTTGCTTTTCCATAAGACCACAAATTTTCTGTTTTTCACATATGATGCGTGCAAAAATATTTTGATTCTGAGAATGCCATGAGTTGGATTTCTTTGGGCTTATCTGATGGATTTGTGGAGCTGTGAATTAAGCAATCAAATATCCATTGTGAAACTTTCAGCTTGAATAAAGAGAACAGCACAGAAGCTGGATCACATGTCTTAGCTTTATGTATCCATGCTTAAAATGGCCTAGGATTTCTTGGACAAGCAAGAAGGTTACCTAGAACTACAAGTATATTGCTGCTTTAAAATTATTAATTACAAAATTACAATAAAAAAAAAATAAAAAAAAATCACCATAAATTCCTCCCCACCCAAAAGTAACCCCTTGATAACTGAATTACATACAGTATAACAGCAAGTTGCAGTGTTAGAACCATAGCAAGCAACTATAGGATTACTCAACACTCTGGGTTAAGGTAAATATGTGACGATTTAGGCATGCCATGATGGGCTTTAAGAACACACTTCTTATTAGCAACATTAGCCCTGCAGTTCCAGTGCTAAAAACAATACTAAAGTAGGAAACTTCAGAACTAAACATTTCACAACTAAACTGCAATTTGATTCACTCATTTCACAATTTTTGAGGGGACTTAGGGGAGAAAGGGCCATCTTAAAGGATCAAAAGATAACAGACTTTATGTAATTACTATGGTTTTGCAACTAGCGTTGCACAAGCTACACTTGTTGAAATCTTTTACCATGTTCAAAGCCTTACAACGCAATTACTCACATTTTTACCTTAAAACAAAAAAACACGTTGGGAAATGTGGAAAACAAAATGGGAAAACAGTTCTGAGGTAGACGTGGAACAAACTGTCATGCCCTGTATATACAAAAACAGATGCTTATGAAAAATCAAACGTAATGCCTGGCAGATTTGTTAGCTGTACAACAGCTATTTGCAAATAACGGCTCCAAGGACCAACAGAGTTGCATAGAAACATATGCTTAAATCACTGTATATACTAAGGTAAAGTGGGCGTAATTGTGTCACTTTTTTCCATTAGTTTACATTTACATTAACGGCATTTAGCAGACGCTCTTATCCAGAGCGACTTACAACCGTGCTTAGTGTTCCGTTGGATAATATTCCAGCTAGTACAGGAAGTTTAGAGCCTAAAACTCACCCTGAGCTCAGACACTGCCCGAACAGGGGGCCAGTGCTGATACCTAGATAGATCAATACACACATATAGAGCAAAAAGAGCACTACCTGGCAACCCCAGCCCAGTGCTCACACCTATAGAATTAAAACAAAAATGTTAAAACAAAATGAACACTACAACATTTTTGAAAAACTCACTCACCCTCACCTCGAGACTATTATCCTGTGACATTATACAGTAATGTCTTTTACAACTTACATTAGTGTAAACAATCCATTAGAGCGCATTCTGTCTGAATGCATCCAGTAATCAATAGAAAAGCGGAACAAAAGTCAGGATGAGTCAGCAGACCACAACAGCAGGCCGATGTTTTCACTGTAGACCATTAAAGGGCCAAATTTTGGCACAATATTGTTGGCTTACCTGTGCATCGATAACAAAAATTAAGGCTCCAGTTCCTCTGAAGATCATCTCATAATCAAAGGTGGGATCAAAGAAGTCCACTTGGCCTGGAAAATCCCAGATCTGGAAGTTGACAAAGGAGCTGCTGGAGATGTCATCCTTGTATATTTTATTAGTGCTCTCCAGAAACAAGGTTTCATTGGGGGACATCTTATGAAACACCACCTAGTGAGAGATACAGCACTGATTTAAAATGACTGACATTCATAGTACAGCAGTTTAATTCAACCAGATTCACAAAGCTGCTATCCAATCTTGCGCAGATGCTTGCTGCACATCTCCCCATGTTTAGTGCCTTACTTGCGTACAATGGCAGGTTACCATTAAGTTGTTTATCTAGCACAAACACTTGAAAGTTTTTAGTATATTAAGACTTACTGAGATTTAATACCCACCCCCACTAATCAAATGAGTGGTCTTAGGAACGCATTTTCTGCAAAAGGCACTAATGAATCTGTTAAAGCTTAGTGTATTAGTTAAAACAACCTTCTCCCCAAACATAGATAGATCAATAGATAGATAGATACTTTATTGATCCCGAAGGAAATTTAGCAGCCAGTAGCGGTTTCACAAAACAGCACAGTAAAATGGTAAAACAAATACAAAAAACAGGGTTGTGCAGTATGAAAAATCTAAATGGGTAGGTACCAGCAGCAGTATTGTTAACTGTCAACTGTTTATAAACTATAAACTATACATAGTACAGTTCACTATGGATATAAATATATAAATATCTCACCTCGCAAGGAGGCAAGAAATATATACAAGAAATACAAATAACCGTAGACCTGTAGAAAGACAGTGCAATAGTAATAATAAATAAATGTGCATGAATGTGCAAGGGGTGCAGTTATCAGCAGATAATGACTGAATTAAACATGTTTGTAACATTCATAATGTCTTATTAACCACCCAGAAAAAGAAGTTACAAAAGTGCTTGCTAGTGTAGTGTAGAGGGACCTCATCAGTGAGAGATCTTATTTCTCAGCTGGGGCTAAATAGCTTTTAAGTTTAAAGCTTTGCAAAGCGTTTGTACGTTTATGCGTGACTGGGAAAACACTTTAGCTAGAGAATAACAAACTGAGAACGGGGTGTAAATGTAGGAAGTGAATAAACATAAACTGCAGTATCTATAGCAGATATCTCAAACAGAACTTCAGCTAAATATACTGAACTTACTACCGTTAACGTTAAAGCACTGTTCAGAGTTTATGTAAGCTAACCTTAGCCAGCTAGCACATCTATGCCGAATCAACTGTCAATTTATTCATCCTGATAAAAGTGGCCTTTAAATGTATCTTTTATTCTGTGAAACCTATTCTGCTACATCCTTTCCCTTTCACTAAATACGGCTGGAAACAGCATGCTGTAGGTTAAAATTAGGAGGCAACACTTTTATTTCTTGGGGGAGACTGTTATGCTAGCTAGCTAGCTAGCTAGCTAGCTGGTTAGACAAGGCAAGCTTACGGTGGCCCCATCTAGAAAGCTACAGCTAAAGTTAGCCTACACGAATCAGTGTCCGTTTTTCCTCCTACCTTCTGAATGGACGACTTCCCACTCCTTCGCAACCCCATGAGCAATATTCTCGGCTTGCTATCCGAAGGTGCCGGGCTGTCCTCGATGTCGGCCTCCTCTTCTCCATAGCCGAAGTCTTTAGGGAACGAATCTGCCACCCCGTAGCTATCAGCCAGCGGCGGCTCCTCGTACTGAATCGACATCTTGACCCGACGCGACGACGCTCGCTTCTCCCCACCCCCAAAAAATAACCTCTTTTCACTTTACACTCACTCGATTTACCACACGGCTACAGTACATCCAGCTCGCATCCAATGCAGCATGAATAAGCATAAAATGACTGTATGTCTATTAATAGAGGGACGCAAAGTCGATCAGCAACACTCGTCTTCCGTCCCTCCGTGTTCCCCCTGTTACGAAGTCAGCACTTTAGTCCCGCCCCCTCATGCTTATTGCACTAGAAGCGGCACCATTATGGGTTGATTGGCTAAAGTGGGTGTCAATCTTAAAGGCGTCCGAGGAGGCGGGCCGCTCCCGTCAGAGTCATGTGCTTTACAGTCACCTGACTGAACTGCTGTTCTAGACCCCACACACCGACTTTAGGGTTTTGTGGCAGCAGTGTTGTTGTGAGTTTCGACTGGGACCCATATAGAACTATACATGAGGGAATCTCGGCATCCGTCATTCTAAATCGTTAGTCATTTAGTTTAGGTGGGAGTCGTGAAATACAAGATGATATCTGAATGTGCCAATCCGTGTTGCTCAGGAATGGAGCTACAGTATAGGCCAAGCCTGGGTTATTACACTACTTCCTTATAACCCTGCGTTAACAAATACCAGAGATTCTGTTTGGTCTTTGCTGCTATCGACTTTTCTGTGAAGGCCTTCATCTAGATTTTAGATCATGCTTCTGGGGATTTGCTTTAGTTCAGCTACAAGAACATTGGTGAGGTTGGGCACTGAAGACCTGGCACACCATTTCATTCTTAAAGGTATTTGATGTGGTGAGGTCATGGCTCTATGCAGGCTAGTCCAGTTTTTCCACACAAAACTCAACTAACCATTTCTTTATGGACTGCCACAAATTGTAGGCACGCAGTTTCCTATTCAGGGCTGCCATAAGACTCATGAAAGTCTGTGTAATCTGTTTACAAAACAACATATACATTTACAAAACAACATATAAATGGGAATGCTCATGAAGTGACACACTACTGCTTTTAGGTTACCCGAATACACGAGAATGATATCACCAGAGGTGGATGATGTGTGTTTGAGATAAAGTAGAGACAACCAAGGTAAAATATTCCTCCAGTAAAAGTAAAAATCCTCCCTTTAGACTTCCACTTGAGCAAAAGTACAAAAGTATTTGCTTTCAGATGTACTTAAGTATGGAAAATATCATGATTTATTGTCGTTCTAATGTCCTATTATCATTTTTGTAAATAGACTCTTGCTCCCTGCTGAAAAACATACTCAAAACACAACAAACGACTAACATGATGCTGTATTGTGTGTTGCATATTGTGTTTTGAGCTAGTTTTTGCTGGTCTACCAGCACCAACCAGCATAAACCAGCATGGACCAGCATCAAATTCATGCCAATTTTTTTCAGAAGGTTAATCAACTCATTTTAGTTGAAAAGACTAGTGTCACTCTTGGCCTACCAATCTTTTAATTCAATGTCATTTATTAGTATGACAGTGATGTCTATTAAAATGATTATAAGCAAAAAACACTGAATGTAAATAACGTATATTAGGAAGAACCAAACTGTGTCCAACAGGTCAAAACAAGTTTAAAACACAGTGCGTGCTGTACCCTGATTGGTGGGCTTGCTTTATGCTTCTTTCGTTTTGACATGTTATATTTTTATGCACTCAAAAAGGAGCAACAAATTTGGCATAATGTAGTGGGGTAAAAAATAAAGAAATTCAAATCTGAAATGTAGTGGAGTTAAAGTAAAAAGTCACCAAAAATGTTCATACTTCAGTAAAGATACACAAAAAAGCTACTTAAGTACCAGTAACATTTACTTTGTTACTGTCCCCGTGTGGAGATCATGTTAGCTAGTTATATTCAACCTTTATTCCTTCTTGTTTTTCTTTGGACATCCATGGATCATGGATCATGGATATAGAAAATAGTATTTTTGTAGAAATGTATTACTGAGGCATGCAAATTACTGAGGCAGGCATTGTTCAAACACTGCTGTATTGTATAAACTGCAGTAGAAGGTATCAGCTCATTAGTCGACCAAAGCACATACAATTTGGAGCTTGTAATAAAAAAGAATAATAAAAACTTCACACAGGAATCACTCGCTTTAATATGCTTGTGATTTCTGTTATTTAGGCCTAATAATTGTGATACATTGGATGTAGTTACTGTGTTTGTTAACTGGTCTTTATTCTGTTCTCTGTAAATAGACTGTAATTTTGTCCCCATTAGAGTAGGCTGACTACTTTAGCAGACAGCTAACAACTTACCAGTGTTTCTCCTTTAAAGGCTTAAATGTTGTGTCTCTTTATCAAGTCAATGTGACAGAATATCTTTATAGGCTATTATGTCACAGGTTGCATATATGTGCTTTAGGGCTATGTTATGCTTAGATGTGTGGCTGTTTAGTGGGGAGGTGGTGCAGTATTAGTGCCAGCTGGACTATTAGATCACAGCACATTCACCATCCATATTATTATAAACACTTGAGTTTCACTTACTGCTATACATTCCTCTTTTGTTGCTACACGTAGTATGGCCGCCAGCCTCTACCTTATTCATTGTTGGTTTCTAACCACAAGTCCGTTCTCATCACAGCAGTGACAGTGATAGTAGAATGTCAAAAAGTGTCACGCTGCTATGAATGTATCAGGTGCTGCAGCATTGCTGGAGTTTTTACACATTAGTGTCTAAGTAGTGCTCCTCTCAAATCCAGCTAACCCCAGCAGCATGGACTTAGGTAGACCTTAGGTGTTTCTGATGAAGTGAAAGTACATTGTCTTATTTATTCCACATTCTGTGAAACAGTACAGATCTAAACAGCTGTTTGGGTAGTGATGTTAACATTTAGTTATAGAGTTTCTTCTACTTTACAACATAATCTCACTTGTTTACCCTCTCCACTCTAAAAGGGAGCATAAACATGTCTAACAAAGTTACAGATGAGTATCAAGTGATTGTTTTATGAAATTTTTATGAATATTTTGTGATACAGAATTTTGTGATAAGTTTCTTGTCCACATGGAAGAAATGTATGCTAGGTTTTCAAGAAAAGATAGTTCTACCTCATAGGCAGAATTGTATTCATGTTAAAAAGCCCATTTTATGGAATAAAAGTTTT
>CM067479.1:28134033-28333594 GCA_034552555.1 Semaprochilodus insignis | reverse complement strand
CAAACCGGATGGAATAGCATGCCGCTGCAAGATGCTGTGGTAGCCATGCTGGTTCAGTATGCCTTCAATTTTGAATAAATCCCCAACAGTGTCACCAGCAAAGCACCCCCACACCATCACACCTCCTCCTCCATGCTTCACGGTGGGAACCAGGCATGTAGAGTCCATCCGTTCACCTTTTCTGCGTCGCACAAAGACACGGTGGTTGGAACCAAAGATCTCAAATTTGGACTCATCAGACCAAAGCACAGATTTCCACTGGTCTAATCTCCATTCCTTGTGTTCTTTAGCCCAAACAAGTCTCTTCTGCTTGTTGCCTGTCCTTAGCAGTGGTTTTCTAGCAGCTATTTTACCATGAAGGCCTGATGCACACAGTCTCCTCTTAACAGTTGTTCTAGAGATGTATCTGCTGCTAGAATCTGTGTGGCATTGACCTGGTCTCTAATCTGAGCTGCTGTTAACCTGCGATTTCTGAGGCTGGTGACTCGGATGAACTTATCCTCCGCAGCAGAGGTGACTCTTGGTCTTCCTTTCCTGGGGCGGTCCTCATGTGAGCCAGTTTCTTTGTAGCGCTTGATGGTTTTTGCGACTGCACTTGGGGACACTTTCAAAGTTTTCCCAATTTTTCCATCTTAAAGTAATGATGGCCACACGTTTTTCTTTACTTAGCTGCTTTTTTCTTGCCATAATACAAATTCTAACAGTCTATTCAGTAGGACTATCAGCTGTGTATCCACCTGACTTCTGCACAACACAACTGATGGTCCCAACCCCATTTATAAGGCAAGAAATCCCACTTATTAAACCTGACAGGGCACACCTGTGAAGTGAAAACCATTTCAGGTGACTACCTCTTGAAGCTCATCAAGAGAATGCCAAGAGTGTGCGAAGCAGTAATCAAAGCAAAAGGTGGCTACTTTGAAGAACCTAGAATATAAGACATATTTTCAGTTGTTTCACACTTTTTTGTTAAGTATATAATTCCACATGTGTTAATTCATAGTTTTGATCAGTGTGAATCTACAATTTTCATAGTCATGAAAATAAAGAAAACTCTTTGAATGAGAAGGTGTGTCCAAACTTTTGGTCTGTACTGTATATATATATATACACACTAGATATACACTATACACTGTATATATAGATATACACTAAGCTGGAAAAGTTAAACTCATAACAAAAATCATTGTTTTTGTGATGTCGCAAAACAACAATATACTTACAAACAGGGCTCAAGAGTTGGGACACTGAATTTAATTTATGTCTTTTTTTATTTATTACTTTCCAACCTACAGTATGCATCAAAAAATTGTAACACTTTACATTAAGTATTGAGATGTGTACTTAACATTAGTTGACCAGTGTTAATGTATTACTTCATGTTAACTAATGCATTGCATAATGTTAGTTTGTCAAAACTTAATGTAAAGTGTTACCAAAAAATTAATAACAAACAGCAATAAAAAGCGTTTTGTAAACTCAGAACAATCCCAGTATTTCAATGAAAAGGGTAGATAAGGAAAAAGAATTAAACAGCCTCTGTAGGACAACCATTAGTGCCTGTTTCTTTTATGTAGGTTAGCATTTAGTATTTATACTAGTATCTTGTTTTTGTGGCCCCTTTTTTTGGTTGAAAGCTTTACATCTTTTAGGCATGGAGTGTTTGAGTTTCTTTGAGGTAATGACAGTATGAGTCAGGTGGATGGTAGCTTTCAGGAGTAACGCTGGAGATCTCCTGTCTACTAAAACTGCAAGTTCTAAACATTATTCAGTTACACAGGCTATTGATTAGGACCTGATCAGACCCTTTCCCTCAACCCTGGACCTCTTTAGCTTCTTTTTCTCCCAGTCCTTGCTTCTATTTAGTACAACATTAAATTATAAATAGCAGAGCTCATTTGCATATATCAGTCTTAAATGCACAGTTCCAAGAACAGTCCATTCAAGTCTATAAAGTTAAGAGGCTGGAAAAAGAATAAGGTTCATAAAACTGCACAAATGTTATGTATAGGCATCAGGGGAAAAAAGTCATGTAAAAATTGGGATCTAGCAAAAAATGTGAACCATCTGGGGGTCTCTGATGACCAGAGTGAGCGTGAATAAAACCTGTGTGTTGATGATACCATTGTTATCCACACGATGGTGCTGTAGCCTTTCAGTGCAGATTTATAAACCTGCTCCTGAGCATTACACACATAGAAAGTGTTTATTAGCTGACGCGTTGATTCAAGTTTGCTGAGAACACACCTGCTGTAATATATCAGCTTTAATGTGCATTGCAAACCTTCTCCAATATATTTGGGAAGAATAATAAAATCCCAGGCTTATTATTCAGTAACTCCATAGACTACAATGCAGACTAGTTGCCAGTTTGTAACAGGGGGAGCTCAGACACAGAGAGGGGATCCATTTAGGTAGGATTTGTTCAAAAATGCCAAAAAACATGAAACACAAAAAATCCAAAGCTCAGAAGTTGACAAAAACCAAAACAGAAATCTCAAAAATCACTAAGCCCAGAAGTATCTCAAAAACTGACAAAAAGCCCAGAAGATTATTCAATATAACACAAAAAGGAAACACGATTATCAAGGTCTCACAACTGCAACCACTGGGACAGTCAACCATCTAGCAAATAATGCTCCACAAACACCTAGGGAAGGGAAGGCTTTTTAAAGGGAAGGATAATAAGCTGGGATAGGGAGCAGGTGAGAGTGGGCAGGTACGGGAGGGGCTAGGTGAAAGGGAACAGGAGCAAAAGTCATCAGAACTCAGACGAGTTCGACCTCTGGTGGCCAGCATGAGAAGTGTCCCGAGAGTGTACAGTTAGTCTTAGATCACATAATTCTGAAGTAAAACTTCAGATATGCTGCTGGGTCCTGGCCATTTCAGGGGTTGACATAATGTGCTATGCAATGATTTAGGTTAAAAATAAATAAATAAATAAATAAAACAAAACAAAAAACCTGGGGTGCCCAGGTGCCAAAGAAGTGAAACTTCTTCGTTCTTCCAGAAGGTTTTGTCACAATTAATTTATTTTTGGGATCAGTTTGTCGTAATGATACAGCTCCAAAGTGAGAGATGTGACCAACAGCAAAGCAGACCAAGTGTTGAACCAACATAACAGAATGAAATTAAACCCTCCAAAAAGAACTCTTGTAGCTGTCTGTGAATGGATAAAGAGGGACTGAGTAAATAGTAGATTAAATATTCAGGAAATTACAGACTCCATTGGAATTCTACGTAAATATGTGTAACTGAGGACATGGAGCTATGCCACATATGTTTATTGGAGTTATTCGTTCTCAGTCAGAAGTCTGACAAATGCAGTGCAGTTATTACTTTAGTGGATGAAAGTTTTGTACTATTAAAGTACTGTACTGTGTTAAACTCTTAGGCAAGTCCTGATAATTCTTTAGAACTACTTGTTTTGGGACAATAAATGAAAACGCAAATAAAAAAAACAAAAACACAAATACAGTCAAACGTTAAATAGAATTTCTTGTTTTCAGAAAAGTAATTAATACCTTCAATACAAGAATACTGAGATCAGGAGCACACCTGATTTACTGTAGGACTGATTAACTGAGGCAGATATTGGTATGTTAACTGGTAATACTGAACAGCTTTACATAATATCTTCATAAAATCTGAAGACTTTTACAAAAACTGTCAGGGGAAAGTAAAAGATAACGAAAGGCACCTGTTGTATGTGTTTTCCCTCAAGACTACACAAAAGTACCCTGAAAGATTTGCATAACCAGTAACATCACAGAAGTGGAACATTTTCAGATCTCAGAATTACTGATGCAGAAAACCACTCCTGAGCAGCACAGCAAAGTCAAAGTTAAACTAGAGCGAGCAGTTTAGATAGGGTATTGCTAGGTGGTTGCTATAGGATTCTAGGTGGTTGCTAGGTGTTGTTGAAAATGAACAGAACTCTAGGGGGGAACAAGGGACGACTAAACGACAAATAGAGGAGTGCGGGTCAGTATGTCTATGGATTAGAGTTTGGGGACCTTCTCCTTCTTTTCCCTATTCTTTTTTAATTAAAAAAAAGTATTTACAAAAAACAAACAAAAAAATGTCAGCTCAAATGGCTGTAAAGAAGCAAATCATTCCTGAACAGACTGAACATTCTGGAGTTGGAACAGTGTCAATATCTTGAAAGAAAGTGTACCAAGAAGAAGAAAAATAATATAGCATAGTGTTGTGATCACTAATTAAGGAGATCTTCATGTCATACATGCCTCAGTCAGTCCATTAGGTTTTAAGATCCTACATTTTAAAGTGGCTAGTGTGTAGTTACAGCATAACTGTTTTTATTATATCAGAATTTGCAACAAAAGTACGTTATTTCAGTGTTTTTATTCCACTATCTTACATTCACTGCTGTCAGAACAAAACCTTCTATTTCCATTTTTGTTGTTCTTCAGTTTTTTAACTAATCTGAAAATGCCTGCTGCTTTTCACATGTGCGTAAGTATCTTGATAATTAGACAAAAAGAAATGACCCAAAATTAAAACCGGACTTTTGGCTTTTGGTCCATTGACATTAGAACTAAAGTATGTTTTTCCTTCTCCTGTAAAGTTACCAGTTTGAAGATACAAGGTTTTGTTCCAACAGCAGCGATATACCTCATAAATTAATAATGCAGTTAATTTACTCAAGAATATGTAAAGAGATTCAGTTTAATTTGGTGGAAAAATCATCTTGAATTTAAAATAACAAGTCATATCTGCAAAAATCTTGAAAAAAATCTTGCGTTTTGTGTCATTATTCACTGATTTACATGAACGATTGTTGTTCAAATGTGCACATAACTACCACTGAAAGCTAAAATGTACATCAGCTAATTCCTCTGTGCTACATAATATGGATTGATGAAAGTTGAAAGAAGTTGCACAAGCTCTTTTATAGTTAGTGTAACTATAGCATAACTTCAGATATCAAGACACTACATTTAGGTAATGCTGCAGACACAACTTTGAGAGATCTCACTATGGCACAGGTTGTCGCATAAGTAAACTTCAAAAATAAATATAGAAACATAAAGAAGAAACCTGTTTTAGACCTGTTTTAGAACTGACATGTTACATGTGACTAGAGGGGTTTCTAATGGCTATAATAAAAAAATAATATAACAATAGAGTTTAAGCCCACAGAGCTGAGAGTATTTACATAGACTTTCACTTCCTCCTGCTTTAAAGCTCCACACACTGCTCTAAACACAGAGCTTTCAAACTGCTAATCCAGTCTACAACTACTGAACAATGTGCTCAACTTTTATCATCTCTCTCTTTCTCTTAACTCTCTGGACTCAGAGTAAGTTTACTTTACAGTCTGCTTTCTGTTTGTATAATGGAGACAAATGAGTTATAACTGTTAATGACTGTGTGTTAATCCAATATATAACTCCTGCATTACCTTCATGTATTAATATGTTTTACTATTGTTCTCAGCTTCTCTGGGCATCATCACAGTAGATCAGTCTCCTCCGGTCATCTCTGTCCAGCCTCATGACACAGTGAAGATTCTGTGTCGCGCTTCTCAGGACATTGGCAATGACATGAGTCTACATCAACTTAAACCTGGACAGGCTCCTAAACTGCTAATTTATTATAGTAGTAGCAGAATGTCTGGTACTCCTGACAGATTCAGTGGTACGTATTCAGGAGCTCTGACAACCTTCACCATCTCAGGCGTTCAGCTGGAGGATGAAGCTGAGTATCACTGTGCACACAGTGAAGAGCTTCCATTCACACAGTGAAATACGGCTATTCAAAAACCTCTGTGTCTTTCTCAGCTTGACAGGTCACTGGATAAGAGCCTGGTGCCATGTTAGTGAACTGTCCTTTGTTACCAGTTGCAGCACATCAAGAAGTAAAGACTCTATTGTTCAAATAATATTACAAAGAAAACTGTTATTATCATCAAGTTGCAAGTTTTGGACTCGCATATTGAAAACCAAACCAGCACCATTTCCTTTTTTAGAATAATAACCAAAGTAGGAATCTTTTACTTGATACATTTTTTCATCATTGTCTACATGATTATGAGTATCACATGGAATTCTATATTTTCATAATTCTTCCCATTGTAGATTCAGTCTCTAAATGCCCAAAGCTCATTATTTTTCATATATTCTTACAATCACATACATTATATAACCAAATGTTACAACCTTCACTGTCCATCATGGAGTTTTACCACACATGCGACTGTGGCTGTTGAATAGAAACTTTCCATGGATACTTTGACATATGTGCAGTAAGTGACTGATAAAGTCTCCAGGAAGGTTTTGTTTGTCTGTTGTTCTACTGTATTCTCACATACATGTACATTACATAATGAAAAATCTGAAAAGTCTTCAGTCATCAACGATTACCAAACCTTTTAATTTAGATTTTAATCATTTTATATTTTTATTTTTAGCATGTTTACTTATTACAGACATGATTTAACCCAGGCTTGGGCAAAATATTTAGAAAAGATGGTGATGGTTGAACATTGTCATAAATGTACAACCCCAATTCCAAAAAAGTTGGGATGCTGTGTGAAATGTAAATAAATGTAAATAAAAACCGAATACAATGATTTGCAAATCTCATAGACCTGTATTTTTCACCATAGAACATAGAACATATATTAGATGCTGAAAGTGGAAATTATTAACTCATTGAACAGCAACACATCTCAAACAAGTTGGGACAGGGGAAACAAAAGGCTGAAAAAAGTAAGTGGTACTAATACAAAACAGTTGGAGTAAGTCTCATGACTAGATATAAAAAGAGTATTTTAGAGAGGCAGAGTCTCTCAGAAGCAAAGAGGGGCAGAGGTTCACCAATCTGTGGAAAAACTACATCTAAAAATTGTGGAACAATTTCAGAAAAATGTTCCCCAGTGTAAAATTGCAAAGACTTTGAATATCCCACCATCTACAGTGCCTAAGATCATCAAAGGATTCAGAGAATCTGGAGAAATCCCTCTGCACAAAAGAGCAAGGGCCACAGTCATCCCTTGTTCCTCCCATAGAGTCCCAGTCATTTTTGGACCCACCTAAAGCCGGCTGTTTCCTTCGCCCAAGAGGCACGAAACTTCACATACACAATAAGGGCAGGTCCCCTAGCACTTATCCACAACCACACTGACCTGCACTCCTCTATCTGTCGTTTATTCATCCCTCGTTCCTCCCATAGAGCCCCATTCATTTTGGCCCCAAACCAACCACTACTTCGCTTGAGAGCCACAAAACCTCACATACACACTAAGGAAAGGTCCTCAAACACTAATCCACAGTCATACTGACCCACACTCGTTTACTCATCCCTCGTTCCTTACTTAGCAAGCTGCGCAACCATCCCGCGTTTCCTTCAGGAAATGCACTTTTCTAGTTCTAGCTAACACTCCTTATAGATAGCATCTCATGCTAATATAATCTATTCAGGGAAACTTTAGTGAACAACTTTTGTGTCTTCTTGATTGTTTGTCTGAGAGCATCTCTTACACCTTTACCACTTTACATTTTCACTTTAAAAGACAGCAAAACTAAATGTACAGTCCTCTTAAAACTAAATGTAAAACTCCCACACATGAAGATTGTGTCTGTTAGGAAAAGGCTGTTTTGATATTCACAGTCTAAATAATCTCATATATGTGCAATAAGTGAATGATAATTCCACCATGAAAGTTTTGTTTATCCCATTTTTTCCACAGTATTCTCATGTACACATATATTACATAAAAAATCACTAGTATTTTATCTTGTTATTTAATGCTATATCTTGTGAGGCTAGTCAAATACAAGTGATGTGTAACCCCCCAGAGCTGAGCTGAGTGCATCTGCTGAGAGTATTTACATATACTTTCATTTCCTTCTGCTTTAAAGCTCCACACACTGCTCTAAAAACCGAGCTTTCAAACTGCTAATCCAGTCTGCAACTACTGAACAATGTGCCCAACCTTTACCATCTCACTTTTTCTCTTAACTCTCTGGACTCAGAGTAAGTTTACTTTACAGTCTGCTTTCTGTTTGTATAACAGAGATAAAATGATTCACCTCCATCAACTATTTGTGCTTTCTTTAATATTCTGATTATAACTAACTTTTTTGCTTTCATATATTAATTTATTTTATCTTTACTCTCAGCTTCTCTTGGCATTATCACAGTAGATCAGTCTCCTCCGGTCATCTCCATCCAGCCTCAGGACACAGTGAAGATTCTGTGTCACGCTTCATAGGACATTGGCCATGACATGAGTCTACATCAGCTTAAATCTGGACACGCTACTAAACTGCTAGTTTATAGCGATAGCAGAATGTTTGGTACTCCTAATGTGTTTCTTAATAACAAAATCTTTTATCTGATACTGTTTCTAAATGTTTCACACATGATCATGAGTTTCACTTAGAATTACATTTTAAATTATTTTCATGATTCTTCACATATGAGTAGTCAGTCTCCCATAACCCACACCTCTTATTTTCACACATTCACATACATTATATGATCAAACATTCACAGACTTCACTGTCGGTCATCAAGTTTTTTACAGATGTGTTTTTGCCTGTTGCACAGAATCAGATTGTAGAAATGTTTCATGCCATATGTGCAGTAAGCAACTGATGAAGTCTTCAGGAAAGTTTTGTTTATGTCTTTTATTCTACAGTGCCCTCACATATGTGTACATTACGTAATGAAAAATCACCCATCTTCAGTTATCAGCTATCACCAGTCCTTTCCATTCTGATCTAAATCATTTCCACAAACCACACAGTCATAGTCAATCATGTTCACATGTTACAGACATGACTAAACCCAAGGTTGGGCAAAATACTGTGGAAAAGTAGTGATGACTGAATAATGCCATAGATGTATTCAGTAATCTACTCCATTACAATACTTAAAGAAGTAATACATTCAGAACTGCTTTTAGAATATATTCACATCTTGGTACCACACATTTTGGTAAGGCACAGGGGAAGACATTTTTAGTTCATTCATACTGCTCCTTGCTGTTGGCAGCTTAGAAACAGTTTTCTCCGTGTACTAATTGTTTTAGTACATGTCATAATAAAATATGTCTAACATTTTAATGAGGTTCTAAAAGTTTTCACCATCTGCTTCAGTGCAGTGCTGTTTCCACAAACCCCCAGTCAGGGGACCAGTACAACACCAGTATGCTCATCACTTGTAAACATGTTCACTATTGAGGGGATTATTAGTTTGGTCATCTTTTAAAAAAGCTCAACAACACTGAGATTAATAACTGGTCATCACCTTGATTTATCGGTCTACTCAGGTTGGTGTTTCTTTTGAGTAGTCTATGTTTTTATTTATTGGGTACATATTCTAATAGTATTCTAATTGTAGAACTAACTGTATTCTGAATCAATGGAGTTGTTTCTCGATTTAAGTCTTGTTTTTGGTTATTAAATTTTCTAAAATAGAATAATAATAGTGATTATTAAACCCACAGAGCTGAGCTGAGTGTATCGGCTGAGAGTATTTACATACACTTTCATTTCCTTCTGCTTTAAAGCTCCACACACTGCTCTAAACAACGAGCATTCAAACTGCTAATCCAGTCTACAACTACTGAACAGTGTGCCCAACATTTACCATCTCACTCTTTCTCCTAGCTCTCTGGACTCAGAGTAAGTTTACTTTACAGTCTGCTTTCTGTTTGTATAATAGGGATAACATTATTCAACTCTACTGACTATATGTGTTTTTTTAAAAATCAAATTATGATTATATATCTCCTGTATTACCTTCATGTATTGATTTATTCTACCTTTACTCTCAGCTTCTCTGGGCATCATCACAGTAGATCAGTCTCCTCCTGTCATCTCTGTTCAGCCTCACGACACTGTGAAGATTCTGTGCCAAGCTTCACGTGACATTGGCAATGACATGGAGTTATATCAGCTTAAACCTGGACAGGCTCCTAAACATCTGATACATGACAGTACCAGCAGAATGTCTGGTGTTCCTGACAGATTCAGTGGAACATATTCAGGAGCCCTGACAACCTTCACCATCTCAAGTGTTCAGCTGGAGGATGAAGCTGAGTATCACTGTGCACACAGTGAAGAGTATCCAGTCACACAGTGAAATAACGCTGTACAAAAACCTCTGTGTCTTTCTCAGCTTGACTGATCACTCGATAAGAGCCTGGTGCCATGTTAGCGAACTGTTTTTGGTTACTGATTATTAAAAAAGACTACATTATTTAAACTAACAGTTCTGTAAACAATTATTTATTATCTTTCCCCAGATGATAATTTTTTGACCCAGAGTTTAAAGTTTAAAGCCAACCAATTCCCTCTTCCACATTCTGTCTTACCTTTTTACAAATCTCCTTTGTCACACAGAATTAAAGTCTACAGAATTTTCATGGATGCTCCTACGTATGTGAAGTGATCCCCTGAAACCAGAATGTCTCATTTTTCATAAAGAGGAAAATGTTGGAAATGCACCCCCCCTTCACCGCTTAGTCCCATCTTATTTTCCATTTACACTACACTTAAACTTGGAGTTCAGCATTTATAAGATATGCATAAACATATGCATAGTGTGGGAAAATAAACTGGAACCGCAGTCAATTTCTGTTTGAAACACAAAAAAGAACAGAATGTAAATTTAAAGTATATGTCAAATTATTTCTAAAATATTACTAAAACATTATGTTTTATAATTAAATTTAGACCTCTATCAATTTAGTTGTTTATGTCTTAAGGGGGCCACACCCTCATTTTTAGCATTTTATATTTTCTTTTTGATGTTATTTAATGTAACTTATTGATGTTATTGATGTAACTTATAACATCTGTGTGATTTTATATGCCAAACATGTCCATGATTCATTTTACATGATATTCCAACCTCTCTTTATTCCCTAGAACAAATAGGCTGTTTTTGTTACTGTGCCTTGTTACTGTGCCTTGATCTAAGATAAATTAACTCTGTTCTGAATGGCTGTCTTGCATTGAGCCTTAATCAGAAAAGCAGTCAGGTCTAAAACACTCCTTTGGACAGTATGAGAGGAGGGTGCTAAACTGTTGTAGGTTGAATAGGTGGATACATGAAAATGAATTTGTTGTTGGGACATCATGTGGAAACACACATATCTAGACAAACCTAAGACTAACATTATTGAGGTTGCATTTCCCGCATATTTATCCTTTATAAAGATTCTCTGCAAAATTATATCTCCAAAACTGTATTTGCATTTGGTCCAGCATTCTTCAAAAGCAGAAACACTGTGATGATTCAACATAGAAGAAAATTGTGATTTTGACTTAAGAGAGTCTTTAGTATTTTTATTGAAGTATTATCTAAGTATTATATTGTTATTTAATGATGTATATAATGAAACCACTCAGTCTAAAAAATAGAATAATAATAGTGATTATTAAACCCACAGAGCTGAGCTGAGTGCATCTGCTGAGAGTATTTACATACACTTTCATTTCCTTCTGCTTTAAAGCTCCACACACTGCTCTAAACACCGAGCATTCAAACTACTAATCCAGTCTACAGCTACTGAACAATGTGCCCAACATTTAGCATCTCACTCGTTCTCTTAGCTCTCTGGACTCAGAGTAAGTTTACTTTACAGTCTGCTTTCTTTTTGTATAACATAGACAAATTAATTATTACTATTATTATTACTGTTAAGGTCTGTGTATTTATTTTAAATATATTTCACCTGCATTACATTCATATATTAATTTATTCTACCTTTACTCTCAGCTTCTCTGGGGATCATCACAGTAGATCAGTCTCCTCCGGTCATCTCTGTCCAGCCTCATGACACTGTGAAGATTCTTTGTCGAGCTTCACAGGACATTGGCAATGACATGGAGATATATCAGCTTAAACCTGGACAGGCTCCTAAATTGCTAATTTATGATGGTACCAGTAGAATGTCCGGTGTTCCTGACAGATTCAGTGGTACATATTCAGGAGCTCTGACCACCTTCACCATCTCAGGCGTTCGGCTGGAGGATGAAGCTGAGTATCACTGTGCCCACAGTGAAGAGCTTCCATTCACACAGTGAAATAACGCTGTACAAAAACCTCTGTCTGTGTGTTTCTCAGCTTGACTAATCACTCAATAAGAGCTTCCCATCTTGTCAGTAAAGTGCCCTTTACTATTCATCAAAAATGGGTTAAAATTACATTTTACAGAACATTTGCAGGTGCAACAATGTCCATTTATTTTGAAATTAAACCTTAAGTTCAGCATGTACAAGATATGCATAAGCTTATCTTCACTGTGCAAAGAAAAAAGGTGAGGGCAAAAACCTAATTTTAATGTAAGTCAATTTCTGTTGGTCCATTCATCAAGAGATTTTCACACAATGTAAACGGCAGCTGCTGTGTTCAACTGATGCATAAAAGTACCAGATGAGATACATGTTTTTCTTTGGACATTGAATAGTTATTATTCACTCTTTATTAATTATGAATAGTTAGGGGAAATAAATTGGAACAGCAGTCAGGTTTTTTTTGTAGCACAAAATAGAAAATCTTTCAGTAGTAGTGTCAATCTGGTGAAAGAAAATACAATAGAAAATAGCAACACAAGAAATGTTAATTCTGTTCATTATTTACATATTGTAAGTATATCAACTGCATAATTGCATTATCCACATTCATTTAATAGTTTACTATTATTGTTAGTGTGGATGTAACTCTACTGAGCTGTAAATCTCAAATAAATATACTAATTTCCACCAAGATGGCTAAAGTGGCTAATGTTGCCTAATTCTGGTTAACACACACTATAGATTGCATGTCACACTAATGCTAGCTAGCCAGTAAAACTCTTGTGAGCAATGTTGTGTTTTCATTATGTAAATCTGACCAGGTCATTTTTGAGGGCAATATGTCTGAGGTCTTGTTAAACTTTACACTTTCACTTTAAAAAAGAAAAAAAAATATTTTTTTCCTGTTAAAACTAAATATATCAGTCTCTCTGCACATGCAGATCGTAGCTGTTAGGGGGAAAAAACAGTTTCGATATTCACAGTCTAAATAATCTCATATACAGTATGCGCAGTAAGTGAATGATAATTCCACCAGGAAAGTTTGTTTCTCCCATTTTCCACAGTATTCTCACGTACAAGAACGTTACTTAAAATCACCAGTCTTTATAAGCATTTTGCCCATTTGCCCATTTAATTCAGATTTGAATAATTTCCATAAAGCCACACAGTGATCTACGGGAGAAGATTAGTGAACTTAGGCCTTTAAACATATTAAAACATTAGACAACAATAAATCATTTTAGGCACAACCACTAACAGTTAATGGGTAAGAATAATCAGGAATAATATGAGAGAAGACAAACACACATAAAACATTAAAAAAAAAACATTTCTAAGGATGAACTGTCCACGTTGGAGAAAATAATTTTTTCTAAAGCCACACCATCATTTTAGTACATTTCAATGTTACAACTAAACCCATAAGACCAGGAAAGCACCAGGTCCAGATGGTGTTTCTCCCTCCTGTCTGAAAGCCTGTGCTGACCAGCTGGCTCCAGTCTTCACTCAGATATTCAACAGATCACTGGAGCTGTGTGAGGTTCCCTCCTGCTTCAAACGCTCCACCATCATCCCGGTTTCCAAGAAAACCACTGGCACAGAACTGAATGACTACAGGCCAGTCACTCTGACATCTCTGGTCATGAAGTCATTTGAACGACTGGTGTTGGCCCACCTGAAGAACATCACAGGACACCTACTGGACCCCCTACAGTTTGCCTACCGTACAAACAGGTCAGTAGAGGATGCAGTCAACATGGGACTGCACTACATCCTCCAACATCTGGACTACCCTGGTACATACGTTAGGATCCTGTTTGTGGACTTCAGCTCGGCGTTCAACACGATCATCCCAGAAATCCTTTCTTCTAAGCTCTTCCAGCTCACTGTACCCCCTGCCCTATGTCAGTGGATCACCAGGTTCCTGACGGACAGGAAACAGCAGGTGTGCTTGGCGGGAGTCACTTCCAGTATATGGACTGTCAGCACTGGTGCTCCTCAAGGGTGTGTCCTCTTCCCAAAGTTGTATTCTCTCTACACTAATGACTGCACCTCTAAAGACCCATCTGTTAAACTCTTGAAGTTTGCAGATGACACTACTCTCATTGGACTCATCCAAGACGGTGACAAGTCTGCTTATCGGCGGGCGGTCGAACAGTTGGTTCTTTGGTGCAGTCAGAACAATCTAGAACTGAACACACTGAAGACTGTGGAGATGACTATAGACTTTAGGAGACACCTCTCAACACTAATCCTCAACTCTATCCTCAAAATGGTTCAGCATAGAATGTACTTTCTGCAGCTGCTGAGGAAGTTGGGTCTGCCACAGGAACTGCCAGTTCTCACATCGAATCAGTCCTATGCACATCCATCACGGTCTGGTTTGGAGCGGCTACAGTACAGGACCGGAACAGACTACAAAGGACCATAAAGACAGCTGCAAAGATCATTGGTGCTCCACTTTCCACCCTCCAAGACTTGTACTGTTCAAGAACCAGGAAACAGGCGGGGAACATCATCACAGATCCATCTCACCCTGGACACAACATATTTCAACTCCTCCCATCCGGCAGGCGCTACAGGACCCTGTACACCAAGACAACCAGACACAGGAACAGCTTCTTTCCTCAGGCCACCACCTTCATAAACAGCTGACCAGTCACATCATCTACTGGACCATAGTTTCATGCCAGATTATACACCACAGTCTCTTCCCCATACATGTACACTAATACTGTTGCATCTTAACACTACTACCTCTACCTCAACACTACTGCCTTATACTGTTTGTAAATAATGTGTAAACTGTATATTATTTGTAGTTTGTTTATTGCTTGTATAATGTGTATATTGTGAAAATTGTATATTGTAATTGTCTGTATTTATTGTGTATATGTGGAGTCATTGTGTATATTGTGGACTGTCAGTACTAGAGAGACACAAACTGCTGAATCCAAATTCCTTGTGTGTGTCAACATACTTGGCCAACAAACCTGATTCTGATTCTGAAATCTGTGCACTTTAATTATGGTAAAGTTCTGCAACATGATAGGCATGGTCATTTTCCCTGTATTTCATTTGAATTGTGTATCAGAATTCAGTCATAACTGAAGTAATGCCAGTGAGAGTAGTTTTGCTGTGTAATGCTCTTGACTCGTTTAAAGGTTAGGGTTAGGGTTAGGTCAGAACTACTGGCGTTCCCTGGTGATCAGAAATACAAATAGTTTGAACCTGATGAAAACATTGCTAAACCTATAAATCTCAAGATGTCAAGAGCATTACACAGCAAAACGTATCTCACTAACAATCACTTAAAGTTAATAAAACAGAGTATCCAGGAGTGAAGTGCATAAAGAAGTGTATCTAGACAGACCTAAAACTAAAACCCAACATTTCTTGTCCAAATATTTATTCCCCTTAAAGACACACTGCTAAATTGTATCCACTAAATTGTACTTACATTTGATCCAATGTTAACAAAATAGCAAGAACACTTGTTGTGAAGTATTTTATCTTGTTATTTAATGTTATATCTTGTGAGACCAGTCAAATACAAGTACAGTTTAAACCCACAGGGCTGAGCTAAGTGCATCTGCTGAGAATATTTACATACACTTTCATTTCCTTCTGCTTTAAAGCTCCACACACTGCTCTAAACACAGAGCATTCAAACTGCCAATCCAGTCTACAACTACTGAACAATGTGCTCAACATTTACCATCTCACTCTTTCTCCTAGTTCTCTGGACTCAGAGTAAGTTTACTTTACTTTACAGTCTGCCTTCTGTTTGTATAACAGAGGCAAATTGATTATTACTGTTAGGTATGACTGTATATTCAGTCTAAACATATTTCACCTGCATTACCTTCATATATTCATATGTTTTACTTTTATTCTCAGCTGCTCTGGGAATCATCACAGTAGATCAGTCTCCTCCGATCATCTCTGCCCAGCCTCATGACACAGTAAAGATTCTCTGTCGAGCATCACAGGATATTGGCAATGACATGGAGTTATATCAGCTTAAACCTGGACAGGCTCCTAAACAAATAATTCATGATAGCTCTGTCAGAGCATCCGGTATTCCTGAGAGATTTAGTGGTACATTGACAGGAGCCTTGACAACCTTCACCATCACCGGTGTTCAGCTGGAGGATGAAGCTGAGTATCACTGCCAGCAATCGGAGACACTGCCGCTCACACAGTGTTAAAACTGCATACAAAAACCCAGAATAGGTCTCTGATCGTACGCCTCCGCAGCATGTGCTGTGGCATCTATTTTAAAGAGACACTATCCTGTGATGCCCTATACTGTTCCTGGCATGACCCAGCATCTGGGTTTGCAGAGACCATAAAAAGGATGTGTTAGCAGACATACAAATGGTTGGAAAATATGAACAGACAAGGTTTTGTTAAGGTAAGAAACTATTTACAGACAAAAATATATGAATTGCTTATTCTTCATTGTATTCATCACTGGTTGTACACCACATACACACACAAAAAAAAACTTAATCTCATGTTGGGTAGGACACAAACCTATGTTTATACTCATCATTAAAAAAATAGTTGCATCCAGAAGGAAGTGTCAGATTGCAATATAAAGTTACCAGGTATAATGTATGAAGAAAAATTAAATGGGCAATATTTATTGAGCTACATATACAGAAGGAGTGTCTCTGGAGTGTGGCATGGAGTTGTAGAGGCTCCTCATAGTGTCCTGTGATAATCCATCCGATGCAACTTGAATTTTCGCACACAGTTCCTGCAGATTTTGCAATGGGGGTGGAGGTGGAGTGACACCAGACCTTTGTGTGACAACAAACCATTCATCTTAGCTCTGACCATGGTACCTCCACACACAAATTTGTCTCCACCAAGACAAAAGCGGGACTCATCACTGAAGATGACCCTCTGCCATTCCGAGTCACTCCATGACAGTCTGGCGTGACACTATTGCAGTCTTTGGCGACGTTGGCATGGTGTTAAGGACACTTGGCACTAACCGGATGTCTCATGGAGGGAATCGCTGCTCTCTGAATGTTCGCAATTGTGGTTGTTGAGTCAGTCAGGTACAGAAATAAGGCCTGTCCTTGCTTACGTCACATATGCAGCCAAGCTTGAAACTTGAATCATTCGCATGTCTCGCAATGTCAAACCAACCCACCAAGTTTCATTCCTGTCGGTTGATTCCTTCTGGGTGAAACTATTTGTGCAACTGTTCTTTTGATGATGAGAGTGTTATCAAAATAAAAGGAATCTTTAAATTAATCTTTAAAACTAAAAAAACTTTATTTGTATTTATCTATTTTCCTTCTGTTATTTTGTCTCTCACTTAAAGGAACACAGATACAGTAGGTATGAAGTCTTTAACAGATCGGTGAGTGAGTGAAGGTGAGGTTTTTGTATGACGGCTTTGCCTGGCTGAATCACTGTGGTACATGTTTGGTCAAGGCACCAAACTCATCGTGAAAAGTAAGTGTTTTTATATCTATCATGATTAAAGGAATGAAAATAATTGTTTTTATGGAGAAAAAAGTTATTAGATGGTAAATGTATGCAAGTAAAAGTAGTATTACTTGCTATATTTAATATTTATTTCATTTTGTATGTGTTTGAACAAAAAAAATACACCAGTCATTTTTATGGTATTAAGGGAATTTCTTGTTAATGTTTTATACATTCAAATGCACATGTACCAGAAAAAAATTGATATCAGTAAAAAAAAAAAAAGATCTGTGACATACAATTATGTTCAAAAGTTGGGGCAAATATTTATGTGCAAATAAACACTTCAGGCAAATAAACAAGAATTGTACAGTAATGCAAAATTACTGTTTCTTTGCCTGAATACTTTTTTGGCACATTTGGCATGTACAAACGTCATGGGGAAATGTAATACATTTGTTTCTCAATTATGTTAAATTGAGCAAATCCACAGAAATTAGCAGATTAAAATTAGCAGAAAACTGCTTTAAATTGTTTCTCTGTGCAGCATGTGTTAGCTTATTTTCACTTAGAAAACCGACAAAACTGTTTCATACAACTATGTAATAGACAAAGTGTTTGAGTTCTTTTTGGTTTAGATACAAAGGCTGATTGTTTTTATTTATGATAATTTTATGGTTTATTATGTTTTATTTATGCTATTTACAGGTTTTTATGTGTTATTTGTTAATTGTTGTTTAAATGTAATGTTAAAAAGATATAAACATTGCCACACTTATTGTTATGCTTTATCTTTTATTTAGTTTTATTATTGCATATGCTTTAACTGCTTTGTCCCCAGGTCGTTCTCTGTCCTCTCCGGTGGTCAGTCTGCTGTTGATGAATCCAGCTGTGCAGAAGCACTCCCCTCCTGATCAAGTCAGCATTGTCTGTGAGGTCAAGAACTTCTACCCTGATCATGCGACTGTGAGCTGGGGTGTGGATGGACAGGATGTCTCTGGAGACAAAAAGGATACCAAGATGGTCCGGAGCTCTGACGGGACATATAGCATGAGCAGCATTCTGTCTATGACCCGCTCTGCCTGGGAGACTGCAGAGGCTTTCACCTGCCAGGTTCAGCACGAGAGTCTGAAAACACCTGCCAGCCACAGTGTGACTAAGAGCCAGTGCAATGAGTGACCGCTGGAGCAGGTGTGATGGCACAGTAACGACTGAAACCTCCCACACCCTGCAGTCTCACTTCTGCTTTTCAGTTCATCTCTTACTTCTTTCACACTTTCATATCTTTCTGTGTCTCTTCTTGTTCACAACCCATCCCCACATTTACAAATTAGATATAAATTAAAAATAAATCAATAAATAAATAAATAAATACAGTCTTTGTTTTGAACAATGGTCTTTCTTCATACATTCAATTCATATAGTGAAATGTTTAATGTGGAACAATACACCATTATTTCCTTTTTGTTGATATTCTGAACTGAAGAAAATAAAAATCTCATATCTAAAACCTAACTGTGCCAGACTTTCTTTATTCAAAAACTTTTTTTATTTGTTTCTTTATGATAATGTATACCAGAGGTGCAAGAATTGGCTGATTTCAATGGCTGATTTTAATATATATTATACTCAAAGAACACAGTGTATGCTAAGTGACTATATATATAGCCTATACATATATAGATAGATATAGATATAGATATGCTCACAGCACAATGGGTCTTAGTGGCCTAACTTAAGAAACAAAACAAACACAGTTTACAAATGAGAAATGTCTTTTTCAGTTTCAGCATTTAAAAACTCACACGTTTCACATTAGACTTAGCACTGACTGCTAATTTTCTGCTGAGATAATAGCTTTTTATCCCAAAAACTTAATTCATTATCACCGCAAACCTGTAGGTAACAAGCACCTTCAATCTTTCATTTATCATCTAAACCGCTTACCGTTCACAGAAGGGGTCTGGAGCCTAAACCCAATTCTTGTCGTGCTTGATTCCGACCCTAAACCTATAAGTTAATACATTTAAGTAGAAATTACAAATAAAAATGTAAAGTCAAGGACTGGAGACATGGCATCCAACAGCTTGGTGACTTCCCTGTACTGACACACCAACTAAACCTTGTAATTAAAGGGCCTTATCCCACATTGTTATTTTATTTCTCTATTTGTATTTTCCTCTGATGCTCACTTATAATATATATGTGTTTAATGTACCAGACCAGTCAAAATTCATGTTTACATAGTCATTTTAACTCCTTTTTTATCTCTTAGAATTAAACAGGCTGTATTTGTCACACCATCTTTACAACAGATACCAATATAAATGAGCTCTGCTCTAATTGGCTGCCCATATGGTGGGGCTAAACTGCGGTAAGCAGTATAGCTGTATATATGTAAAAATAATCGTTTTCAACATAACACAAAAACAGTTAATTCAAAACAAGCTATTTTCACAGCATTGTTTCCACATATGGACTGTATGGACTGGGATTAATACTATGGTGTGAAACTTTACAATGTTTTCATACTATGTAAAACTCTTGTATTTCAAAAAAAACAACAGTATGTAAAATCAAGTGTGTTTGAACAGGGAAATCATCAAATTGTGTTGGACACATTACACTCTAGTGTTAATGTAAAAATCACAGCACAATGGGTACAAACAATAAAATATATTTTTCAGTTTCAGCACTTAAAAATTACAAAATGCTTCACATTAGACCTAGCAGCCACTGCTAAGTATCTGCTAAGATAATAGCTTTTTATCCCATAAACATAATTCATTAGATCATGGGCTTAATCCTCGACTGTCATTCCAAATGTGAGTCAGTAAGGATTTATCATTGCAAACATGTAGGCAACAAGCACCTGCAGTCCAGTGTTAACAATGTCCCACTGTCCAATGGCTAAAGCACTAAGTAGCATTCCAGCTGTGGTGCTTATGGTTCCTGCCCATGAGGACCACTGAACTGCTACAGCTGCAGCTGCTCCCAGCGACACACCAGCTGCCCCTAGAGCTCCCAGCAATGCCCCTGTCACACCACCAACCCCTAGAACTGCTGACGATGCTTCAACTATTGAAATAATGGCTACTGTTGACACAGATGCTCCTACTATGACTTTGTTCAGCACTTCTGGATCCAGTGGACCTCCAACAGAGGCACCCAAGCCAACCTGACACATTTTTGATACAAAGAACCCTGCGGCTATGGCCTCAAGCGAAGCTCTTTGTTCCATTCGAGCTGTGATGTTCTCCTTACTTAGCATATGTCCCGCCTTCAGCATTCTTAAAGACATCTCCATCGCCTCCTGCCCTGCATGCACAGTAAGTACAGCAATAGCGAACGTTGCAAACATACCTATGCAGCCAGTGAACATCCAGAAGTTCAAATGCATCGACCTCATTAACATAAAGGCCATGCAGAGCACAAGGGCTAAAAGGACCACAAAAACAAATCTGTAGTCTCCAAATCCAAAGATTCCAAAGCCAGCAGTCACAGCTGCAGTCACTGTCATTGGAATGCCAGAGAAAGCCAAAAATTCCACATATTTGGCTACGACTTTGGTGAGACGCTCTTGAATTGTCCTCTGCTGCACAGCCAGCTCTACTGCTTCCCTTCGTAGCTTCTCCATTTCCTCTCTTTCCTGCTGTTGGGCCCTCCAAGCAGTTCTGTAGTCTAGCCCATATTCTCCTCCGATACTTTGCTCTGTCTCAAAAGCAATGATCCTCTGTTCGATTTCCACTGTCACTTTCTCTCTCTGCTCAGCCTCCAGAGCAGCCAGCATCTTCTCCTCCTGCTCCTGAGCCTCAGCAGCGAGTCGCAGTATATCGCAGCACTCCCACTCTCTGCTTGTGAGCTGCACGATGACATGAATGAATGTTTTCATGACAGTGAAGATCCCCAGAGCCCAGAGCAGTGCCACAACTCCAGACCTAAGGATAAGTGTCTCTATAATGACTCCAAGTACTGCTCCACAGGACATGGTGCTCAGGGCTGCAGCCAACCCAGCTGCAATCCACATACAACCAGCTAAATCTGCCATTCCAGTCATGCGCCTCCTGAACCTCATGAGCAGCAGAGCAATCAATGCAGCCATAGCCACTCCTGCTACAGCTACTGTCATTGCTGTGGTGAGGGCAGTTGCTCCCAAGAGAGTCCCCAAACCCAGTGGACCCACAGTCTTCACTCCATCTGTGACTGGTTTCAGTAGGGAACCTGAGACGATCTCAGTCATGGCTTTGTTCACTGGGCTCACTGTGGCTCCTAATGCACATCCGCCTACTGCCCCCAGCACAAAGCCAACAGCTCCTTCCCTCACCTGGCTCTTGGTGTCTAGACAGAAGTCAAAAGAGGAATAAAAGGTCAAAATAATAACTGAATCATATATTTATAGCCCACAGCACCAAAAAAAAGAAACACAAACATTCTTTGTTGTTTTAAATAACTCTATTTGATGTGCTACGCAAGGATTGCTAACGTTTGAAAATATATCATTCGGTCCCCAGTCCACACATCCAGCCTAACAGTTCATTGTGGTTGTGGTGTCACAAGCATATGGATATTTAAATATCATCACTGTCCAAAGAAAAACATTACCAAAATAGGAACTTTACAGGAGAAAGCAAAACCTCTTGTTCATATATCCACCTATTTAGCAGACAGCAGTTTAACCCCACTCGCTCATACTGAAGTTGTAAGGAGCACTTCAGCCCGGACTGTTTTTTGAAACACAAGGCAGCCTATCAGAACACAGACTGCTTAAATAAATCAGTCTTAAAGGTACAGTAACAAAAACTGTATTTTATCTCCTTGTTTCCTTTAACCATTATCCTATTTATTTGCAAAATATGTATTTGATTTATTTTTCTTTCCTTTTTTTTTCATTAACTCATACATCCATTATGTTAAATGCATTGTCTTTTTGCCATTAACATTGTATTTATTGCACAGAGATTACTGAGAAGATCACTGAGGAGCTAAACTCTGCAGGGAGGAAATGTATTTGTTTAAGTAGGCCTATATATGTGTCTTTTCAAAAAGAAACTGTCGTTTCTAGTTTCAACTTTAAACAAACTTGCCCAAGGTCAGGGATTTCAGGGAAACATGCCCATCCTGTCTAACCTGTCACCATGCAACTGATGCTGCATTTGTACACAGACACAGACACACACACACACACACACACACACACACACACACACACACAATGTGCTAAAACAGTGAGTATGAGAAAGAAGAGGTCAGAGTAAGGTTACATTTGTTTTAACAGCTTGTGTATTCATGTAAACGGACAAGTTAAACACATCAAAAAATCCAGGAAAAATATGAACAGTTCTTAAAGAGAATTAAGTTGTGACATTCTGTGACAGAGCAGACCTTAAACTGTCAGCGAGTGAGTGGATTCTATAGCTTGTAGCACAGGGCTACTTTACACCACTACAACAGCATGTCCTTAATGGCTCTTATATACATTACATTCAAGTTGGGTCAGATGTGCAGGCTTCAGTTCTGTTTGGCAATGTCAGAGAACAGGCTGTATAATAAACAATAAGGCAAATCAATGAAAGGACAAGTAGTCATGACTTGAAAGGTACAGGCAAAATCCTGAAACATTTTAAAATGAAAGACATTTAAAATAAAGAAAAAGGCCCAGTCACAGCTATACACTCAGCGACTGGAGCCCACATCACATCCAACCCAAGACACACACAAGAGGTAGCAGAAATTCTATAAACAGCTTGAGGTTCTAAGAAAGATGACCTCTTATTATCTTCATGGTAAAGAGAAAACATTATTTATTGTGTCTTACTGTGCTGCGACGGTGCCATGGTGATTTAGGGAAGTGCTGCGTATTTCAGTGACTCCTTCCACCCAAGTGTGAAGACTGCGTCCCTCAGAGCGCTGCTCCAGCTGAGGCAGCAGCCGTCTCTCTGAGACACGGCTGAAAATGCTCCTGGCAAATGAGCTGATATGAACACACCCCATACCTGTTTTTCTTCTTTCATTGTAGTATTTGTACTTTACACATCACTGGGATCTTTGTTGTCTACCACTATCATGTTAACATGATACATGTTTTTTTTATTATTATTTATTTATTTATTTATTTATTTTGCAGATGTATTATAAGTCAAGTTGCTATAAAGCTTGAAGGAAGAGTTTCAAGCTCTGGATTCAAATACCAGTAATTAAGTAATTTCATGTTTTTCTTAAATTGTAGCACTCTTAGGACAGCATTTATTTTTTATTTTTTAAAATTAATTTTATTAATATTTAATATAACCATTACTACATCTATTGTAACCATGCCTACTTATATCACACAGTGCTGGCGTAATAATCCCAAGAGCGAGACTTTGTGGTTTAAAGGAGCTGTTTGTAAAATGGTACAACCTGTTGAATTCATCCTTCATCCTTCATTCTACCTTCACCTCACTCTTCAATTCTTCTTCATCCCTTTACTCACCAAGAGCGTCTCCAGCGCTGGAAAGCAGAACCAATGTTAACTATTGTTTTTGCTTGTATCTCACTTTTTTTGTTTCCTACCAGATATGGATTGTTGCCGGGAACGGGTGACGACAGTCATTTGCCAAGAGTTACATCTATTGTGTTCACTTTTCCTTACGTTGGCTACCAGGCATTAAATGATGTATTTTAAGCAGAACCTTTAAGATGATGTAGTGGGTTTTTTCTAGGTGGTGGATTGGCTCTGGGAGGAATTATATCTAGAACAGGATACAAGTTCAGAAGTTACTGTAAGGCTTTTATTAGAGATGTCCAATTTATGTTGGTGTTTTAGATTTATTTTAGTTAATAGATTTTTCCAGTGAGTAATGCTAATGTTATTTTTTGTTTTCCAATTCTTGAGTATAGTTTTCTTGGCAATGATTAGCGCCACAAACAAGATCCTAATGTTTTCTGGTGTTTAATTGGTTGATGATATGTCTCCTAAGAGACATAGAGGTGGTGAGAGCTGGATAGGACTGGCTAGTGCTTGAGATAAGAATATGATTACTTCCCGCCAGAACTGGTTAATGGGAGTGCAGTGAAGTTAGTTGTCAGTAGTATTTTGAATGCAGTGTGTACGGGTAGCAGATCTTGTGAATCCCATTTCATCCTATAAAAAACTGCAATTCATCCCATGAAAAAAAAAGAAAAAGAAAAAAAAAACATATCTTATTTTACACTCATAATTCTGAGGAACCTTCATATTTGTCTAAAATTCCCACTCGGAACGTTTGTCGCGAACGTATTTTCTTGTCGACCCTTATTCAGGTTACTCTTAAGCGTAGTGGAAGATGGCAGCCTCGGTGAAGAAGCCACATGTTGTTGTTGAAACTGAGACAGGTGACGATAAACTGTTTTATTGTGTAGTTCTTTTGGCTGTGTATGATTTATTTGCTTCAACATATTGTTGTTTTCGCTAAAACTGCACAGTACGCGTCTTTATCGTTTTGCCAGCCGCTGTGAGGGAAGTAGCAGCAGCAGATCGACTAGCTGTAACCAGTCTCTCTAGTTACTG
Source organism: Semaprochilodus insignis (assembly GCA_034552555.1). Classification (NCBI taxonomy): domain Eukaryota; kingdom Metazoa; phylum Chordata; class Actinopteri; order Characiformes; family Prochilodontidae; genus Semaprochilodus; species Semaprochilodus insignis. The sequence goes on along the minus strand of CM067479.1, from coordinate 28,308,562 downwards.
TAGTCCCTGTAAATTTGGAGAGACCACCCGGTTCCAGCTTTCAGTTATGACTAGTGTGAAATTTCTGTAGAATGTAATACAAGCTGCTCTATTTTACGGTTGGACTGTAAATCTATTGTCTTGGCGTCACTGTGTCTACTGTGAGATGTTAGTTTGCTAGCCGGATGCCAGCTAGCAATCTAATTTATTAAAATAAACCTAGTTAATGTAGACAGCTACAATATCCTCAAACCTTTATACGCAGTGGACAACAAATCCATGTAACCTATTGTCTTATTTAACTGAGTGTTTTTTCACATACATGTTCTCGTGCAATGTGTACGTAACTGTAGCCTTTTTGTGTTAGTATTACTAAATCTTTTTTTCTGCCTTAAGACTCAGAGGAAGATGATCTCACTAAGATCGAAGGCAGTGAAGACGAAAGTGAAGAAGGATCAGATGGTGAAGAGATTTATGGAGAGGAGGAGGCTGGTGGTGGGAGTGATGGTGAAGAAGCAGAGGATGAAGAGGAGCAGAATGGAGACATGGAAGAAAACCCCAATGCTGCTTGGGCAGATGCCATGGCCAAAATCCTGGGGAAGAAAACACCAGATGACAAGCCCTGCATCCTGCTGAAGAACAAACAACTAGACAAACTCACTGAAAAGGAGAGGAAGGAGAAGATTGAGAAAAAGAAGCAGGTAAAGTTTAAAACCGGTAACTAGCTCTAATAAGCATTGGGCCAGTAATGTATGCTTAGACAACAACAGGTAGCTAACATATTTCTATGTCATCTTTTGCTATGATATTGATCCAGACCTCTTTCAAAAATGATTCCCTGTAATACTGCTCAGTTAAATATGCAATATCTCCGTATCCAGGATGAGGCTGATTACAGCAACATAAAGTATGATGTCATCTCTATTCAAACCAAGTCAGTGGCTGTATATTTTAATTCATGACATTCACAGTTTTGTTTGTTTTGATTGACAGGCAGATAAAAAGAGGGTATGGGAAATGATGTGTCGGGTAAAGCCAGATGTTGTACAGGACAAAGAAAAGGAGAGAAATCTACAGAGAACTGCTACCAGGTATGTAAACGTTCTGTATTTCAATGGCTTTTCTAGAATGGTGAATTGTTACATGATTATTTACAGTAGATTTAAGTAGTGACCAGTCTAGCAGTGAGTAGTGCCTTAGGAATGGAAGCTCTAATGTAGCTATTTGTAATATTGTAATAAGTCTAGTGGAGATGGCAGTCATAAATCTCATACCCAATTTGTATCCAGACTTGCTCACCAATGAAGTACCTGAACTATATGGTCAACAGACCCCCTCTGATCAGTAGGTTGGGCTGTTTAGCTACACTCGTGGCTAACGGATCCATAAAATAAAGCATGCACCCTTGAATTCTTTAGACATTAGTAGTAGATTGTGTCATACTGAATAGTTTATACTGAGCTCAGTGACTTTCAGCGTGGGCTGTCACAGGATGCCATGTCATGCAACTTTTCTCAGTCTGCCTTAGATTGCCTGAGGGCTGAAGCACACAGCATGCAACAGTTGTCTGTCCTTAGGAAGCTTCCTGCCTGAATGCACTGTGCTAACTGTAAAGTTTGATGGTCACTGACAGCAGTTAGGGGCATGCCCTTGTCCATATGCACAGCAAGGTCCATAAACAAATGCTTGGTTTAAACTTGATTTTTAATGAAACACACTGGACACACTGGAATAATGGAGATGATTGTGCTAAGAATGTAAAGAATTTAATTGCATTTGTTTCTTCCGTCCTCTGCTCAGAGGTGTAGTGCAGTTATTCAATGCAGTGCGAAAACACCAGCAGAATGTGGATGAAAAGATGAAGGAAGTTGGTGGGTCTGAAAGGAAGAAGGCAAAGGTCCTCTCCTCGGTGTCGAAAAAAGACTTTATTGATATACTGCGAGGGACAGCGGGGGCCGTCATACCCACCATTAAAAAAGAAGAATCTGTGGTAAGTGTGCACTTAATGTTCACACAAGTCTTCATAGTGATGATGCTAAATCCCTTTTTTGTGCAATTGTTATTTTGTGAGGAGGGCAGGCAATACCTTCCTTTTTAAAACTATGATCAAGCTCTTTATCATTGACATCATGCTAGTCATTCACACGTCTGCATAGCTGTTGCCAAAAGGTAAGAACTTCAGTGAAACATGCCATAAATCATAATTACCTTTATTCGGTAGTTTAATGCCATGAAAATGCATGATAATATGGACCTTGTGCCAACATAAGAGAAATTGTCATGCAAATATTATTTTTTCACTTTGTCTGGACCTTGATAGTCTTACTGGTCATCTCCCAGCATGGCATCATGCTACAAATTCCACAACCACACCACTGTGGCATTTCTTAAAATGGTGTCGGTTCTGCTGTATCAGTTTGACCCTGAAAGTCAGGTATAAGAAAATGGTAGTTTCAGGCGGCTGAGAAGTGGTTTCTCCTTCTGGCATGTACTTTGGGCTTTATAATTTTGTAAACCATTTGCATGCACAAAAAGTAACATAACACATTGAAAAAAACATAAAACCTTAATAGGGCAGTTTTATATTAGTGCTTAACATAACTGTTAACCAGTATATTTCCTCTGTCGTCTTCTGGCATAGATATCCTAATAGGGAGTTCAGTATTTGAAAACCTGTAATGGTCACCGGAGTGCTTGCATACCTGTGCACATCCCTGATTTGAAAACATCAACCAGCCTAATGGAGCTGTTTTATTTTTCTGTCCGGTGTTCTTGTTATTATCATAATACAAGTAGGGATAGAGCAAATGATCTGTAGCTCCAACATGTCTGGTCTCACTGAAAAGTCTTGACTAGAGTTGCAATATCTCCATGGGGAATTGTCAGAACAAGATACATGATTCATATTTGACTCCCCTCCAGATTCTTAATGGCTTTGAGTGAATTTGGTTTCACATGAGCTCAAACATGTATACTCTCTCTCTCCCATGCACAGATGTCTCCATGTCGTTGACCTTAGTCATTATTTTTTTCTTTTTGGAATGCACTGTCAAGTAGTAGCATTAATCTTTATATACTTATTTTAGTCTGATGCACCATGAATCTGTGCAAAAAAAGTCTGTGAGGCACCCTGGAAAACTGCTTCTATTGTAAAATCAGTTATGATTATCTGTAACAAATGTTTGAGGAAAAACGACTGGTATAGTACTTTTTCCTTTCAGGTATATCCTGCTTTTTTCCACATGGTGGCACTGTTTGCCTTAAATGTAGTTCTACTTGTTTTTCCTTATGATAAGACTTGAAGGATTTCACCAGTGTCATTTACCCTAATCTCTAAACTAACTTTGAGCTATTTCTTTGTACTTTGTAAAAGAACATCACTTACTAGAGAAACCAACAGGAAGTCAGTCAGTTGACTTATTTTCTAAGTAGCACTGAGTTATGTCTTAATCCATTGCATTGTAGAGATGCGACAGATTGATAGATAGAGAATAGAGAAATTGTTGTAGTGTTGCTTTGTGATGTTGACTCAATAGTTCTGTTTCTGCCTTACAGCCAGAGGAGCCAAAAGGTGAGAAGCCAGCATGGAGTGTCCTAAGGGATGATTTCATGATGGGTGCATCCATGAAGGACTGGGACAAGGCGAGTGATGAAGAGCATGAAGGAGAGAAGATTGGACCTACAGGGGATTTTAACAGTGACTCTGACTAAGCTGAGCGTGAAGCTGTACTGTTTACCCAGCATAAAAGTGTGTACTGCGTGTCTCTCCTGAGAGCTGGATGGAGCAGAATTCACAGACCCTGCACTCGGGCAAAAGACTCTTACCCAGATTGCATTGTGTTTTGCCCATAGGAGACTGGATTGGGGGAAATTCCAAGGTATCCGATGCTGTTCCTGGACATCATCCCCCTATTCTTTTCTGGCTCTTCAATGGATTGTCATAGCTTCCCAGCAAATTCCATAAATTACCAAGCACTGTTGTGCCTAGGTGCTGTGTATATAGAATTTTTTTTGAATACATATAAACCCTCATTATTAAGTTAATTTCTTTATATAGGTTGTTGGTGTTTTTTAGTTTCTGTTGTAATCAAGGGCACAGCAATCAGTTTTGGCTTCCGGTGCATATAATGTACATTTTCTGGTACACTTATTTTAACCTTAATGATATACTTATGAGGGCACTGACATAACATTTTTGGTCTGTGAATACATACACACCATGCTTTAGATAGAAGTAACTGCGAATGTTTATGCAGTTTTCATTGCAGCCCAGGTAACAGAATGTACACAGCACTGAAGTTTTTTTTCTTGATTTACCTTGATTTAAACTGTACTAACTAGTTCCCATACCCTTCATCAGTCGTCTACTCAGAATAGGATAAACATTAAGCTTGGCACCTGTAGAAGCTTATTTCAACTCCCTTGGGTCAGCATGCCTATGCCCAGTTGCTCAGAGGCAACTTGGCCAGTAGATGCTTTGGTACATTTTGCACAGGTTAAGCTTGAATAAACATTTGTTGTGCTTCTAAAATTTACTTCTATGCATAAAATTGGCCTTTGTTTCATTTGTGGTTTGCTTCGTTGTGTTTTAAGTGTTGCCACAAGGTGATGCTGTTGCTAAACTCTAGTGAACTGATAAGGTGAGGTATGAATGACAGCGTGGTCAGGTCAGTTTGTGCCTATATGCACTGAGTGGCATTTCAGGATAGTAGATAAACACTGATTAAACATTACGTTTCTGGGGAATCTACTGTATTGAATAAGTTATAGTTTTATGAAATGTGCTTCATATACAGTTCATATTTATAAATACAAAGCTGTGCATGTCCGTGTCCCTTTGGTATGGGCCTGTGTGCGTGTCCGTCCATCTGTCCGTCCGTCCTTTTGAGGAGCAGCCATGTAGGAATGGCAGTTTTGCTGACTGCTCTTTTTTTCCACCCTTTTACTCTTTCTCATCTTCGGTGTGGCTCTGTTCACACACTGAATGGAAATATTTGCCCAGCACCTTATTGCTCAGAGAGGGCAACGGAACTGCGTTTCAGCCGACCTGTCTCACCACGTAAAGCACCCATCCGTCACGGCAACACTGCGCCTTTTCACTGAGGAATGCCAGTCTCCTCCTGGCTTTGTTGACACTTGGCCTTAGACTATGTCCTTGTTGCCTTTCTGCATGCTTTCTCTCTCCAGCTCATCTCCCTGGCCTAAGCAGGAGCCTATCTGAATTAAAGCAACTCACCTGTGTGGGTCATGGTGGGTTCTTTAGAGAAAGAGCAGGTGCCTGAGCCAGTGCACTTAGCGTAGCACTCTCTTGACACAGTGTTTAATATGGAAACACCCCGTCCACTCATACACACGTGCGATTAAAGGCTTCTTTCCGCTGCACATCTGTCTGAGTGGGTACTGATTTAGTGACCACATCTGGTTTACACCAGGGGACTGACCGGTCAGTGCAATTCTGGCTGCCCACTATAGCTGATCGATTGTTGGGTTGTGGGCTGGGAGATTTGGGTTGGGGGAGCAGAGGATCGCTTTGGCAAATGATGAAAAACTTAAATGGGACTGTCTCTGGAGTACAAGTGTAAATCAAACCTCTGCTGTGGGTTATAGGATTCTGTAGGGCAGGAGCAGAAATGCCTCAGTGCCTCAACTACATAAAACAAAGCAACACAATCAGGCTGCTTATTTATAGGAGGTTTGGATTCTCATACATACTGAGCCATAAATGAACAAGCCTAGGAATCCTCTTTCTCCATGTCACAAGACTAGTATTAAATTTCTCACTAGGATATTAAGCTGCTGGCAGTCAGAGCTGTGATGAATAACCAATCATAAAGTTTGCTCTCCTATGAATAATGAACTTCACATGTATAAGAGAGAAAAACACTATAATGTGTGAAGTCCCCTGAGCACTGTGGAGTAATTAAAAATACAAGTGTGGTTGATCAGCCAAGACACGTTTGGTATCTGAAGTTTTCTTCATTTATTTTGCACTGAAGAATAAGACTATGCCTTCATCCATAACTTTACCCTGCCAAATAACATCATACTAACTGCACAGCTACTTAATCACACCCTTACCTCAAATCACATCAAACTGTTAAGTCACGTTTTATGTGGTTGCTGATGCTATCATGTCATGCAGTGTCAGAAACCACAAGCAAGTCTATATGAGATTACTTGTAACTGGCAGGTTTTGAGGCAAGTGCATGAAGTATATGATGCAATTTATACACTTCTGGTGTGTGTGGCTATATCACCAATCATTATTTTTGGATGATTTGTTGTTTTGCCTAAATATTAAGTGTCTCTAAGTCTAAACACATGCTGCTTTACTCAATACAATTGTTTTTACTCCTAAAAGGATTAATCTCAAAGACAGTAAGACTTTGATGTTTTCTCTTGCTGATCAAGTGAAATTCAATGCATTTGAATTAGATTTTATTAAAGGAGCAATTTGTGAGATGTTGCAACCTCTGGAATTTAAACTCCAAATGATAGGGGCAACATATCACCAGAAAATACACTCCCCTCTTCAGCTCTTACCAGTTTAGAAGTATAAAGTTCAGCATCAACCTTCATTCCTTTACTCACCAAGTGCATCTCCAGCAACGCCAGTGTTAACTCTTGTGTTGCTTCTATTTATATAACTTATTTTGTTTGCTGCCTAAATGTAGTTTCTCCTTGGTCTCCTTGATATCTACTTAAGTAGATATCTCTGCAACACAATGCATAGACATCTTTGACATACTGTCAGAACTTGTATTTCTGTTGATAATCTTACAAAACATCTTACATATTGTTCCTTTAAAACATCCACCCAAATGTTTAAACGTGTAAATGTGTAAACTGAAACTGCCCACAACTTGTCTGTGTTACCTGGTACTGCCAATCAGCCATGGCATCACACACCACGGAACAGAGAATTGTTTTTTCCTAAAAACATGTAAGGGCTGTGTATTTCCTCTCAAGTATGTATTTGGCACCACACTTTTTAACAGTACCCATACATTCACTTGGGTGCAGTTTCTCCATCCAACCTCGTAAAAACAGTGAAACAAATAAAGAACTAAACGTTGAACACCAGACACGTTTCGACTGATCAGCTACATTCGAGGTGAGGAGATTGGCTGTATTTGACTTTTTATTCAAACTTTGCATTTACCGTCTCTTCAGTACGTTTCATCCTGCCGGCGTTAGGACCCTGTGGCAGTTGTTAGGCGCGCTCCGTTGCCGTGTGTGTCCGGGCGCACGGCGCTGCGGTATTTACACTGAGTCGCTGTGTGACCGTGGGCTGCAGTAGTGCTCCGCTCTGATCGGGATGACCACAACCTCAGGCTGAAAAAGCGCGAGAGAGCACGTGGTGAGGCTCGTCCTGTATAAATCTCTCTGCCGCTCTGTCTGTGCTTGTGCGTGAGGGTGAGCGTGAGTGTGTGTACACCGCCGGCCTTCAGGAGATGCGAGTGTGTGCTGGCGCGCTTCAGCACGGACGAGCTGCGAGTCTCGCGTTTGGCTTTTCGGCTCGAGGCGATGGAGAGGCGCGTTAACGGCCGCGCGCGCTGAACGGACACCGAGGCACCACTTCTAGTCCTCGTTTGCTCTCCCGTGTTTTTTTTAATCTTTTTTATTTTGTCTCTTTTTTTGTTATTCATCGTCCCAGACGTACGCGCACTTCGACCGTCCGGGTTTTTACCGCTCTGACCGGGACACGCGAGCCTCCGCGGACGGGTCCGCGCGCCTATCTTTGTGTTTGTTTGTGTGTATGTGTGCGTGCGTGTGTGTTTATGTATGTGTGCCCGCAATGCCCGGCGGCGGCGCGTGAGGTTGGGTTCATGGCCACGAGCGGGACGGTTATAAACGCGCGCTGCGTGGAATGAGCTGTCAGTGTCCAGCAGAGCGGACTCCTTCATCATCCTCATTGTCACTGCGTTCTCGCGGACTGGATGTCCCGGAGCGAACTGATCCCAGGGGTAGCCGTTGAACGTTTCAGACACATTTAACCCTCCATAACCCTCCAAACTCTGCCCGTCCGCAATGCGCTTCTCCTCTCCGCTGACCGCAGCGCGCGCGTCCCATCTCCTCTAACGCGACCTTCTGCGAGACTCTTTCCGTTTTAGCTCTTGAAAACTGTCTAGGCCGGTGCGAGTTGGGTACGGGGAACGGGGAAAGACAGCGAGGCGGGAAAGACGCGTTTGGACCCCCACACCCCATCATGAACGTGTACGTGCTGACCCTGCTGCTCGCGCTGGAGCTGGCGCCCGCGGCGCGCGGCCTATCCACGTGCAGCACGCTCGACATGGATCAGTTCATGAAGAAGCGCATCGAGGCCATTCGCGGGCAGATCCTCAGCAAGCTCAAGCTGACCAGCCCGCCCGAGGAGTACCCGGAGCCCGAGGACGTGTCCCGGGACATCATCGCCATCTACAACAGCACGCGCGACCTGCTGCAGGAGAAGGCGAACGAGCGCGCGGCCACGTGCGAGCGCCAGCGCAGCGAGGAGGAGTACTATGCCAAGGAGGTGCACAAGATCGACATGCACCCCATCTACCCCGCAGAGAGTAAGTACCTCAGGGCCGCATGCTTATAAATGTCTTTTTTATGTATTCTGAAAGCTGTGGCACCCAATTACGCGCTGGTTGTGCGCACTCGCCTTTTGTTTACCCCGATATTCCAGGGATTTAGGGTACATATGTGTCTTCATACATATTTGCCAGTGGTATAAAAGAGTCAAAACATTGCTTTAGGGACTATAAACGAGCTTGGGAGTGCTAAAACTAGATCTCAGGCTGATCAGGTAGGAATATGGAATGCGCGGATGCGGGTTGAACTTCATGCGTTAAGCTCTGGAGAGGTACCCTACAGTCCCTGGCCGCCTGTCGAAGTCTTTAAGGGCACGCTTCTACCCCCAGGCAGCTCTGGTAAAGGATATTTTGAGGGTGCGCGTGGCCCTGCGCGTGTCTGTGAGCGCACTATCTAATGTCTGATTGGGGCACGCGAGGAGTTTCAGAGACTTAAATGTCTTCATGCACTTCTTAGTTCAGCCCTTCAGACTGCTGTTAGCAGTGGTATGCATGCATTTTCATAGCTGAGATTCTAGCACGTTACTCTATTTTGGTTGGAAAAGCAATCCAGATAGAGAGAGAGAGAGGGAGAGGGAGAGGGAGAGAGAGTTTAGTTCTGGCCCCTGTGATAGGCCACTTTCATGTGTTGGATTAACCAAACCTTTTTACACTGGTCATTTCCACAACAATGTTTCAGTAAGTAAGACCTACTTATTTCATTAGATCCCCCCTCTCCACCCCCCTCATGTGCTGGAATAATAAGCCACTGTGCACCTACACAGGCCTACTGTGCACATTCATGTTTTCAGAGTCAGAGCTGTGTAAGCATAATAATAATATTGAATGCCCTTATTGTGCCATAAATTTTGAAATTGTTTTCCTCTCACAGATCAAATGTGAGTACATGGCATGAAGGAAAAATAAATTAGGCGATATTTTATATGCCCTGAGGTATATTTTGCATTAAATATTATCCTTGGCCCTGCCCGTTGTGTAAATACCCAATATATGAATAGATTTGGCTCAGTGCCAGCCCCAGTCTGGAAGGCGTTTGTGGGGGTATAAATAATACTGAGTCAACACACGGAGAGAAGAGGCGGATTATTTTAGGACTCGTCTTTATTCATCTGTAACTGCGAGCCTGCTGATCGGGGAAGAGGTGATTGTGAAAGAGGAGGCAGAGATCACGTTCATGGAGGAGAAGCGTGGTTTGTTTTTCTCAGTTGAGAACAAGTGCCTGTGTCTGGTCTCCTGTGCGTAGATTAGATGTTTGCCAGCTCACTTATTCACACACACATACAGTCTCTCTCTCTCTGTCTCACACACACACACACACATAAATGCAGAGGGTATCAGCCTTATTTGGTTGGGCGCCAGGAAGTCCTCACAGGCAGCACTGCAGGGCACAACGGCACTGGAAGCCACACAAAAATGCAGAGAGAGAGAGAGAGAGAGAGAGAGAGAGCGCGTAAGTAAGTGGGGCTCAGCCAGAGACAGAGAGCTGGCAGCGTCCACGTTAAAACACTATTTAAACTAGAGTGCAGCAGCGTGCATATACGCTGCACTGTGCTCCACTATGCCACATGCTCCATGGAAAATTCCAGCCGGAGAGACGCACTGTTGCTGGGGTGTGGAGCACTAGTCACCAGAGAGGCTTTCCCTGCCCTGCACCCCTCTCCCCCTTCACACCCTTTCCTTCTGCCCAGTCCTCGCCCAGTCCACTCTGCCCCACACCCTCCCCCACCTCCACTCAGTGCACCTCCTCTCTAGGCTCTAATGCACACTTACATGTAGCACTGATGATTGGTGAAATACTATCAGTACAACATTGAGAAAGAAAGAAAATTTTAGTTCAGTAAATATATAAAACTGTATTGTCAGTATGTCCCTCAGGTAATTCATCTGCTGTATTCCATCTGCCAATGATCTATCTATATCTATTTTGGCTGCACTGTTGTATAGGCTACAGTTACAGGACAAGGACAGTAGCCTCTTCCTTTCTATCTAGTGGCCATTCTGCCAAGTTTTCAGTGAATATAATCAAATAATACATATTTACGATAACTCTGTTATCAGATTAACTAAAGATGCTTTTCCACCATAGTATGGTTTGACGCTACTCACTTTTGATACTAGCTACTTGATTTGCCACTGCAGATATAGCACCCCCTCCATGTAGCTTGCCATTAGAGTGATGCTGCATGAAACTGCCCCAACGTAAAGGAGAGAAATTTAGTTCAGAAGAAGCCAGACAAGAGACTTTTATAAACACAGGAGAGTCTGGGAAATGCTACAGAGCTCAGACAAGAAGATGATTCTGGCGACACAAGCAGGTACACTAACCTGGCAGCTAGCGTTAGCATATGTGCTCAGTCTGAACAATTCTTTCTGGCCTAAAAGTCTGCAGTGTTTTCACAGCACTGTTTGGTATGGGCTCGGCTCGCTTGGAACCTTGAAGATGAAGGTAATACCAAGAATAGTACCAGGCACTAGATTTCCTTAATGGAAAACCAAGCAAGTTAAGCAGAATCAAACCAAACTGAGCTGAGCTAGTGCCATGCTGTGGAAAAGCAGCTCAAAAAACTGCTTGTCAAGAGCCATGATTCTTTGTAGAGCTGCTAGCTTTCTCAACATCAATAAACCAGGAACCAACGGCTATATTAAAAACAGCATTTAAACAATTTAAATATTGATATGCTTGCTCACCAAGCAAAATAACAACCCAGTTTGCTTTACTAAATCATGCACTTCTCCATTCACCATCAGCATAGCTGAAGGAAAAATGTTTAACTAAAGGAACCATTACCCATTATGAAAAGGGGTTAATTCTTTGCTATTTGTTTTAAAATATTCATATTGTCTGGAAGCTGTATTGAATCTGAAAGTATGTGTATCAATACAACCCCAGCACAGACACTCTTTTATCTGTGTGTGTGAAGGACACAGAGAAAGAAAGCGAGAAAGATTTCCAAAGGCAGCTGTTTTCATCTTTTATTAGGAATATTTACATTAGTATTTATCTATGGCATTTTGAATGTTGTGCTCTATTAGTAAGCATACTGTGCTGCTGTATCAGCGGTTCTGCATCTACCTAGCATATATTGGATATATGATTTGATATATGATTTAATCTGTCACATATTTTAGGCATAAATAGCAGAGTTCACAAACAGTAGTGCCCTGTAGAAACAGGGGTGCCCTTTGTATCTCTTTACATGTGGGATAAACTTAGTCAGATTTATTGTTTCCTTTGCATATGCTGATTAAATGTCCATACAAGCATACATGCATGCTAGCATCCTATAGCTCTGTCCACATGTTAGTAAATATATGTGTCTTGCAACCATGTATAGAGCTCCCTCATCTGCTATGTGTAGATGAACACAAGGGGTCTACTGTATTAGTAAGCGAACTCGGGGTTTGGAAATGTTTTAAGTTGCAGTCGTTTTATGGAGCTTGTGTGTTTGAGCTTGAATGATTTGTTATGATATCTCCTGTTAAAAAGCTGTTGAAGTGTGTTTTTCACTTTAAATGTTTGCCCTGTACGGTCAGCAGGGTGAACATTCTGCATTATTTAATATTGACTAAGAAAATGTAAATGTGGGTCAATGTTTGAATATGATCATTTAAGTTTACAACTTGTTTTAGTAAAGAGGCAGAAGGAGGCTCTTGAATGCATTGTGAGCTGTCAAGAAGACATCCATGCAATTGCAAAAAACTACTTGAACCACTTAGTGAGCACAAAAGGCTGACATTTTTGTGGTTGTGCTAAGTAGTTTTCAAATTGTTCAATAACTCAAGTTTGAATCCTAATCAAAAGCACTTTAACAGAGTTTTATAAGGTCAACAATTAGCTCAATAAAAACTTAAGCATAAGGCTCTAATTATAAGCTCAGGTAAACAGAAACCATATGTTGTAATCAGAAATTATTCACTGCTCTGCTGAATTACACCTATTGCATCTACTTCTCTGCACATAAAATCTAATTTCAGTAAGTTATTTTAATTGTTAACCATGTTCAGTTCAAATGTGCTTTCAGATCTAATTAGCCTGAGGACTATAGGTGCTAGTACAAAATGCTAAATAAAGGAATATTCCTGTATATCCAGCTCAGTAGTTGTAAAGGCCCCAGTTATGAACTTTCAAGATGAATGGAAAGTGAAAAGCTTTATTCATCTGTTTATATATGGCATGATGCCACATATTTTCTGACAATGTTTCTTTAAACAGTAATAAATTAGCTATTTTTAATTGAAGTACTCATCTAAAAGTAGACTTTGATGCTCAAACTACTCTACTCTACCACCTCACAAGAACTTAACTGATATTCATTCATTTTTCCCTCCCATATCCGATTCCACCATTTTCTGTTAATATTAGGCCAGAATTTCAGCCTGTCAGATCACTGCGATCTCCAGTTTCCCTTTATCGTAATTTGGAGTCCAGTCATTTAACGCTTCATTGTATTACAGTACAATGGACAATTTATGTCCACTGTTGTTTTCTCTGTCATTAACAACTTCGATGACATGATTAAATACAGGCCTTTGACTAAAATTATTTATGGGACCACATGAACACCTTGATTTCATCATTTGAACATCCACAGAAAAGCCATTGAAACTTCTTAGATTGGTCAAAATGCTTACAATAAAGGATGTTCGAGGGCACAGTTGCATATTGAAGTGTTCTCCCATATCTCCCATTGCACAGGCAATGATCAACAAATAACATGTTCCTTAGTCCTCCATTGAATGTAGGCTGCAGCTTAGCCTTCCCATTTGCCAGGGTTAAACTGCACAATAGGCTTCAATTAGACAGTTGGAAAATGTAAGTGTCCTCTTACTCTTACTGTGGGTCATGTGCCAGTATGGGCATGAAAGTTCTTGCAAACCTTTATGTGTAGTGTTAATAACTGTATTTAGAAAATAACATGGTTCACTGACCTGTCATTTTATTGTCAGAGCTTTGTCGCATGGTATACTGTGCTTGTGAAGACTATTTCTATAAGCTAGACCAGTAAATGTACTAGGAATGCACATATTTATCACAGTCATATCAGTATCAGCGCATAGTTGCTTACAAAGTTCAGATGTTTAGATTTGACCAATATTTGAAACCAGTATTTGATGGTGTATTTATTGCAGTCCAGAAGAGCAGAATGTTTGGCCACTGTGCTAAATGTCTGTTTCTTATTCTATTTACTGCATTTGTAACCCTAAAGAAATAAAAGTGATATATATTGAAGATTTGTACTTGTTGTAGTGGCAGCATAGAAGACGCCAAAAACATTGCACATGCTGTATGGGCAAATGCTCTTTTACTTTGAATAGACACTTCATCAGGCAGCGAGAAATGCCCAGTTCAGTGCTCATCCTGACACGAAACACTGGGAGGGAGTAACGTAGGAGGACGCGATATCCAAAGGGGAGTAGACACTTTAAACACATTCTAACCCACCCTGATCTAATTAACTACAAACTAAACCACCCAGTGACAACAACAGCAGACACAACATGGCATATGACTTGTAGCCTGTAGCCTGGCTACATGTAGCCTGTGGCAAATGCCACACATCCACTCTCAAGAGTCATCTGTACAGTTTGAACAAAGTCCCTTCGGTGCGGGGGCCCTGGCCTGCACAAGTGCTATGATGCGTCCCCTGTAAACTCTTGGGGCCATGTCAAACTCCTAATGGCTCACAGCATCACATCTGGTGCCGCTGGGGCTGACAACAGCAATGGCACTCCTTTCAGTCGACTTGAACTTTCTCCATTACCCACTGCGTCATCAGTGCCGGTGAGGGTACTGCTCATGTGTGCTGCCCACAGCCCTTGGGACTTGTGCTGTATGTCGAGCTCCTCCAGCATTGGAAGCTTCACCTGCAAAATGGTTTGGTGCCCTTAGCCTAACAGCACACACTAACTCATGATGAAGGCTTCCTGATGAAGGCCACACTGCCGGGAGCTCTGACTTTCTATCAGCTGTGCCAGCGATTCCTTTCTGAGGTCAAGCATGACCCCATGAGTATGCACACATCCTGTTTAGGTACAAGTCAGAACTTGTGCACTCGGGTCAGGCCCCCCACCATGAATGGGAGCCTCCCTCTTGCATCAACTTGGCTGCTGATGACGGATTTCTCAGCACAAGGGAGTATGCCTGGACTTTGCAGCAATACCGATGAGCTAGTGTCAATGAGAGCAGTGAGTTCTTTTTATGCTCCACTTGACCCAAAGTTTACGGCAGCCAACAATCTTCCTGACTGAGTTCTGTTTCCCCACCATTGACTGGTATGTGCATGGACTTCTTATTGCAGCACCAGCACACCGGTCACACTCCTGCCACTTGGCACGCCATCTCCTATTGAATGTCCTCCATCACATAACACTGTGTTGCTTGCTATGGCATTTTCATGTCGAGAATGGGTTCTGCCCTCTCTACCTCACTGGGGGCTTCTCGAAAGCTGGGCACTGCTGAAAGCTGCATGTGCCATCTCATCCTTCTGCACATCCTTCTCAAATGTGGTATGCTTGTCTAACCATTGTGCTCAGTTCCACCACAAGCATGCTTAAGTGCTTTCTCTGACTGTCAAAGCATTGTCCAAAGCATTGCTGGCCTTAGTCAACAACTCGAGGTTGTCATGATGTAGTGCTGTCCCCTCCAGAGCAGTGTGCAATTGTGCGCCATCTTTCTCTTGCCGGGCTCCACCTGGGCTCCAATACTGGGCTTTGCCACTCTATTTCGTTAAGCATTTTTCCTGTCAGGTAACATTCAGTACCCAATTTTTTTCAGGCCATATTCACTTGCCATCCACCTTTAAACATTTGATATACTGCTCAGCTCCTACCACTTCTGACACCAGGGTAGTGTCGGCATAGTACATATACAAAACACTGTGCGTACAGCAAATGCTCTTTCCTATTTATTTTGAACGGGCACTTTAATAGGCAGCAAAAAAATGACAAACCCAGTCCAGACCCTGACATGAAACAGGGAGGGGGCAATGTGGGAGGACATAACATCCAAGGAGGTTCTACACTTCCAGTACACTATAAATCACCTTCCAGTTACAATTACTTTAATTAACTACACACTAAATCATACAATGAGGACAACAACAGTCATAACTGGGAGTGTCCCATGCTCTGAGAGGTACTTTGCATGGCCACACCCCCTAAAGCTGCACACAGCCAGACAGAGTGCATGGCAGATGCCATAGTATTTAAGTAGCATAGGAATATATGTACATGAAAGATATCTGGAATCAACATCACCCTGCAATTCACATATAGGTGCATCCCTGAAATGTAACTTTTTAAATTCACCTTTGTTAGTAATGCTGTTATTATGTTTTCGTACATTGAGGGATGATTATGAACACACGTTAGTATGAAAAGGAGCCTGCAGCTGTCGGTGCATGTGCGTGCGTATGTGAGGGAGAGCCTGAGAGTTTGAAGTGTGTCAGTGTTTGTGCAGCTTCGCAAGAAGCCCGGTGCGTGTGCATGACAGATTATGTTTAGTGACTCCAAGAGAACACTCGAACCCCTCTTTGCCTCTCCCTCTGTAAATAAACACTGTGGTGTGGAGGGGCTCTCCCAAAAACAACCCAGCGTGGCCAAGCGTGCGGGACGCAGAGCCAGGGAGAGAGAGATGAGCCTGCGTCAGGGGAAGCCTCCACTAACGTGCGGCCCACTAACTCCAGCGCATCTGTGTGATATCAGTGGAAATAAATAGAGTTTGATCTCCAGCAACCCACAAGGAGCGAACGTGCATGTGATAACATTTTATTTACACAGGCCTGGGGAGTGTAATGGGGGAATATGTGGCCAACAACTGTATTTGATCTGTTGCTCCGTGCTCCATGGTTCATGAACTGCTCCTCCTTGGGAGTAATGTGTTGCACGTTGCAATCCGTTGGCTCTGAAGTGAATCCTGCAGGCTCTGTTGTGTAGCCCTGTGTCCACTGTGTGTAATAAAGTACCAGTTTGGCTCTTCGCATGTGGCCTTAACTGTTTGACTTTATTAAGGACATCCTGGTCACAGATTTGTTTACTTTCTGGAGTGACTCCTACTTTGTGAATACTAAATCAAATTTAATTTCTCTCTCGCTCTCATGCTCTCTCTCACTCTCCATTTCTCTCTCTTTCTCTCTCGCTTCCTCTCGCTCTCTCTCCCTCTCCCTCTCTCTCTCTCTCTCTCTTGCTCTTCCCCTCACTTTCTCTTTTTCTTTTTTCTTTCTTCCCCCTTCAGTCAATCTTTCACTCTTTCTTGCTCTGTCACTCTCCCCCCTTTGCCTTTCTATCTCTCTCCCTCTTGCTTCCCCTTTTTTCTCATTATCTCCTTTTTCTCTTTCCCTTTCTATCTCTCTCCCTCTTTTTCATTTTCTCTCACTCTCTCCTGCCTTCTTTCTTTCTTTCTTTCTTTCTTTCTTTCTTTCTTTCTCTCCATTTTCGTTCTACTTTTTGTCTCTTTTCCTCTCCCCTTTCTTTCTTTCCCCCTTGGTCTAGTCATTTTTTTCTTTCTCTGTCACTTCCCCCCCTCACTTTTACTTTCTCACTCACGATTTCTTTCCCTCTCTCATTCTGGTCCTTTCTTTCTCCCCTTTTTCTCTTGTCCTCTCTTTCGTTTTCACTCACTCTCTCCTAACATCTCTCTCTCTCTGTCTCTTCCACTCTCTCTTCCTCTCTGATGAAGCTAAGGACTCAGCCCATGGGCTTCAGGGGGCTCTGCATGGTGGGGTTGTTGTTGAAAAGCGGGGCTCAGTAAACTTACGCAAGACCTGGATGTGCTGCCGCTTCTCCAGCGGCCAAGCTCTATTGCGTAACAGGGAGAGAGAGTAACAGGAGAAAGAGAGAGAGAAAGAGAGAGGGGGGGAACGAAAGCGCAAAAGAATAACAACTGTTCCTCCAACGCTTTCATACTGTTTACAGCAAGAGCACAGGTCCCGTGTAATACGATATTCTAACACAAGTAAAGCACAGTGTGGGAAAGAGATCTGGAGCCCATCTATCTCTCCAGGCTCTGAAGGAGTGAGAGTGTGCAGGAGGGATGCACTGGGGCTGAGAAGCCGTATGGAGCGCTGCTGAAGATTAATGGAGTCAAACGTAGAGGAGGCTGCAGCAAGGAGGCTGCGTGAGAGAATACGCTGAGCCCAGCCAGCACTATTGTTTATCTCTATTATGATTTCACAGTTCAGCACATGACAGCAGAGCACACAGTAAGGCAGATAGCATGGAGAGGGAAAGAGAGAGAGAGAGAGAGAAAAGTGACTCTTTAGGTGAACTGGGATCTCTGTTTTCCGGTCATTGTCATTTCTTTGCAAGTTATCGCTGAAGCCATGATAACAGTTGCAGATTTTGTAACTTGATGAAGGGCTAAACTTTGTCTGTCTCTCTGTCTCGCTTTAACGGGGTCACTGAGACCGCTACGCACTGCCGTTGCTTGTTTTCTGGTTGCCATACAACAGACGAGAGGATCCATGTACAAAATGCCAGCAAGAGAAGAGTGCCTTCCACTTTGGCCATCTTTTGACTGCTTCCCCCATCAATATTGTGTATGTGTGAGTGTTGGGCTGTTGCTGGGAAGGAATCGTGTGCAAGCTGACAGGACTTCATGGACGAGGCCTTCAAAAGTGCCGGGTATTTTTAGTTCCCAGAGATTACGTGCAGAGTTGTTTTCAATTTGCTATTGGCAGGTGAGGGGCTGGGCGGAGGCGTCTGCTGGGACTGACACGGGCGGGAACGCTCTTCCGTCTTAAATTTTCTGTCTCTTTGTCTCTCTCCCTCTCTCCATCTCTCCTTCCACTCTCCGTGTTCCTTCCCTTCTCTGGCCATTGCTTTCCCAATCTCTCTCCCTCTCTCTCCTCACCCTCCCACTCCTCCACCGGTTTCCTGCTGCTCTCTTTGGTAAATCTGGATCCAGTTCCAGCAGCTCCAGGCCTTGACTCACCCAGGAGCCTTCTCAGCCTCTCCAGTCTTGCCACGTAAACTAATGAAAGAATAGTCCAGCCTCAGAAAAGTCCTCCAACCCCTGTCTGTCCACCCCTTCGTATGGTCACCACCTTCACCTTCTCTTGCTTCTCTCTTTCTGGCCCTTACACAAGTGTGCGAAGTAGAGAACAGAGTGTCCTTCTGCAGAGGAAGCAGGGAGAATCGGAGAGCATATCTTACGGAAGTGAGAAATGCTCAAAAGTAGGTCAAATACTTTCCCTCCTACTCCCCGTCCCGCAGCTTTTAGCACCATGCTACCAATATTTGGTCTCAGTTTCCATTTTCGAGTGGTAAAAATGACTCCGAGGTAGCAAACAGTTGCATCCGGCAATTTCTCCAAGTCGTAAATCAGAGTAACGTCTTTTGAAACTGAACAAACGTTTGGATGTTTTCCTCGTATTTCGCTGCTTGTAACAACCAAGGCAATTAATATCTCCTCGTAAATAAGATCCTTAATGTCAGCATTTTATTGAAGCCACATGTCATGCCCTAGGTCTCCACAGCAACTAAAATCTAAAGCCATGACAATGTTATACACAATGGCCTGAAACATGTGTATATATAACTAGCATTTCTATACTTGTGAAGACACAGATACAGTAACAGCCTAAAAAAAATCCACTATGGGCCAGGTGTAAATAAGAGTGAGTGCAAAATGTGCCTTGCTGCAATGGCAGTATGAGCCCACAATCCTCCTGAATATAACATTTTTACCATGTGCATGGCCCATAAACTCAATATTTAGGCCTGAACACCAGGTTTGTATGTAAGTTGTGGGCAGGTTAATTAGTCTGAAACTGGGACAAATGGCACTCAGGCCTTTGATTCAGTAAAACGAAAGGACTGTAGGCTTATTTTAGCTGTTTGGTTTCAGTGTGTCTGTGTACTTGTACCTGTCTTAGCATCTGCATATGTGTGAGTAACCTTATCTGAGCGTCATCTCTTCTCTCCATTAAACGGCCATTGAACTCTGCATTTCCAATGTGAGAGGCTGATGGCCTGCTTAGCAACAGCAGTTATATCTGCACGCTCAAGGACAGACAGACAGACAGTGCTGTCACTGAGAAAGCAGGCCAGCCTTTAAGCCCACACACTCCTGTACATTTGGACGCACTGAAGCGAATCCATGGCACAGGAAACAAATCTGGGGTCAGCAGAGAAGCAAAGGACACTGGGAGCAAATTCCTGGCCGGGTCTGGCACATTTGGGTGCCAGAACAAATGTCTATTTAATGTAATGCCTCTAAGATGCATGTCCTGTTTAGGGTAAACAGCTCCTCCGCTAGTATGCATGTAATCTGTGGGGAAACAAACATTATGTCATGTCCTTGTGTATGTAAGCGCATAGCTGAGAGGGTGAACGAGGTGAGGCCGCCGGTGTGGAGATGTGCTGGCTGGGAGCTGGTTGAGTGTAGGCTGAGTGGCGGTGGCTGATTATCAACAGGCTGAGCGCGGATCTACTGCTGCCGCTGCATACAGGCCTGCAGGCCAAGCAGGAAGAGGAGGGAAAGGCATGTGTGAGTATGAGCTTTCAGCCTTCCCCTTCAGGAAGGAAGCTTGTGTTTGATGGCTGTGAGTACAAGTTTCCTCCTGTTCATCACAAGTGCTGCTCACTCAGGAAGCCATTCAAGATCTATTAGCCAAATGTTTGTAATGGCCTGAAATGGAGTGATTTATGAAGGAGAGCGTGAAAAAAGGGCATGTGCAAATGCCGGTATGTTCTACATGTGTAAACTTGAAATAATTATTCGCAGTGTCTCGGCACCTTCACAAATTTGGTTGATGGCGAGTGCATAGAGCTGTTAATGTGGTAGGTGTATCCTCTTTCCAAGGAAACATCTGAAAGATCATCTTGAAATACCAACACAGATTAACTGTTTTTTGAAATGAGCAACTTTGGTTCCATGAAGAACCACTGAATAAAGAACCTTTTTTTGGCAGATGAGATGTGCAGAAGAGTTTTCCTAGAACAATATTGTTCAAAAGTCAGAGAGCAAAAGGGTCATGCTGTACAAATTGTTCATTTCTCAGCATCTTTAAAAAGCAGAAAATAATTATACAGAAAACAACACAAAAGTCTTAACAACAAAATATAATATTTCAGTACCGAATGTGTCCACCATTTGTCTTTATCATTTTCTGAAGACTTGCTTTCAGTTTTTCAGAGAAATCTGCAGGGATATTTTTCCACACTTATAAAATTCACACCTAGAAGTTGGTTGAATCTTCTGCTTCAATTCCCATTTCTCAGTAATAGCTTTTTGACAGCTACACATCCTCTCAGACCAATAGTGTTGAGTTGTCTTATCACTAGGGTTGTCAAACTATCATGCAAATATTTTTGTTTACTTGTGATTGTGATGTTTTTCTTGTTCATTGTTTAGAATGATTAAAATAAAAGCTGAATTGGCTGATTAGCTACCTCTTTTGCTAGCCATATTTATGTAGTGACTGTTGAATCAATACTGTGTGCCTGCACACAATAACATTAATCAGCACTGCCTTGTTAGAGCAATGAGTTAGATGTTAGAACTGTTTTCGCAAGTTCCATGAGGTGTCTTAGTGAATGCTTTTACCGCTGTCTTTATTCACATTTATTTGCCTCAACCCAACACAGCCCCTTCACATTACTGCAGCATAATATGGCTGTGAAGTCTAATGACTGTGAAAAATAATTACAGTCATCTTAAAGAAGTATTACCAAAAGTAATCCCATCAGTTTATTGAAATGATCCCAGATAGCTGTAATTATCTTAAATTATTGTGATTAGGCAAATACCAAATGTATTGTACTGTCTCTCAAAGATGAAAGCTTTAAGTCTCTTTAAATGATAGTGACAGTTTTGATGGTCTAGCTGGTATTGCATCGTTGTTATGAGGCCCATTTTCTCTGTATTTTTGGACAGTTGTGAGCTCCAGATTTGTTTTTCATTTATTTTTCTTTGATGATCCTCTTTTTCATACAAGTATATTATCTCACATCTAATCTACTCATAAACATTTCCTGAAAACTGATAACCTGCACTTAATGCCAAGAATCATTTAGAAGTGTTGATACATTACACTCCTCTCCTACCACTGTGGTCCTTGCCTAGCCACCTGCCCATATATAAATAAGTTAAACATGTACTGTAATTAATATTATTGCTATTATTACCTTTACCTTACCTCTAGTATTATGTCTTCTGAATATGTTCGCTTATGACATACACTCCCTGAGCACTCTGGTACACCAACCTTGTAGCTACACTCATTGTACTTTTTATCAGCTCCACTCACCATGTAGGTGCTCTTTGTAGTTTTAACTTTTGCTCTGTTCTTCAATGGTCAGGACCCCCACAGGCCCACCACAAAGCAGGTATTATAGGAAGATCACGCTCAGTACCGCAGTGACAATGACATGCTGGTGGTGTGTTAATGTGTGTTGTGTTGGTACGAATGGATCGGACACAGCAGCTGGAGTTTTTAAACACTGTGTCTACTCACTGTCCACTCTATTAGACACTCCACCTTGTAGATCCAAAGTCAGAGATGATAGCTCATCCATAGCTCACAGTTTGTGTTAGGCATCCTCTAGTCCTTCACCAGCAGTGACACTGAGGTGTTTAAGAAATCACTTAATACAGCCATGCCAATAAATCTATCCTAAACTGAACTGTATTGAATCTGGTTTGGAGCCTTCACCATGAACATTTATCTTGATTAAAATTAGTGAACCCCTTTGATTTGCTACAGTAAAATGACTGGACTGCATCTGTAATAAACTCTATTTTTCTTCTAGAAAGGTAGAAAGTGCACTTACTATCACAATCTCATTCCTCATCTGAACACTGGTGTGATAGTGGTGAGTTATAGCTGCGGTTTTACAAAAAAGGCTACAAGGCGCTATCACAGTCCTTATATAAGCGAGCGAGCTGCTGCTCACCAACCGGCACCTTAAAAGGAAATAATAAGCATGTTAGAGTTTGCATTCGATCCGTCACTCGATCATAAAGGGAATTTTCCCAAAAGTCAGTGATAGTGTCTTCTACTAAAACAATTTTCTCAATTTGTGGATTGGCAAGTCCCAGTCAGTGTGAGCTGGTGAATACTGATTTCAGAAAGATATTTGCTTTCTCTTTTTCTTCATCATCTGTTTGGTTTTGATCCCAGATGACAGTATGAGCTCCCCCATAGCGTGAGCTCACTGCTTGATGTGACATCACTGCAGAGCGCCCTAATCCAGCTCTGAGTGAGCGTGCGTTCAGCCCACAGCGGCGCCAGTTGTGGTGGATCATTTTCATGTCACGTTCATATAAATCAGTGGTAGCGTGGTTAGACTCTCCTCTTCGCTACTGAACCTCAGTAAATCGGTGGTTTGCTTACTGAGTCAGCCCAAATTCTCTGGAGGATTGGATTGTGACAAGAAAATCACGGTATATTAGGATTAGAGGTCTCGTCATCTGTGCGTGTGTGTGTATGTGCATGTGACGTAATTTGTGTGTAAACACACAATAGCATGTGTTCACCACAGTAGTGTGACTTAGCTGAAGCAGCTCTCAGCTCAAAGCCTCCAGTGTGGAGCAGAGCACAGCAGAGTCATTCATGGAGGCAGGATGCTCGGGAGAAGTTTATGTAAACTGTGCTGCTTAAGCTGGCCCACTGGAAGTTTGAAGTGTGACTTTTTTTCTGTTGATGGATGGGAAGGAAGCTAGCAAGAGCTTCGTTAGTCTTGGCCCATCTGTCCTCCGGGTCATACAGTGAAAAGTTAGTATTGGCTCACTCTCACTGTGATCATCCATGACAGAGAGAGAGAGGGAGAGAGAGAGAGAGACTAAGCAAAAGCCGGATTTAGAAAATGAATCTATTATGGCTTGACTAATATGAACATTTAATGATCGATTAAACTTATATTACGCGGCATCATTTCATGTGGTTTCAAATATTAAACAGACCCCAATAGTTTTCATTTGCTGTTATCAAACTTGTTGACCAGTAAGCTCTATAAGTCATCAGGTATGACTGTCATAACTGTCATATCAGGTGATATATTTTAATATACTCAAAATTTTAACACCTCAGTAGGTTTAGTCAGAAAGTGCTTTACTGATATGAATTCAGGGATTAAGCCTACTCATGGACCACACAACACTCTAAAAGGAGATTTCCCATTGAAAGGAAAATGTAGTCCAGGACTAGGCTGTTATTGTTCTTATTTTTCATGCATTATCTTAACTAATTTTGTGTTGTCATTGTTATTTTCAGTTACACATGCTGATAAAATTTGTATTTACCAGTTCAGCCTGCATTGCTGTAATAGAAGTAGGTAATAATTCAAAACATTCTGTATAAAGACAGGCATACAAGAATGAAGCCATTACATCTTTAGAAGAAAGTTTTTACCCATGAAGAATAGAGCTTATGAATTTTTGGTTTACTGGAATTGGAATTAATGGAACATCCACAGGGTGTCAAAGTTAGCTGATGTTAACAACCAACTGATATATCCTTATTCTGTGATTCAGCACTAAACAGTGTATTATGTTTAGGTCAAACTTCTGATGAGTTGGCATGGCGACACAAAATCAAGTAGTAAAAGTGAACCATGCCTTACCCTTACCTGGAAATGCTGTGCAGTCTTTGATAGTTACCACAGTCCTGCAGACTACTGCTTCTCACTCGGCTAATGTATAGAATTCCCTCCTCAGTGAGCCTTGAAGTTGAAGTTGGTAAATGCTTTTTTTTTTTTTTCTTGAAGTCCCTGATTGTCCTCTCGGTTATGCTGGGTCTAGGAGCAGCTGCTAAGCATTTTTTTCACCCTCCGTCTCCTCTGGACGGACGTCCTGCTTGTGTAGGCTCTTTAAACAAACCACCGCAGCTCCCTAATCCCTGGCTTCTGCGCACCCTAACAGCCATCAATTTAGGGCTTCGGGCCTTGTCCGACGCTGCTGAGCAGGCTCCGACTAAGCCCACACAACCATACACATGGTTTCTTTCTGTGCTAGCATGATAAGCACACAGCTCACACACAGTTATGGACACATGTGGTTGTGGTATGAGTAGAATCATGCTAGGCTTTGTTCAGTCCTGATGAACTGCATGGTAATCATTTAGACTCAGAAAGTTGTCGTTTAGTCAATTTGTTCCAATTATTATATCACATTAAGGTTACACAATGTACAGCTTGTTAATCATTGTTGTGATATTGGCCTTTGGAATGTTGATATGACTGAAAACAATGTGCAGTTTTTACTGTGCTGTGAGCTTTCAGACCAGCTGTAGATGTTTCTGAGTATCTGTGGATTCAGTAAAATAAAGGCTAGATCAGAGATCAATCCTCTGCATGCTAGGCTGTAATGTTACCCACTACACTCATTACTACAAAAATAGTGTGTAATAACTGCTTTTAAGAGCTCCACGGAGCCTGACATAAAGCTTGCTTTAACAAGTTATTAATGACCTTTATCCACAACTTTATGTTTATGATTGTTGTTCAGAATAACCACATTAAAGAGATTCTTAAAGAGATTCTAGCTTTACTGCTGGGAGTTTCAAGGCTGTGGTGATGCATGCATTTATGACAGGTTGGGAGTACTAAGGGGAAAACTCCACAGGCAGTCAGCACTGCACTAGAGGGGCCAACCAAGAGCAATGAAGCTTGTGAAACTTGAGCTGACTCACTGTCTTTGGGCCATGTCTTTAAATATGGTCATTATTACAATTATTATACACGCAAGAGGGCATGTGTACAGTGTGATGATGAATGGGCATGGACTCAAGCCCCTTCAATGTCTATCTATACATGTGCCTGTCTTTGTGCTGTAATGAATTACAAGGCATTTGCTCCATTTGGGAAAAACATATCAGAGAAACTTTTAACTGTTGTTTTTATTAAATATTGCAGTATTTTGGAGAACCAAAATTGCCAAATGTTGTGGTAATATGTCATAGATCACATAGATCACAGTAGTGCATTTAGCTTTTGGTAGCTTTCACTCATTTGCAGAGAGATGTTCAGATCACACCATTCACTTCAGTGGGTGAACTGGGAGCATTGTTACTACATAGTGTTCAGGGCCCTGTCAAACCACACAGCAGCCACACATGGTTCAGAGTATTACGTGAGTGTTGTTGTACTACTGGGCTCGTACATGCTCCATATGGAGTGGGGCCTTACCCCAGCTGCCTCTGATTTGTTTACTAAAACATCCCATTTTGAGGAATTTATTTATGGTACGCAGGATATCATGACCTGTTTATTAGCCTCTGTCAAAAAAAAAATTATCCTATCCTTAATGTGTCATGTCAAAATATCTGTATAACATCACGCCTTAGTTTTTACTTTCGAGTTCCTTCTGAAATAAACTCAGATGTTATGAATCAGGCAATCCAACATCAATTCCAACATCCTCCAAGTAACCCCCTTTTGAATAAGTGAGGAGATGTGTGCTGCAGGTGTAATCCAGAGGTCTTCTGGAACACTTGGAACTGTCCACCATATGGCTGTTTCTGTAACTCCAGTTATTTGGCAGTAGCTTTTGATCACTGTTATAAAGAGTCCTGCCAAATGTTGAAAAATGTGCTGATATTGTTTGACATGTCTGCCCCACACACCCAACAACAATGGCTATTATTGCTAATAACAAAGCTTCTTTTTGTCTTACAGATGTCATCTCTTCAAACCACTACAACCCTTACTTCAGGCGGCTCATGTTTGATGTGAGCTCTATGGAGAAGAATGCCTCCAACCTGGTGAAGGCCGAGCTGAGGATCTTCAGGCTACAGAACCGAAAGGCCCGTGTGCCTGAACAGCGCATTGAGCTTTATCAGGTAACCCATCTGCATTAGTTCAGTAGTTATACCACCCCGTTATCAAACTCTTTGGCTCTTAGTGTTGGTACCTTTGGTTTCATCTTAGCTGTACCTCTCTGTAATCTTTGTCTGCACCTGTGTCTTATTTATCTGTGCACCATAGTCCCTGGGGCGTCCCATTTGCACACTTTATACTAATACTAACTTTTTGAGTATGCAGTATATAGTACAGTTATGAATGTCAAAGTTGAGTGTACTCCAAAATCAACAATGCAAACCAGTCGATTTTTGAGTATGTTAAAGATACACAGTGATGTCCTGCAATGCACCGGGAAACAGAAAGGTAGGAGCTTCTCACGTCTGGAAAATTTTGGAAAAATGGTGGAGCGATGTGACAGGGGCTACAGTGGTGGCAGGACCAGAACTGGTGCATAAAAGTGACTTCAACCCAAATCTGTCAAAACAGGCTGTAAAAATAAATGTATTTTAGTAAACTATTGGTCTCCACACCATCTCTTCTGTTACTGTGCTAATATCTGTACAGATCTAGGCCAATATCTGTACAAATTCTGACCCATTTCTCCAATTGTCAAGTGCTAACCCTTAATCTGAATAACGGACATTCACCTTAAAATATCTCTGCTCTCTCTCTTGCTCTCTTTCTCTCATTCCGTCTGTTCATTTATTTGCGCAGAGGGGGCAATAGGCTACAGCAGGTGGGCCGGCCCATCGATCAGCTCTCTCTTTATGTGTGTGTGGGGAGAAATGTGTGTGTGGAATGCTGTGTTGTGATTTAGAGTGTGGAGGGTCTCAGGGGCTGAGTGAAAGGCCCACCGCTGTCAGGCTCCCACCTGCCTCCTGCCCCTCTTTGGCCCACTGCGCACAGTCCTGTTTATGCCCAGAGGCAGCCATGACAGGTGCAGTAAACACTGGCTAAGCTGGGATTCACTCTTGCTAACACACAGATGATGATGATGTATGCAGTACAGAAGTGCAAAGAGAGAGCATTTATTTCAGGCTTGAATTCCCTCACTGATGCTAGCATACATGATGCTTATTATTCATCCCAAAGGTTTTTCTACTCCGCGTAGAACATATTTCAGACTGTCTTCCTCTGTAAGTTGTAAAAACAGACAAAAATGGACTGCATTTCAGATGTAACTAGAAAGTGACATGAATTTTTTCTCATCTCTTTCTGCTTTACTAGCCCATATCTTATGTCTTCAGTTCTATGAGGCTGCCATTTCATCTTGCTAGTGGACTTCCTTACACGTACATGTAGTGGTGTACATAGGGTTGGAAACAGTACAGCAAGTGGAAATGAAAGGAGAAAATGCACAGTAATTTTTACAGAACATATTCAAAAACATCAACCCATTTGATCAACATTTAATCATTAATAATGTCATAATGTGGCATTTATTCAATAAAAGTTTAAAATGAAAACTTTATAAAAAAAATTTTTATGATTTGATTTTGGTGTTTGATTATGTTCCATTGCTTTTTTTCCTCAGTTTTGTTGCTGTTTCCTGTTAACCACTTCTAGTAAAAACAAACCACAGGGCCCCAAAGCTTGGTTGTTACATGAGTTTATGGCTAAGAGGCCTTAGTTTCATCTTTAGAAGCCTTTAGCTCTAACTGTGGGCTGCTCAGGTCCTTAGTGCCTCTGAGGCCTAGTGTAAGCCTCATGTCTCACATTTGCCATGGAGGCGAGGTGAGGCAGGCCGAGCTTCTCTGAGTGTTGCAGACCAAGCAGTGTTTTACACATTAAGGAGTGCATGGTCCAACGTAAACACACAGCCATGAAGGACAGAGCAATAACAGCGTGCTCCGGCCAGCATCTGTTTCCGCCAGCACAGCTCCTTCGAGCTTTTTTCCCAGACCTGGCTAATCGATCAGGGAGCCTGCAATGGGAGGAGGACGGGTGGAGGAGGTGGAGGATGGGGTGGAGGATGTGTATGGGGCCAGGGGGGTCCTTCAAGAGACCTGTGTGGCTGTGTTGTGTACGACTGGGGCTTTTTACCTCTGGGCAGAAAGCCAGCCTGAATTGTCCCTCCACTGGGACACTGCAGGAATGGAAAAGGAAAGAAGGGTTGAAGAGGGTTCACGGAGGGCTGTGAGTTGTAGGTGCCTAACTACTTCCTGTTCCTCCTGCTAGGTTCTGGGCCATAAAGACCCCACATCACCCACACAGCGCTACATCGACAGCAAGGTGGTTCGCACCAATGCGGAGGGAGAGTGGCTGTCCTTTGATGTGACTGAGGCAGTCAGTGAATGGCTGCTGCACAGAGGTAAAGAACAGTGTTTGTGTTAGTGTATCTGTGTGTATGTATTCATACTTGTGAATTGTACACAATTGCACATGTGATTTGATGGAAAGAAGGAGAGAGAAAAACATACTGTATAAATTCAGAATCCAAAAAAGGTTTATTTGCCAATGTCAGTGTTTACAGATCATAACGTTTAAGATTAAAAAAAAACCCTAGAACACACCAGGGAGGGCACAGCGGGTATAGCAGTGAGCCATATTAAGGTATTAAAAATGTATCACCAATAAAGCACTGACCTCTTTAAATGTTAGAAGAAAATATGAATATGGTTGTCATGACAATGTTGTTCTATTTTGAACAACAGCCAAGCAGGGCAAAGGGCTTTTCTACATTGAGTAAGGCATTTACCTGGTTACCAGGTAGTTGTAAGGCTAGGTTATAAAAGGGCTTCTATTAAAGAGAACCTACTATGAGTCAGTTAGAGTCAATTTACCCAACTTTATATTTTTCATACTGTGTTAAAGCTCCTGTGTCTTTAAGCGCCTCCTCCTGGTCTCCCACCAGAACGGCATTCTGTTTCAATTTACGCCCCACACCACTGTGGCTATCCTTGCAATAGGCCGGTTTTGTCGTATCAGGTTGAGCTGGAGTCCAAGCTGTTTTTCTTTTTTAACTCTCCGTGGGAGGATGTGCCAAGCCTGCCGGTAGCTGGGCAATAAGGATTGTGTGTTACGAGATGACCTCACCTTGCAACAGAGAAAACGGCTGGAATTCTAATAAAACGTTTAGAATTATTTATTGTATTCTGGAAAAGCAAAACAATTAGAATTTGCTGAGCTACTGTGCACTATGCTTGCACTTTATTTATTTTACTGCATTTTTAACCCTGCAGAAATAAATATATTTCTGTAATGCTAATCCAAGAGAACATGGCCTCAGTTTATATATTTCAGAAATGTGTGTATTGACATCAGTGTGTACATAAAACATATTGTATTTTAGCCCACCAGTCAAATATTAGTGAATCTCTACTGCAAATTATATTTGATTTTAACTAGAGATATTTTAGCTTTTTACTTATCTGCTGTCATACAGGTGAGGTAAATGGGCATTGTACAGTAGCTGCAGAAATGTGGTAAATTTTCAGAAGTGCACTAGAAGTGCACAGACGTGATCTAAATGTCTACTGTGGAATTAAATTACAGTGAAATAGCAAAATACTGCAGCTTGACACTGTCGAGATAAATATGAGTGTGCAGCTATTATAGTATATTATGCTTTGTTGGTTTCATGCTTTTTGAGTGGCATGTCACAAGAAGAACAAAATACACTTCCAATGCGGTTTTCAGTCGCAAGTGTGAACTAAAAATGGCTAATTTTACTGCCAGCCTACCACATATAGTTGTATTAACTATGAAAACACAGATCGATTTGGAACAGTAGCAGCCAATACTCACTATTAAAGTATTAGCATCGGATTGGGGACTAATAAAAATGGGTCAAGCAATCCCTCTTCAAGAGAGAAATTACATCAGCCGAAATTATGAAAAATCTGAATGTTTAGCTTAATTTTAATGATATTCATTTTAATGACAAAAGTTGAAATAAATACAGAAACTTGTTAGAGAAGAGGACAGTAGTGTGTCTTTACAGTAAGTTTGTCAAGAATATTCACCAAATATCCTGTAGAAATAAAACATAACAGGCAATCTGTCTGAAACGTAAGCCCAAGCAATATTCCATGCATGCACACCTCATTGCCTTAATAACAAATGGAGACCATTAGGACTACCTAGTGCCAGACAGAGAGAGCAGTGAGTGCACAGAGAGTTAGTCAGCACTGTTTGCATGGCCGTGATGAATGCGGGATTGGGGAGACTGGTGGCTGTGGCTGTGTCTCCCCAGGGTTGAGATGAGCGCGAGAGTGGGAGTGAGCTATCACTGTCTTGCTCACCCTGCATCTTGTGCCAGATCCAGGGTGAGCTCATCGATCTGCTGTAGATTAGCTGACCTGACTGCTCCCCCCCTACCTCTCCTTCTCTCCCCCCAGACAGAAACAATGGATTCAAGATCAGCTTGCACTGTCCCTGCTGCACGTTTGTGCCGTCAAATAATTACATCATCCCAAACAAGAGCGAGGAGTTGGAGGCCCGCTTTGCAGGTGGGTTGGGGTGTGGGAACGTATGCGTGTGTGTGTGTGTGTGTGTGTGTGTGTGTGTGTGTGTGTGTGTGTGTGTGAAAAGAAGGAGGAAATGGGGAAAATTCAACATTTGTTTCTTTCAGCATTCAGTGGATTTTTTGATGTTTTCCTTTTTATCATCTGGAGCCGAGGTTTCCAGCTCTGTAATAAGATACTCATGCAGATGCTCCGCATATTCTGTGTTCATATTTCACACCAGCAAATCTAATCCTCTAAATCCACCTAGCTGATCAAAACACTTGTGATGAATAGTGTGAAATATATGCATCGTCTGTTTGTCAGTGAATTTAAAAAAGCATGCACAGTCCTTGGCTTTGCTGATCAGTTTTTTGTTTTTTTTTGACAGGGATTGATGATAGTTTAGTCCACAGTCGAGATCTGAAGACTAAAAAGCGGCCTCACAGTGGTCATTCTCCACACTTGCTGCTCATGCTGCTTCCCTCCTACCGCCTGGAGTCCCAGCACAAGAGCCACAGACAGAAACGAGCTCTGGACGCTGCTTTCTGCTCCAGGTCAGTCTGCTTGTAGCCGCCTCCATTTTTTTCTCCAAGAAAATACATCTCAGAAACTTTCCCATTTTGCCATAAGCCCGGCTTACATGCATCTGGACCGTAATAAATCAGCTGTTGCATTCCACAGGAACGTCCAGGACAACTGCTGCCTGCGCTCACTCTACATTGATTTCAAGAGGGACCTTGGATGGAAGTGGATCCATGAGCCAAAAGGCTACAATGCCAACTTCTGTGCCGGAGCATGTCCATATCTCTGGAGTGCAGACACTCAACATAGCAAAGTGGGTTCATACACTTATTGCCTTCGGCTACCTTGTTGGTACACCTTGTAGGTGTACTATGAGAAAGTGTATATTTTTCTGTGTCTTGTTTGTGTTAAGCTCCTTCATTGGTTGTCTACCACCCAAATAATACCTGGTTAGTGGTGGTCCTATGGTGGTGCACCCCTCACTGAAACCTACCTCAAATTTGATGACACAAGCAAAGCAATCTAGCAAGCAAAACACCATCTTTAGCTAACTGAACTGTTTTTTCTTTTGCAAGATGAAAGTTGGTTTATTTTTACCACATTTTTTTTCTATTTCTTGCTAATGTATATCTACCTGGAACGACTTTTCAGTATTGATAGGCTATTGATAGTCTGTTGGACATTATTGATGAGAGTACTATCACCCCTACTATGAGCTCTGCCTTAAGATGTCAAATTAGTTTAGAAATTTCAATGCTCAGTTTGTTAGCACAAAAGTTCTTATGGTTGTCCCCAGATGTTCATTATATTAATTTACTTACATTGGACAAAATTTTGGTTAACCTAAAGAGAAACTGCTGCAAAGCAGGTTGAACATGACAATGACAAATTTACCATCATCCTATTATTGGCTCAATGAACACAAGAAAAGAAATTCTGATCTATCCCAACAGTTACAAGCATACAAACTAAATGTAATTTGTAATTAATTATATTTATACATTCTGTAAAGTTCGTCCAACGTTCAATATGATAGTGGCCAAGTGGTGAATATACAAGGTAAGATTACCTAATAATGATGGTGTCTCCTCTGTTCTCTCTCAGGTCCTTGGTCTATATAACACCATAAATCCAGAAGCGTCAGCATCTCCATGTTGTGTTTCCCAAGACTTGGAGCCTCTTACCATCCTTTACTTCATTGGCAAGACCCCCAAAATCGAGCAGCTTTCCAACATGATCGTCAAGTCCTGCAAATGCAGCTAGGAACTGGCTACAGCTGCACTCACACACGCACAGGCACACACACATGCACACACCTATACACACACACATTAGAATTTGAATGCAATCACAAACAGGTAGAGGAAGTGCTGTGCAGACAGGGTATCATGGAATAAAAAAGGTGTTCTTATAGTCAGCAGATGCATTCAAACAAAATACCCAGGCATGCATGCAGAGTCATAGCCTTGCACTTGTGTGTGTGAGTGAGTGTGCATGTGTGTTTGTGTGTGTGTGTGTGTGTGCGTGTATGTGTGTGTGTGTGTGTGGCATGTGTGCAGGGAAAAATGGCCCTGTCAGCACGTCTCATCTCACACACTTATCACAGCAGGACGTGAGTATGGCAAACACTGGAAGTACATGATACGTCTACATGTGAAGTAGAAGAGAGAATCCCTCATTTCAGTAACCAGTTACAGCAAACACTTCTCTTCTTTCTGTCCTTTCCTTACCTGTGCATCCCTCGAAAACCTGAGTAATGTTGATTTTATTGCTGTTCTAAAGCTGGATTTGGTTCTTGGTGGTTGTTACTGACCCCAGGACTGTTAGTGACCATGTTCTTCCTGTCAAAGGGATACAGAGAGACAAAAGGGGGACTGAAAATAGCTTAGCTGAATGATGAACAAGAGGGGAACAGGCTTCTTCCACAAAGCGAGCATGTCCAGGATTGCGTAGCGTCACTTGCTGAGAGTTTAGAATGCAGCAGGTGTGAAGAATGCCTTGCGATGTGTCCAGTGTTTGGGATTATCATAGGAAAAAAATGATCAACAAAGTCGCTTGTCGAAGAGCTCTGGAAGTGGGGGAAGCGTAACCATGGAGACACTGGGAGTGATTGGTAAATACGGTTAAATGCAACAGTTGGCTCTGTTTATGCATTTCTAATACAAATCAGTCATGAATACACACCATAGAACATACTGTATACACACCTGTCACAATTCGAAAACACTGACATCCACATTCACACACGCATACACGTCCCTAAAGGGCAGTTTTATTTTTAGGAAGGACACGAAGCACCCACAGCACATTTTCAGAGTTTCCTTTAGGCCTTTTTGGGGAAATTTGTTGTAGGGCAGTTGTACTTCTGTTTATCACCCCATACCGATCAGGTACAGTGATGTCAACCTTCTACCAAGTGATGAAACATGATCATGTTTAGAGTAGAGAGAGCAGGGTCATGGCAGGTGTCATAGAGACGAGACAGAAAGGTATTGTGTGGGATTAAGGGCCGGAGGACAGCAGAGGGATTTTGGCTAAGTGATGGGAGGCTTTTGGAGCAGATGTCTGCGTCTCACTATAGTAATGGGAGTCAGTAAGAGACGAGCACATCCAACTGAGCCTGTTTCAACATGTGACACGAATGGGTCCAGGAGGCCACTTTTTTTTTCTTTTACATATGTACTGGAGTAGCCGTGGACACGAAACATCGGGAAACTTTGCGCCGCACTCAAATCGAAGAGCAAAGCCCTTATTTTATTAGTGATTTTGATTCCTCTCTCCGAGGAACAGAGATCCTTTGATACAACGAATTGCACTGACTGTATTTTACTTCTACCTTTTCATTTGTAATTTTTGTTTGTTTGTTTGTTCTTATTTTGTAGTTATTGCTTCCCCCATCTGACACGTGTTAAAATGTTGTTAGTGACAGGACAGGATGTGGCTTCTCCATAGATATTGCCCTTTTTTCATGCGGTTCTGGGCCAGAAAACCAGATGATATTCATAAGATCAATGTAGAAACCTTCATTTCCACCACCACCCCACTCCTCCCCAGTAGTGCCAGTGGACTTCCTTACACCAGTGGAAGTGGAAGGAGGCACCAGCATTTTCACATTAGAGCAGGGGTTCTTAATTCTGTCCTCCAAAACTCCTGGCCAGTCCACCTTTTCCTTCCATTCCAATTCCCAGTACTCTTGAGCCAGATATGAAAGGGCTGTAGAGCACTGTCCTCGATCATATGTGGAGAGATCTGGAAAAGAGTGTGGACTGGCTGGGGGTCATTAAGGACCAGATCAGTGACCTCTGTGTTAGAGCTGTTTATTGTTATTGTTGTTTATGATGATGTTGATGTTGTTGACCCACTATGATGTATTGTAACACATTGTTGTGGTGCTCTAGTGGTAAATAAATTATTTAAGTTACAAGGGAAAGTGCGTCCAGTGGTCTTTTATTTCCTGTGGTGTGTGGCTTATCATAAATCTGTATACACCACATTAACTAGTCATACTTCTTGAACATCTCATCTGGTACACCTGCCATTTAGGTGCACTTTGTCTGATGGTGTTGGTTTTGGTGGTCTACCAGGTCTTGCACGGTTGTTAGGAGGCACATTTTTACTTTCTTTTTGACTTTCCCCTTCCTCATGCAAGCGGAGTATCTAATCTCCTGAAAATGAATAACTTGTTTTTAATAGTTTGTTTGACTGGTATTGAATAAATGACAAGTCATCCCCATGTTTTGCACATTACTGCACATATGTATATCCATAGCCCATATGTAATCTGCTGCATAAATCAATCAAATACGTGCTATTATTCTTGAGCTCTGAAAAGTGGTGAGTGAGAGAAATGGCGAGAGAGACTAAGTAAGAAGAATGCACAGGGAGAAAGAAGAGGAAGAAGTACACATTTATCAGTTGGTGTTTTGGAATGATGCTTCCCTTCCTCCTCAGGAAGAGAGAGAGTGGCCTGTGAAAGTATTATGTGGTGCGTTTCTGGGCAAGCGTTTGCATAAATAAAGACGGTGTGGTCCGTGCTCTGTGGCAGGCCAGAGGGACTGTAGAACCTAATATAGACTCTGGCTCTGCAACAGACAAACAGCCCGGCCAAAACAAATTCTACACATTGCAAATTGATTCATTATTTCAACTCAGGAAAGAAAAACGACTCGGCTAATATATAAACGCAGAGTTATAATATCACAAAAGTAAACTAGGAAAGGTCACCTGGTGGAGCACCCAGAAATTCACTTACGTTTACTCTCTCTTCGTTTGTTTCCCATACACAAATGAGCCTGTGTACACACACAACTGCCATATATGCCCTTTAGCTTATTTGAGGACCCTTTGATACAGTATATCCTCCAGTGGCCCCACGGCTCTGGAGCCCTGCCAGCCTCATTAGCTCTGAGTTTGTGGTTCTTTATTTAGGAGCGAGGCTGAGGGCTGGGGTATGCTCTGGAGACTGTCAATCTGTAAGGGCATGCGCTTTGATTAAGCCCGAACTCCACATTCTAGAGATAAATGCACTGCAAGCACATGAGGTCACAAGTATAGGCTGTGTGAGATTTGCTGGTTTTTGCAAAGTTACTGGAAGCCCTGCTTCCTGCTGTCATTTTTGGCAATTGAGACACCTTCAGAGTTCTCCAGAAAAGTCTCTAGCAAGAATAGATTAATAGATTTTAGCATAATTAAATCTTTAAAGGGGCCATAGAATGCATTTATTCAGTATTTTAAATTGTTTTCTGATGTCTAGAAGGTGTGTGACTGGTTAAAGCATAAAAGATGCAGTTCTACACAAGCGTTTTCTTGGTGAGCTCATGAATAACTTAATGAGCTCTGCTCTGACTTGCTGGTTGACAGTGAGGCACCGTAATAATCACCCAGGAGAAATATGTTGATGTAGGCAGAAAAATAAAATGAGCCTCTGTGTAATAAGCTTGGTTTTATATTATTTAGTTACTAACACTAGTTATTTGAGGCTTGCTAGCAGCTAACTTTATCTGTAGTAGCTACTTGCTTTGCACCTCAACAAATAAGCAAATGAAACTTAATTTAAGATGATCTGCTTCAACTGGCAAAAGGGCTAAAATCACGCAACATGGCTGTTACTTACAGATTGTGTTTGTGGTGCAAATAAAGGTGGAACTGCTCCTCTCTTCAGTCTCTTCAGCAACAAATACTGAATGAAACTGCTCGGTATTGTCCAAGGTTTGAGAAAATATCTGGAGTGAAATGTGCAGCACAAATTAACATCTTTGAATGAAGTCTGTTATATGTACCAAACTCTCATTTTTCAACTATGACAGTGTAAGTACTGTTTTCTATTCTATAGCAAACATAGTCATTCAAAGTGGTTTGATGTGAAATGTTCTCTTCTAGAGGCAATTCACAGAGGTGGTGATAGGAACCAGGCATCTTTAGCATGTAATGACCCTAAATGCTGCCTTGTAAAAGAAAGTAATTATAAAACATGTTACCAATGTGCTGCCTGATGCCTGAGGCACGTTTCGAGGAAAAGTTTTGACCTAAAATGTATCCACTCATGGCGCACATGTACATGCAGGTCAAGAATAACAGAGCCCAGTAGCAGTAAGTAAACTCTTTTTTTCTCGATTTACCATTCTGAGGACAAGTAGGTTCACAGAGTGTTTTGAATAGTTAATAAAATTGTGACCCATGCCTCCATTCACCACCACTGTAAAATAATCATAGTTGGTGGGTTTCTCTGCAATGCACCATTTCACATCAAAACACTGTGAATGACTTTGTTTATATGACTTTTTAGGCAGACATAGTATGTAGTAAGTTGGACATTTCTTGTCCTCACATAACTCCATAACTTATTAGGTCTATAGTACTTAGCAAATAATGTATGATAGTTACCAGGTATCACATCTTAAGATCGGTAGCTGAACAATTAGCCAAAGATTCAAGAAGTTCAGCTTCAAGGACTTACATGAAGGCCCATTCACAGTTTCATATTATGGTTACTGTATAATTTATAGTAGCTGCTGTTTGAACACAGAATAGATGTCTATTTAACCCTGAGAAAAAAGGGATTTTTTTACATAGTCTGAATGGCCTATTTGAAATGGTTGGCATAAGAGAGGTAGCTGTTTTGAAAAGAGGCCAACTTTGCGCTGTCATTTTTGCGCTGGCATTTACTTCGCACCCTCCCTTTGTGCTCATATGTGCTTCAGTTTGCCTGCAGTGCAGCACTCACATGCACAGGCACATAACCAAAGGCCTGAGAAGATGAGGGAGAAGGAGGGAGGTTTGGGGTGAAAGGGCTGGCAGTCCTGCCTGATCACAGCCGTTCAGGGGATTTGGTCATTCAGCTGCAGCTGCCTGAACACAACAATATGAAATCAGAAAGAGGCATTCTCAACAGTGATGTCACCGTGCAGCAATGCAGGGAGCCCATTAGCACAGAGAAGAATGTAGAGATGACTTTTCAAAAGCTCTGTGTGTATGTGTTTATGTGTGTGTGTGTGTGTGTGTGTGTGTGTGTGTGTGTGTGTGTGTGTGTGTGTGTGTGTGTGTGAAAGAGAGTGTGAAGAGAGTTTGTTTGACTATTTGTATGTGAATTTAACAAAATTCCTTTAATGGCATTTGCCCCACTCCCCACTGCCCTTTCTCTCTCTCTCTCTCTCTCTCTCTCTCTCTCTCTCTCTCTCTCTATCTCTCTCTCATGTGTCAGCAGTAATTGCCCTGCAGACAGAGTCTTGTATTGTGTCTGTAATTACACAGGAAAGCCTGTTCTGTTGATCTGAGGATTAGTAACTCTCTTTGTAAGGGTGCAGAAAAGCGGCACAAAATCAGACAGACTAAAGTATCACAACGCATCCAAGTACAAAATACCCCCGCCTCCCCACCACCACCACCACCATACACACACCCACACTACCACCACCCTTCAGTTTGACAGGCATCTTGGAGGTAGAGAGAGACAGGAAGAGTAGTTTGGAGCCTTGGTCATTCAATCCCTCCAGCGCCGGCCTGCCTGCCTGGTGTTTGGGCCAGATACACACACAAACACACACCCACCCCACCCTCCTCACCCCAAAACAAGCCACTAACTTCCTCACAGCTCTTTCACACACATACACAATCTCACTGAAGCTCTCATACATATACATGCACTACCATTCAAAATCACTTGTCCTATTAACTTATACAATAACACAAAGACACATTAGGCTGATATCTGTTATATAGGTTGATATCTATTATACATGCTGTGCTAAAGACTGTGGAAAAGGTACCAAAGCACATTATTTAAGACCGTTTATCTTGGCAATTAGCATGCTTGTAAAATCAACATATATCACTAGAGTAAACTTTGGTTTCAGATTTCTCCATGACACCCCGAGCCTTCATGTGTATTTGTTCAATTTTATCATCAGCGCACTTTATTTAACATAATGAGTGATTGATTAGTCAAACCAGATATTAGATGACAACAACTGATAATACTGGGCTGCCACAAGAAGAGATTCATCTACAGCTCTGTTCATCATTCTTGACAAGTTTCAAGTTTCTTTATTTTCACAGGTTACTACAAATTATTTGAAGCCATATCAGCAGACATATATGTTCCATGGTTATATATTACATATGAACAATTCTTCTGATGAACAATTCTATTATTAAATGGTAATACATTTAATAATAACCTGCACACATTCATACACTGAGTATATATTCCTACTCACACCCAGGGAGTAATAGAGTAAGGCCTCATGCTGATGAAGGCATTGTTCTAGCACTAGGTCACTGTTCAAACCCAGTCAACAGAATCTTTGTTGTATTGCCAAAGATAGGTTATTCAGTTATCCTTGCACTTACATATGTATAATTACTCAGTGAGTCATTAATCAGGCACTTGTCAGGTTCTTATTGTGCCTTAAGACATGCTTGGCATTAAATCAAATTCATACAACTGTCTGTTTTTACCCAAATGTAATCAGTCAGCCTAAACATGTGTTGTCTATACATCAACGACCACTTAATAAGGTATACCTACTTGAATCTACACTCTTTATCCAGTTTATCAGGTCAATCTACTGTACAGGTATAATTTGTAGTTCTACAATTACAGACTTTTTCCTGATCTTCAATGGCCAGGACCATCACAGAGAAGATGTTATTAGGGTGGTGGAACATTCTCAGCACTGCATTGCTTTGGAGTTTTTAAACACCTCAGAATCACTGCTGGACTGAGAATAGTCCACCAACCAAAATTATCCAGTCCTGTGACCACTGATGAAGGACTAGAAGTTGGGCTATCGCTTCTGAATGTACATCTACATAGTGGACCAACCGTGTAGGAGTGTCTAATAGAGTGGACGATAAGTGGACACCGTGTTGAAAAACTCCAACAGCAATGCTGTGTCTGATCCATTCGTACCAGTGCAACCAGGGATTCTGAACATTGACGAACAGGTTAAAAGAGAGTTGACAAAGCATGTAGAGGAATAGATCTACAACAGTCTGTAACTGTAGAACTACAAAGGTCACCTATATGTTAAGTGGAGCTGAAAAAAAGGGTGTAGATACAAGGAGGTATACTTTATGAACTGGTGATCTGGTGTCTAATCTAATGCCTGAATCTCAAATAAATAGATGGTCTGATACTGTATGACACACAATTATACACTAAACCTCAAAAGAATAGTTGCACCCAGAAGGAAGTGCGGATTACAATGCTATTTGGAAAAAAGATGAAGGTTACCAGGAACAATAGCTAATGAAAACGTTTGACTGATATGGGCAATATTTATTGACCCAAAATGCCACACGTATACCGCAACATGCCACACATCTCAGCATGGTGTTGTAGAGGTTTCCTGTGTCCTGCAATAATCCATCCCATGCAGTTTGAATATTCTGACGCACTTCCTGCAGATTTTGCGGTAGGGGTGGAGGTGGGGTGACACCAGGCCTTCTGGACATGTTATGCGCGACAACAAACCGTTCATCTCAGCACTGACCATGGTGCCTCCACAAAATAATTTGTTGGTTGTCTCTACCAAGACAAACTGGGACTCGTCACTGCTGCCATTCTCCATGACAGTCTGGCACGACACCATTGCAGTCTTTGGCAACGTTGA
Source organism: Semaprochilodus insignis (assembly GCA_034552555.1). Lineage (NCBI taxonomy): Eukaryota > Metazoa > Chordata > Actinopteri > Characiformes > Prochilodontidae > Semaprochilodus > Semaprochilodus insignis. Next base: position 28,268,182 of record CM067479.1, on the reverse strand, counting down.
CATGGTGTTAAGGGCAGTTGTCGTAACAGTCTGCATGCATGTAGTCCTGCATCGCGCAGCCATCTGCCAATGACAGGATGACTCATGGGGGACATCATTTCTCCCTATATGTTCAGTCAGTCAGTCAGTTATAGTGATAAGGCCCGTCCTTGCTTACGTCACTTCAAATCATTCTTCAAGTTTCATTCCTGTCAGTTGATTCCTTCTGGGTGCAACTATTTGTGCAATTATTCTTTTGATGATGAGTGTATTTAACAATAGACAAAAGTATGTTGCATAGCTAAGAACAGTAGTAACAGTTGCTGAGACCTGGTTTGGTTCATATTTATAGATCATACACACACAGTGTCAGAAATCACACAAGCAAATATATTTATAAGTGTATGTGTACAGTATATACAGACATAGGCAAATGTTTTGGGACCCATGGTCAAAATACATTTTTCAAATTACATTTTTTCCCCAATATGTTAAATCTAGCAAATATAAATTGTGCACTAAACCCTGCAATATGTCATATTTAAGTTTGTTCTGTGTCATTTTCAGTTAGAAAATCTTGAAAACGTGTAATCTGGTAAGTTTTTTATGTGTACATAAGTTTAGATATACACACGTGTGCATGCATATATCTAACACAGACACTGTATATGTATAGCTATAAAGAGAGAAATGAGTGTGAGAGCCACATAAAATAGTGTTAAACTGCAGGCTGTGCCATCACAGTGGGGTTTCTATTCCTCAGAACAGACTTGATTTCTCAATACTCTACATAGTGCGGTTTGCTATGCTGGAGATTTATCACAGCACACACACACACACAAACACACAAGTGTCAACCTTATCTAGGAGGGCAGTATGTCGGCCCCATTCTCTGGTATGCACAGTGCTGGTAAAGTAGTGTTTCACTGCAGCATGGCCTTCTGGGAAAAAGCCACCTCAGTCTTTTGCTCTTTCACTCTGCTGTGAAGGGAAAATCCACAAAGTGTGAGCCAGCCAGGCAAACAGTGACCACTGCTCAGCACTGGAGAAGTTTAGAATCCCTGTGGAACATTCCAACTTTACATATAAAAACACAACTCACCATAATAGCAAATAACAATTAAAACTCAACGGCCCCTGAAAGTAAGCAGGCCTCTCATTGGAGGGGGAGAAGTGTACGGGCAAGGAGTGTAGGGGGAGGGGGGAGTGCTGGGCATTCATATTACCTCTGATAATAGCAATCTGGTATTGTCATTATGGGGAGACTGCCAAGACATCCACAGAAAGCCGTGTAAGGTTTAACTCTTACCTAGGGCTGCGTGCTGCTGCTGGCTTTAACTTGCTCTCACTTTCTCACTGTACCCTCTGAGACATTCCTCATGATGGTGTTACTCGATGTCAGCTTACTCAACACGTAAGCAACCACCACAGCTCTTGTGTGTGCATGTTTGTTTTTGGGTCAAACTGCCCTGACTTTGTAAGAACACCAGAGAAAAACAGAGCTAACTGCAATATCAAGACCAGCAAAGTGGTCCTGACTGTGTAAAGTTATATTTTTAAAGTGAATGAGAAAAGAGTGAGTAGAAAGGGAGTATGCATTTGGGGTGCATTAGTGGCAGTGGGAAAGAAAGCAAGGTCTTGTGCTGTAGGTCAAATTGGCCTTTTAGAATCTCCTATAATGTGCACACGTGTGAGTTCAATCTACCTTGAGTGAAGGGTCTTTCTAAATAAGGGGGTTCAACCTAGGGCCCCTACAGAACAGAGACAGAGTGCGGGTGGGGGTGGCGTGGGGGGGTGGGCACCTGGTTCTTCAGCAGTGAGAGAAAGAGAAGGAGAGAGGAGGGGGGATATGGAAGAGGGATTTTATGGAAAGTATGTGCACGGCTCCTCTTCTACTCACTGCTTTACCACAGCAGTTTTTGCAACAGATTTTTTGCCCCCTCCCCTTGTACTCCCTGTCCCTATTTCTCTCTCTTAACTTATTTATTTATTTTCCTTTTTAGAGCAAATTACCTATCCAGCACTTTTTCTGGGCTGTCTGTGGAGGTGGTAGTGCAGGAAGACCAGACAGTAGTGTGCAGTAGGGAAATACACAGAAGATGCATAACTTTCCCATGATTCTCCAGGCAACAGGCAGGGGGCTGAGGGCGTCTGGAAGTCCTGCAAGCCTCTCCTCGTGGTCCTGTTGTGTCTCTTGAGGGGCCTTGCTCGCTCACTCATGTTTAACAGGCTGAAGACTCTCCAGAAGGAGTGCCAATAGAACCATTTGCATTGTATGCATCATTAAAAGGGAGGAAACTGGCATGAACCCACATCAGTAGGATCTTAGAAATACATGTGTGTTTTCACTCATATATTACCTCTATATGTAAAGTAAAAGACCCGATGCACATGGTTGACCAGATTATATTTCCACTGACAACAAGTTTGAGAGCAACATGATTGGAGTAACGATTAAAGGTAAAACACACTATGGTGCATAAAAGTGGCACTTCACATACCTAACAATGTATCCTTAGAGCAATGATTAACAATAGACTGTACATTACAGTGAATTTACTAAGTGAAGTCATTGATTTATGAAACTGCAGGTCTCTTACTCTCTGAAATAAAATATGCCCAGAAATGCATCCATTTACATGAAAAATAACTGGGTCTCACTCTTTTTGAGTCATGAGGCTCTTATCTAAGTCAAAATCCAAGTCATTGTTGTTCCAATTAAAGTGGAGTCACATGTCTTTTTTGATTTTCTAAGGTTAAGTCTACAGTCACCAAATTTATGACTCAAGTCTGACTCAACTCCAAGTCATGTGACTTGAGTCTGCACCTCTGGCTTATAACCACTAGAACATAGAATGATTTTTGCTATAGGGCTTTGTAAAGCAACAGTTGCTATACTTTGTTAATGTCAATTCAGTTAAAGAAATGAATATGGCTTAGCCAACTGAACAGATTTAGAACTCTTAAAGTTAAGCAAACAACCATCAATGCATGGTTGTGCTGTGTGGGGTTCTCTGCACCCCAACATGAAAGTGGAAGTATGGTGTCCTTAATACAGTGTGAGAACAGTAGGAAGTATTTTCAAGTTTAAGCTGGCTACATTAATGTCTTCTTTAAGTACAGAGTGGTTGAACCAGTCAGAGATGGATGTATTTTCTCAAACATTAGTTGTGCAAGATTAGAAGGAAGCCATCATCATACATATTACACAAATCTTTAATTTGTAGCACACTGTTGTCTCAGAGAGGAGAATTAAGTGTTCTGGGATATCTGTCACATGTTGTTTGAGATAGAGCTTGTGGGTGTGAAAGTATGTCAGAAATGAAAGGGTATTGGTTGTTATGTTTACTCTGAGCTCCCTTCATGAACAAGAGAACCTGTTAAACAGCAACAGAGTCTTTTCAGCTGATAAATGTGGCTTTTTGGAGTGGCAGTCCGGAGGTGCATCTGACCTGAGGACCCGCTCAGCTTGTGGTTGCACATGCTGCAGAGCCCCGCTGCTAAAGATTAATGGCACATAATGAGTCGCACCCAGCTAGCAGAGATTAATAGTGCATAATGAGTCGCGCCAGCCTGCAAGATTAATGGCACATAATGGTTTGTAATGCTGAGCGTAATCGAGCTGTCATTGGCGGCTGTGAGCAATAGCAGGGCCAACGTCATTTTTCACACGTCCCTAAAAACCCACCGACCTTCCTTCCTCCTCCTCCTCCTCATCAGAGCACCATTCCAGCGCTCAGCCACGTCTCCAGAGTGCAGGCTGCCTCCAGTCAGTCTCCTCTGCATCTCCTCTCTGTCCATGGCACAGTGTCTGCAGGAAGCACCAGTGAGTCAGCACACTCTCTTGGGACAGACAGCAACCTTTCAAGTGGGCTGTGTGTGTTTGTGTTCTGTGTTTGAATGCATGCTCATTTTAATCTTTGTACATGTACACTAGTATTCAAAAGTTTGGAAAAAAATATTTTCAATAACAAACACTAGTATGGTGTACATTTAGTGTTGGTAAAATGTATGAACCAATTCAAACATGCTATTCCTATGCAACCTAATGCTGTGAAGTTTATATAATGACTAGTGGGCTTTTTAATGCTGGTAATGCATTTTCCTGGTCTAACTTTTTAAACCATTATCATTCGTAGTTTCAGCCTGAACCCCAGCTGCACTGTGTGTTGCTAAGACTGTAGTCCTCTCGTCCAGTTTTTATATGGCAGATTCCATTATTTGCTCCTTTGATACAACCAAAATTATTTACAGCAACGCAGTGCCATGAAATTTCATTATAACCAAAGTACATCACTTAAGTATCATTTAAAAGCAAAGTACACTGCTAAAGTAGCACCATCTACAGAATACAGTGGACAGTTCATTGGAAAACTGCGGAATAAGTCAATGAGCAACATACTAACAGAAGCCACAACAAAATGAAGAGCTACATTTTTCCTCATGCTTTATGAGAGTGAGAGGAACATTTAGTTCTTGTTGATCTGTAGGAAATGCGTTTACTGGAAACGGTGTTCCCCTTATTTTCAAGTTCTACCTGCATTCTAAAATAACTGTATTAAGACATTATAAAATGATTATTCCTTATGCCTTACAAAGTAAGGACCAGATATCATCTATCACATATTGGAGTTGAAATTAAAGAATGAATGTGAGCTGAGACTTTCAGCTTTCATCTCATTTGGTTCAGGTGCAGGACCATATTTATGCATTGATCCCATTTTTAGGCTCCAATGTATTCCCTGCTCAGCTGTTCCATGGCTGGGTGTGTTTTATTCCCTCATTATTTCACTTACAAGTAAGCTGGCAAAAGTCAAGAGCTGATTTCAAGTGTGTTATTTGCATTTGAAATCTGTTGCAATATGAAGTCCAAAGATCTTCAAATGTCATCATTAGGCTGAACGGTCAAGACAAACCCATCAGAGACAAAGCAAAATCATTGGGTTTGGCCAAATTAACTATTTAAAGCTTTCTTAAAAAGAAAGAACCTCCTGAAAAACAACCAAAAGGCCAGGACGATCATGGAAAACAACGGTGGAAGTTGACAGAAGAATTCTTCCCTGGTGAAGAGAAGCCTTTTTACAACAGTTGGGCAGATCAAGAACAACTTTTAAGAGGTAGGCGTATTAAAGTCAACAATCAAGAGAAGACCAGAGTAAATAAAGTGGGTTTACCACAATATGTAAACTGCTGGTAAGCCTCAAAAAAACATCTAAAAAAAGCCTGTACAGTTCTGGAACAAATAGAAACTTGTACAACAATGATGGAGACAAAGAGTATGGAGAAGGGAAGGAACTGCTCATGATTCAAAGCAACCCACCTCAAATGTCAAGCATGGTGTGTTAGGGCATTGGCATGTAGACCTCAATACTTCAAAAATCACTGGGCGGTGCTTCACAGTGTAGATGGACAATGACCTGAAGCATACCAAAAAAACAACCCAAGATTTTATAAGACAAAGAAGTGGGATATTCAGCAACGACCGAGTCACATTGCCTCAAGCCAATCAAGCATGTGTAGGCGGTCAGGTAGAGGGTGGTTTATGCAAGAAAATGGTTGTAATTGCTATGTCATTCGAATGTATATAACCTCAAAGCTGAAAGTCTGTACTTTGAGTTCATGTTCATTATTTAATTTCAGCTCCAGTATGCAGAGGTAGACACCTAAAATGACAATAACTTTAATAGCATCAAAATTATAGACCTGATTGTATTTCAAAGGTGCTAATCATGTCTGAATCAAGGCAGATACCTTGAAAAATATATAATCATAGATAACTATTATTATGACTTCTTGCAGGGGTGCTGCCCTCAAATATTATTTAACACACTCAATACAGTATATACGTCTTTGATTCTAATCATCAATATTTTTGTCATATGTTTTTCATTATTTAGCCGTGCATGCATATTTATGTCCGAGAACGCACATCACAATATTCTGTAATAGCTGGGTGTGACCTGGGGGAGGCGCTGTTGCCGTAATCCGCCTTTGCATCGGACAGAGCTACAGCGGATTTTCTAACATAAGAGCTAAATGCAATCCACTGCTGTTTAGCATAGAGGAAAAGTGCAACGCTTCACTCATATCCAATCATGTCAGACCAGGCAAGTTGTAAGCCAATCATATCAGACCTCGGGAAATGGTCTTTGATGGATATTTGGTCGGCAACCTCTGAAGGTGATACAGTAATTTAGCGTAAAACTTTAGGCTTTATTTAAAATACATCATATACAAAATGAATCAGGAAGTGGTTACAAAGTGAAAATACAGTACAGATTTGTGACCAATTATGTTTAATATACTGTAGCTGGCTATCATTGTTTTTTACTGCTTCTTAGTTAACATTAGCTAACTTTAGGTTTAAGTTACATTAGTTAAGGAAACATTAGCCAGCTATTTTATTGTAAGTGGATGGATTTTCGAAACTTCACAGATAGAAACAGTGTTATTTACAGCTCTTTATAGTCTTTGTTTTCTAACGCATCTTCAAAGATGTCTTTGAACAGCTTCTCTGTTTTGGTTCTTAGGCTCCATAGGGACCGGTAACTGGTTTCTGAAGTGGTGTGTGTGTACCAATGTGGTGTGTTTCATGCTGTGTGCATCTCTGACAGTTCAATCAGCCCATTCACAGTTCTCTGATAACATCACTGTGAGCATAAAGCCTGGGTTATGAAAGCAAACAGAGGATGTCTTGCATTTTTGTTATTTTGTGGTAGAGGAAAAAAATGTTGGCTGAAGTAAATCTCAGGGTGCCAATACAAGTTCACATTCACATGTGTGATCCTCTCAAACACACACCTTGATTTGGCTGATTCTTGGCACATTAAATAAGTTTACATGCACACAAGAAGTTCAAGCTCAAGTTCTCATCTAGTTCTAAACACTGGATCAGATCTAGGAATTTACTGCAATCAACATTTTGAATAAAGAAATAAATAAATTGAACTAAAAGATATTCTAATATGCTAGACCTGTGCAACTTTTTACTAGCTGTGAAGCTATTAAAAAGAAGAAGAAGAAGAAGAAGTAGATGATGAAGAAATTTTGGATATATCATGAATAATAGACAAAATTATAAATTATTCTGAAATGATTCTGAATAGTTTCCTTGATGTAACCTCAGGGGGCAGCTTCGGAATGCCCACACCTGTGCAAGTTGTCAAGTGCTATTTTGCAAGTGAAGTTGAATATGGGCCAGTGTGCTCATGTCAAGGCGTAGTGAATTATGTGAGTTTGAACGAGGCATGATAGTGGGCTCATGTTGGGCGAATGTAGGCCACACTGTTCGTCAGAACTTTCCAGAATGCTCCTTGAACCAATTCTAGATGACTTGGGCCCATTATCCTACTGGATTATCCCATCATTGTGATGGTACATTATGGAATGCAAATCATCACCAAGCAGTGAAACATAGCAGGCACCGGTCAGTTATGTGTTTAGGTGGACCAGTGGACCCAATCCATGCCATAAGAACCCACCCCACACCAGTATAGAACCACCACCAGCCTGTACAGTGCCTTGTTGACAACCAGGATCCATAGCTTCACTGTCTGCACTACACACAAACCCCACCATCAGCCAGAAACAATTGGTACCATTACTCAACAGACCACGCCACATGTTGCCAATCCCCAAGGGTCCAGTTAGCGAACTCACAAGCCCAGGTGAGGCATCGTGTCCAGTGTCATGGTGTTCAGAGGCACTCTGGTGGGTCTTCTGCTCCCATATCTCATTGAAGCCACAGAATGCTGCACTGACCTGTGGGATATGCATGGTGCCTCCTACACTGAATGTAAGTTGTTTGTCTGTATGCACAGTTCTAGCCAGATGCTGCCGGTCATGTTCATTAAGCACCCTTGGGTAGTCAAAGCGCTGTCCAATGTGGGTGGTGATGCTTTCTATGATGTATTCTAGGTACACATGTGACTTTGGATCGAGGAACATGAAATGCCCACACAACTTCTGAAATGGAATTTCCCATCTGTCTGGCACCCACTGTAATGCCTCAGTCGAACTCTGGCCAGTGTTCAACCTCACTCACAAGATAACACCTCACAATAGGTGTGGGTGTTCCCAAGTTGCCTTTTGAGGTAACAGCACTTCATAATCACTTTACATACTGCTGTCCCATGACTTTTGATGTATCAGTGTATATAAACTTCTAACATGGTGATTGTGGAGTCCTTTGGTCACACATGTTTGTTTTGGTCTTATAACCTCATCATCACACATTGGTATTGCAGAAAACATAGCAAGATGTTGCAAAGAATAAATAAATAAATAAATAAATAAATAAATAAATCCCTGTGTAAGAGTCAGTGTTCTGAGTGATCTGAGCATTTACGAATCTATCTTGAGTTCTCATTTAGCCACACTAAACACAGGTTCACTAAGATCTTGCTGGACCATGACAATCAAACTGCTGTTTCCATGAGCAGATTGTAGACAGACTTAGTTGAAATAATATTACCCCATTGATATACATATAAACATAGGACCTGTTACACTCATGGCAACTGCTGTGTCTGTAATGTTTATGGGAATCAGCTGAGTAGCCTTCAGCACACTGCTGCTCATGAATTCTAGATGCCAGTTGACATTCCATCCTAACCCACAAACTGACACGTCCAGTACACAAATGCATGCGTTGTCAAGTAGTTGTAGTTCACCTAAACACCAAGCATACACACACAAGCTCGGTTTGCAGTGTTCATTTGTCAGATGTCTGGGTTGAGCACATGAAACAGCACTGTATTGAATAAAGCAAAGCTTCCATGTAAAATGGGCTCTTTATTGAATAAAGCATCTCTCAGGCAGAATGCCGATCTTGGGCCAAAGCCCGAAAACCCAACTGTCCCTGTCCATCAGTGTGACAAGTCTAATCGAGGGTAAACTCGCCGACCCGGCCACACTCTGTGAGGGTTGGGGGAAATACGCTTATGCCTTCTGAACAATGTGTGGCCTCTTTCTGCACAGCAGCCTCGCTAGCCAGAATACAGTGTAGACGAGAACTGGCTGGCGCAGGCTGTGTTTTACCCTGTAGGCTGTAAGCTCTGTAGGGAATTATCTGCGTAACACACACATACACAAATAAATAAATAAATGCACTTAATGCACAGTAATCTGATGCTTAGTCACCAGTCCCACTTATGTCTGGGTGATTGTGTAGATTAGCTGTACACTTATAATTTAGTAAGGCTTTTGCCTCTGAGGTCAAAAGTTAGCATTTAATGGATTCTTATGAATTCACAACATACATTTTTACTCTGACTGCCAAATTTCAATCCCTCGTGAAACTTACAAATACATACCTACTTAAAAATAAAGGAGCTTTAAACCAAGGGCGTGACTTTGGGTTGAACGTTTGCGAGAGCTGAACAGAAACTTCTATGGGGTCAGCCTGCATGCATTCACACTAAAGAAATGGTGAAAACTATTTAAAAACTTTTGGGACTATATTAATATCACCACACAAATTCCAACATAAATATGTAATCATTTTAATGGTTGGTCAAACACAGTTAGAGAACTAATACTCTTGTCAAGTGATATAGTAGGGTATATAATCATTGAACAAATAAATCCAACCATGGCAAATAATTTCTTCTACTGGGTTTGACACAGACAAGTTATTAAAACTTTGATTAAAGATTTTTTGAGGTGAGGCGGCAACAAACATTTATACATATTAACCTTTTTACACCTACCATTCAAAAGCTATTGAAGTTAGAAATCATATATAAACTCTCTTTTCCCATTTCTACCTTTTAGTTACATTTATGCCTATGTGCACTTGGAAATGTTTCATGTCAAGATGGCATAGATATACTGGATATACTTTGGATACTTGGATTCTATTGACACCTTTCCTTTAAGTGGCTCCCTAGTTTGACAAAATGAGACCTGATTATGTTTTTGCTGCATAAGTGCACATCAGCACCTAGGCTACATCATGTCCATTTTACTTTTGTTTATGCTCTGTTCCCTGTTACAATATGAGTGGACAAGCTAGAGTGCATCAAAGAACTCGATTTGGGTAACTTCAGCCTCACGTAGCCTCCAAATTTCTTTTCATTGTTTATTTTCACACCTGCTAGTTAGCGCTCGGCAAAAACATTTGCGCTCATGTGACTGTATACAGATAACAAAAGATGTTCAGTTTACACTGTTCAGTGGTGTTATGATCTGTCTCTGACCTCTGAATATGGTTTGAGTAATCCGATCGTAATCCGCTTACAGTGTATCCTGGGGGTGTTTACACCTGGCTTTTCTTGCGGTCAAATAAAATCTGACTGTGGTCTGATCACAGACAACACGACGAAGAGGATGAATGCTATCCAGCCCCAGCAGCAGTCCTGAAACCTTTCAACTAATGCATTTCTGACAAATTAAAATGAAACATTATATCTGTGTATATACAGGTATGTACATCTGTATGTAACACTGCGGGTATTCAAAAAGTGTCGAAAAATCGAAGTTTGTGCTCATAACGCAGCTTTGTTTTGATTCGGCAGTCAGAGTACAAGAAGAAACTCACTCCTATTTCCAGAAGAGAAATATGCTCTTTAAACCTCTAACACAGCTGTGCTCAGCCACAGAATAATCAGGAAACAAACCTGGCTGATGGTAACTCACACACCCAAAACCAAGCATCTATGCAACCAGGTTAAACATTCACATGACCTGTAAACATTAGCAAGATACTTGAACCTGCAGCCAAGTTGACTTATGAAATAACTAAAGTTTGGAGAATGATCACACCTGAAACTCCTGCTGTGCCCACACCGATTTTCACCGGCAGCCGCGGCCAGCCTCTGGTCTACCTCAAGGCCTAGATGATCTGCAACAACTTAAACTTAGGGGGATTCTTCACCTCCTCAGGCAAACTACTTGACTTCAGCGCTTACTGCTGCCAAACTCATTCTTGCTCCATCTACCCCACCACGTTTATGGCCAAATGACTACAAATGACAATCTTTCCATGCCAGTCAATGTTTCAGCTTTCGCTGCTGACCTCCCCCTCCACACTGATCATTCTTTCATATCCTACTTGCTGGGCGGCCTCACCTTTGGCTTTTCCTCCGGCCTTACTGTACTTCCTGGTTCTGCTATCTCACGTCACAACACCCCATCATGTCGGCATGATGTCATTTCCTTCCTTATGGCCAAAGTGATCTCAAAGGGCTTCTTAATCAACTTTTTCACTTCCACCCTATTTCTTTCTCTACCATATTAGTCCCATCAGCATAACCTCTCACAAGTACTGTGGCATGAAGCGTTGATCTGTCTGCTCCCATAGCTCCTCTGAAACCTTTTTCAATAGTTTGTTGCCCAGCCCTAAGTTATCTTTCTGTTATGCAACCATCAAATATGCCATTTCTCTCATCAACCAGACTGGGCATGTGGCACCTGGCTTGCCAAGGCTAATATTGTCCTGGACTGTGGCCATCTGTTTGGAATGTGTTACTTTGCAGTCTGCCTCACCTTTGGTTGCAAAATTGGCCCCAAAATTTTTGACATCCTAGCCGAAGCCCTTTGTTGCATCCTGCTGACTCTTTGCAGATCACCTAGATGCTCTACTTCCTTGATAAGGTCCTCACCATTGACACCCCTTCCTCCCTACCCACTCACAACCCTGTCCTCCACCTTCCAACATCTTATTATACCTCTTTCTTCAGAAAAGACAGAGGGCCTATCTGCTTTACTCAATTTTCTTCCAGGCTTCCCTTCCGAATGGACAGGACGAGTCATCCTCTTCCACTCTGACAACTCGGCAGTCATTCACAACATTAATAAATAACATTCCATAATACCCATGCCATTTCTCCATTGCCTTATTTGGCATGCAGTCCAACACCAATTCATCCTCAGAACCTTTCACATACCCGGTCATTCAAATGCCATTGCTGATTCTCCTTCTCATTTCAGAATTCCTTGGCACCATAAGCACAGCCTGACCTGGCTTTGACTCCACCATATTTCGATTCCATCTTCCAATCCAGCAGTTCCTCCTACTTATTTTCCAAGTCCAAAAGACAATCCTAAGTGCCATCATCCCCTGTATCCTGTCAGCATACCAGTCAGGCTGGAAATCCTACCAGCGCTTTGGCACATCTCACAGCATCCCTTTCCCTTCAGGAAAACTATCGGTAACAGTTACACCTTAACTTTGCCTGTCCAACCTTTCCGTCCACTCTCCTAGCTTGTGAGTCTACTGTCTCATCAAACTCATAAGTGGATCTCTGCATGCTGCCACTGACCACCTTTAAATCTCACAATACAAAGAATTAACCTTACCTTCCACCTCAGCAGCTGCCCTTGACTTTCAACATGTTGTACTTAATGCTGGATTCTTCCCAAAGTCTATATCCACCACATTAGAATCCTTCTTTCTCCTCACATTCTTTAACTTCCAGGGATGTTCAGAAATTACAGCTCTAACAAACATCTTCAAACTCCTCTCCACTCCACAGTAAAAGCAGTTTCAGCACTGTCTGTTGTTTTGACCCTAGAGCTTACTGTGACCTGACTGCTGTCTATTGTAATGCAAGCTACACGGGGCACTTGGCCGCTATGAATACGTATAGCAGGTTTTATCCCGTAATTCTGCTGTGATTTTGTACCAAGTAATGATACAAAATCCAAGTTCTCTGTATTAAGTACCGAGTTAACAAGAACCCTGACAAGAACTGGCTTTGTTGTCTCCTGTCATAGGTTCCAGAACTGCTTGCACCAAGTTCTTTCATTAACTGGTTACCCCTCAGAATAGTTCTCAGCTCATTTCTCAGCTCAACTTCCCAAGCATACCATGGTTACATACAGACTCATTTCCAAGCCTTTCACCCAAAGAGAGCTAAAATAGGTTCCAGCACTCCAATGACCCAGCTTAGGTCATGAATGAATGAATGAATGAATGAATACATGGGGGTTGGCCTTTTATTAACCAACAGATGCCACTCAGAACTCCACCTCAAGTTTTTCGAGTTCCCCTCCTCTTTTCCCCTCCATTTTTATTTCCTTCAAGACGTGGTCTGCACAAATTGGAGTTATGGAATAACTGAAGTATGGGAAAAGACCACGAGAACGCATAGTGCAGATTCTTCCACTGTGGATAGTCTGCTCCAACACCCACACCCCCCTCATACCTGTGAGACCATGCCAAACTCCTTGTACTCCCTTTCCTATATTCTATAAATACCCTTTTCGAACTCTTCCATCTCCTATTCAAATTTCTACACCTGCACTCAGTCTGTAAGAAGTTCCCCTTATCTCACTATTTCCCTTTACTTGAAGGCATAGTCTTGTAGTCAATGGCAAAATTGTTTGCTGAATTACTTGCTTGGAGTTACTGAGGGCAGTAAAATCTGAATGAAATGCCCTTTTACTGTCAGTCGGGGCTTTATCCTGTTTCTACATGCTTCAAAACATCTACCATTATTACAGTCCAGAAAAATAAACATCCTGAACATCACTGGACTCAGTGACTACAGGCCAATAGCACTCTGTAGACAGTCTTTGAATGACTTCAGGCACAACAAACCACCCCCCACCCCCACCCCACACAACATCTGTGGGTCTTTGGTTCCTGTGGAGTCAATCACGTTCCAGAGCACCACCATATCCAGGGTCCTAAAATCGGAAAAGAAATCAGGCCTGGGACAGCTAAAGAAATTCAACCTGCCACAGACGCTGATGGTTCAGTTCAACACAGTGATTATTAAGTCCATCCTCACATTATCCATAACCATAAATCTGGTTTGGTTTCTCCACCTCATAAGAACAGACCAACCTCCAGTGCATAACCAGAACAGCAGAGATCTCTGGATGTACAGATTTTATGAACCTTGTATTTTATTGTACTTTTTTTTTCTTAGTGAAATACTCAGTAACAGTCTGTGTGCTTGTCTGGTCTATTCAGTATGTTGCATGTGTGCTCTCATCAAGACAAATTCCTTATATGTGTAAAGGGATTATGGTCCCATTGAAGATTGTTGTTATAAAATCAACTAAAAGTATTTTTTTTTCTGAATGATTCTTTAGAGGGCAAACAGTGGTTCACAAGGCTATTTCTGGAACCTTTATTTTAAGGCTGTAGGCACACACAAGAACACACAGCCACATATACAATTCCAGCAGTTTTATTACTTGCTGATTATATTGCATTTTGGGAGTGAAGCTGTTTTGTAGCTCTTCCCCAGCAGTACCTGCTCTGTGTTTCCTCCGCAGCCTCTCGCTGCTTTCTCCTTGCCATAACTCACACACTGCTCGAGACTCTGCGTCTCCGGCTCTGACAGAAGCAGGCCTCGCTTCCTGGGTGGTTTGCTCTGGGTGTAGTACCTGCTGGCTGCCTTCCCTGCCTGCCGGATCTGACACTATCCCTCCTGCTGATGATGGACTGTACCTGTGCGTCTCCGTGGGTGGCTTGTACTGCTCAACTCCTGACCTTGCCTGCAGGCACTGCTGGCTGGCAGCAAGCTGGAGTGCAGTGAGGAGTGCCGGTAAAGAGAGAGAGAGATTACTGTAGGTGCATTAAGGCAAGGAGTGTGTGAAGGAGCAGGATAAGTGCCTCACTGAAGATCATTCCACTAGGAAGACTGAAAGAGAGGGAATAAAAAGAGGGAGATCCTGGAGCTAGGCCAAGCTAATCTAAAATAGCAGAAAGCTATAGTATAGACAAATGCAGGAGCTGTATCTAAAGAGGTATGTATCCTGTGCTAGTTATTTCCACAATAACTAAAGATGACGGTGGCGATGATGATAATGTGGTAGCATTAATGAAAACAATTATTATGATAGCTATGAGGATAGTGTGATGAAAATGATATTCATGATCATAATGATGATGGGGAAAAAAGGGAAATAGTGAAAATAAAGAAGGAGAATAAGTTGCCAGTGATGACAAGAATGCTGATGATGATGAACAATGTTGAGGTAATGTGGTAAGTAGCATTACAATAATGTGGTTACTTTTTCCTGAACATTGCAGCTTACTTTGTAAACACATTACAGTTACTGACTTAGTAAGGATTATACTTGCTGATTTTACGTCTCTAATATTAATTATGTGCCATTCAAAACATACTTTACAGTACATACAGCACAATATCAAAATTAAGTACTAGTTGCTACTAGTATAATTACATACACACATATACACATACACTTAAATATCTGAGTTAAAGAGATACGTTTTTAAATGTTTCTTAAATGAGCTCGACTGTCTAATATAAGCTGGAATTGAGTTCCACAGTTTAGAAGCATAATAACTGAAAGAGGTCTCTCCACGTTTCCTGTATTTTACAGAAGGAATTTGCAGAAGGCCAGCATCTGTAGATCTAAGATCATGAGCTGGAACATAAACAGAGAGACATTCTGTGATGTAAGCAGGCGCTAGATTATTCAGAGCTTTATAGACCTGCAGCAGAACATTAAAGTCTATTCTAATAGATACAGGTAGCCAATGCAGCTCTTTCAGAACAGGAGTGATATGAGCTCTGTTTTTAGTTTTTGTTAGGATCAGAGCTGCTGCATTCTGTACGAGTTGCAGGGGACGTTTTTCTTAGGAACCCCAGTAAGAAGAGCATTACAGTAATCACTTCTGCTTCTTACAAACGCATGAACGCTCTGCATCACTCTTAAACCAAAAAAGTCTGAACTTTAGCAATATTTTTTTAATGATAAAAAGCTATTTTAGTGACTGCATTTACATGGGATAAAACTGAACTCAGAGTCTAAGATCACGCCCATGTTTCGTACTTCAGGTTTTATATTAGTAGCTAAAGAACCGAGTTTGTCATAAAGCATTGTTCTAGTACCGAGAATCAATATTTCAGTTTTTTCTTCATTTAGTTGTAGATAATTCTGTGACATCCACTGAGAAATATGTGACACACCGCTTCTAGGTTTTATTCTAAGAGTCTAGATTATCCAAAGGAATCGAGATGTATAACTGCGTGTCATCAGCGTAGCTATAAAAGTTAACATCATGTTTCCTAATGACATCACACAGAGGTAACATGTACAAAGAGAAAAACAGAGGCCCTAAAACTGACCCCTGTGGTACTCCACAAGAAATACTATATATATATTTTTTGAATGATTTCCCAGCGAAACCAGGAACATTCTGTTTGTTAAATATGATTTAAACCATTCTAAAACTGTGCCAGAGAGGCCGACCCAGTGTTCAAGACGGTGGATTAGAATCTTGTGATCCACAGTATCAAAGGCTGCACTAAGGTCCAATAAGATCAGAACAGAAGGATTCTGTACATCGGCACTAAGCCTAAGGTCATTGGCAACACGAAATAATGCTGTCTCAGTACTATGGTTTGAACAAAAGCCTGACTGAAACTTCTCATATAACTTGTTGGATATTAGAGCATTTAATTGCTTGAAAACTAATTTTTCTAAGACTTTAGGACTGAAGGTTTGAAATTGGCCTAAAAATATTTAGAACAGTTAGATCCATGTTACTATTCTTTAGCAGAGGCTTCACCAAGAAAGTCTTAAAAGCATCTAGAAAAACACCTGTAGATAGAGAACTGCAGACAATGGTTAAGACATCATTCTAAACACAGTCAGACACCATCTTAAAAAAAAGATGGATGGCGATGGTGATATTTTGACATAATGTTGAAGGTGTGGTGATAGAAATAATGATGAAGACAGTGGTGTGGTGTTTGAAGTGATGATGATGGTAGTGTTGTGTTCAAAATGATGATTATGGTGATGATGATGAAGAAGAATTAGTTAATGATAGTGATTGTGTATATGCATTCAGTTGCATTCAGATTCTTGTGATTTGTCACTGTCAATGTTTCAGAATAGGGCAGGAATGCTCTGTGTTTGAAAGAAAGACCGCAGTGTTCTGTGTTTTTCACACTGATTCTCATTAGGCTGCTGGTGTGGTGCTGGCTGAAGTGCTTAACTGTAGCAGGGAAAGCCCCTCTCTCCTCCCTATCTCAAACAAACACACCATCCCGCAAGCCGAGTGTGTCTCGGCGTCTGCGCCATGAACAGCCCTACAGACAGAGCGTGTGTGGGAGTCAGGCAGACAAGAAAGAGAGGGCGTGCGATAGAAGCTGTGTGTGGGTGTGTTTGTTCAGAAATGCTGGTGTGTGTCTGCTACACTGTCAGCAAGTACTTTTCTCCTTCCTGTGTGAAGAGCTGAGCCTGCTTCTCCCTTCACGCAAACTGACTCCTGGGAAAAGCAGACGAGACGTATGTGAGTCTTCCCATGCCCACAGTGTCTTTGTCTCTCTCACACAATCTAGGTCTTGGTGGTCTGCTCTCTCTGCCCTAGTGTCCCTCCAGACCTATAGCCCAGAGCATTGTTTGGGTATGAAGGAGCTGTGGTGCTCTGAATGCAGGAAGCAGGGTCAAAGGTTATCCATCGGCACTCTAGAAGATGCTAGACAGAGACACAGTCCCGATGCTGCTGTCCCTCCTCTCCTTCTGCTTCTCTTCTCCTCTTTCTCATCCCTCCCTCCACTCTTTCCATGACCCATGTTTTCTTCCAGAGTACATTTTTGCTTAATCTCTAAGTCCTTCTTCTCATGGCTGCCTGTGGAGAGACTCTGACCCGCTGAATGGAATCCCTCTCTCCAGTCGTGACAAGCCAGAGCCTTTTTTTAGCATTTACTGTAGAAGCCACTGCCTGGAAAATTGGCAAGAAATGGTGTCAGTTATACTTGAAGGAAAGATTATCCAGTTTAAACATATAGGGCCAGTTTCCTGGTCATGAATTAAGCCTGGTCACGGTCTATAATGGTGTTTCACCATTAAAATTTTTCTTTAGTCTATGCACAGGCTAGCCTCACAGGGCCAGACGTCATCTTGTAATGAGAATACACTTCTGGGGAGGATTTGTTAATACTTTGGTGTAGCGTTACAGCACAAAAGGCAACAAATGACAGCCAGCCCCTTCTAAAACCTGCCCCCATATCCCTCCATTTCTTTTTTTTTTCATTTTAGTGCCTTAAGTATAATAGATAATGCAAGCAGCAAGCTAGCCAGCTATCGTTAGCTAACATATTTGTTTTTCCCTGGCAAAAGGTAATATTTGTTTTTCTCCGCAACATAAATCTGCATGCTTAATCTTGGGCCAGTATAACTTTATACATTTATGAGCTACCATCAGGTTTGTTGTTCATCAGACAATGTTGACGAGCATACCATCGCCCCCTTCTTTAAGCTCCATCCTCCCAAGGGATTGGATTGGTTTAGAAATTTACACTCAATTTGTTTCCACCCTAATATTTCTACCTTCCTGCCCACATTGAGCCCCAGTTTACGTACAAGATTACATCTGGCCCTGCAAGACTAGGCTTAGGCTTCTAGGTATGGAAAATTGGCCAATAAGATTCATCCCGCTGGATTTTTGGGGGCAATTTACAATCCAGAATAAGCAGTGCTGCACTGTCAAACATGTGTTTGTCTGCCCTTATAGGAGTCCACAGATGGCATCAGAATTGTGTATTTCTATGATGTGCTCATGCTCCAAGTTTAGACATTACAATACTTCCATTTTAGGAAGTTACGAGTTTCCAGGCCTATTAAAGACGTGTTTCATCTACTCATTACATCAACAAGGGTGTAACATGCACGTTAAAAAAACCCAGCCCCCTTTACAAATTTCTGTTGTTTCTTATCTGCGTATAAAAGGTTAACAGTGACATTACTTTTAAGCCATGCTCTCACGCTCAAGCTCACCCCCCCACCCCACGCTCACTCCCATACGAAGAAAAGCCGTCTTTCCACCACCCACTCTCTAAATCATCTTGTTCTCTCCCTCACACTCAAACACTCTCATTCCCACATAAATTAATAGACCTCCTTGAGCACAGAGCTCCTTCACTCTCTCTCTCACACACATACACCTCCAACCAAATACAATGAACCGCTGGTGAACCCTGTAACTTCAGAGGCTGTTCCTGGCCCAGTCGAGCCAGTGGCTCCCGTCTCACTTTTCCGGAGCCTTATGAAAACAGGGGGAAAGAATGTGAACAATCCGCAGCATTTCAGCAGAAGACAATAATCTCACAGGTATGAGGGGGGTGTGGGTGATGGAGCAGACCATCCACAGTGGAAGAATCTGCACTATGCGTTCTCTTAAGTGGGTGCTGGAGGTGCCATAATTCAGCCAGCACACTGTCTTGAAGGCTGTAGATAGAGAGGGACTTGTTTTGATTCAAGACAATCCACAGCAATTGCCAAAGACAAGAAAGAAGCACAGTGAAGATCCCCTGGGATCGGCTTACTCCAGACCATGACTCAGTGTTTGTGGTCCAGGTCAGAGCCATTCCTGCTTCCCTCAAAACAACACTGAAGCTTTGAATCAGGGTTTCAGGGTTTTTCTTTTTTTTTTTTTTCAAGTAGAAGCTCAAGTCCTTGCCTGACAGCTTCTCTGTCTTCTGTACTTCAACTGCTCAACAAAACATTTTGCAGGATGTTGTGTTCCTTAGTGTCGAGTTTGATCAGGGATCTGTTAAAAATCCGACTGAGGCATAAAGCATTATGTTACACATGTCAAAGTGTGGCTACATCAACTCCAGCCTCAAAATGTACATAAAAAGAAAGAAATGCAAAAGGAACAAAAGTAAACAGAATGGGCTATAAAATGACCACTGAGTTCTTACTTCACAACATGTATGCACCTTTTTGAAGGCTTTTTTACCGATTAATTCTCAAGGTTAACACTTGATTCATTTGTAGTTGCAACTACACTGCCTGCCAAAACAAATTCGCTGTTGGGATTTGAAAAAGCAAATACTTATGAGTGTTTGATTGGATAATGTTTTGGCAAGTAACAATTCTTTTAACCCTAACTGAAGAAGTATCCTAAAGATGTTACTGTGTTTCAGAAGGGTCAACTTATTGTCCTGAATCAGGCAGAGAAAACAATTAAGGAGAAGCTAAAATGACTAAAATTAGGTTAAGAACTGTCAAAAGTTTGTTTATAATGTGGAAGATTTGTGGTGAACAACAAGCAACTTCTCAGAAGAACAGGACTAAACAGCTGTGTAGCCTTAAGAAAACCACATGTTAGTGAGGTTAATCGAAAAAAAAGGTTTGCAAGGGAGCATAAAGACTGGACTCAATGGAAAAAGGTCATGGGGTCTGATGAATTCAGATTTACCCTATTCTAGAGCAAAGGGTGTGTCAGAGTAAGAAGGGAAGCAATACGTGATGCACCCATCATGCATAGTGCCAACTGTACAATCCTCTAGAGGCAGTGTTATGATCTAAGGTTGCTTCAGTCAGTCAGGTCTGGGTTCAGCAATGTTATGTGGCCATAAAATCAAGTCAGCTGACTACCTAAAGGAAAAAAATGACTAGGTATTTTTTGCTCCCAGATGGCACAGGCATATTTCAGGATGACAGTGCCAATATTCATTGGGCTCAAGTTGTGGTTCAGGAAGCATGAGGAATCACAGTCCTGACCTTAGCCACTTTACAGAGTGCTTTAATCTTCTTTCTTCAGTACAATGTCGTGACCAAAAAGGTAAAGCAACGGACTGAAACAAAGTTGTGGCGTCACATAAGGTTGGTGAAGCAATGCCACAATGAATGTGTGCTGTAATCAAATAATTTTATTTAGGCAACTAAATAAACTAAACATTAGAGGGTGCAGCTTTGTTTTGGTCAGGTAGTGTATTTAACACCACTGTGAGTAAAATAACTAGTTTTGTTGATACTGTAGCATAACAATAAAGAACCTGAACACTTTAAAAATACAACATATTTTTTTTTATAAATACCTTCTGGTTCTTGTGTTTAGAGTAGTATGAATTCTAGGATGCATATGTTCTCACATCCCTTTCTAAAATGGGGGGAAATGCCTAAACTCCTAATTTGTTGCAGCATTCTTCAATGTACAGTAGTTTGAGGCAGTTTAAGTATTTAAGTTGCATGTTCAGCAGTCTTTACTACAGTTTTGTGCTATCGTTAGTTGAGTGTGAACTTGAATCCCAGTTATGCTACAGTATTCTGTACTAGGCAGTGCAAAAGAACACAGTTGGCCTTGCTGCTAATCCTCTACAGTGCAGTTTGGCATTGTTTCCGTCTCCCTCTATTGATTAATGTAATGCAAGCCAGCCACAGGTGTCTGTTAGCTCGCATTTCAGATTTAGGCTCTCTTATAGTCAGGGATATAAACATCAAGAGGCCATAACCTATGTACAGCAATTCAAACACAAAAGTAGGTGAACAAAGTGTACAGTCAGAGTTTCCATATTTTCATGACATCTACTGTTTATCAATATAAAAGCACATTATTAATAAGAATTATCATGTAATTAATTCAGTGTTATTGCCTATTCCTATGGCAGTTTTATTTTCTTTCCATTGTCTGTCACTGAAATTCTTAGTCTGATCTGCATGTGGTTAAATATTTTTTTTCTGACGTGCCAGCGCTCCATATGTAGATGCTTTGTGGGGTACATACACTGTAAAAAACGGAATAGAAACAGATGTTGATTTGAAGTGTTTTTGAGATTTAAACAAAACAAAAAAATATGTATTATTATATAGCAATATAGCAATATTTTTGCTTGCCATTATTTTGTTCAAAGCATTTATTTGAGTCAAATAAAACTAGTTCACACTAGGTCACAAAGTGCTGCTGCTACACATAAAAAATAATGACATGAGCTTTCCTGCTAACTGCCATTGTGTTTTAGCTTGCAGTAGAAATGAGATGTAATTGGTGTGGGAGATATTACGGCAAAATCACTCCCAAACTCTATATTATCAATAATACAGGCTGTTCAGGATCTGCTTTTTTTTCTCCAACCCCTCAACAAGCCCCTAAAATGATCTCCAGCAATTTTAAAAAGCCCTCTGAATCTGTGTCAGTCCTTATTGTTGTAACTTTGCTGAGGACAAATGGGCAGTACATCAAAAGAACAATAGCATGGTACCAATACAAACAATGGTGAAATCCAAAACTAAGCATAGTTATGTTTGTTGTATCGCTATTCTGCAGTGACTCCACGTCTTGGCCACTTGTACTGAAAGTGTGGTTGAGGCTGCAGCATTTTAGCTGTCGAGAAGCAAGCCTTCAGCCACATGGACAAATCTGGAGGTCGTAAATGATTTTTGAAGTCATTCGGTTGTAGAGTGTGTCGGGTCAAGGATTAACTGCTCCTGCTCTCTGGCATGGGGACAGAAGCTGTGCAACTGGCTGTAGCTGTTGTTCCCATCCCCAGTTTGAGAATACATCTGCACGTAAAGACTGTTTGCCAATAAAGCGATGCGTAGGGTCAAGGATTTCAAATCTTACAGTTTGACATAAGTAGAAGACTGAGTAATGGAAACAAACCACCGCTTGAGCCTGTTACTGATAAGGTGGGGAAATACCGTGTTATGGACCTAATCTGCCCTTATTCTTGTGCTAGCTCCTTTAATCTGTGCTAGGAAAACTCTGACATCTCATTTCAGAATAATATCTCCTTAATCACTACAGTAAGGGGACAATTTTTCACACTGCCCCTCTATGTTTTTTATGCATATTTTTAAGGAAATATGCAAAAGCAGTTGTACATCCTCTCACCAGGCATGGAGGACCTGGTTACTAGAGCTCACAATACAATATGTATCATGATGGGGTTGTGACTCACCATATAACGATCTATTGCGGCAGTGTAAGCAAAGGAAATATATTGTGATGAGAATAAAGCACACCACTATATGCATAGGTTTGCTAATGCTAACATTAGTGGTGCGCCATTACAGTACTTGTTTACATTGGAATGGAAGAATCTTATGGCTAAAGACTGCTAGATAGCAGTCAGGGGTTTAAACAAAGCACAAAATGAACCACTGTCTGTCTGGCACAAAACTTAACATTAAATTACCATCATCAAAAGAATAGTTGCGCAAATAGTTGCAACCAGAAAGAATCAACTGACAGGAATGAAACTTGGTGGCTACGTTTGACTGACTCACAGAGGTCTTTTTGCTGTACCTGTCTGAGCCAACAGCCATGATTGAGGACATTCAGTGAGCAGTAATGCCCTCAATGAGTCATCCTGTTAGTGTCAGCACCATTGCCAGAGGGCTGCATCTTCAGTGATAAGTCCCTCTTTTGTCTTGGTGTAGATGACCACTGAATCTGTGTGTGGAGGCACTGTGGTCAGCGCCAAGATGAGCGGTTTGATG
Organism: Semaprochilodus insignis; assembly: GCA_034552555.1. NCBI lineage: Eukaryota > Metazoa > Chordata > Actinopteri > Characiformes > Prochilodontidae > Semaprochilodus > Semaprochilodus insignis. The sequence continues at coordinate 28,245,040 of CM067479.1, read as the reverse complement.
TCACGCATCACACGTCCAGAAGGCCTGGTGTCACTCCACCTTCACCCCTACCACAAAATCTGCAGGAACTGTGTGAGAAAATTCAAGATGCATGGGATGGATTATCGCAGGACACCATTAGGAACCTCTGCAACTCCATGCTGAGATGTCTGCCTTATTGCGTTAGCAATACAAGTCAGCCCGACGCCATACTGAGAGACACTACTTCTGCAGTGTAGCTCAATAAATATTTCCCATATCTGTCTAAATTTATCATCATTTATTGTTCCTGGTAACCTTTATCTTCCTTCCCAATAGCACTGCAATCTAACCTTTTGAGTACTGCCTGGTTACCATAACATGGTGGGTACTGGCTAATTAGCCAGTGACCTGTCTTTTACAGCTTTAGGCCTAGATGTCCTGGGCAAAAGAACTTCGCTTTTCCATTTGTTTATTTATAGTACTCAACCTTGTTTTTCTTACAGTCAGCTTTATTAATTAACCAGCTTCCTAGATGGATGAGTGTCTGCGAGCAACAAGCATAGCTCAAGTAAACTCCCATAATATGCAGAAGCAGAGTAATGCATTATGTGATACAGTATGTCCACAACCATGGTGATAGGGAACACTGAAAACTGGTGATGATCAAGAGAAAAATTTGGTGGTCACTTTTGTTGGAGTGGAAAAAAATAAACAAAAATTTTGTAACTGATTCAAACTCTATTATAAGAACAGAAAATGACAATGTTTTGTAAGATTTTCATGTTATGTTATGTTATGTTATGTTATGTTATGTTATGTTATGTTATGTTATGTTATGTTATGTGGCTCTGCACAATTGAAATTTCCAGGCAAAACATGAAACTAAGCTCATAAAATTAGCCTCCTTCAAAACATAAAAAAGAAAACACCAATAAAGGCAAATTTTTTGGCCCAGTTAAGCACTCTGGAGTTTCTCTCTTCCTGCTTTTTATCAGCTGGAGCTTGGTAGAAGGCCATTTTGCACTGATTTAAATCGAGTTCCCCTCACTGACATTCTGACCTTGGCCACTGCAACCAGAAACCTCAAAGCTGGTCTCAGATCAACAGAGAAGCCCAACTTTGAGAGACAAAAAGCTGAGTTAGTCACATCGCCCTGGCGCCATCATCCTCTCCAAAAGACGGGGACTACAAAGAGACAGGAGTGAGGGAGAGAGAGAAAGAGCGAGAGACAGACAGAGGGAGGGAATTCCATGTGACAGAAGTGTCTGCTGAAAGAAGATCAGGGCAGTGTAGCGTGTGAAACCTATCTGTCCGCTAGATCAGAGGCTGTCGCCTCTCCTCAATGTGCTGTCCGACGTGCAGGCACCTGCTGCGCTTCCACACAACAACCCCAACAACCCCAACGCACGCGCACCCAGAGTTTCCCTCAGGCCATAGGTGCCACCTGATCCTCCAGCCCCTCATAATCCTGGACAGAGTGTTCCCTTTCTGCTATGGGACATAGCAAGAGAACATTAAACCCATAGTTTGCTATTGTTCCCTTACTTTTGCATGAAATATGGACAAATGATCTTATAATAGGCTGTGGAAATGTGTTTGGACATGCAGAGAGGCCTCCAACAGCTATGCACATCAATGAGATGCACTAATGGCTCTGCAGATGTGTTCTTTTTGTGTTTTTTAATGTCATGCACTTTCAAGGATAATTTCACAAAATGACTGGTGTGTGGGTTATGAGTGTATATTTGAGCATTATTGCAGGGGGTTTGTATGTGTGTGTGTGTGTGTGTGTGTGTGTGTGTGTGTGTGTGTGTGTGTGCGTGTATGTGTATGTGTTTGGGAGGTTGGGGTGTGTATATCTTCATGTGTCAGATATTTCTGACAGCTGGGTAACATTAACCACTGTGTGCTCACTACAGAGATTAAGGAGATCAGGGAAGGACTAAAGCTGCTCTATGCTTTTTGGGGTTATTTGATCTATTCGTATCTCTCTCTCTCTCTCTCTCTCTCTCTCTCTCTCTCTCTCTCTTTCTCTTTCTGCCTCTGCTGCTTTCTCTTCTCACTGAACAATAGAACCGTTTTTGTTACAGTATCTATAAAGAACCATATACACAAAGTATTTAGGAGAATCGTTTACCAGGTAAATGACCATTTTAGCATTTACATAGTTCTTTCAGTTCTCATGGCTTTAGATATAACCAATAATGATTTGAATCATAATTAAATTCTTATAATAATTAGCAAATTTATAAGATTCATTGATTGTTTTATTATATATGATGTAATGGGCGGTGTGGTAAACGAGTCTCTCTAACTCTCTCTCTCTCTACAGCTCTCTCTTTCTTTTGATTTCTTCTGCTCTCTTTCCTCACTTCATTCCTTTTCTTATTTTCTTTTTCTCTTCTAATCTCTCTCTCTTTCTCTCACTGTCTCTCTCTTTCTATTTAATTCTTTCTCAGTCTTTCTCCCACCCTCTCTCTTACTATTACCTTACCTTTCTTTTCCTCTCATTCTCTGACTTTCTTTTTTGTTATCTTTCCATTTTCAATCTCTCTCTCTATCCTCTCTAAGTTTCTCTCTCCTTTCCTTGTTTCCTTGTTTTTTTATCTCTCTTACTCTGTCTTTTTTCGTTTTCTGACTGTTTTCCTCTTGTTACATCTCCCTTTCATTTTTCTCTCACTGTATGTCTTTCGCTTCATGTCTTTCTCTTGCTCTCTCTCTCCCTGTCACTCTCTTTCTCTTGTTCTCTTACTTCTCTCTCTCTCTCTTTCTGTAACACCCACACTGGACTCCCTCTCTAACCGCCTGCTGTGGAAACTATGAGCACCTCACCCAGGACGCTACCCGCTTGTGTTATTACTACGCGTAACACTACAGTCCCATTCCCCTTTTTATTTGTCTGCTTTCTAACGGATCGGGCTGGCATGTTACCTGAGGTTCCCTTTACTGTGGAGATTCCCGGCCCATTCCAGCAGCATTAGGCCACAGATCCAGCGTGCAGCAGGAGATGAATCATATCGCAGGGAAACACTTGTTAGATATAAATTCTAATAAGACCATATAAAACCACATGCGGCAAGCATTAGAGGCATGCAGCATGGATACGGGGCCAAGAAGTGTGGACAGGGGATGGAGAGAAAGGGGAAAGAGAGGTCAGGAGGAGGAGGAGAAACTGTACGACAGCAAGTGTGAGAAGAGACAGCAAGAAAAAGATGGCTGTGATAGGTAGCATCTTTGTTCGTGGTTTTGGACAGTTTTAGCCCTTTTTTCTGGTGTTCTCTACCAAATCAGCAGCCCAGCTAGACTGGAGATGGTAGAAACAGAGAGAGCGTACAGAACTATCGCCATCACTCCTCTACAGCCAGGAGACATTTTTACAGTAGGCCCATAAGGCCAGACTGTACTCGCTCTCTCTCCCCCTCATCCTCAACACAACATGCCCCTTGCTTGCTCAAACTGAGCTCAGTAGGACTGAGAGAATGGAAAAAGTGACTGCACATTCTCTCTGTGTCTTACTTTTCATTTTAACTATGATGAATTTAACATGTTGGAGATCATTTAAATCTAACCAAACATGAAACCCCTGGCCACAATAGCCACACTTTCCAACTTTGTTAACTCAGTTGAGTAACTTGTTCTGGAGAGGCTTGAGTCGCGGCTGCCCGCGATAAGTGCAGGGCACTTCCTCTGCAATATGGTGACCCCTCACCCCTCCTCTCTTTGTGCTCCTTGCGTCTGATGTTTCCATTTCATTGCTCATTGCCTATATTTCCAACCAGTCATGTTAAAAACGCAGAGAAAGAAAAGAAAAGAAAAGAAAAGAAAAGAAAAGAAAAGAAAAGAAAAAACAGTCAAGGATCAGGAAGATTTTTTCCCTACACAACGCTGACTGCATCAGTTCTTCAGTTTCAGCGCAGAAATAAAACACCAAATTTTCTTACGCGTGCAGTGCTGAACTTAAGGGGAATCAGTTAGAGGGGGAAAAAAGCATACTGAACTCTGTGACACCACATGAGCTTTTACTGGATTTTATGCAGCAGAGATTAAAACAAATTACCCAGTGGAATTATGGTTCCAAGGAATTTGGTGTGTATGCTTAGAGGGGGGTAATTACAAATTCTGGCCTTTCAGAACATATTAATCTCCAGATGGGCAGCTGTGTGTGGATCATTGTGTCAGATGTGCTCTTACTGCACTGTGTGTCTGTCATGCCATGCTTCCCCATGCCCTCCCTCCTGTCTCCCCCTGTGCTTTTCAACCTGAAGAGCACATTACTGCAGATTTCAGTAGGGGTCCAGCACTTTGTTTGCCCTGTTAACTGAATGTTGTCTCAGGGACAAAGCTGCTGCCACTGTGTGATGCTCCTATTCAAACCTTCACAGCCCATTAACATTAAAGCCTTCATTACAGCCAGAACCGGATTATATTCTTTCTGTGGAGGGTATGAGGGGTGGTGGAAGGGAGTGTGGCGCTTTGGTGCCGTTGTTATTTGCCACTTGAGGCATGATATAACAAGATGCATGAGAGAGTTCCAAACAGTGTGCAGGTGAGGGCGGAGATGGGACCAAAGTGAGAGAGAGAGAGACAAACAAACAGACAGAGAGAGAAAGAGAGAGTGCTGCCAAGGTGGTGTTATCTCCTGCAGGAATCCCTGAGGTTTTCAGCCCCGTGTGCCGAGGTGGGGGAGTGATATGTGGGTTTGCAATGAGGCATGCGTGCCTTCCTGAAGCAGCCTGTGATCACGCTGGGTGGGGTGATGAAAAGGAGAGAGACAGAGAAAGAGAGTGAGAGAAATCATTTAAGCAATCGTGCCAGAACGTGAATACGCATTTTATCTGATACTGAAGGCAGAACACATGAGCCGTTTTACCTCTGTACTATGTTTGACCTCTGACAGGAAGCTCACTTCATGTCTTACACACTCAGGTTATGTCTTGGCAAAGGCATACACATCAGGGCGGCTTATTATTCAGTAATTAAGCTTAAGATTTACTATCCAGTAAATCAATTTACAACTTAAGGGTGGGAAATAGAGGCAATAAACTTGTTTTTGTATTTAATTGTATTCAAATTTTGTTGTTTGTTTTATTTATTTCTTTATTTTAGAAATGTGGAATTAAAAAAAAAACTGCAGCTGCTTGTGCAAACATTTTATAATGAACAGACCAGCAGAAATGGCCCAAAACTCAAGGGAAGAATTGTTTTTTCCTTTATATATATATATATACATATTTCTTATTTCTTCTAAAAAATGAATACGTATATTGCAGATGAGGTTTTGAGACACTGCAAGCAATCAGAACTATTGAAGCATGAAATGGAGGAACAGAAAATAGTAAAATAGAATAAACACAATAAGACAATGTCATACTGCTGATCTGATCATCTGCTGCTGATGGGCTGATCTGCTACTTGTTATTATAGAGTATATGCAGTTACTATACATGTTTTTGTGACTTGTTACCTGTACTAACTATTTTATAGTTTATAGTAACTATTTTACTAGTTATAGTTTTAAACATTGTCTCCTCTGCAGACCAGTTTCTTGCTCCTGCCATGTTTAACATAATAATAATCTGTTAGGACGTAAATGCATGTGCTTTAACTTTCCGATTGGGAATGTAATCAGATACAGACATTTTCATGGCTATTATTCTTCTGTTAAACAGATAATTTACAGGATTACCCACCAGAGCATTCGGAATGGCCTCAGTTGGACTAGTCTATTCCCACTGAGTTGAATACATAGAAGCATTTTTTTTCAAGTGAGCTATTAGTCGGATTATTAACTGATTGTCAGGTTGCGTGTAAACATGTTTATAAATCAGTTCCTTTAGTTAGGGAACATATAAGTGCCATATTCCATTGTAGTGATATATTTTTTTGTTGTTTAAATTAGATAGACTCCGCACGCCCTGTTCCAGGTTTATCATTAAAAGGTTAGTTTTTTTAAATAAGTATTGACATTGCTTACATCTAAAACTTTTGAGAATATGTATATATTGCTTGTACCTTGATGAACAAAAATGTCCAGTGTTTGTTTTCTTACTGTGTAGCTATTTAATTCTTGAATGGCTTGTGGGACAAAAAACTTATTTTTTTGTTCCCAGTAGACTTTGAAGGTGATTCAATTTATCATGACAATCAACATATCATCCATCCCTACTACAAACTATACAGTAACCCTGTAAGGCAGGTTTCTTCAGTTCCAGTCCGGGAAGGCCAGTATTCAGTATACTGATTTCCCTGGTCAAACACACCTGGTTCAACTCATCCGTTAAAGGTTCAGGAAATGTGTTTAAACAGAACAATCACCAAACTGATGTAGAGCATGTAGTTATGAGGAATGAATGTCCAGAGCCAATGACAAGTAGAAGTGGTTAATTCTGTTTATACCATTATGGAAATATATGATCTCAGTGCCAGGCTGCCTTAGACACCATGGGGATGCAGTTATAAACTGTGAGTGATTCAGTTTACAGCTTCAATAGCAGTGATGAAATACTGTCACATTCCCAAAACCAATCTGTTTCATCTCTTATTAACCATGTTTGATTTTTAGGGATTAAAAAAAATGATTTTCAGCTGCCACATAAGCCCTCTTTTACTAAACTACCAGTATGCCTGTTTAATCTGATGAGGTCCAACGCTCTGCAATTGAATCGCATGGAGTTTGTTTTCTTGTATGTTTTCATGTTGCCTTATCTATGCTGCATTCTTCCCTCCCCTAACCAAAGCCAAACACGATCATCACGGATGTGAATCATCACTTATCATTGTGTCATCAACTGCACGCTCAATTAGTCTGCGCTTGCTCCTTTTCTCTTCTGGAGAACATACCACTGGGGCTTCCACCATCTTTGGCTCCATTCATGGCACACAGTACTTGCCCTTGTATACAAGTTACAGCCATGTGCTTCTCAAATCTCTACTGGGAGATGACATCAGTGGTCATGACACACAGTGCTGGCTTGTTCCTCTGAGCTGCCCAGGGGCATGCACTGGCCTGGGGGTTGGGGGGGCTGAGGTGCTGGGGCAAAAACAGCACACACACTGAATCACCATGGAGTCTCCAATATGCGAGAGCCTGACTCTCGCTCTGCTGCTCCCTCCCGCAGAGCTCCTCACACTAACTCTCTGTTTCACCACTGCACTGCTAATAACACACGCACAGGCAAAAAAAAGATTTGTTTATATACAATGTCAAGACACTGGATCATACATAACAGCACCTAATTACCCGTAAGCACATGCAGTGGACATGTTCATGTCTAAATTTGACCCTCACCCTAACTTTAATAGGGAATTTCACCAAGTTTGTAAAATGTCTGCATAATTCAATTATATTTAAGATGTAAACACGGTAATTCAGAGTGGTTTAATGTGAAATGCTTCATTCTGGTGAAACCTAAGGTCTTTTTTTTTTAACAATTGATTAACACTTTCTCTCTGTCTTGTTTACTGAGTACATATTCTAGGTACATTTACATTTTGATGGAATCAGACCTCTCTGGGTATTGTCAAAGGATAACACTTGCACTTCACCGCAAGTATTCTCTCTCACTCACTGATCTTCTAAACTACTCAATCCCACTGCATTGTAGTGCTGGAGCCCATTCCAGCTCTCAAAGGGTGGAAGGCAGGATACACCCTGGACAGGTGGCCAGTCCAACACAGGGCAGACAAAGACATAGACAGACATACACATTCACACGCGCACACACACACACAGGGGCAACTTAGCATCTCTAATTCACCTGGCCGTATGTTTTTGGACTGTGGGAGGAAACCCACACAAACACAAGGAGAACATGCAAACTCCACACAGAAAGGACCCCGGACACCCAACTGGGAATCAAACCCAGACTGTTCTTGCTGTGATGAGACAGCGCTACCCACGCTCCACTGTGCCACCCACCTTGAGCATACTTAAAAGTAGCCTTTGGTTCAGGACCTGGACTGCTATGCGAATGGTCACACCTCACACTTTATAATTTTATTTCAGACCAAATGTATTTTAATAGGACAAGAATAGGGCACACTTCTGTTCCTATGCTGATAGATGCCGAACTTGCTTAGAAGTTTCACTGCAGTTCAATAAGGAAGCTCAGTACTGGAGGTCTGTTTGTTGTTTACTGATACCACTTTTTGGGTCATTATTTCAGTTAAATCACGCTTTTAGTTTTGTATAGGCTTAAGTTATTCTACTTGTGTCTCTTGTTGTAGTATTATCGTGTTGGACATGTTCAGATTGCCCTTTCCCCTTATTCACAACTGAACTCTTTTGGCAGGAATACACACATGCACACACACTGTAATATAGCATTGCATCATAAAGCTTCTCCTTTCCTCCAGATCCTGAGAGAGGGAAGAAAAACATCAGGCAATGATGTAAAGATATTGCAGCACTCTCTGTATTGTCTTCATTCCTCACAGTGCACATCAGATCAGATGAAGCTGAGGCAATCGCTTTGGAAAGAAAGGAAGAATGAAAAAAAAAAGAAAGAAAAGAAACCATTACTGAGTCCCGACAGCGTGTTTGGCAGAGCCGGCTCCCGTAAGCCATAAATCATTAAACCAATCATTAGTGTGAAAGGAACTTTTTAATAACCACTAATTAAGTTGATTTGAAAATAACATGTTTGTTATTGTTGGTAGCGCCGAGGCCATTTCAACAGGGAAGTGCAGATTCAGTGATTTAGGGGCTGTTTCTGTTCCGTATGAGGAGAAGGAAATTCAAAGGCTCAGAAAAAGTGATGTCAGCGGAGCGTTAAATGAGAGACATGAAAAGCTTTACGTTTATTTTCCACATTGTTAACAAGACATTAATTACAATATTTGCATTCACATAACTCACTGTGTTTGGACACGCTGTATGCTTTACATGAACTAACGGGGCCTTGTTCACATAATAAGGAGCATTAATGCCGGCCCAGCAGTGTCGATACTGGTGCAAAGATGTACAGCTTGGATTCAGATCAGGACCAAGAACTAAAGTTTGCCTTCAGAGCAATATTTTGATATTCTCTAATTGTGCGTACATGTACCATAAACCAAAGCCAGGCCGGCAATAGCTCTATGAGCATAATATTTATAACTCTTGATTATAGCCATTGCAGTGGGGAATGCAACATCAGCAACAAGCAAGCAATCCTTAATCAAGTGAAAATTCAAGCAAACAATGCAAACAAAAGCAACAGCATGACTTATGAGTGCGTATTCATCAGGGGTTAGCAATGTCAGAGCATAATCGCTTTCCTTGTGCATCAGCTCAGAGAGAACTCTTGCTTTCCTGTTCGGGGCCGCTATCATCAATAATAATTCCCTGAGCTCCAATAAAGCAGCTTTGCTGGTGACAGTAATTTTGCCATTTGGAAAAAGGGATCACACACTCCCTGTCCTCCCCTAAGTGCACACACACAGGCTCGGCATGTGCCGAAAGGTCTTTAAGACGGTTATTTGTCTCTCTGCTGCTTTGAATGGCGCATGCTGAGTGGACAGGGAGCCACACATGGGGACGTGCAGTTACAGTGGTGTGGCGCCTCTGTGTAACTGCGCCAGAACTTTCACAATGGACTCCCTCATGAGTTCCCTGATTGCGGATTTGTGCCCCGGGGGCCCTGAAGGCAAAAAAAAAAAAAAAAAAAAACAGGGTGGGAGAGGATTCTTCAAGCCAAACCCACACCCTGCTCTCTGGTTTTGATCCTCCAATGTTGCAACAACCAGCATCATGTCATTGCTTCAGCGAAGCCATCGCTATTCTCTGTATGTCAACAGTTTCCCTTGTTTTCCTTTCCTCAGTGTGCAGAGAATAAGACAACTGTAGCTTCTTCCACCATCTAAGAAAAAAAAACAAGACTGAAAAGATTAAGTGAGTCATGAACACCTGAGGATAACACAAGAGCATTACAATGCATTTTGCTTCCATCCATTTTTTAACCTACTTTAAAATGCCAGCTGCTCTTACAATGGTTTCGGAATGAATGGGCCAGTAGAAATGGTGTAAAATTACCTTGGAGGTACCAGGTGTTTTTCTTAATCTAGAAAGGAAAGAACAAGAGGATATAAAAAGCACACTGAAGTATACTTATACTGAGTATACTTCCTTGAGTAATGTACTGAAAGTGTGTTATTTCTGATATACTAACTATGCACTTAGTATGCAAATTATATACAGTATATTAGTGTTATTAAAAATATACTTAAATAGAACTATTTTGAGACCCCACTAAGATTTGCTTAAATATACCTAAGTAGACATTAAAGTACATACACTCATCATCAAATAAATAGTTGCACAAATAGCTGCACCCGCAAGGAATCAACTGATAGGAATGGTTTGACATTGGGAGACATAAGAAAGATTCAAGTTTCACACTCAGCCACGCACGAGATGTAAGCAAGGACATGCCTTATCACTTTACCTGACTAAGGTCGTCCTGTGGCACGTGCTTTCCATTCTGACTCATGCTGTTGTAATGTATCTGACTTGATGGAGACTTGATGGAGCTGACCAATGAATCGGTGTGTGGAGGCACCGTGTTCAGCACCAAGATGAGCGGTTTGTTGTCATGCATCACATGTCCTAAAGCCCTGGTGTCACTCCACCTCCACCCCTACCACGCAATCTGCAGGAACTATGTGAGAATATTCAAGTTGCATGAGATGGATTATCACAGGACACCATTACAAACTTCTACAACCTCATGCCAAAATGTATGCATGTTGTGTTAGCAAAATTGGCGGCCCAATGCCATACTGAAAGACACTGCTTCTGTATGTGTAGCTCAATAAACACTGCACATATCAGAAATGTAGAATTATTTTACATCATTTATTGTTGCAGGAATGTTTGTGAACCTTTGTGAGAACCTTTGAAGAGGTTTAAAGAGAAGAGGAGCTCTTGGTGCCAGATTTCAAGTAGAGCTGCAGTGGTCTGTGCTAGTGTTGAAATGTACTTTTGCATCGTGCCTAATGCTCTATTCGGTGTCCTCGCAATGAAATGAGCTCAATGCTGCCTTTCATCGCTTCATTACACACATCCCACATTCTTGCGATAACTTGGACAGTGGATTCGCTCTCCACAGCAGCTCTGGAGCGCACCACAGGTGATGACATAAGAATATTGAGAAAGATTTCAAGAGCCACGTCCAAGGTGAGAGGTCGCCTCTAGCATGAATTGCTAGCACTCTGGCCTGTTTTGGAGCCGCATGAGGGCGTGTTGTTGTCATACGGATGGGGGGGAAGGAGGAATGATGTCACTTTGATTGAGTGAGCTGAAGACAGATGTAAAGAGATAAAAGCAGAGCACATGGGACATTGCACCTGAACAGTGCACGCAGAGGCCACATTTAGCAATTTGCTTATTATATCACAGGCAAGGTGGAAACTGGGTAATAAGTTAGTTAGCAGTTATGGGGAGGGAACAAAAATATAAGAAGAACTGATGGTGTTTGTCGGAATTACACTCTGGGGCATAGGAATTTCATTTGATCTTTCCAACAACATGGTGTAACAAGCAATATGACTGCTGTATAAATAAAGCACACCACTGACAACCAAGTAAAGGAACCAATAATGCTGATTTTTTCCCATCAGGAAAAATTACATAAATACACTCAGGTACACTGGAATGTTTGATGCAGGACAAATTCAACCACCATCTGGGCCTTTTAATACATTATGTACACTATGTGTATGTTATACTGTATATATACACAGATATGTATACTTTTTAAAGACACTTAAGTCTCTGTTTAGCTGCTAATGCACAGAAATGCACTGTATTTTCATTTACCCTCATACTGCATGCTGTAAATGTGTTCTTTTCTTATGCCTGTTAGAATTTGCCCCCTATAGAATGCAATCAGACTGTGTAGAATATAAAAGATATGTTGTAGATTTTCTTAATGCACATTATTTTGTCTTGCTTTTCTATGCTTTGTGCTTTATTTCATAGTAATTGTTCTGTTAATTTCCCAAGTGAAATTAACACACCCTCCACAGAAAATAAACTTAAATATGCAAATTTCTTGCAAATTTTGTGTACAGTTTCTATTTAATGCCATAGAATGGAACACTTGGCATAGGTGAATAAGTAGAGTAAGGAACTAACATACTGCGAACCTCAGACACTGTTTCCTCCGGCTTTAAAAATAAATCCTGGATGACTGATACTGAAAGTTAAATAGTGATAAAACAGTGAGAAACAATAGTGAGAAACAACTTTAATTTACTCTGTGAGGTTGCCGAGATCAAAAGCAAGCAGTTAATACAGGTAACATTAGCTACTAGCAGGCTCCAAGCAACATTAGTATAGCTAATTTAGTAGGATGATGGCTGAGCACAGAGGTTTATTTTATTTTCCTGTTTGTGTCTGTCTGTAAAATGTTGCCTCTGTGTGATCATCGCCGTGTCTCACTGTAAACCAGCAAATCAGAGCAGAACTCATCAAATTATTCATGAACAAACAAACTAACTAACTAACAAATAAATAAATAAATAAATATCATTTGAAATGAATAACCTACCTCGCAACAGTCGTTACGCAAGAATCCCCTCTGGGTGGGGCAGGTATAGAATGATTGTGAATAGAGTGTAAAGTTGTAAAGTTGAATTAAACTGTTCAGGTGTGCCACATTCACAACTATGCAAGAATGACCCGGACAGATAAAAGAAGAAGATATTTGGAATGAGATCTTTGAGGGAAAGAGAAGCCATTGGGCCTCCATGCAGTGGTAGATGCTTCTTTGGATCTAATCGGATTGTATATGGAAGCCAGAAGGCAGCAGGCAGGATATTAAACAAATCCACACTGTTACCGTGAATCACTCAAGTCTTCAAGGTCTCCACACATATGTTATCCAAGAATGTCCTACTGTAATCCTACAGCTGCTATGGAGACACAGCATATTCAAATTATGGGATAGCATGACTGTGTAAATGCAGTCTTCTGTAGCCAGATTCCTTTCACTCAACTTCATATCACCATGTCCTGGAGTGTGTATACTACTGAGTCTAAAATATTATCAATATCAACAAAAAATGGGTTCTTATTAATGAATTCTAAATCTGTACTGATAAATGAATGTCAAAGACTTTAAAATATGTCTTCAAGACAAATTTCAGGAACTATGTCCAAAGAAAATGCCTAAATGATTCTTGTAAATGATTTACAGCGAATTGTAAACAACTGTTTCTCTTGGACTGTGTGTGCTGATTCAGTACACTTGGCCAAGTGCATTTCTTGTTACTAAATGACTACAAAAGAGCTTTATATAGGAAAGCCAAGACTGGTTGTGCTGGAGTATGCTCACCATGGAGTACTTGACCAGCAACTGCAACTTGAACTTGCTCCCATGCAAATGTCTGTGGTGGACATCTAAGTTTACACATAGCGATGGTGTGTGCAGATATTACTTGAGGAGTAGAACAGATGGAAGAGGTAGATTTCAGAATTGGATTAAAACTGTGTAGAAAAAAAATGTGGTGACCGCAATGAAATGAAAGACAAAAGAAGCCTTATACCTTGTGTGTACTGCAGAAACTTCTCAAAAACATCAAGCCAATTGTAAAAAGAGGCATGGGAGGCTACATCAGCAACTCAGATACCATTTGTTGATGTTCAACATATGATTTGTAGCCATGCTTTATTGCATTAACATGAAATCCCTGTATAGCATTTGGAAACATCAGTTCTATCTTAGACGCATGGGTGGCCGTTTTTGAAAGACCCACCTGTGGACCTTCACAGTCCATTTCTGCTAGTCCTCTGTGACCACAGGGATCATTGAGAAACCTTGGATTCAGGTTTTCTTTACAGTAACAGCATTTCGGAGCACCTGGCTGCACAGGTGAGGTGTATTGAATGCAGGCCTGTTGTGAAAGCCCAGCAGGGCCACCGGTTCCCACAGATGTAGATCTAGCTGCAGTCAGCAAATCCGCAGCACTGCTGGAAGCCAAGGAAGATATACATAGTTAGTGTATTCACCCACACACACATACACTTATACACTACGTAAACCCACATACACAAATGCCCATGTAAATGTGTACACACACATACGCTCTCAGTCAAACACACTCCCACACACACCCCTTCATCCTGGATCATGTTCTATATGACTCTGGAACAGTACCAATGTCTGTTTCTTCACTTAACACACACATTTTCCACACCAGCCGAATGACTTTTACACATTTACTGATTCCTAAAAAGATGGAAAATAATGGACCTGAAATTCAAGTCAGCACCTTGTTCATGCAGGAATATTCAAAAATCTTCTCCTACTTTTGCCAAATCATGTTTCTCTTGTATGTAAAGTAAAAGCATATGCTGTTTGTTGGTCAGCACGTAGCACCATTCATCATGCTTTAATACCTATCACTTCCTTCTGCTCCCATCCTGGCCTGCACTAATATGGTCAAGATTTGCATTCTCAGGGTGTTTGATCTCATCACACAGTAAATCCATGCTGTGTCAAGAAGAGGAGCATTGAGTGCATTTTGTTGAACAACAGTTATCTTAAGAATGTTATTTTATGCTCTGAGTAAGAAACATATTCCACATTTTCCCATAAGAGCACACGGTGATCAAGGACACTCACCTGGATTTGATATTCACAACTTTTTTTTTAGACACTGACTGATGCACTAACCCCGATCCTTAGATCCTGAGTGTTGCCAAACGAGCAGTTTTTCTGATGTATTTATTCCCATGAACGCATTTACTTCCCTTATAGCATTCATCCCCACAGCTTATTGTAAATACTGCTGTACCTGCATAACAACTCATTGAAACCTTCAGACTCCCTCTAGGCTGCTTCAGTGTGAAGAAGTGTTTATAGCAGCCAGCACATCTTTATTTGTTGTTTGGGTTAAATATTGCCAGGTCTTATTGTTCATAAATGTCTAAGTGCTGTATGACATCATTTTGTGTCAGACCTCAATACATTAGTAATAGAGATAACATATTGCAGAAAATGCTCATTCTGCATTTTCCCAAAGGAGGGGAAAAATTATGTATCTTGTGTCACACCAGCCACGTTTGCATGCAGCCTGAATATGTGTTAATAATCAGACTGATAACTCAATAGAAATAGGATACAAAAAATATGATGCCAAAAACTTTCCATGTAAACATAACCACTGTGTGCCATGTAGTGTGTATTTCTTCCTGTGGGGCAGTAGAGTGTTTAAGTAGTTTGAGCAGGATAGTTTACTTTTACATGCTCATCTCAAGTGAAACATATCAGTTGAAAATAGCTCTCTTTAAAGCATAATAAAACGTCAGACTGTTATTGCTATTATGGTCTCAAGTGGTATCCTGCCATCTCTAAATAGCATATATATATTTAATTTGAATAAGAGTAGAGAATAAGAGTGAGCTATATTTAAAGTCACAATCTTCTACAGCGTTATTATCTTATTGGCCTAATACGGCATAAACTGACTACTGCACTGTACTGTCATGAGGACTGCAAGATCTTTAACTTCACAACAACACAGGTACAAACTAGCTATTTCGGTTTCTTTGCACTAAACTAATCTGCTTCTGTTGTCACTTCTAAACCTGCTGTAAAATTCCCTTAATTAGTGAAGTAAAATCAGAAAGAAGAGCTGCTAATCATGCCCGAAGGACCCATGGAATGGGTGTTGGAATCAGTGTGGATTGCACTTAAGTTTTGCTGACTGAATTTCATTCACTTTAAATGAGGATAATGTAAATGATCAATGAAAAAAGTCATTTATTCTCCACCATATCACTATAAATGATTTCCCACTATTAAGGCATGGGCAGAAGACATCGAACTGAAACATCAAAATATCATAAACTAGCACACCTGCAGATTGAATTACTACTTTGTTAAGTGCCCTTAACTCCCTTTCCAGCAAGCCCTCTGACCTGTGATCCCTGCTCACTGCCCTATGTTGAAACATGGTGAACTTGAGCGTGCACAGCTGAGTAGGAGGATCTCCTGGGACTTCATATGTCTCTGATGCCTCGATAACAGAGATTTATCATCCCTCCTGCCATCGTATGCAGAAGGTGGAGATTTATTACCTGGCCTGACCTCCACCCTGTACACTCCTGCTTTGTGTATAAGACCCTTAGTCCTTTACCCAAATCCTAACCTCAACCTGTAAGAAATCATCACACAACCGACCCAGAGCAGATCCAAAGGGAGGAGATGTTCTATTCAAACCCTCCAACTCCCACATACACACATACAATCACCTTTCTGTTTTCCTGCGCTTCCTGGGCTTCATGGCCACTCTGGGATTTTGTTTCTGTCTCCTGTCAGATAAGTCTCTGAGCTCCACAGAGAGTCTGATCTCTGTGATAGTACCTTAATCCACTTTACTGCCACAGAGTGGTGGTTCTTTTCTGAATAACTGGCCATGTAATTCTCAACACATTGCTCATATCTGCAACACAGCCAAAAAATCGCTGCTACTTTGTGAACTCTTAAAGGTAATGTGTTTTATCTCGCTTATATCCAGCTGTTGAACTCCATTCAATTGACCTGTCCGTGCAAATGTGTTCTTTTGGGCCAACTGTTGCTTTACAGAACCCTTTTCAACCTAATGAGAACTTGTACCACAGCCACATCATTACTTCAAATGTGTTATTACGTTCAAATGATACATATTTCTCATGCATGTGAGAGGTCACACTGTTAGGACTGATCAGGAGCAGCCTTTTTGTCTTGCTACAGGCCACATCTTTTCAAATTGTTGCTAATGCAACGCTACTGGAGAGCTAAACACACTTGGAGGACAATGCTTACTAGCAATTCTGTTATGACAGTTAAGAAACTAAGAGCTCCCATCGTAGTTCTGAATTAAAGGAAGCACCCAACTATAGAGAGCAACACAAATTTTGCTCTTTTGGACTCCCAACCACAGATCTGACATTGTTGCATACAGTACAATATTTACAGTCTCCCAGTGATAAGGGAGATTTATCCTTTTATTTTAAACCAAGATGTACATTAAAAAGGTAAAAAACACACTTCATTTTCTCAAACGAAATACAATGGATACACTAAGACACCCAGCTGTCACACTCATCATCGAAAAAAAGGTTGTACCCAAAAGGAATTGTTTTGTTTACATGTGGCAAGTTTCATTGCTATCAGTTGGACAGGATTGAAACTTGTCACATGCAAACAATTCAAGTTTCATGCTCGGTCGTTCATATGACATAATCAATGACGGGCCTTATCGCTGTACCTGACTGACTGTATAAGGTCGCCCTAGTACCAGCAGTATGGGCAGATGGCTGCATGATGCAGGACTACATGCAAACAGACCATTATGATAACTGCCCTTAACACCACCTCAGCATCTCCAGAGACTGCCATGGAGTGCCAGACTGTCCTGGAGTGGCTCAGAATGGCAGCGGGTCATCTTCAGTGACGAGTCCTGCTTTTGTCTTGGTAAAGACGTCCAACAAATCCGTGTGTGGAGGCACCGTGGTCAGCGCCAAGATAAATGGTTTGTTGTCATGCATCATATATCCAGAATTGTCACTCCATCTCCACCCCTACCACAAAATCTACAGGACCTGAGAATATTTAAAATGTATGGGATGGATTATCACTTTGCAGTAACCCAATCTGAATAATTTACATGTTTTGACAAAATCAAAACACGTAAATAAAAAAGTTCTGTGTTAAAAGTAGCTTGAATGGGACGTCTGCCAATGTTCTGTAAAGCTTGTCCGACAGCACTAGATATAAAAGAACATTATTTTAGATGGAGCACGGACAGGTCGTCTTTCTTTCTGGCAGATTATCAGGCATGCTGCTTATGAGAGACCTGTCCTGTCCGTATTGTGTCAGATTCCCAGATTCACTTAGCATCCGCATCCGCATATTCTGCCTGACAACGAGAATAGCAGCTCTGAGCTGTCAGCAGATCCCGGTATGCCATTCCGGAAATCTCCACCAGCAGCTGCTGCGCTGACACTGATGGAAAGTGATAGTCAAAGTCACCCAGCTGGGACCATTGTGCCCTAGTGCCTCATTTGATGCATGAAAGACCAAAGAACACCAAGAATACCATGTAATGAAATCGACAAAGGAGGAATTCATCTGGCACTGAAACTGTAGACACAATGACTTATCTTCACTGTACCGGAAAAGGCTCTTCTCATCATTTAAGCTACTGGTCCTGGATGAACTGTAACCATATGACTCTTTCATGGAAACTTGAGATTTCTCTAAACTCAAATGGAAAACCCTGAAAAGGACTAGAACTTGTGGTAATGGTTTTATGTACAGGTGCACTGATGGTCTCTAGTACACCGCAATGGCTGTCTCCCGCGTGGGTTTCTCTACGGAGTTCGGGGCAAGTAGCTAACCACGTGTTGCATCTCTCTCCCCCGGGAGCCTTCACCCAACCACCGAAGTTCGTTACAATGTACTCACTTATCTTCTGTACCACTTTATCCCTCTGGGTCGCAGGGGGTCCCGGAGTCTACAATGAGTCAACAAGTCATTGCAGGTCAGATACACAGACATACAGGTAGCACTTTACTTTACAGATCGGTAATAAGTAGGTAATCATATGGTAATTTTACAGTAACAAATTGTACATAATCGTTAATTAATGACAATTTCCTAGTTGTTACTAAATAATAAATCAGAAAGTGTAGCGAGTGTTAACAAGGCCATTATGAAATGGTAAAATAAATAGTTTATTTGCAATCGTAGTAGTAACAAGGCAGTAATGAAATAGAATAGATTTAACTCATGTATTCCTGGGTAACAATACTTACAAGTCTATAGGTGGGCCTACATTTGAAGCAGAAGACCATTTTGAGCTGATGTTATGACCTGATGGGAGGTGTAGTGACCAAGAAACAAGATGAAAATAAGTAAGTTTGCATTTTAAGGCTCTAATACCATTTAGTTTCACTGTATTTGTGGCTTATAACATCCCACTGTGTCACCATTTAAATACATAACAGGTAAGAAATAAAAAAGAAACAAGTGAATTAGTATTTTACAGCCCTAATACCAGGTAATTACAGCAGAACTACTTAATTGTTATTGGGTTAATGACTCTAACATTATATAATATATACATGAACTAAGTTATTATTCTCTCTTATTATTCATTAGGAACTATAAAATAAGCAGGTCATTTTAGGTAAATAAAACTTGTTACCACTTTTTTATCATTTCAGTACTAAATACTGATACTGATCTTTTCATTTATTAATGAATAGAAGATGTGCATATGATACTTAGGAAAGTAAAACTTGTTACCATTGGGTTTCTATTACATTACTGCCTTGTTACCATTACAATGGCTAACTTATTATACATAAAGAACTATAAAATAAACATGAAGAATAAACAATTTCTGGTTTATTATTTAGTAACAACTAGGAAATTGGCATTTAATTAATGATCAATTTGTTATCGTAAATTACCATATCATTGCGTACTTATTACTGATCTGTAAAGTAAAGTGCTACCAACATACACATCCAAACACACTCACACTGCATGCCTTTGGACTTTGGGAGGAAACCCACACAGACACAGTGAGAATATGCAAACTCCACCCAGAAAGGACCCTGTATGCTCAGGCCTTTCTTGCTGTGATGCAACAGCACTGTGCACCATGTCAACATGCTCACAGTTTAAACTATTATTGTTTATTCTATTTTATTATTAAAACTTAAAGCACACACTGTGAGGGCTAACACATGGAACTCAGTTTAATCAGCACTTTTTATTAGACAGTTGAAAAATATATATATTTTTATGTGCTTTTTTACAGACTAAGCAGGCATCAGTCACTTATTCAAACAACATGATAATAAATACAGTGAACATGTAAAAAATGTGGCTATTGACCACAATAACCTATATGCATTATTATGTTATGATATTCTAGCATGTAGCAGCAGCATTCAAAAACGGCATGTGTGCATTTACCTGCCTCATGTTATTGATGTTGTATAAATGCTGCACAGATCAGCAAAAATAAAAACTGGCTAATTTTTCTGCACATGGCCATTTTGGCCAATTCTGTTTGTGTACCACTAGATCTCAAATAACTGTTTCATGAAAAATCTAATTTACACAGTTTTCTGCTTACCCAGATATAATTAATCAGCTAAGATATTTTTGTCACCATGAATTTAATGTTGCTAACAAACACTAGGAAAATCCCCAAATCTTTTCTCTGAATACACTCCCAAAACCTCTCTCAAGCCACATTCAGGTCTTTATTCTAAGGTTGCGGGACTTGCTGATGTGATTTAGGACATAGCATGACTGTAAACCCTGTAGCTAAAGACAATAAGTGTTGTGCTAAATTCTGATATATACAAGGTGGTTCACTTCTTGTACACTCGAGAATGATTAAATCAAAATTCTAGAGGGGGTCCCTGAAAATGAACTGGCGTTATGCTGTCATTGTTTAGCTGCTTTGCTCACAAAGTACGGTAGTTTTGCGTGACTAACTAGAGATGCGGCACTGGTCTGCCACAAGGTGGCGCTATAGATGGACCCTAGCAACTGCAACTATACCCAGTAT
This sequence comes from Semaprochilodus insignis, assembly GCA_034552555.1. NCBI lineage: Eukaryota > Metazoa > Chordata > Actinopteri > Characiformes > Prochilodontidae > Semaprochilodus > Semaprochilodus insignis. Next base: position 28,224,520 of record CM067479.1, on the reverse strand, counting down.
AACTCTGAAGAAACTTTACAATATGCAATGTTATCTCTGTAAATCTGTAAATCTGAAACCTAGTCCAATTTCCCAAGAGACTGGTGTAAACAATGAATTACTACTCTGTTATATTCTTCTCTTTCTTAAGAGAAAATATGAGATGTATTAGTAAATATATGTATATTTCATATGTATATATGTATATCTCAATGATTGTGTGGAAGAGCCCATTACCAAACTAGAAAAGGACATTTCCAGAAGAAGAACTGTTAAACCAAATTGAGCAGTTAGCCAGCTAGCTAAGTGAGCAGCTAGCCAGTGCTGGATTAGTGAGCTACCATGAGACCTTGAGCATTGCACAAACTTGGTATATGCTATAGATTATGTTTGTGATGATATACGTAAATGTTTAATTGTTGAAATGAAGATCTATGTAATGTTAAGAGGAGTAGGATTCTGCTGGAGAGTCAGGCACAGCACCGGCTGTCTAACAGCCTTTACTATATCCTATATCCTAAACCACTTTGACAAATCTGTGCAACAGTTTAAGACATGTTATTCTGATAGCTTTGGCACCAAACTTTCTAAAGAAGCTAAATTTAGACACTAAGCATGTTTCAGTAGATCTGCCTTCGGTGGAAAATTGTGTACATTTTTTTTTTCTGAAGCGTTCCTTAAAGCAACTTCCTGTGCTACCACTACCACCGATTCAACCAGTTCCAGAATTCTTTAAATGATCCTGGAGTGGTCTAAGTCAGTGTTTCCCAACCCTGGTCTGGGAGGCCCAACATAGTGCCCTTTTATTGTTTTCCCTGCTCACAACACACCTGATCCAACTAACAACCCCATACTGAGCTGTAATGGGCGCCTTTAAGGAAAGGAAAATACTCAAATGTGCAGGGCAGTGGGCCCCCAGGAATAGAGTTGAGAAACAATTAACCCTAGTCTAAGTGACTTCACTCTTGTGCCACAAATTTGACAACACAGCCCTGTTTTGTGGGAATAACTGGAGGTCTGTCCTTTTTCTATGCTTTCCATTTGCATAACCCCCAAATAAACATTGGATCACTGTGTGTTCAGTAGCACAGAGCTGGAATACATATCACAGAGGAGAAATAATATTATATGAGAGAGAGTTTCAAGAACTTTAATAACTCTCTCCAACAAAACCCTCTTTTCTTCCCTCTCCCTCTCCCTATCTCTTTTCCTCCGGAGGAGAATGAGTGGGGAGGGGAGAGAATAATAAATAACTTCATCACTGCAGTGTCTGATTTCAAAGCGAGGTGAGGCGGAGGGCTGAGATGTGACGAAGGAGGGAGCGCTGGACTCCTGGGAAGAGCCATCACAGTTTAATGATCTGGGAACAGAATGTTAGGGTGGAGTGGAAAAGGGCTTGCAAATTAGATCAGGAACCACCCAGCCTCTTCTCTCCTGGAGACTATAGCGTTTCACCTAGCACAGATCCTCCTGCATGTATCTCCATATCAGCAGCACATACTTTGTATGAACTCTAGAAGAGAGGGAAAGATAAATTAGCTCCATGTTTGAATATGCATAGCAATGTTTATTGAATAAATTTGGGCCAGTATGTCTTGGTTACACCACGTCACTCTTGAGGTTGAGTCCTGTCAGTGGGCCACTCACTCGACTATGATAAAAATGTAAGATTGATAGATTGATTGAAAAGAAGAGAATTCTTGGAGGTTTGATCTCTGTTAGAAATGTTCACGATTAATATGTTACTTTTTTTGTGAAGACATGTGGTGTATCAGGTGCACACCCAATACTATGTGGGAAGCACCTGATATTATTAGGTGAGCACCAGATACTGTGTGATAAGCACCAGATACTATGTGGTGAGCAGCAGATACTATTAGCACCAGAGACTACCAGGTACACACTAGATACTAACAAAAAATGGACCACATCTCTTTTGGTGCTCATCACATCTGGTGAATGCCAGAGTTTTACCTAAAAATACACCACATGCCTTTTCCCCCAAAAGTAAAAAGATATACCACATCCTTTCAGGGGTTGGTAGCATATAACTACATATAACCACACCTCATATCCTTAATAGGGATGTGCACAGGCACTTGAGAATTTGCACTTGGCTAACCATTCAGGTACTCAGTGCATTTCATCAATGGAAGAAAGTATGTTATGTTATACTTGAGATTGAGATGTGACTGACAAATCAGAGATAGTGCTGCTTTATCAGAAAAAAGTAATAAATTAATTCCAAATAAAATAAAATCCAGTTATTTTCTGATTATTTCTATTTGTCTAAAAGGGTGTTTTCCAATGTTGCAAAAAAAAAAAAAAGAAAAAAAAAGAAACTGAAAAAATGTTACTAGGATTTAATGATGTTTATGTAAGACAGGATTTGACTGCTTTCACCGTTTTTGTACATTTCTCTCTTTTTTGTTGTTGCATTCTTGCTTCTTTTCTTGCTTTCCTTTCATTCCACATGGCAGGTCCATCAAAACAATGTGTGAAGATCAGTTCCAGAGGGCTGCAGTGCTCCAAAGTCAACCTCAGAGTCCGGGTCTGTCGTGCAAACGTCCCGGCAAAGGTTTTCTTTTGGAACTCGGTTTTCCAAAAATAGTGGAATTGGCAGAGGTGAGGGAGCAGAGGCTCAGAGGACAGGAAACATTGGTTCCCTATTTCAGTGTAATGGAAACCTGCCTCAAGTAGAAAGCGAGAGAGAGGGAGAGAGATAGAGAGACTGTGTGATTGTTAATAAGCGGCCTGGTAAAAACAGGTGCTTCCCCGACTGCAATATCCCACTCAGGGAGGTCGTTAAGAGGGGAGGATGAATAGAAAGAGAAAGGGAGAGAGTTGTGGTTAATAAAGAAAGCAAGAAATGAGGTCATAGAGGTGGTGCAGCAGCAGGGTTGATGAAGAGATGAAGGCAAGCAGGCGCTCACGGCCAGTGTTTACTTTAATTATCACAATGTTAGCCAGGAGGGGTCACGGACGGACACAAAGACGTGGAGTCACGCAAATATGGCACAGATCAGGCTTTTGTGCAATTAAGATCACAGAACCAGTTGCAATTTTTGATGACATTCTACCCAGATAGTGTTCATCAGAGAGTGAGAAAACAATATAGCACGCCTGGCAGTAGCCACACTATATATTTGTTCAAGCATATGATATATAATTGAGTGTAATTGCACTTCACTTCCATTATACATAATACCTTGAGGTTCGCATGAGCTGCACTATTTAATTTTCTTAGCTTAAGATCAGCGTAATTTCAGTTGATTTTCACACAGTGCTTTAGCCCGGATTGTTATTTACCAAACTGTCAGGTACACTGAGCTTATAAGAGAGTTGATTATAGAGGTCTGCACAACTTTGTTCACTTAATTATCCATTAACTGTTACTGCTTTAAGTAAAACATTCCCATTAAAGTCTAACTTCACTGTAACAGTTCATTTTGCCCTTGACCTTTGTGCTGACATGTATGCTTCTAATTTTCCGCAGCACAAGAAAGAACAGAGAATACGTTGATCCACATCAAAGTCTACCCAGAAAATAAAATCACATTGCCAAAAAATTCCTTGGCTCTACTACACGCATTCCTAAGAACCTAATACCTCGGCAGTGCTGTAGGTGTATGAAATTACGGGGCTGCTTGTGTACGGAAAATACACTTTAACCTATTAAGCCGAAACAAAGCAGCTGACTCTGTGTTTCAGATGAGCATGGGTACGAAGTTGTGGCATTGTTCCTTACTTATTAAGCTTGATCTGCTCCAGTATATTTGTTTTAGTTTTGCACAAAATTTACGATGGGCCATACTTTCATGTTGGCTGAGTTATGTGGTGCTCTCTGGCAGAGCTACAGTAGGGGGCTTTGAAGTGGAGCCATAAACGGTGCGAGCGAGCGGCCAAGAGCGCACGCTCCTGCGGAGGTGGAGGCAGGACATGGCTCTGAGCGGAGTCCGCTCTGATGCAGCCGGCCAGCTCCAAGCTGGTGCAGACCACATGAGAGATGAAAGCATAGCCTGCATTTTACAGAAGCCAGGATGCTGGTCAGAGAGTGCAAGCATATTGTGCCATGCAAGAAGTAAGAGGGCAAAACAAAAGGCAGGTGATGGAATTAACATTCCACATGGAGCATGGTGTGGTGCATGATCAGTAACAGTTCATGAATACACGAATGCTCCCACGGTTTCAGTTTCAGCCAGCAAGAGTCCTGCAGTGGTGTGTGGATTAGGTACAATTTTACTGAGGAATTAAGTGGAGCCAGTTTGACTGGCTGGGTGCACTGTGCATGACCTATCATGAAGATGTATTACCTATAATGCAAATCATATCCACCTTTTGACAATACATGAGATTATTTGGGGGGTAACGGGATGGTAGTCAAAAAAGTAGGGTGACCCTTTTACAGGCGCAGTCTCTATTTTTGGAGGCCTGTTCCCAGCTGGAGCTGTCCCCAGCAACGTCCCCATTTTAACTGGGAATTAAAACCACACCTAAAAAAAGACTTGTAACACAACAGATATCTCACATTAGGCTGAACACTTCTACCCCTTGCTTGCCTAGTTTTAGAGAATATTCCTGTGTAAAACTCGAAGCAAAAAGCTAGCAAGTGTCAAGCGAGTTCATAACATCACCACAAACTTTCACCAACAAAATATTTTCAAGACACAACGTAACCGAAGGATTAAAAGCAGCTGGGTATGGTTAGGGGACTTGAATCATACGTCCACAGTTGCCTATCTGGTTGTATAGGCATACAATCTACTTGATTGCAGGCTATTATGTTATCTACAATTTTTTTTTTACTGTGTTACTTTTTCAGCCATCCATATGTGACACATGTTGACAGCAGGTCTCTCTGTCTCTTCACAACTGTAGCTAGTCTAGGGGTGTGTTTAGAGTCAGGCTATTGGGATATAGCCATGTGTCTTTTTGCTGACAAAATATTTAAAATAAATATGAATTATCATACAAGAACTGGGGTCTTTTGTGGTAAACATATCCCTACCTCATCCCTGCCTAAGCCACTGGATTTAGTCACTTTTTTGACTCTTTTTACTTAGCATTTTTGTTTCGAAAAAGTTGAAAAGGTCAAGCTAGCCCTGCCCTCGCGATAAAGGGTCCTTATCACAATAACTTTAGGAATAAAAGCAAGAGAACACACAACCTTCAACTAACATGGTCAAGCATTTCCTGTCAATTAAGTTTTTGTTAGTTCATATTAGCTAAGTGTAACTTCCATAGTTTGTTTATACAGTTTTACATTTTAATTACTACATGTAGGCTTTAGCCTCCTGACGTTGGTTTCCCCACTTGTCAGACCAAATTTGCACTCCTGTGCATTGCACTAGATCCCACCCCTTTGGGGGTATTTTACAATGGATGTTTTCTCTCAGTAATCTCTTGTAATTTATGCCCAAAGTGAAGATTACTGAATAGAAACATCCTTTAATTCTCCTTCTGTTATGCATGCTTCACTTTTTTCGGCCAATTGAGAACATCCTGCTTCATAAAATACTCCCCAGGTGTTACTTGACTAGCAGTGTCTCAAATAAAATACACTCTCTGTTCCCAAAAATCCCTACACAGACTAACAAGTATTACTAGGACATGCAGCAAGAGCCAATTTTAGGACAGTCTCCTTTGATTTTAATAAGCATGGTGTGACCTGTAAGTACCCTCTTTGCACCAAGTGAACCATGAGAACTGATCTAGAGGCCAACTCCCCTCCCTAAACAGTGAATTTAAATCACCTAGAAATGGCCTGACTCAGAATCGTTCGTTGTTTTAGTCATCGCTATTCTCAGCACGAATGTGGCAAGTCTTTCATCAGCACTGATTGATGAACGCTAAGTGGTGTGCCATGAGAGTCTCCTCAGGACTAACCAGTGAGATCATTTTTTTAAAAAGGGCAACATAAAAAGAAGGCTAAAGAAAACAGAGTGGTGAAAAATCACACCTGTCACAGTGGTCTTCCTCCCCTCTCAGACTTTCCAGTATGATAAAACCAGAAGCAGGTATTAACAGAAGCAGTCGTTGTCCTCTCTGACTCGATGTGTGCTGGTGAAGAGAAATGAAAATGGAGTTTCGTGAGTGTTGCTTTAGGGTACCAGGGGGACTTTGACCTCTAAATAGAGATAGATTGGGTCCTTGGTGCCATCATGAAAGGTCTGTGTATATAAGTAATCAGTTTGGCTCTATGTAGAGGTAATGATGGCAAACCTGAGTGTGTGTAAACTCACAGATGCTCCAAAGACTGTGGGTTAAGAAGGGACCTGCTGTTGGTTTGCATTGGCGCAGTAGCAAACCTTGACTATAAGAGTTAGGCCTTCAGTGTAAGCTGCAAATGTCAAAACTCAGTTAAAAATGAGTGAAAAAAAAACACAGTTGGTAATGCTAATTTCTAGAGGTATGTTAGCAACAAGCTAGCAGTGATACACATTCATTTTTGTCCATCCTAAATTAAAAATGTACATTTGAAACCTGTAAATGACCTTCTGTGTTTTATTAGAATTTTGTATCAGACATATTAACATTTTTTACCTTGTAGCACTATTACAGAGTCCATCACTAAAGAGTCCTGGTATAGAGCTACCATCCTGTTTTCTGCTTCTAACATCTGCCTAAAACTGAAACTGATATGCACTGGTCAGGTTACATTTACATTTAAGGCATTTAGCAGACGCTCTTATCCAAAGCAACTTAGTGTTCCATCAGAGAATATTTCCTAGCTAGTACAAAAGGTCTATAACTTGTCTTGAGCTCAGAAGCTGCCCAGACAAGGGCCAGTGCTAATATTTAGAAAAAAGAATACAGTGTTAAATACAGCAGAAGTGCTCTACCTAGAAATCCCAAGCCATTGCTCATACCTAGAGAGAAGAAAGGGTATGGTCAGTATAAGTGCAAAAACAAAGCATTTCAGTATATACATCTATTACTACTTACTCACTTAAGTGCTTTACAAAGATATGGGTCTTTAGTCTGTGGCAATACCACTGCCATTCACAGATACAACGATGTATCTAAAACTTCCACAAGGGCCTGGAGTCATGCTTTTCTCACAAAATTGATCTCATCCATTATATATTAAAACATGACTGGTTATTTCCACTGTAACATCCTGATAATGATACGGAGCATTAGGTCTTCAGTTATGCTCCTGAAGACTTGACCAGTGGGGAGTATCTACCTATATACCACTGACAAAAAAGTCTGAATAATGATCATTTTCCATGGGACAGTATAAGAATTTAACACTTTTGTTGCCAACCAAACCTTAACAAAGTAATACTATGACTACAATATTTGCAGGGTTGAAATTCAACCAGCATATGAACTAAATTCTATTTAGTATTGTATTAGTATTAGTATTAGTATTGTATTGTATTTTTGCATGTATTTTGTTTTTGGTTTTTTTTTATTTTACAGAAATCATCAGAACTCTGAACGCCGAGGAGGGCATTGCCTTGCATATGTTCCATGCTCGGACATTGGCTAGTATAAAAAGGAGCCTGTGGCAGCACTGGAGACATACAGCTTTGTAGACACCAGTTGTGGCAAACACAAATCAACCTGCAGCTCCATCAGCAGACGAGAGTAAAGCACATAAAGAGCCACTACACTGCATAATGTCACACACACACACACACCCTCCCAGACTCCATAGATAAATATAGAGAATACTATAATAGACCATACTACTGTCTGCTCAGTATCCTGGGATTTTTTGTGCTTAACTCTCTTGTATTTCTGGTTTTATGTTTCAGTTCCTCATCCTATAAATACCTCTGCACTTTATTGCAACCACCATCTAATGGCACTGCATTAGAAAGACAGAGAAAGTGGCACGTCTCCTGCCTTTAATGTTGGATTTTATGTGGCGTAAAGATAGGCCCAGCACTGCTACAAGAGTGTTCTGGAGAATCACGCAAGTGCATTTATGTATTGTGGAGCTCTAGACTACTTTCTCCATTTTAATAGAGGTTTCCTGTGCTTGCCAGTGCACTCAAAGTGGAAGAATGCCAGAACTGTACATATGTCATTCTGTACATATGTCCCATACTATTAGGAAGAAGGGGAAAAACAAAGAAAGGAAGAAACGGGGCTAGATTTTACCATTCTTATAGTTTCATGTGTTAATATACAGGTTTAAGTACAGTACAAATGAACATAAATATTGGGACAAAGAGAAGAAATGATGCTGTTTTCTATACAGCATAAACCATATTGGTTTTAGAACCACACACAACACAGTCTCCATCTGAAAAAACAAAAAATAATTGAAAGATGAAATGGTTCTTTGTGAAACTTGTGGGTCTTCATTTACATTACATTTACACCATTTAGCAGATGGTTTTATGCAGAGCGCTTTGTTGCTTTGTTGTCCACAAATGTATTCTAGGTCCAAAGGTCACAAATAGGTCCAAACTACTCTTGAGCTTAGACCAAAAAAAAAAAAACAAAATCAAGAGGTGATGCCTAGAAAGAACAATACAAACAGGTAAACACAACAATGTGTTTCAATAAGTACTGAGTTTATTGCTCACTTAAGTACTTCACAAGGAGATGAGTCTTCAGTTGCAGTTGGCCGTGAGGCACTCTGCTGTTCGGACAGCAAATGAATTTGTTCCGCTCAGATTCACTTCTTGATTCTTTTCTTCTAGGTGTCTTGAAGGATGGCAGGTCAAGCCGAGCTGTACTTGACACTCAAAGAGCTCGAAGTATAGATTGAGTTTTGACCAAAGCCATAATTTAGTTCTGAATGGAACCTTTCAATTTGTTAAAGAACCTTTGAGGACTATTTTTAAGGGTTTAGTGTTACTTGTAGTCATTTGGAGTTTGCATTAGGAGTCTATTTACTAGGAATCTAAGCTACGTTGAATAATAACAAATCATAACCATTTTAGAACAACTGGGCCTTACAAAAACAACAGCTTGCGGGAAAAAAGATCAGGTCATCCCACAAAGACTACAGCAGCTGATGACAGGAACTTGTCAGAACTGCGAAGTTCTGTGAAATCCAAGCAATAACATCCACTGAAATAAAATCAGTCCAAGGAGTGAAAGTATCGGTGTTCACCACTCAAAGACATCTTCAGGAGAAGAAATACAGCAGTTAAACCATAAGAGGCAAATAAGAAGAACAAAGATGAGCCAGAGGCATTAATGGGCAACTCCTCTGGGTTTGAAGAACAGAATGAGGTAAAGAATATTTACCAAAGTGATGGAAAGGTTTGGAGAGAGATAGTGTCTCCAAATAAAGTGCCACATTATCTGTTAAGGTACTTACAGGCACATCATTGTCACAATAGTTTTGCGTCTCACTGTAGTCACAAAGACAATTTGTATGAACCCTTACAAATGAAAAAAGGGGAAAAGGGTTTCATCACATGCAACATTAACATTTACAGCCCATGTTTACTGTATTTTGGATTTTACAAGACAAATCAGACTTCACTTGAGCGTCAATAGCTCCTACAAATCCCTGTAAAAATAAATCATAATCAAGCCCTCTTTTTTTGCCTAGCACTCAAAAACCACAGAGGTCGATCCTGTTCTTCCTGCCAGTATTGTATGGAAACAGTTTCTTCTTGGAGAATGTGTCTCAGTCAATGACAGAATCACCATGAAGTTTAAAAGCTGTCTGGCAAACTGAATGAGTTTGTTCCCTTTGCATTACATAATTGCCAGTGGAGAAAAGGGAATAAACACACATTGGAAGAGAATTCTTTTTGCTGTCACATGTGGGGGGAGATGACACAGGTAATTTGTCTGTTTGACACTTACAGTCAAACACACACACAAACACACGCGTACTGGCAATTAGACCTATGTCTTCCATGTAATGACAGTATCTTGGAGAGTTGGGCTTGGGACACAGAATGTGTGGTCTGGCCGTGCATAGCAACTGAAATATACCAGATTCAAAGTTTAAGAAAAAGAATGTGTGTTTATTAAAGATAAGGCACCAGAATGTGTTTAAACTGAACTGTAGATCCAGACATTCCACTAAATCTCTGCTCATGATAGAGCTCACTGGAGCACAGAGCTGGATAAGTCTTTATCAGACAAGGCCTAAGCAGTTCATTCTTTCTCGGCTCAGCAGGGTCCCAAATAGCAGCAAAAATAAAAGATAAGTCCCCACAAGTCTCAAGAGACAGAAGAAAGACCACAGGGCCTCAAAATTACTGCACAAACTGATCATAAATAAGAATCAGGCTTGCAGGTTTAAAATCGATCAAAATGACATGGTGATTTCACACATCACATCGTTTATTTATTTAAATAGTTCATTACAAACAGTAGACGAGTTGTTGTTGCTGCTGCTCCTCTTATATTATCAACAGGTTTGTGTAGTATTGAGTTTGTGCAGACGATCTTCAAGCCATTCACTTGAAAAACACTTCAGAAAATGGTTTATAAATCAGCGAACCCGCAGGCTGCGCTGACACCGTCTGTCTTCAAGTATCGCGAGATCATACTTGCTCACCATGGCCGCTGTGCAGAGGCTGCAGAGGTGTGCGGTGTCTCAGACTGGAAAACACACCGCCTCCGTCATTTTTCTTCACGGCTCAGGTGCCAACATGTTGGTTTTTCGTGGATTTAGGAGCTGGAACGCATTTTCTACTAAATGAGCCGTGCTTTCTCTTTCGGCTTCGCTCAGTCACAGGACTGGCTGCCTTACAGCACTCACTAGCGAGCTAACGTCTTCTTTAATAGTAATAGCAGTACTAGGTTGGTACATCTCGTTTACCCGCCTCAAACACCAGTAATGGATGGATTTAAACGAGTCATTTCGTGCCTAAGGCACATGTCTGACTTCATTTAAGTCATGTGGCAAAACAGTTACCCAGACTGTGTGTGTTCTGAAGTAAATCTGCGCAGGTTTGTAATGTATGAACCTGTAGCAAATGCTGCGTGGAGGACAGATGGTGTATAGTGGAGGCTGGATAAAGTCTGCGTCTCGTTGAGGCTCCCTATCCTAAAATTCTGTTGCCTGCTGTGAATTTAGCAGACTGCATTCGGTTACCCATTATTATTCTGCCTGTTCACACGGCCTCGGGTTTCTTAAAACTGTAGACTAAGAGTAAACGGGTGACCTTCCGTGGATAAAACATTGGCAACTTTTATGACAGTGAGAGGTTAGAGTTATGGCTCTGCAGACATCTTTTAGTGGACTTAAGAGTCTTAATGGAGGATATTTTTAGTGTGAATGGGTTTTATTTTTATTCTTTATCACATTTGAAAAAATGTATTCATGTACAGATGTGAAACACAGACTGTACAAAACCGACTTAACCAACTTAAAAAAGTGTCTAGATGGAGCAAACGACATAAATTATAAACAAAGAGGAAGAGACTTGACACCTGGTTTATATTTTTAATATCCCTTTATGGATATATAGATTATTTATATTATATGTACGTGTAGGCACCATGCATAGCATTTGTATTGCTGTTATAAAATAAGAAGTATCGCTGAAGGAATTGTCTTTATTGCTCACATGTTCAACAAAACCCTGAACTGTAGAGGTGACATCTTTCCATTTCTGACATGTCTTTGTTTTTGCAGTAGCACCTACTTTTTGAAAGCACTGTATGGGACACACATGTAATGTAAACTTTAATGTAAAATGCAGGAAATATTGAGTGTATTAAGTGGATTTGCAGTATGTTGTTGGATTCATGTGACAGGCTTGAGTGTTTTGAATGTGTGCTGGTCAACTTGAATAAACACCATTCTGTATTGGGTTTGTCAATATGATGCATTAACAGACCAGCTTGCTGAACTGGCTCTGGCGTTGTGTTTGTTTAATACATTAGGAGACACAGGGCAGGCATTTCGAACATGGGTTCGTGATGTTTTGGAAAAGGACATGGCCTTTGAACATATCAGAGTGATCTACCCCACAGCTCCATCAAGGTAGCCTATATTGTAATTGCTCCTTATATGTTTAAAAATCCTTGTAATTATATAATTTATGACCAAACAGTTTGGTTAATACATATGGTGTAGGTTATAGCTACCTAGTTCAGCGTGTGGTTATATTACATGTAAGGTATATATTTGCAGCCTTCTTTTGTTCTTGGTCTAGTTTCATGCTGAAGTTCCTGCCAAGTTTGCTACGTTTTTTTTGTGTCAGGTTTTTAAATTTGTATTGCCTGTTCCTGTTGACTGTTGAACTTTAACCTCGACACCTAACTGTGTCTTCTCAGGCCGTACACACCCATGCATGGGGCACTGTCTCACGTGTGGTTTGACCGTTACAAAATCTCACGGGATTGCCCAGAGCATTTGGACTCTATTGAAGAAATGTGCAGGAACTTAGGAGCCGTAATCCAAGATGAGGTCCGAGCTGGTGTACCAAAGCACAGGATGGTTATTGGTATGGCTTCTGGATTTATTAGCCCCCTATGATCTCCTCTGTCACTGCATTACATCTCCCTTTCCCTCTCCCTTGTTGCTTTAGTCAGTCTTGCATACTCTCACACATCACTTGTTCCAAATTAATGAGAGTTTCAGGCCACCCTTCTTACGTTGCTCATTGTATAAAGTGAAGAATGAAACTTATCAAATTTCTTATTCCTTTCATATGTTGCCAAAAATGGGCTTAAAAGAGAATTTCTGGGTGATTCTCAGGTTTCTGCACAGTTTTATCTGAAAATATTTGAGTTATCAGGTTCACACATAAATCACTGTGAAATGAAAGTGGCAGGAAACAGTGCTGTAAGAGAATCATAGTCCAGTCCAGGTAAAGTTCCCCTCAGGAAATGTGCAGGAGGTCGTGTGGAGGATAAGTCACACAGAGGTTATGCATGTAAACCTTGGCAGAGTGGTAAAACCAATGACAGTTGGGGAATGGTTAACTGTTGAGGCACAAAACATATAAATACCCAGAAATGCTTGAGTTAAATGTGAAAAGGGGAGAAAAAAAACAAAGCTTTGTGTGAAAGGCCCTGTGTGGAAGGACAGAAAAGCCCCTGAACTCGGTTCCAGAGAAACTGATTCAAAAAACACATGTTCCTGTGAGACTGCTGAAATATTATCTTCCTAAATCATAACATTTTGTCATTAACTATAAATACTCATTGGAGTCACTCCGCACGCTGGAGAAACGAAGTGGTCTGTACCCTAAGTCCACTTCCCGGGCTGACGGACTGACAAGCGCCAGAACTTTCCATGGAAAACGTTTTTCAAGAGGGCGGCCGTAGGCTATTGTGTATGTTTTTCAATCTTTTGGGTGTACCGATCCATGGGGAAAGCCCTGGAGAAATGAGGTATCAAACACACATGCAAGACTCCTCTAGCCAAACAAGTAAGAGGTAGAAGTCATGTGGAGAACTAAAGCTTGTTATTGGAGATGGACTTGGAGGTTTTAACACACTTCAGTGAAAGAGAAATAGAGCTGTCGTTAATTAAGAAAGAGTTCGTGGGACACATATGATCACAAATGCCATGCCATTCTGGTCTGATGCTTAAAGAACATGTGAACTCCATCTATCCTCTCTCAAGCACTGCTCCACCTACCCTCTCTGACAGAGTGATGGCTACTTGTGCGCTTTCCCAGATGTGCACTCAGTGCCCAAATTTGCCCAGATGTGTGAGATTAAGGACAGGCTCGTGAAAGGGTTCCAGAGAAATAGAGGTTTGATGATGTGGAACTAAGGACTAGCTTTCATTTTCTATGCTTTTTTTTTTTTTTTTTTTTTTTTTTTTTTTTTGCTTCTGCTGCCATGGCATCTTAAGCTATAGTCCATTTGAAACTGAATAATTTATTGCGCATCTTGTTTGCTCACTAGCGCAAATGTGACATTGCTTCCATATCAACGTGATTTGTTTAATTTGTACTACAAAGTTTGATTTTAGCACTTCTGACTGTTGTAATTAGTTCTGGTTTCTCATGTGTAGTATTTCTCTGTGAATGTGGTGTCTGTGTATTTTGGGCACAAATTTGTCACTTAACATTTTCCAGTGAATGAATCATCATATCACAGCCACACAGTATAATTAAATACAGCTGTTTTGCATGTTGTTATGCTGCCTGATGAAAAATGAATCCATCATTCAGCTGTAGCATGACATGAGACTGGCTTCATAATTTGTGTCTTGTTTTGTCCTGGCAAGGCGGATTCTCTATGGGCGGAGCCATGGCATTACACCTGGCGTGCAGGTACCACCAGGATTTGGCTGGAGTCTTTGCACTGTCCAGCTTCCTCAATAAAGATTCAGTTGTATATCAGGTAAATATGTTTTTCATGGTATCATAGAAGACTGCATGCTTTGAGGAGTTAATTCATTGTGGTTAGGGTTGAAAAGGTGTGTTGCATTTCAAAGGCAAGCAGGGACAGTTTGCACGATGCTAACCTAAATTCCAGTTTGATTGACTTGTTCCTCTGTTAGGAAGAAAACTCTTGATGTATTCTGCTTGAGTGTATTACTTACCAAATCCACAATCCTATTATATTTTGTGGTCAAATCTGGATTCTCTATGTGGCATGTCCTTGCACGTCTTTCCTGGTATGAGAGGGTTGTGTGTTTTTTTTTTTTTTTTCTTTTTTCTTTCTCAGACCTGCCTTCAGTTTGTAGTCCAACACAAAATCAGCTCCATGTATTCAGGTCTTCAAAGAAAACAATAAAAAAAAACATCCAGCAAATTCCGAAAATACCAAACCTGGTTCTCCTTCTCCCCTTCCTGTGAACAGGCTGTTGCAAACGCTGCACAAAATTGCTTACCAGAGCTTCTCCAGTGTCATGGGACGGGCGATGAGCTGGTGTCCCACACCTGGGGTGAAGAAACCAGCTGCTTGCTGAAGAAGGCTGGCATGACTACATCATTCCACTCTATTCATGGACTCAACCATCATATCTGCCGGGTAGAATTGGAGCTGCTGCACTCCTGGATCTTGAAGAAGCTTCCATCTGAGAACTCTTCCAGTGCATGACGCTGACCTTCACACCACTCTCACTGTGTTCCTCTGACCAGTTGATTTTTAAATATATTCGATTCACTTTCCATTGTGATTTAAAAAATAATAATAATTCTGTAATGCTTGTCATGCCTCTTTAACTGTCCTGAGTGTGCTGCACCTGCTAGTGCTAATTTGTTTGCTCTGCAACATTAGCAGTTTTTGCAGAAGTCGTTGTGTATATGTGGGGGTTAATATAGCTGTAAAACCTTTCTGTGGTGATTCTGATCTGCCCACATGTGTTGCCCCACAAAAAAAAGAAACTGCACTTATTGTGCACATTTCACAGCTGGCAGCACTAACCACATTAAAGTGCTGGCTGAAGCCAGCGCTGCAGTGCTGGGATGACTGTTTCGCAGAGCCTGCTTTGACTCATTATGGCTGTGGTCAGGCTGGAGCGGCAGGTAGAGCCATCACCGGAGAGCAGGAATGCCACTCAGCTCTGCGGTCTGGAGCTGGATTCAGACTCGTTTGACACCCTTTCCGTTTCCTGCAGTGTGTAGTAGCTCCATCTCCCTTACTTTTCCTTTTTCCCCCCCAAACACCATTATCGTTCCTTCTTTTGAAATCTGCTGAACATGTGTTTCGAGGTCTGGTCTGTTTGCTTGGTAGGCTTGGGCTGTAACACAGTTTGCTTCATTAATGGTTATTGAGAGGAAGTGGTTAGTGATTTCAATGTGTTTTGTTTAAGGTTGTGTGGACCTTTCCCTCAGATTATGCAGTGGGGCCACAGGCCAAGGCCAACACACCCACCCACTCTGAGCAGCGTTCAGTGAGACTGTTAAAGAACTGAGAAAAGTAAAGAACATTGTAAATGCATGTCTGTGTGAAAGTCAGTAAGGGTTTTGTTAGGATTCGTTTTCTACAGGAAAGCTTTTTGCCGGGCCATAGTCTTTATCAGACCAGGAGCAGGCACTATTCCCAGGACTGTTCTTAAAAAATGTATGGTGGAAAATGAATGGCACAAGATGTTTAGAAAGATTAGGTATTAAGCAATGTTACACAGGTCCTATGAAATAAATAAACAATATACTAGCAGTCATAGCAAGTATAGTGCCCTTCACAAATATTGGCACCCCTGTTAAACATAAACAAAGAGAGTACAGCAGTGGTGTGCCCCAAAAAGGTTGTTGAGCTTCACAAATCAGGAAATGGTAGAAAGTCGTTAAGAAGCTTAAAGCAACCTACAAAAATCAATACACTGATTCTGATATCTCTCTCTCTCTCTCTCTCTCTCTCTCTCTTTCATATATATATATATATATATATATATATATATATTTATATATCATCTTGCTTTTGTCATTGCATAAGGCAAAAACTGTAGGCCAATTCTGACATGTTTTCTTTCAGGTAACACGTGGACCTAAGGTTGCGTAACATTAGCTGCATTTTAAGTCATTTTCAATTCGAGGCAGCAAAGTAACATTTTTTAAATAGCTAATGTAGCAAGCTCGGCACAGAAATGAACCTGTAAAACCCTTATTGATAGAAGTCACTGAGGGAGAGAGAACAGTATTTCTTCTTTTACTGATCCAACTAGAGATATAAGACAAGATTGGCTCACCAAAGTAGGTAGCTAACAGGTGTTTCAAAGACCAAGCGGCCATTTGTTAAGCAGTTTATATATATATATATAATGTATGTGTGTGTGTATCTGAAATTGATGATTGATGAAAGCACACTTTCAAAAAAACAGGACAGCCAGTTTGAACAGAGCTCATTTATCTTAGATCAGTCTTAACGGCACACTAACAAAAACAGCCTAAGAGATAAAGAGAGGTTGGAAAATAGCCATGTAAAATGAATTGCAGCAATGTTTGGTACATAAAACCACACAAATGTTGATCTAGGAGTAAAAAAGAAGTACAAAAAATGTAGGTTATGGGCCATTTAAAGCATAGCAGACAACCTCAAAGTAATACAGCATGATAAATACTTTACATATTTTGTCCTTTTGTTTATTTTCCTGTGAGGGAGAGGGGGGACCTGGACAGACTACTGTGCCCGAGGCCCAAAATGTGGTGCTAAGTCCCTGCTGGCCCCACACACAGTAAGGAGGATGGTTCATGGAGCAAATTACTCTCCAAGTCTCATAACAGGAGAATAGTAGACCTTAGGTCTACTTATGTCTTGGGGTCAGAACATCAACCAGACTCTACAACAATACACCAACCACATCACCACAAGTTATTTGGGAGAGTTGCCAGAAGAAGGCCTCTGCTGTCAAGAACCAACTCAAGCCCTGCAGTTTGCCAGATGCGTCTGAAATTTACAGTGGAGCCATGTTGTATGGTCAGATGAAACCAAAACAGAGCTTTGTAACAAACACCAGAGGTGGATTTGGTGGAGGCACAAAACCAGCCAATCAGAAAAGCACATATTCCACACCGTGAAATATGGTGGTGGATCTGCGATGTTGGGAGGGGAGGAGGGCTGTTTTTCTTCCAAAAGCCCTGGACAGTTTATTAGGAAACATAGTATTACAGACTCCATCACATACCAGCAGAAATTGACCAGACAGGTCAAAATCAACACAAAATTAGTTCACTGAGCACAGATGCAAGGTTTTACCATGGTCTTCCCAGTCCTCAGACCTAAACCCCTTAGACAACCTGTGGGATGAGCTGACAAGGAGAGTCCACAAGTGTGAACCTCGGAATCTGAAGGATCTGTGAGAGGCTCTGTGTGGGGGAGTGGTCTGAGATTGCTTGCCATGTGTTCTACAGTTTCTTTAAGCAGAGAAGACTCAAGAACTGTTATCTTTGCAAGCTAGACTGTGTAAATGAAGAGGTCCCAGCAATTGTGGCACATGCAGATTTGAGAAAAAACATCCTTTTTTTCAGTCATTATATTTAAAACAAAGGTTCGGTTTTTGTTAACATCTTCAAAGAAATATCAAAAGAAAAATCAATAAAGCAGTAAAGAATATTTATTGCATGTTTACCAGGGCTGCCAATATTTGTGGAGAGCACTGTAGCTCTATTGTCTCTGTTGGCAGACCTCTATGGGCAAACAAATATTACTCATTTATAGATTTCAAATTGATGTACAAATTCAAATTGAAGTCTAAATCCACAAAGGAGAAAATATGAGCTAACAGCAGCACAACCGAGGCTGTAACTCACCAGAAAATCTTACCCAAATTGTTTCACAATTGAAAGAAAATGTTGTGCATTTTATTACATCACTTCTATGCCCGCTTTCATTCTAGCATATAAACTAAATGGCCAAAACTGCTTGGCAATGGTGGTGTCGTGTTTTACAGTGCCAATAAGGCCTGTAAAAGTGAATTAAGTTATGAAACTTGCGTAACATCCTGTCCTTTGCACTACTATTTGAAAAGCGCTAACATCTAGCATGTGAGCCCCATATGTCCAAAGCTTTGTGCTTTACATCTGCATTGTGTTCGATTTGAACAGGAACACTTTATCTGAGTCATGGCCTTGCCCTTAAATTATATGCATGGTAACTGATGATATTCTCAATAGATATTTCCCCCATGTCTTTTTCTCTTTCAGCTCCAGCTGTGTTAGAAAGCATGCTACAGTGGAGAAGCCAACAGCAGCTTTCTCCTACTCTGCCTCACAGCCTCCCACACTCTTCCACGCCTCTTTGCTCCACCCCATCCCTCACTCTCTCCCTCCCTCGGTGCATCGCTTGCACTCCCTTCTTTCCTACTGTTAGGGAGCTGTTGCCGGATTGGAGTTCAGACATTTTTATGATTTAATGACAGGGATAGATAGCAGTAATGAAGAAGGCTCCTCAGCGTCTACTCCTTATGAGGTGAAACCAGGTGAGGAAATGAATGAATGTCAGTGTCTTTAAAAAACGCTATCCATAATAACGAAATTACCTTTACAACAAAGCACCACTGAAGTTTATGTGGTCACGGTGACATCAGAATCTTCATTACTTTCTCATTGTTGAGAAGCATTGTCTCATACAAACAGTGACCATATCTATACTCTTTAAGTTCAGTGAACTTCCCTCAGCCGTGTTTTCCAAATGACATGACCTCCTTAGATTTTCTCCTATTACACTCCCTGTTTCTTAATATACATGTCATGGGGAGCCTACCCTTTTCTTTTGAGGAACCCACCTTTCTCTAAATTGCATTTTGTCCACTTAGATGATAATCTGCTTCACAGCGCATGTGTCAGATGGAAGGAATGCTAATCTGGAAGAGGTGCAGAGCTTGGGCTTTTTGGCAGCCAGTTTCCACTGCACACTACTTTCCATGTGGTGCCGCTCCAGAAGCCTGGAGAAGCCTGTTTGGGGAACAAAGGTGTTGACAGAGTCCAGATTGCTCTTCTGACCACACCCCCCATTAGAAGGGTCACAACTCTGCTGGACAACTAACCCTCAACCCATGATAGCGATCCTCTGTCAAACTATGAGCACAAGTGACAGACTACATCCAGAAGACATTAGCCTGACGATTTAGAATCCAGGAGTGCATTAAGTGAACTGTAGATCATATGAACGAGTCAGACACGCGCACAATCACCAGACACCAGTCACCAGACTTTCACCCTTGAATGGAAGTTTGTAGCCCAAACAATAGTTTATTTAAATTATATGTCAGACTGTGAATATTGAAGTTCTTCCTGCTTTGACTATTTGTGTTTGGCGTAAACCTCAGAGTGCCCTTTCTTATTCTCTCTCCATCTTTCTGGAGGATATGGAACAAAATAGGAACCTTCATCACCAAAGGTTTGGGCTGGAGAACTTTTAGAATGATTTCTGTTGAGGAACTCTCGCTGGCGTTTCTAAGAAGACTTGATCAGGAGGAAGCTGGATAATATGGTCTGGAATATGGTGAGATGTACAACAAGAATATGAATTTCCAAGCTTAAAGAAGGACTTATTACCCTAGGTCTAGATAATACAACAGTCCATTATCAAGATTACATTTCAGACTTATTTAGCTCAAAGTCATTTACACTGTGCCAATAAGACTCCTAATGCTCCTGCCTGTGTAACATGATTAAAAATGTGGATAACAGCATGATTATACATATACAACAGACATCATGGCTTGGTTGTTCAAAAGTGATCTACCCTTGTTGTTATATCTGATACCTGTGTTGACTACTGCTGCTACTGCTGCTAACTGTAACCCATACTTTAATAAATACAAAAAAAGAAGAAAAGATAAAAAAAAAAAGATCAGAAAAGGTCAAATTCATAAGAAGAATGAAATTTACATTTATCTGACGCTCTTATCCAGAGCGACTTACAAGGTCATTCATATTACAGGTAGGCCAATGTAGTGTTAGGAGTCTTGCCCAAGGACTCTTATTGGTGTAGCAAAGCATAGTTACCCAGACCCAGGAATCGAACCCCCATCTCCCACATGGGGCGGTAGCTCCCTGGAGGTTAGTGGTGTTATCCGCTGAGCCACATCAACCAATGTTGTTGTTTCCACAAAGTAATTTTTTACTATTGTCTTCATTGCAACATGGTGCTCGTAGTGGATCTACTTTTTGGTGGATGAAACTCCCAATATGCAGCGTCTTTGCACTGTATTTTCCTTTACTAAAACTGTAAAAGCAGAGAACACAGTGGTAATCTACAACCAATTCACAGCCGTGGTGTTATTTGTGATAAAGCACTATGGCCAGTCCTGCCATTGTACACACACCCCTTTAAGTACAAACTGTAATACCTGTAACACCCCTACAGAGCAGTTTCTGGTTGCTTCAGTTCCAAAACTAAAAAAAAAAAAAGAATAAAAAGTATTCTGCATTAATAGATTAACAATACATGTTAAGAATGTGTGGTTACGTAACCATCCCATAATCTGAATGACCAGGCTATTTTTCTTCCTAGGTCTCATATGACAGTCTGAAATAAAGTTCTGTCTGCTTGGGCCATACAGCCCTCAGGGGAGTCCCGAGTCAGCTCTGTCGTTTGGCTGTTTCAGCTAATGCAAGTCTGTTGTTGGTCCTTTGTATCTGTCTAATACGTCATCGTCTGTAGTGCCTTACCTCTCTCCTAACTTAGTGAACATTCATTCGTTCATGTCTATCACCTCTCCTTCTCTATTTCCTTAACCAATCCTCCTTCACCCTGGGTGCTGACAAAGCAGTCCAAAAAAGAATGCTCGGCCACCCCTGAGTTCAAAGAGGATTATGGTTTTCATTTTCAACATTTTGTTAATGCCCCTCGCCGGGGCTTCTTACAGTTGTGTACGATGAGGTGCTGCAGTGTCTGTTATATTGTACATAGGCCTGATGAAAACTTATTAAGCCCTGGTGCCTCAGAGGCGGTTGGGAACCACCATCGTTGGACCTCCATGCTGGCTGGTCTCCATAGTTACACCCCCCACTACACTCCCTCTCCCCTAGGGCCAGTTATGCTGGGAGAGACCATTAAGGGGAAAGTTTAGCTTAGCTCATCAGAATTGTCCTAATTGAATTTATCTTTTCCTGTTTCTTATGGACGGGCTTTATGGCTGTTAACACAACATTAACAAGCCCTTAAAAACCAGCTTGCTGCATTATGCATTTAGCAGTTGCCACATAAACAAGCTAGCATTACTGTTTGGCAGTGAGCGTTCCTTCTGAAACAACAGCGATATGATTCTGAATGTTGCTTTGACAAAAAGGTAGAAGAAACCTGGAAGGGTCACCATTTGTCCCACTTTCAACCACACGGCAAACAGTTCAGTGCCTTCACTTTTCTGTGAATTAATGAAGAGGATGATGGAACTGCTTGAGGAGTCTCGCATCGAGATAAATGCAGACTTGCTTTTACATGGTGATCTCACTCTCTTTTCAGACAATTCTTTCTTGCTAGTCATACTGCATATATTTCATATGTGGTAATGTCATTGCACTATGACTCATTTTGTGTCTGTCTGTCTCTCTTTGCTCGCTCACTCTCTTTTTTGTGTTTATGTGAATTTTATCTGGAAAGCATTGCTACTTGCCAAGAGAACACTCATCCCTCTTTGAGACAGTCAACACATGGTATAAAATTTTGGAATTAAGATGTTGAATGCCTCTCAATGATCAGACTCTCGTCTCACGATGATGATGTCACTATGGCACGGGTGTCTAGAAAGATTAGTCATACTGTCTTTTTTGACTCAGTGATATCATCACTGTTTTGTGAATCACTGGCTGTCTCTGCATTTTCAGATTTTAGTAGGAGAGAAAGAGCAGACTTTATCTTAGAATATTTTGTGTTCCTTGGCAAATATTTACGACTGTGTGATACGGCTGGCCTGAATAACTTGAATACACAAGTATTTGTTAGGTTGGTATTCGTTTGCTTATGTAGTATTCGGGAGCTGTGTCTTTTGTTGACGCTTTAGAACTCAACAGAAATCAAGAACAATCTTGTGGGTTTTTGACAGTTTTCAGAGTTGTTTATTAAATACTTTTTTTGCCATTAAGTCAAGAGAAAATTAAAAAATTACTTTTGGATGAACATGATATTAAAAATGGACAGTGAATGCAACCACAATTAGCTCAATCACTCTGAAACACTGAAACAAAATAAACTAGTCAACAATATTAAAATGGCAAACAACATTTAAACAAAACATAACCAAATTTGTTTGGCTATAGCTTGGACTGGTGAACAACATTCAGGCTAAGAAGCCAAGCATGCCTCGGTCACTTGTTTACCTGCTGTGGAGCTGAGAGACAAACAGAGACAGCAGGATAGCTAAGTGGTTTATCTATAAGACATAAACGGCTGTAAATCTATACGGAATCAGTATAAAACACTAAAACAACTCACCGAGTCATAGGTCCTCAATAACCTTTATTTTTACCTGAATTCATTTAATTTATTTCTTTTATCCATTCAATCTACTTCTTGAACTTACTTGTGTATCATCACTGCAAGATGTCAAGAAGTCAGACTGTTTCATTACATGACATAACTTTACAGCAGATCTCTTTCGGCCGCGTCATAAAAAAGGACATATAAATGTATAAATGTATGTGTCCCAAAAAGGGGAACATTGCGATATTAATAGCTAAAATGAATCAACATACTAAAAATTACAGTTATGAATGAAATGTAAGTAGTTATGTTTAGTTTTATTAGTTTTGAGAATAAGTATTGAGAATGACTATTCATATACACCTTTGGAAACAGCAGCAAGTATTCTATTGCCTGTACCATGTTACTGAGCCAATGCAGAGACATTATAAACGAGATGATCCATTATTGATTGAATTATAAATGGAAAAACTTGTAAGCTCAACATGGCGTATGTTTACAGAGAAAGTCCCGTCCTTTAAGATAAAGAGCCAATCAGCTTGCTGGTTGCGGCGCAACGGGGAATGGTGGACAATCTTGTGGCCCTAAGCAAGGAAAACCCCCCTTGTTGTGGAAATCCTAGCCATAAGGAGCCAAAAGATGATGTTTTTTGTGTGTTATTGAGCCAGACGCTACAAACCATTCATGAGGATTTGTCAGATTTTATCAGTGTTTTCAAATATGTTTTTAATTTGACTTTTGGTTTTAAGTATTTTGTTTTTTTCCGATTCAAAGTGATCGGAGTCCGGTGTTGTATGGCTGGAAATAACTGCTCGGGTGTGTTGCAGAGCTGAAAGCCGAGTGAACAGACTCTATAAGCACTTTGGCCGTTGTTGGAGTATAGGAGATGTGTGTGCTCACATAAGCTGTGTTACAGTACACGACCGGGGGTGGCTGTGTGATTGTGAGGTCTTATGCACTAGTGCGTGCCGGTTCACCTACACACACACACGCAGCCGCACAGTTCTCCTGATAGGTTTCCCTGTGATTAGAAAAGCAGTTGCAGGCGTCCGCCAGCGGAAGGAGTTGGTGTTGACTCAGGGCCCCACAGGGACACTTGTGTTTTGGTGCGGTGTTCAGGGGCCAGGCAGCTGGAGTGACAGAAACTCACTCAGTCTTTTTTTCTTTTTCTTTTTTTTCACTGCCCACCGCTTTATTTGGGCTGCGCGAGGTCATCCTTGCCAGATTAAACCTCTCAGGCCAGCGAGCAAGGCCTAGCTCAAGGATAAACACTCCCTTCTCCAATCACAATATGCACTGCCTGGCGCTGTTTATTTTGAAGTGGGATTCTGTTCAAATTTCGCCCTATTAACATTTCAAAGCGTGATCAAATCATCGAACACATTCATTTCTTCCTTCCCCCTGCTTCGTGATGGTCTCCCTGGCTTCTAAAACTCAATAGGATGAGGAAATCTAATTTGTCATAACGTTTCATTAACAACCTCCCTCTTGTCCTTTTCAGTGATTTGATTAAAGTTTTAAAAGCTCTTTGACATGAGAGTAAGACAGTAACAGTCCCCAAAGGTTTACACTAGTTCCCGAGTAGGTTCCATCTTTAATAGTGGGCCCACATCCAACACACATATTATTCTAACGTTCATGCTGCCATGAGACAGTGCCTGCACTGTGTTCACAGATGCCATCCATGACTCTCCCCATTTAAGGCCAGTGGTACACTACAAAGCCTGAGCAGTCACATACACCGCATGAGTAACTGGCACCAATTTGTGGACAAAGCCCCTTTTTGCGACCTTTTGATGTACTATGGACATCAATGCGGGTCCTCTTGTTTTCTTTTGCCTGATGTTTTTTACCTGAAGTGATGTGCTGTTTTCATAGTGCTTTCATTCCATTCATTTACACCTGAAATATTTAACACTCCTCACATCTCAGTTCGAATATGTTTATGATCTATAGGCCAATGCAGTCAGGGCAGTAACGTCAGGGAGGTCAGTCAGCTGTGTTTATAGAAACAGCCTGAAAAGTACAGAACAAAAGCTAGACTCTCACATGCGTCTTTGAGGTTCCTCATAATTTCTTAATTTCCTGTGAAATGTTTGCATTGTTTCCGAAAAATGCAGTCATTCCGTACAAACAGCTAGAGACACTAAAACATTCCCTTGAGTGTTGTTATGAGCAAATTTATGGAATTACTTTTCTATCTGGAATGATACTCCTATTGAAAAGTGGCTGGCAGGAAAAAATTGGCATTATGTCTCAAGCCAATCATATAATGTCTGACTAATAGCATGAGGTATCTGGCCAATAGTAGTAGACATTCTGGACCGGCTTCCAGCAGTCAGAATCCATCCAGTGGTTGATACACAGCATTGCATTACAGACAGACTGTTCTTGTATTTGTCATGCATTTTGATGGTCAGCAGTTGCCAGGTTCTTTGAGCTGTGACACTCTGTGCCAGATTCACAGGGCGTTCAAGGGTGTGTTGTTTATGAGACCACTGATTGTTTTACCAGAATTCTTTGTTTTTTATTTTACGTTATTTATAGAAGTGCTGTAAAAATCTGACCTCTTATGTAATATATTCTTAAAAGAGAGCAGTTGTTTAAGCCATCCCAATGCTAAAGAAGTGAAAAGCCTCTTAATGCATTTCATATGTTGAGAGATGATTACTGACATCTTTAATAATGTAATGTAGGATGGGAGAGACCAACCATACATGCGTGTAAACTCCCCTCTTAATTGCAAACCACCTCTGAGTGTGTTTTGATCGCTGCTTGCTGTGCTTTGGAGCCCATAGTGATTTTCTCTTACTCGGTGGCTTCTGCATAAACTGCATACTGCAAGTCTAAAACTTTAAACATAACCACTTTATCCCTTGAGGTTCTTAAATATACAATCCTATGGTTTCCAACACTTTTCGGTACTTTACGCCACGCCTTTATGAGAAATCTTTCTGCTTTTAGAATGGAGCACCATGACAGTTCCTGTACGAAGGAGTGAAATATTGAAAACTTTCACAATGTATACTTTTTTAAATTACAGAATATATTGATAAACAATATAACAAGGTCTCCAGGCCAATGCAAATGAGGACATATTAATAATACATGGTAGTTATCTTTTACTTATTTTTGTTTTTTTGAAAATTAATACATTGAAATTTTGTTTACTTTTTAAATTTTACTCATATATTTCTTATGGGCAAAAATGAACTAGTAAAATAGTACCATATAGTAACTGTTTCATAGACCCTTAAAGGAGCAGTGTGTTAACGTCTAGTGGTAAGGCTGTGTAGTACAACCTACTGAACCCCCTCACCCACCCCTCCCATCCTTGAGAAACTACAGAGATCGTCAGGTTTTCTGCCATTGCCTTAGTGCCTGTAATGGTTTAGTTTTGCTTCTTCATGTATTTGCTTATTAGCCCGTGAGAATTCACCCTTCCTTGCTTTTTGTTGTGCTTTTTTTGGGGTGAAATAATAAGGGTGAGCCTTATTAAAACTTCAAACTTCACATCCAAACAAAGGTTTGTAGGCACTAATGTTCTAGTTATTTATCTTATCGAATGGTCTTATTTAGCACAGTCATATCATTTGTACAGTGTAGCAAATCAGCTTTTCAAATGTTTAATTGTTTTTAACCTTGTTTCAGTAGTATAACAATGGGGCTGGTAAGGAAGACAAGGAGACTGGATATATGTGTATGCGTACTTTAGTCAAGTCTTTATCCAAACAGGAACACAGAGGTTAGGGGGATCCATAAATATCAAAACTGACTAGAACAAAAACTGACTAGAAAGCAAAGAAACTATAAATATACAAAGAAATCCACGGGAGAGAAACAACAACCCAATGAAGGGTACTAACACAATGCTGACCAGGGAACTACAGAAACAGAGAGGTATGTATACAAACAGTAATGAGGATACCTGAAAACACTAAGCGAGGGCATGGCCAGGGACTGGTAACAGGTGAAGGGCAAGGCAAAGGGCGGAGCAGGGAGGAGCAACAACCAAGACACATCTTAATGTCACTACTTTCCCCATGATAAGCTGGTTTAGGCTATCAAACATCCTAGTTATTCTTTTCATGCTGATAACGTTTCCTGATAAGGACATTCACCAGATCCTTGTTAAAATTTTCCTGTTCCACCTTAAATGAGTTGTGACTCTGGCGCCTGATGCAGTATAAGAATTGCTGTACCATTTAAGCTGGAACAGGAGAATATGAACTAGCAGCTGGTGAATAAGAAGCCTAATAGTTTTAAAAAGGATCAAGAGTAATAATCCTACAAGCATAATACCCCACACAGTTTTATGGCAGGAGCTACCAATAAATGCACCAAATGTCATAATCATATGTCAGAGAAAAAGATGATAATTCAGAGAGATTATACTGTGTGAAAAAAAGTCAGGCTCTACTTTAATTGAAAGCTATTATGTTTTTCCGTTGGTTTGCTATGTGGCTTTTTGCGCATTTTTGCCTGATCTATACTGGTAGACCCCAAAAATAAAATTATGAGCACTGAAAATGAGCACAATACCCAAAAATCCAGTTGAATTTGAAGATTGTATTGTTATTACATTTTAAATCAAGCATTGCTTCACTTACAGCTATTGCAATAACAATAACATTGTATCTCTGCAATGGAAGTTGGGAAAATAAAAACATTTGTAACTTTTAATATAAGAAAACAAGATTCAACTCCCCAAAAATCTGACTATTTGTCATAAAATGTTCAAACAATGTAAATAATAATAAGTATAGTAATTAAATAATAATACTTAAATTATATATAAACTTATATATTATATAAATTATATATAAACTTATATATTATATAAACTTATATAAACTTATATATTAGCATAAAAGTTTGTTATAGAGTATGTGCTTGCAGATGGCTTGTTTGCAGTATGTAAGTGTGTGCATACATGATCCCTTAAATAACAGTAGAGACTATATTGTAGTCAAAGCATCAGGCTGTTGAAGTGCCCACATGCCTGTCCAGCCATTTAAAGCAGGTAAAATGAGCCTTTGCTTTGAGTCGATGCTCACTTTCTGCTCAGTAGGGAAACAAGCCCTCAAATGTGGGCCGCAGCTGTGAAGCTCATCATGGGCTGGAGATTGGTAATGTTTTACTGTAATTCACCTCATGATAATGAAGCTGCCCGCATGTGAGAGAGCGAGAGAGCAGCGGCCACCATCTGGGAGTGTGTTGCACGGGGATGGAGCACAGAACAGCTGGACAGGGCCCCCGATGTATTTCACCTCATTCCACTTAAAATGGCCTCTGTCCGTGTTTTCTCAATCAACCATTCAGTGGTACGAGGTACCAGAGTGTTCTCCCCCCTCTCCCAAAGCACACGCAGCCGACACACCAATACAGTTTTGTCGCACATTAACCGTTCTCACTCACACATACGGCACATACACAATAAATCCTCCTGGTGGGGCCAAGCACCATGCCACACTGAATCACACAGCGTTTGCTCTGAGGGGCAGACGTATAATTTTATTGAGGCATTTGCGTGAGTGTGTCTGCCTGAGTGGGCTGCGGAGAGAATGATGCCGTCAGTGGGAGAGGAGCCCCCCGACACAGAGACTGCAGCCCAGTGTGTGATGCCCCCCTCAACACACCCCCCTCACCACTGGGAGCATTAAGGAGCAGACTGAATGTCGCTGGGTGTTTCTCAGACTGTTACTATCTGCCCCACCATCTTACCATACACGCCCCACGTTTAATCCTTGCTCTAATCACTCTTTCTCCTCTGACTCAAAAAGCTTTTGCAGTTGTCTTTGGTGCGGACAGCACCCACTTTTCAAGGAATAAAACAAGTTTGATGTAATAAAAACATTGTTAGTATTTTTAAAACATCTCAAACGGAAACCTGATGTATACCAATATATGGCCTTCAAATATATGACATGTATTATCATTAGGGTTTTCCTGTTTTTGTCACATATGTGACATATGGCAACTTATTTGAATTTGCCCAGTTTTCAAAGAGTACATAAGAGAATATATATAACCAACCATATACAAACACATATGTGTAAAACCTATAAAAGCATAATATAATATAATATAATACAATATAATCCATATACTGAAAAGAAGTTTCTAGCCTTAGTTTTCAATGCATTGATTTAAGGATTCACAAAAAACCTACACATTCACATCTGCCTTTTCAGCCTATAGCAGTTTAGTTCTACCCTTTCACTTTAAAGTTATACAAAGTGTTTCATCCCAGACTGATTTTTTACTGTGTGCACAGTGCTGTACGGTGCAAAAGGGGCAATCAGAACAAACGTCATTTTATAACAACAACAATTATGACCATTTTTTCGTATAGACCAGCCAAAATGTGTGTCCTCTCTAGAGGCAGTTTCACAGTAGTTTAGTTTAAAGGCCAGAAAAAAATACTCTGATTATGTTAATTATCCTAAGGATAGGAGGAACTGCTGGAAACAGACTACAGATGATTTGGGGTGGATTTTTGGGGGTAAGTAAATCCAGATAGAAACTTATGAGCTAACTTTACTGCTAAGAGGGCTATTATCTTATTGCTACCAGATGAGTAAAAAAAAGCCAACGTTAGCGAGGTAACTGCATGGCTAACTAATTACCTGATAGATTTATATACTAACTAATAGAGGGCTCCAACACACAAGTCCTCAATAAATGGGGGTGACTGAAGCTAAAAACAAAATGTTGAAACACTTGACAAGAATTTTCATTTTCATTTGTATTTCACTAATCAAAAGAAAATGTAGTTGTGTAATTTCTTTTTTCTAAAGCAAATGGATTTTGTGCAGTAGAATTGTAACATTATTGAGTGCTGACTGGTTGGGGTGCAGAGCAGCTCATTGGCTGAGTAAAGCCGTTAGTGCTCACTAAAATCATGAATGTATATGAGGCACTGTTTTAAACTCTTTAGATGCTTTGTGCTGTTCTGTGTTCAGGGAATGAATGCCTTCCTTAATAATACAAAAGTTCAAGCATTTACAAACTATGATTTAGCTCAAATCCTCCTTACTAACTCATTCATTTTGGACTTGCTCGAGAGCTTGACAAACCCCGAACACATTACTCAGTCACTCACTCACTCACTCATCATCTAGGTGCTGGATTCTACCCCAGAGCTCATTGGATGGAAGGCAGGACATACCCTGGACAGATCATCAGTCCATCACAGGGCAGACACAAAAACATTCACACTCTTACACCTACAGGGGCAATTTAGTATCACCTGACTGCATGTCATTGGACTGTGGGAGGAAATCGGAGCACCCAGAGGAAACCTAGGCAGACGCAGGGGGAACATTCAAACTCCACACAGAAAGGACCCTGGTTGCTTGGCTGCCAGAAGACATTACACACTGGTAATTCTCCTCACTACAAATTCTCTGGTTTGGCTTGTTTTCTCTGGCTACAGGGATAAAAAACGTCTCTGGTGTCCATTTTGTTCTAAATAAAGACAGAGTCGTTGTTTTCTTTATGAATTTGTTTAACTACTCACTAAGGCGAGTTATACCTATATTTATTAGCCTATAGATCGGTAGCTAGGCTAACAGTCAGAATTGCTTGACACCATGAGAATTCCCAAAAGTTTTGTAATGTATTTGTACAACACCTGCTGAGTATTTTATTGAGAGAACAATGATGAACAAAAACATGAAAACAATAAAAATGCATGAATTTTGTCAAACCTGGCTAAGGGATACAGGGCTATGATATAGGACACTGCACATTAAGCGCACAGAATACAAGAAAAATACTGTAATTTTAAATGGACAACTTGATATGCTATTGTGTGGGATACAAAATAGGAATGTTGGGAGAGTGATGTAGTTATAATATGTAAAAACATGGAAAATACACTCGCAAAACAGATGTGCTAAAACCAACACGAAACGTGTTTTATCTGTGTGTCATGTTAGGGACAATATGTTTTATGTTACTTTTAACAACATCCAATCTGGTCCACTTCTACATGATGTATGTTCAGGTATTCAGTTTTTTTTAGATGACTGTCCACTCTGATAATTATAATCACCAACCTATCTTCATTGGTGTGGTTTGGAAAATTATATTTCATGGGTTTTTTTGCTGTCCATCCTATCAAAAATGAATTCAGATACAATTTGGATATACGAAAAATTACAAGGAGTTTGCTTGTCCTCAAAGTTATTAGCCCTTTGAGA
Source organism: Semaprochilodus insignis (assembly GCA_034552555.1). Taxonomy (NCBI): domain Eukaryota; kingdom Metazoa; phylum Chordata; class Actinopteri; order Characiformes; family Prochilodontidae; genus Semaprochilodus; species Semaprochilodus insignis. Next base: position 28,193,624 of record CM067479.1, on the reverse strand, counting down.
CTAACAGGTCAGATGAGAGAGTCCACAGTTCTTTTCTGTAATGGCCGGCACCCTAGACTTGCTCATAAAATGTCCCTAATAAAGTGCTTGCAGAGCAGAAGAAGGGAGTGAAGTGAGAGGGTACAGAGAATGAGTGAGCAGGAAGATGAGAACACACTTGTTCCAGTCATCTCAGTCATTTTCTTTCCTCCTTTACCCTTTTGTCAGAAACCCAAGACGCTCGCAAAACGTACGTGTTTTCTTTTCCATGTTTGTTCAAAGCAGTTTTTATTAGTCAAAATGCCATTTGGGTGCGTGTTCCTCTGTCTCATCACCCATGTAATTTAGTGCCACACACTCTCAAATACGAGAGAGTGACATTTCACTTTTTTATTTTAAAAGAGGGGATTTTTTTAGTGATCTGACTCATTAACAAAAATAGAAATCACTTCAGACAAATTGAGGGTCTGAGCCTGTGGCGCCCCCTCTGCCTATAGGAAGATCGCTGGTAGGGAGATGCAAGGACGGCCCGCGGCTGAGCAGCCAGACAACCCTGGAGAGAGGATACAGACAAGAGTCTCGGTTACAGCCTCTGGGCACCACAATTTATAGTGGCCAGACTGCTTCTGCCGTCATGGACCAGATCGGAAACAATATCATGTCAGCAAAGAGAATTACATGTTCACAGTTTTCAGCTACCGCCTCTGAGGACGCCACATCTGTCACTGCACACAGCCCATCTCTCTACAATAAAAGCCAAATATGGCCCAGTTTGTGCTGATGGATGAGGCTAGGGACTGTAAGTCTCATTTAGAGGTTGTTATAAAACATTTAGCAAATGACTTTGTGTGCTGACATGACTTTCATATTGTGCCGTTTGAAAGAGCATGTTGAGAACAGACAGTTTTTGTCCTGGAAAATCAAAGTGCAGTGTTTGTGACCAAAAAGGCCAAAAAGACAAAACAGTACAAGAATAAAGGTAGGTGGATTATAAGTAAACATAACTGAGTGGAAACTATTTTTATAATATTGCATGACATTTCGTTACTAAACAATATCAACTGCAATTTTAAAAGGAAGAATGCTATATATATATAATATAAAATTAGATCAGTGATGAAAATTGAAAATAATGAAAATCATAATATATTTTTTTGGTCATTGTTGTACAAAAACTAAAAAAGTTCTATAATTACATGTGACTGCTGTCCTGCCGTACACTTTCTTTGTGCCAATAAGTCATGACAAATGGAGCAATAGAAAAGATCAAAAGATACTTTAAATTAATATTTTATTAATATAAGGTTTTGTTTCCAAAAGTAAAACTGTATGTGATATATTTATTGTCAACCTGACCATACACCAGTAATTAAGTGTTCTTCTAGACATAAAGAGGATCCACATTGGAAAAGATCCATTAAAACTGAGTTACTACTTTTTAACCCAATTACTATGTGGCATTTAAGTCTTACTAAATGATGGTAATCATCTGAACTAAGCTCATTGAGCATAAATAATGCAGGTTGTCATTACATTGTTAACATTTAGTCTTAATTCTCAAGCCCATTGTTTGTTAATGTTAATCATTGCAGTAAATAAAGTTACCTTACGCAACCAGCATAACTTTAACATGTTATTCTGTGTATTTCAATAAAACGTATTGTGTATTGATCACTGTTATCTTTGCTGAACAAGGCAGACTAGAGTTCACAGAGAAGTGAAGGAAACTTGAGCCATTATTTTTACAGTGTATTTTTGGTAAGCCTGTATTTTTCAGGCTGGCGTGTTTACGTGCTGCTTTTAGCTGCATGTGACGGCTTTCCGCGGCGACCCGCAGGCTTACGTCAGCATGGAGCGGGCCCCCACAGACGCTTGTGGTGGGAGCGGGACAGGGGTTTTCTCTCTGGAACACCCAGCTTACTCACTCACCGCCACTTGCCCGCTCACTCACTTCAGCCTTGAATCACTGCCTCCCACTCACCCAGCCCTTACAGAAGCTCCAGAGCCACCAGGTACAGCTCCAGCCAGAGTGGCCTGGATGGCCTGGAGCGAATCAACAAGTGAGCGCAATCAGGGCTCCGGCAGAGGCAGAGACGAGCCTCTTGTCCAGACTGTCTGAGTCACTGTCTGCCTCACAGACGTGGGCTTGAATCATTTCAGATTAGGGGCCCCGCAATTAAACTCCCTGACACACATTTTTGCTATTTTCTTCCATCCCATCCCTGCAGCCCTCTGTCAAAAACAAACTCTTCTCTTTTTTTCTTTTCTCCCTCTCCCTCATCAGGCTTTTGCCCACCGCTAAATTAAGCTTCTGTGGATCACGTTTAACTGTACATGCGACCACCAACAATCTAGTTAGCAGTATTTTAATGTTTATCTTGAGTTTCCATGTGCACAGCAGGGCCACACTCACTCAGGCGTACACGTACACAGAGACGCACACAGACACATTCATTAGCGCAGCAATGAAAATAAATGTTGGAGTTTTTATCTGTGGAATTTAAACCTAACCCCTAACCCTTCCAATGTAAAGTGGTTGCGATAGGAGTCGGTGGGAGTGAAATAATGTGTGGGTTCAAACATGCTGAAGCAATAATACTCTCTAATGTGTTCCATCTCCTATGAAGTGCCGTACCTGGTGCCACTCAGGCTGGCCCTCCACCTCATACAGATACAGTCACACAGCCACCCCCTCCACCCCTACCCCTATTCAGACACTCCGGCACACTCCCTGAATTCCCGAAAACATACACACGTGTATATGATTTAAAATGTGTTTACTCATTCAAGCATATACGTTTGCCTAAAACTTCCGAAGACATCCTTACTGGAGATAAAATCAGCGTGAATCCAATCGCAAACCCTCAATGTATTTTAGATCCCTAAACCTTAAATAATGACACACAGGCACCATGTACTCATGTGCAGGATGAGCAGAACAAAAAGCATATTTGGCCTTTTCTTCAGAGCCTGCGCTCTTTGGCGGCTTTGAAAAGGCTCTCTGAGTGGTCATATATCCGTCACATAAAGCCTTTACTTCGGTAGAGAGAGAGCTCTACAGTGTCTTAATGAGAAATTCTCCTCACTCGGTTCTGGAGATGAGTGGTAAACGACAGAGCAAAGACAGGAGGTTTCAGTCAATTGCAGCTGCGCCGCAGCAGGACGTGTGAGGGTTTGGAATTGTGGGTATTTTAGTGCATGCGAAAGGTTGAGATGGACACAAGAGACTGAGGACACGGCCTTGACCTGCAATGACTTCTGCTCTCTGGATACATGGTTGCCATGGAGAAATATCCTGGTGCACTTACTAACCTCCATTTCCACACATCTCCTCCGTAACTCTCCTGGTCCTAAACACGATCCTAATGTTTCTAGCAAAGTGTGTGGACATATTGAGCACTGTGAAGATATATTCTCTTAGTCTCTTAAACGCACAGCGTTAACAAAGCATGACACTAGTGCAGATATCTACTTCAAACATATTCTTGGGCAATTTCAGCTGGTGTTATTATAAAAAACATTTGTGTTGGTTGGGAAGATTTCATGCAACAGGCAGGAAGCAGAAGAAGCACATGAGGTGAAAGAGCTCACTGGGACAACATGATTCAACAACACTCCAGTGGAAAAAGCTACCGAGTTTCAACAAAGATCTTAAACATCCCTCTAGGTGCAATTTGTTCAATAATATGCAGGTGGAAAGTTCATGAAACCACAACTAATCATCCTCACACCACACCTCTATTTTCTCTGTTTTTCAGACAGATAAAAAAGGTAATAGAGAAGCCAACAATCAATCATAAGTAGGTGCACAATGATATGAAAGCAGCATACACGAAGAACAACAAACAATGAACGGCACTTCCATAATAGGGTTATGCACATGTTTCCAAAAACACCATATTCACAGTGAAGCATGGGAGTATCATGATATGGAGCTGCTGCTCTGCAAACAATAGTGGGGCATTATACTGATAGGAAACATTAAAGGGTTGATGTATTGGGACATATTAGTGGAGAATTTAATCCCGTCCATCAAGAAAGGGGGAAAATAGAGATTTCAGCAAGATGACTGTAAACATATAGTCAAACCTACAAACATACAGACTGGTTTCTGAAAAAGATAGTGAAGGTTCTTGCATGGCCTAGCTAATCTCCTATACTTTAATCCCTCTGAAAATGTCCAATAGAGGAACCCTCATACTCTGCAAGAATTGAAGATGCTTGCCAAATGGGCAAAAAAATAATCACAATGCTCCAAAAAGCTAATTACTTCTTACGCTAGATGTCTCAAACCTGTACTGCTAATAACTCCTTAAAACAAAGTACTAATGTTATTGCTATGTGGTGGCTGAATACTTTTATCCTTTTATCCTCTATGCTCCATATTTTTGTTTATTCTTAGTAATCTTGTTGACATATGCACTGGAGTATATTAAATAACAAAAACTAAAGTGTCTCAACTCTTTTTACACACATATTAGTATATATACAATTCAGTTCAACTTATCAGTACACATATACGTTAGTACTGCATAACGGAATACATTCAGTATCCAATAGAGTTAATCCAAAATAACTTGGAAACTTGTTAAATCAGCCTCTATTGCAATTTAAGAAAGCTGTTCTATCCTCCTGCAAGGTTGCCACTTTATAAGTGCTATGCTATAGTTTGATGTCTTCACTTTTATTCTAAAGTAAAACATTAAGCTAAGAATAAGGAAGCCTTCTATGAGTAGCCGTGTCTAATCTTTTGACTTGTACTGTATATAAATTAAAATATCAATAATTTTATTATCCATTGGTGGTTCTAGAGGTGGTTCTTTTTTGGCATAACCTCACTGAGAACTCTTTTTGGCACCTTTGTTTTGTGTTTGTTTGTAAATGAAGTTGGCAGTAATATGAAAAGTAGTGAAATGGGGCACAGCGGTGGGAGTAAGGATGGGGGGGTCACTGTGCCTCATATGCCAGTTGTTTGTGATGCTGACAACAGCAGAAGCAGGGGATGCTTACAGTGCCTTGCCTGTTTTACATTACCTTTCATGGTTACTTGACTGCTCTACATTTAAGAGGAGATTTTATGTGAATTTGACCCCAGGAAACCTTTTTCATCTGGCAGAATGGATTTTTTTCTTTCCCTAATTTGAGATGCTTGATCTTGTGGTGCACGTGAGACAGCAACATGAGAGGCTTGTATTTATAGTGGAAACATGCATGTTTTATGAACTTTATCTCACACCTTTGAAATCCAGTCAAAAGGCACCGCTTACATAAGCCATAACTCTGAGAGTGAGGAAATTTATGAAGTTTTTTCTTTTTTATTACAAGAGTGAGGAGCAGGCAATGACCAGCAGCTCCATTTCACTAAACAAGCCGGGATATAAAACACTATGCGATTGCTATGATAAGAGCAGCCCTCACTGTAGCTGTAGTATAAAGTGTCAGCATAAGGCACAGTCTGAAAACACAGCGCCATCATTAAGATTATCACTTATTGAAAGAATATTCTACCAGCCTCTTTCTGTTACGCCCACATGACGCCCACAGGACAACAGACTTTAACACACATATATAAGCATTTGAGCACATGCTATATAAACAGAAGTAATCTGTGACTAAGTATTTAGGCAGTGGCACAGTTTTTGTAGTTCTGCCTCTGTATTCCACCAAAGTGGATTTAAAACTGTCAAGATGTGATTAAAGTGTAAACCTTCAGCTTTAATTCAAGGGGTTTAACAGAAATACTGTGTTACTGTTTAGGAGTTACAGTCTTTTTACATAGCCCCTCCATTTCCACAGGCTCAAAAGTAACAAAGTAAGAGAATTACTAATACATTGATTACACTTATTGAAAATATTTGGCCGTTGAGGACTACCTGAAGTCTGGAACCCGTGAGCATCACCAAATGCTGAGTTTCCTCCCGAGATGCTTTGCCAGGCCTTTACTGCAGCCTTCAGTTGCTGTTTGCTTATGGGTCTTTCTGCTTTCAGATTTGTCTTCAGTAAGTGAAAACAATGCTTATTTGGGTTGAAGTCAGAACATTCCATTTCTCAGCCTTGAGAAACTCTTGGGTTGCTTTTGCTTTATGCTTTTTGCAATTATCAATCTGTATTGTGAAGTGCTGTCCAATCAGTTTTGCAGCAACTGACCGAATCTGAACAGAAATTATAGCTACACTTCAGAATTCATCCTGCTACTTATATCAGTAGTCACACCATCAGTACACAAGTGAGCCAATTCCACAGCCATACAAGCCCATGCCATAACACTACCTCCACCATGTTTGACAGATCACATGTTTTGACAGATCATGAGCTCTTCCTGTCTTTCCTCATACTTTTCCCATCATTCTGGTACAATTTAATCTTGATCTGTCCAAATATTTTTTAATCTGTCCAAAGAATCTTCCAGAGCTGGGAAGGCTTTTTTAGATGTTTTCTAGCAAGTTGTCTAGTCTCTAATCTCTTCTTTAGTGGTTTGCATCTTAAGGTAAACCCTTTATATTTACCTCCTTGAAGACTTTGTGAGTGTATCATTGTCAAAGTCAAGACTCCATGACAATGATATTTCCTCTAGAATGTCCTTGACTTGACTAGATGTTGTGAATGGGTTTTTTTCTGCACCACAATCGACAAGCATCACCACAATCTGTGAACATCTATTTTAGTTGTCTTCTGTGGCTTATAGGTTTTTTGGTGTTTCTGAGCTCGTCATTGGATTCTTCTTTGTTTAAAGAAGTTTTTGTTCAGACGTTTCTGCTGTCTCTCTGATAAGTCTAAGTTGTTGTTTTTTTCAGCCTAATGATGGCCTAATTCACTTGTATCTAACCTTCTTTGGAATGCATATTCAGAGTTCCCATGAGCAGCTGCATATTCAGCTCTTGGAGTGAAGTCCAGTCCTTTATCTCCTTAAATCTGTCATAAAATAATGAGGGAACAGGCCACACCTGGCCATGAAGCTGTTTATCATTCAACTGTTCAATCACTTTTGAGGTTTAAAATTGAGGAACTGTGTAAAAATTACATTTTATTTCATGCTTTTAAACATTATAGTAGCACATTAACAGTCATACCAGTAACACTGACTTTCATGAAAGTAAAGAATTCATGAAAATGCTCTACAAAAATCTTCTGAAACTGTCAAGTGGCCTCTGTTAAAAGTGTGCTTCAAATCAATGGGTTTTCAGTTGTTTTTTTCCATACAGAGAAATACTATGAAATCATTGTCTATCATAATCATAAGCTACAAAAGCAGCAGGTTGGAAAATTCTAGAGTATGTTAGGCATAAATCTGCACTCTGGCATCCTCTGTGAAGTTTCAAAACTTCTCTTGTGAGAAGCTAAGACACTTATTTCAAAACTTCAAAACTAAAGTACGTATTTGCTGCTGGCACATAAAAACGCTTGTAGCTCCATTTGTAAATTAATTTGACATTTTTTTATAGTATTTGGGCACAGCAGCTGTCCTCTAAATTGTGTGAACATGATGAGTGACTAATAGAAAAATGCTCCTTTTTGTAATAATATCTCTGTACATAAGCTTTCAGAGTACAGATTGTTTTTGGCTTTTCCTGCCAAGTTGTCTTTTTAGAGATACCTTTTTGGGCAGTGATGATATGTTCAATACCCTTATGCCCATTGTAAATAAATTTGACATATTATGCAGATGCAACTGATAAAAAATGAGTAATCACATAAAATTGATTAGTTATTCCTTTCTCAACCTAAACTCTAGCTTCATATTGTAATGTCACACTTTGTTACAGACAGTAATTTGGACTCCTCATTGTCTTCTATTACAGGAGTGTTCTACTGTATTTTGATCTGTGGTAATTGACCATTCAGCATAGACGCAGCTGATACAGACTGGGTTGAAAAATGCTGGAGTATTCCTTTAAACACAAACTGCCTGGAGCTGTCCAGTCAAACATCTGTAAGAAACTGAAATTCCCCTTTACAGGCTAGACTGCTCTGTAGGCCTTAAGGGTATGTGAGAAGCTGAGAAAGAGAGAAAGGGACAGTATTTATTCCTTGTGGAGTCTGAGACACTGCTCTGTCTGGGGTGTTCATTTCCTGCCGGGCTCCAGTGTAGGTGAGAGGTGGGTGTTGTGTTTCCTGCCCACTGCAGAAGGCCCAGTGAAGTGAACAGGGTGGGGGTGTGTTTAGAAAGCATCTGAATCTGCCTCACAGTTTGACGAGAAGAATGACGCTACAAAAGGCCTGTGTAATGGCTGCTGAGCATAACTTTGGGGGTTCTTTTGACTTTTTTACACACTGATGACTAGTTTTCTCTTTCTCACGCGCTAATTCACAGTTTTCAAGCACAGCAGACCGAAATGTGGTTGTTTCACAGTGAAACCATGCATTAGCGAGGTGACTGTGGACGTCACGCCAGAAACCATGGACCTTTAGTCTGAAGGGAACTTTCCCCTGTCTGTGCTGAAGTCTGTGTGTGTGGGAAGGTTGTGCCTCTATAAGTGAATGTAGGTTAGGTCAACAACACGGCAGCTTCCTCAAGCTCGCAGCATATGGCCTGATCCACAGTGCCCTCTGTCGGCTCAGTGTGGGTTTCTTTGTTTGTGTTTGAGTTAGATACGGTCTTCTTTCTTTGCCTTCACTTTCTTTACTATAACAACCCTTGTTTATTATCTCTCAGCCCTTTCCTGCTTAAAGAGTATAATTGAATGTTCGTTCATACATTTAAAACCTCAACTGTTTTTTAACTTAATCTGAGGGTGTGCCAGTGGGTGGTCAGAAAGGCTGCAGACAGTGAAATGCAGGGAGATAAACACTCTAAACCTCCACACATGACTTTTCAACAATCCTCATGTTATAAGTTATACTCCAGCATGTTTCATGCTAGTTTTCATCTGTGTCATCTGCATCATATAGTCAATTATCATTATTGTCCATGATAATCAGCTGTGTGCTCAGAGAGGTTAGGTCGAACAACTCATTCCTTTAAGGCACAAAGGATTTTGGAAGGTTATACAGTCAGGTGGACTGTTTTTTTTTTTTCTTTCATTGCATTGTTCTGACCACCCATGTTGCCCAAGCAATCATCGAAGCACTGGACTGCAGCTCCCTTCTTGCTGGTTTTCCTTTACACACCACTACTCCCATACAAAGCATCTACAATGATGGCGCCTGCCTGGTCCACAACCTCCCAGAATTCTCTCATGTGATTCTGCTGACTCCTAGTTGCAGCAAATGTCCAAGTCACAGCTCAAAGCATCATAAATATAGGCTTAAAGCATTGTTCCTCATTATACCTCAATAGTCCAGATTTACAGTGCAATACGGTAATTAAGATAATCTGTCTCAGGAAATCTTTCAGGCCAAGACCTGCACAAGTACAAAGAATCCTTAAGTAGTCTGTCTGAAATCCCACTGAAACACTCTTATAAAACAACTATGTAGTACCAAAAAGCATATTTGTTTTAACAATAAAGGACAATTTAGGTGCTATATAGGACCATATATAACAGGTTCTCCCATCTTAATGCAATTTAAATATTATTTTTTTAGTCATGGGTTAATGTACTTAAATAACCCTTGGAACCCCCTTTTTAGGCTGTAGAACATTCTGATGGCGTTCATCTGCTGAAACGGCACAGTCTCTTCTGGGTGAGTCTCTAAGCTGATTTTTTTCAGTTGTTTTTGACACCTAACATGGGTTAAATGTTTCAAACATGAATGCTATGTATTACAATGATTGCTTTTAGTATTTTATTACTTAAGGTACTCTCGCACTTTAGTCACTATGTCAGAGACAATATTTTGTTTCCATTTGCAGATATATCTGGTGGCATGGCTCTGCTCTGGGACCTCCCTGTGCATACATGGAAAGCCTAAGGCAGGGAGAGCAGTAAAAAGACCCCCTTGCCCCCATGGGGTACAGAGCAGAGCAGGCATCAATGACAACAAGACAACATTGATAAAGTCAGACACAGCATGAAGCAAGGAGTGCAATGCAGCTGGAGAGGAAGCAGTGTGAGTGGACACACTAAAGCAGCTTAAATAAGCAGCCTGATGAGTTTATCCAATGATATGTTTAGTTTCTGCTCTTCTTAAAACTGCAGGGTCTCCTGGATAAGATTTTGATTGCTAATAAACATTTAAAACGTTTTTCACGTTGTTTTGATTTATTTTTAATATTTATTACTAATGCACTAAAATCACAAATAGATTAGCACTACTACCTTTACTGTGTTGCTAGCACTTATTTAATTACATCTTATAACATGTTATTACAAATATTACACTTACAGTAATTCAAATAACAGCTATTTTCTGTAGTTGCATACCAACACTGTCCAAAGAAAAACACGTATATCCAAAATCATACTTTTTCAGAAAAAGCCAAAGCTTTCACTGTGAACTAAAGTAAAGATGTTTTATTACAAACTATTTTAGACCATTTTTATTGGTCCAGTCAATCATAACATATTTGCATGATGTAAAGGACAGCTGCTGTGTCCCAAAGGTGGAGAAGAATAGCAATAATATGTGATTTTCTTTGGGCATTGACAAATCAAACACTTTTTTTGAGACTTGGTAGTCTCAGATAATTTTGCAGTCTCAAATAATTTGAGTAACCAGAGAAATTAAAACACCTGTATTACCTTAATCAGGACACTTGGATCTGTCAGAAGCTCCATAAGACCTCTAATCTCCCCCATGTACAGAGCTATAAGCAACTCTTTACTGATTGGCAGCATTCTTAAGACTACACGACACTAGGATAAGCCTTTGATAGCTGTCTTAAATCTACACAAACTCTTAAACAGAGAAGTGTCATTTGTGTAACCAGTGTGATGACAATTGACACTTGTTGGAACAAGCATTTAAAAATGTCTCTGTCAGACGTCATAAAAGGTTAACGTAGGAGTCATACTGCCCTTCAGTAAACTGTTATGGGTTCTGTGTTCCAAGATTCAAATACTATGTGACCTCCATATGTCAAACTATGATTTGACCTACTCTGGCTCCTACCAAAGGTTTAGCACACAACCTCTTGGGGTTTCTTAGCAACTTGAGCACCCTTTAAAAACATACGAATCTCTGCAGAGGGATTCAACTGTAGGGACAGGAAGACAAAATCACCAAGAGGAACTGCAGGTGACTGAAAATACACAACTGGTTACTTGGATGATTGTCAAGATTAATCAAAGCAAAAGAGCACAAGGAAAAACAACTCTGAACCTTTCACTGAAAGGCCATCAAGCCTCACTAAAAGCTTAGGCAATGTGCTTAACTGGATGGAACAAATTAAGATTTGTGAAGACGATGGCGTTCCGCTTAATGCTGTAAAAGAGATCAACCACTTTATGTGGCTTTGCAAGCCTCAATGGCATCTTGTAAATGGTGGTTTATTCAGCTGATGATTTGGAAACAGCTCTGCATTAGCTTTGCTCCATATACTTCAACGTTCTCACAAAAAAAGGCAATGACTACTTAATTAGCTCTTTTGTCCCTCTCTTCACCACTGGAAAGAATGTGCTCAGCTTTCAGCTGTCTCACGAGTCAAGGATAAACACCAACAGCTTATTATGCAGTAATTTTAGGGACAATCAAATGATATCAGTTGATGTAATTGGACGAATGATTTTCTCTTCATCTGCCCTGTGAATGCACAGCTGCTGTGAGTGCTCTTCACTCGTGTGGGCAGACATTATCAGTGTGATTTCCTGCAGGGGTAAAAGTCTGTGGATTTTGGCCAGCAGCCCTCTGTCCTTCACTGAGACACTTCATTAATATTCATCGGTTCCAAGGCCCTGACTAATCAAAGCGGACATAGAAAAATAGGAAACAAACACGTTCACATAGTGCAGTCCCGGAGAGATGCGGCGCTAGTTTAATTCATCTGACAATTATTAAGAATTTCATAGTTGAACGCTGTCAAATTAGAGGCTTACTGTAATGCCTCAGGCCAGAATACAACAACCAAATGAATACTAATGAATAGAAAGCCTTTTAATTGCCATTATTCAACTATGAAGGACTTGAAGTTGAAGAGCTTCCTACCAACGATTAGTTCACACATCATCCAAGCAAAGACTATCAAACAGAAACGTTTGGTTGGTGTTCTATAGCTGTGATGGAGAACATCGAGAAAAAGAACTGACAAACCAAGTGAAACAGAGAGAGCATGTTCTAGATTCCTTCAGGAATCAGATACAGGCATAGAACACTAACCAAATGTTTCTGTTGGTTTGTCTTCATTTGGTTGGTGATCTCTGTGTCTGACAGGAATCCAGAACATGCTCTCCATTTACTTTGCTTCATTTGGATTATCAGTTCTTTTCAGATTGTTCTAAAGAACCACAAAAATGAGAATGCTGGGGTGTCTGGCTTTTGGTGTGCAATTTATGTTTAAAAGCAAGTAAACAAAATACTTTAAGTACTGCTATGCCACTTTTGGGGACTTGTGAATTTGTAATTTGGAAATATGTAATTGCAAGCAATGTGCAGAAGAATGTTTTTGTAACACAGATTGTGCTTTAGACCCCTTCCCATTAATGGACTGGGCATCAGGAGAACCAGGACAATTCCCTGTGGGCCGCTATGCATAGGGACAACTCAGAGAATGAGGAAGAGAGAAATGCATGGTCATTATCATGTTGTTGTTCTTAATAAACTGCATTCAGAGACCTCTTGGGACAAATGGCATGTGCCAGGTGAATACTGGAGTGCAGAGACCCATGTTGGTGTCCCACTAGATTTTTGGGGGTTACAGTGGCGAGTGGGTGAATGTTGTCACTGTGGTTGTAGCGGCTGGTCTCAACAAAAATCCAGGGCTACATGTAGTTCTCAGTCCAGCTTCTACCATTCCCCAAGGGGATTATGAAGTACTCAAGGAGAACTGGGTGAACAATGTGCCTTCTGCGCATGCGAGTGAAGTATCTATTATTGTCACCATATCTTCATCAGTATAAGGTTGATTTGAGAGCTCTTATTTGAGAGCTAAACTTCGAGCCTGGTCTTCTTTTTGAGACCGTGCACGTGACAATAAGTAAAGACTCATGACGTGGTCTGAAAAATGTTGGTGAAATCTGACCCAATGGCTCTGACTTTTCAATGATTATTTCAGACATTACAGGAAAGCTTGCAGTAGTACACACACCATATTGTGGCATAATTTTCTCCTTCCTCAGTAAAGCTACGTACTTTTTGGCAGCTTTAAAGCCCCTGTCTACCCCTTTTCATGATTCTTAAATCTATCATTTTTGTAATGAATGTATTATTAACTGACAGATGTTGCTGTTGTTTTCTGTGGAGAGATTTTTTTCAAATTATTATTTTTTCCCTATTTACAATTACCCTGTTTTGCAAATGGAAGAAAACAAGAAGAGCCCTATTGTGTCATCCCTTATCTCATTATTGACCAACTCTGTTCATTGTTGCTTTATAATGAAGCTTGACTGTCCTCTAGTGGACAAAGCAGCTTTTTCACTGCTGATATTACCCACTGAGGCCTCCAAGATGGGCAATCAATGTAACAGATCCATTCAGTAAAGAAAGAAGTGAGTGAGTGAATAGTGTTTCTAATACATTTTAGTAACTGACATTTATTACTTGTTATTTCAGCTGTGTGTCAATTAAGACAAAAAAAACATAAAATAATTAAAAATTAAAGTTATTTAAATACATTTTACAGCTCTATTTACGTAGAGCACATGAGGTTATGTAACATGAAGAGCATTCTAATTAAACATAAGTTGCATGTATATCGGGATTCACTCCATTACATCCTTTTCTGTCTTTAACCCCATCAGCTGCATTCTCTTTCCCGTGCATGAACTGTGACATGAAAGGTGTCTCGACTGGGTCAAAGATTATCACAGCAATAAAAGCTGTCAACAGATCCACACTGCAAGAAATTGGTTTATAATTGTATGTATATTTTCCATCTGTCTTAAATAACTAAAAATATTCAATAATGGCCCTTTGTGCATTATACACTCTTTACATTAATGGCATTCAACAGTGTCTATTGGACAAAGAGATGACAACCATGGTAGCATCTTAAAAAGCAAAGAGGAACCCAATTCCTTTTTCTTCAGTCTGTCACACATGCAGCATTAAGATGACTGAGATGGGTGGACAGACAAAGCTCAGCATCAGGATGTAATGGTTGGCTCAGTCACCGGGTAAAACCCCAGTTCTTCATCCATAACTTCAGAGCATAAACGCCTGCTCCAGAGATGATTCTTCAGTTTTATGGAACTGATAAATACTGCTATTCCAATATCCTACATCAGAATTGCCATAATTTGTAGAATGATTCCAGCAGCTTGAGTTCTAGTCATTGTGGTGCACACGGTGAAAACTGAGCTGCTGGTTAAGACTGGCTTGGTGGTGAGGTTGGGCTGTTTTTCACCCCTCCCTGGCTGAGCTTAACATTAAATGAACCCTGGGAAGAGATGCTGCAAGAGCAGAACGACGCCCACCAACAGCAGGCCACAAAGGAACAGCACCAGCCATACTGGAACAGATCCTGGACACAACAAGACATAAACATGCTAAATTCTCAGTTGCATCATGGTGATTATAAGAGTGCTTTTAAGGGACAATGCATTTAACAGATTGTACTTGCCAAAGAGAATGTGGGAACCGGTATAATAAAGTAACTAGTGAATAAAAGAATAAAGTACCCACTATTAACAACCATATTTCCAGTAGCTTACCTAAAATATTTCATCAAAGGCATATATAACTTAATCAGCTAAGTCCTAGTGTCAGTTATTGGATGCCACATGACATTTCTTTATCTTTTTTTTGATTAACTAATTATTATAACTAATTATGAACTTAACATACTTTTAACATATTTCAACATCAATTTGTTGCATACAATTAGGAGGTGAAAACTCTGTATGATTATATCCCAATGACATCCGTTATGTTATGAAACAAACTGCAAAATCAGTTGCAATTAAGAATTCTTCAATTCTTTGGAGGCATATTAATAGGCTTTCTAACCCTAAATTTTATCTGCAACAACTTTAGGTATGTGTAGAACAACCAACAATATTAAAATAAAAGTTGGTAATCAATCAACACTTTTTATCCAATTAATGGAAGAACTTGAGCCTGAAAGAAATCAGAAGATAAGAAATACAGAGGTGCATGCATGGTAAACTCAACCACTCACATTGGTAAATGTGCACCCCTGGTGAACTTGAGTTAGTCTTGTTAGTCAAGGCTAGTTAAAATATAAAACAACTAAGCAGTTTTGATACTGGTTCCACGTTTGCTTTTGCAATGTGGTAATCTGCTTTTAAACATCTGCTAAATACATCTAAACCCTCCTCATCTGAAGCATGTCAAAGCAATACTTACTTCGGTTGGGCACAGCATGCAGCTGACAGCGACTGTCCACAGCCACACTCAGCATGGCCACTTCATTATCTCCTTTTACAGGTTTGATTTTGGGGGCATTAGGGAGGAAAGCCAGGTCTGTCACCACAATGCCATGAGATTCCTTTACATAGTATAGCTTCTGTAGGACCCAGAAGAAGGAATAAGAAATGTTGAATATATTACTACATTTCACTCATGTTTATTACATTTCCCTAGACGTGTGTGTGTGTAATTACCTGCAGGGAGAAAGCGATGTAGATAGCTACAGATCCTGTGATCGTGCCAAGGCCAAGAAATGTTCCTGAGTCACTTTAGAGTAAATACAAGAATAAGTCACAACAAAAATACCTCACAACAACTAATAAACCACATAAAGCACACAAGTCCTGTCCTGGAGGCCCAGTGTTTGACACAAACTCTCTAACCCAGCAATCACCAAACGGGTAAAACAGGTGTTTGAGCAGGTAAATCACCAGACTGTGCTGGACAATGGGCCTCCAAGACGAGAGCTGTGTGTCCCAAAGAGAAGGGAAATTTAATCCCCACCTCACACCCAAACAGGATATCACCTCATCGCCACATGTTTTAGTGAGCAGGGGCAGAAAACTTTTTCCATCCCATTTGGTGAGGTAGCATGGCAGTGGCTTGCGCTCCCTTTTGTAGGGAATCTGGACAGTATACAGTCTTAATGCATCTTTTTGGTCTTCAACCTTAGCAAACCTAAAAATAAACATAAAAAGAATTTTGAGTGACAACTTTTGTTAAAGGAACACACCATTTTCAGCCACATCTGTATATGCTGCAATAGTGGCACACAGTTTACATGGGGAATATTTTGAATGTTTCCTACAAATGTTTCCTTGTATTTAATTAGAAAAACATAACCTGACTCAAAGCACTCTTACAACAGAAGTCAATGGACAGGTGCTGGACTAACCAAATTCCATTATGTATTAATATGTTTTCTGCATTTTTTGCCCCTTTTCTGCATTTTGTATTTTGTCCCTGATGTCCAATTCTAGCATCTACGTGGTTTTCTGTACCAAAAACAGTTGTAATTCATTTTACATGACAATTTTAAAATCTGTCTTTATCCCCTAGAACTAAACTGGCAGTTTTTGTTACTGTGACTTAGCGATGCCTTTTGATATAGCGTTATGTAAATTTGCTCTGTTCTGTTTGGCTACCCTGTATTATGCCTGTATTACCCTTATTTCAAAAACAGTCCTGGCAGCAACACTTAAGTGTGAATATTTGTGACATCACAAAACCATTTCAATGAAAATTTGTTGTTTTTGCAGCTTAATTTCCTTTTGCATTAGGTACGTTTTGAAACTTTAACATTGTTAAACATTGATAATTTTATTTTAGACAGACAAAATTTTGAGTAACTTACCGACATGACTGATAGCGGTACATCTTCTCTGTGATATGCGGCATGTTGTTGTGCCAACATAATCCCAGTGCCAGTTGATCACCACTCCACACACTACATGCAAAATCTCGCCCTATTGTCACAATGTGCTGAAAAGCACAAAGACATTGCTTGTTTTCTACCGGTTTCTACTAAATCAATTTATTACAAAACACTGATTGAAAAACATCTGCTTAAGTATATGCGTGTACAACATCTATTACCATATCAATACCTTGTTATCAGGGCTGATGTCCAAATCCTCTATTTCATCTTTGTGAGCTTTGAAGTTCAACTTCTCTTTCAAGGAGGGATACTGAAAATGGAGTAAAGGAGTGAAGTTAATATGCATCTGTGAGAACAGCAATCAGCTGAAGTGATTTAGGGCTTGTCTAAGCATGCTTACCTCCCACGCTCTGAGATAACCGTCTGCCCCTCCCGTCAGCAACAGCTTCAGGTCAGAGCTAAAGCGCACACACTTTTGCACCGGGTCCTGAGGGCTGAGGTCTGACAGCACCACTCCAACATCCTCCACCAGGATCTGCAGTGACTCGTCCTTCATCTGGGCCGCATCCCCGCCTCCATTCTGGCCTTTCCCCCCTCGCTTTCTAGTACTGCCCTGCTCCCCAGCTCCTGTAAATTCACCATCAACAGACATGAATGCTTACAGAAAAAGAAAAAAAAAACCACTAGCAGTGCATGACTAAGCAGTTATGGAGCACATCATTGCCTGTGTTTACATGCATGTTATGATCATTATCTAATTATTAGTTTGTTCCAATCGTTATGTAAATAGCATACTATGAAAATCTGATAAAGCCTGAATTTTAGCCCACATGTACATTTGCTCTAACAATTCAACTTCAGTGATGCAAAGCATATAGTTTTGCATATAGTGTATTGTTTTGCTTATTTTGTCAATTTTGTCAGTTAACACATCTCTGCTCCAAAGACACCCGTCAATTTAACATTTTAGAGGGGGAGTGGTTCTAACTTTTCACCTAGGCTGGCGGTTTTAAAACTTTTGCACACACATACAGCTCATGCAGCTGCCGAGGATGATCGGCCTGCGGGGTGCGAGTTTGAGATGAGGTGGTACAGCGTAGCAAATGTCTCGTCTGATGTGAGGAAAATGGGTCACAAAGCAGATGTTAATGATTGGCAAAAGGAGTGATTGCATTTGGGCATGCCAAAGGCCATAGTGTGAAAGAAGTAGCTGAATTTGCAGGTGTATCGAAGCACGTGGTCTTATGGGTCTACCAGCAGTAGCAAACCTCCTAATTTATAGGAAATTCTCAACTGTGCCAGGAAAGGCATCCACCAAATCTAGCCAAACTGTGCAATTCTCTGACGCAAGATTGACTGAACACAGAAAATTGTCCAGTCCATGCCAAATCGAATCACAGTTGTTATTCATGCTCATGGAGGTATTACCATTTAGGATTTGCATTTTCCCTTTATCAAGTACTTTATAATTGTGCAGATTGTGAGATTTGTTTAGACAGAGCATTGCAACTAACCATCCTTTTTAGAGCCTGATCGTCCCTCTTTAGGTGCTTGCTGTTTGAAACGCATCAAGCGGCAGTTCCCATCTTGTCCAGCGGCAATCACATCTCCTCCTAGGGCCATGTTCATAGTGGCACATATCCCCGTGTCATAAGAGTGCAGTAGAGTGGCACTGTGCTGGCTGGA
Source organism: Semaprochilodus insignis (assembly GCA_034552555.1). Classification (NCBI taxonomy): domain Eukaryota; kingdom Metazoa; phylum Chordata; class Actinopteri; order Characiformes; family Prochilodontidae; genus Semaprochilodus; species Semaprochilodus insignis. Next base: position 28,175,176 of record CM067479.1, on the reverse strand, counting down.
AACTAGCTCTAAACTCAGGAAGTGCTGAGGGCGACATTCAAGAGCACACTGTCATCACAGAACTTCAAAAAACGATCCTAAATAACAATATATCACAAGATAATATTTTGTCATTCTACCCTGAAACATTTCATAGTTGTCCATTACAACCATGAGTACCTGAATGTACCGTATTGTATAAAACCTCTGTTTCTCTAACACAAAGAAGGTTTGATTTAGATACTTGCCACTCCATTTTTAATTCCTGTTTTGGACGCTCCACCTCCTCCAGCAGTAAGGATGAGTCCAGTTTTAGGGTCAATTTTAACAGTATAGAGAGGGAAGGGGGCACGATACAAGTCTGGTACTTTTCGCCTGCCCATGCTTCCCTGTGGTCACTGGACTATCACGGTAAACTTGCATGAAAAACACAACGTGAAATACATCAACATACAACCAAACTAAGCAACAGCAAATAACATTTTAATAAAAATTTGCAGCTATTAGATGATTATTGCAGATCATGGAACAATCTTTAAAGAAGTTATGTCTGGTACAGCCAATCCATCAAAGGTTATTTTGGTGTAATTACTGTTAATATCCTCTTTTAAAAACATAAAAGACACCAAACCATGTAAAAACATATTTTTACTCACTTTTTATATATGTTTAAAGTCATATGCAATACAGGAAAACTAATTTCCAAAACCAGCCTATTTGTATTCACTGTTTTTTTGATGTCTCAGAAAACGTAGTAGTATGGCCCCTTACCACTCGCTTTAGCTAAACCTGTTTAATTCTAAAGCTGGAAAATGATCATGTAAAAATGAATTATTATGACAATGTAAAAATGTTAAATGCCCTTTACATTTCAAAAAGCGTAATCACATATGATTTAGATGCATCACTATTCAATCAGCATAACCAGAGCTTTATATTACTTCACATCACTCTTGCTTCTCTGGTCAGTTTGCTGTTTAGAGCACAGAGGGTCTTTCAGCCTTCAGCACTGACTACAGCAGCAGCTACTACCTTTGCACCTCCTCTGATCACATCAGGCTAACGTTAACATCAATAACAACCCGGATACTGAAGGAGCCTGACTGCTAGCTGGCTAAAGGTAGCTTAGCTGAAACACCGGCAACTACATATTACTATTTTTATTTTATTGTACACCACTGAATAAGGTCCAAAATTCTAATTCCCAAAGTACTCTAATGTTACCAAATCGCTAATGCTCCACAGCTGCTCACTCAGTCTGGATAAGTTGTTTGTTGTGGAGTGATAACCGGCTAGCTAACGTTAAGCAGGCTAAATCCTGGTTTACAGCAGATTTCAGAGGTTTCCGCCCGTAGCAGACTTAATGTGCAAATTGTAACACCCTTTCATACAAGCAGTTATTAACATATGTTGAATATTGCACGGCAGACTAAATGCTACAATGGAAATCATCACAATTTGGCTACTTCCTTACCTACACGTCAGCAGCTGATATCTTGCGCATGTCCGTTCGATGGTAGCCTCAGGACCGGACGCTCCGCCCACACATTGACAAAGAGCCTGTTATCTGTAGTGTGTTATCCTGGGACAGAGAGGACTATGTACATATATATGTATGTATTATTTGCTTGACCGGACTATCAAGATTCTGGCAGTTACATTCTGATTGGTTATGCGCACTTCCGCGTATACGCACTTCCGTGTGTCGTTTTACACTGGTCCGACGCGAATCAACGTGAACGTTTTGCTGTTTCAACTAAGTTCCGCACAACGAGGAGAAGTCTCGTATTACCAGATTATTTTTCTTTAATTAAACACAAGGACAAAATGCACAAAACAAGACAGAGTATAGATATACAACGTGAAGGATAGAGATCAATCAGCAATGGTCGAAATTATGGTAGAGCAAAAAAAAAACAAACAACAACAAAAAAAAAAGAACAGAACAGCAAAAAGGAAAATCGGTCAAAAGAAAAATACATATAGATGTATTAAGAGAGCCCAAAGGAGCAATGCAATTTTCTAACCTTTCTATTAATTTTGCTGTTACTTAACATAGTTGGTGAAAGTATGAATGCAGTGAAGGAATTGCAAGTATGCTCATGAATTACATAGTATCTGAATTTTTAGTATCCAAGTTGTCCATAAAGTAAATTATATCATTGTATGTAAATCAGTTTTCAGTGACAACCAATAATGAATATCAGATCAAAACAAATCAACATATGAGCATTTTAAAAATAGATGGTCAATAGTTTCAGTCTCTACAAAACAAAAGACACAAGGATACACTACAAATTTTAATCTTTTGTGGAAAAAATCATAACATTGTTTTAAAATTACTTTCTTTGACTTTAGGCGCACTAGAATACAATATGTAAAGGGAAAAGGATTTTGGGCTTAAGGGAGCCCCTATATTATCCTGTGCATGAGTTCCCCAAAATCCCAAAAACTCTTATCTTTGAAAACTAAACTATTTTATCATCACATTTTATCCAACGTATTTATATCATCAATTCTTAGGGAAGGCAAAGAAGGTACAATCACAGAAAATTGTATACTGCTATGTATCATTTGAAGTAATGGGGTAGGAATTACTTTGTATATCTGGCCTTCTTCTTAAAGTAATGAAATAGTAACTTTCTGGTAAAATCTTCAGTTGTTCATCTGAATTCAATAAATCACACACAGATATTAATTGTTTGTCATACTAATCAGCTTTAAAATGGATTTTCTATTAATAGCAACAACCCTGTTGTTCCACAAAGAAGAATTGTGTGGTGAGAAATTGTGGGGTAATGTCATTTTCCAAAATGTAAAGCTTGTTTGTGGATGTTTTAGATATCAATACCACTAACCTTACTAAATATTTAGTTTAAGATGTGGTACTACATAGAATCAGGATGGGAAAGGCAATCTTTTAACCAAGTCTACAAGCCACTCCTGCAGATGTCATTCCCATGGCTCTTAATCCCCTATCAACATAATTCCTGACTAATTGTGATCTACAAAGGTAGTGAGTTTTGTTCTTCCACATGAATGTAAACATTATGGAGTTAGATGACTTCATCACTTTTGGGTAGATAAGGTTGTGATGAACTTTCAGTTTTAGACAAGGGAATTCTACTTAGTGTATCAAAGGCTTTGAAGAAGTCAAAGAATAAAATGACGCTATCATGTGAAATCAGTGAATTATGATCAAGCATAGTTTGATTATATGTCTGTATGACAATGTCTTACTTTGATAAACACGGACTGTATTCCATCAGTTGTTGTTTTTAACCCTTTCTTACATCTATAAGCATAAATGTGTGCTAATAGTTTATAATCATTACAGTAGAGTGTGATAGGTCTCTGGTTCTCCAAGGAAAATTAGCCTTTGTTCGGTTTTGGTATGAGCATAATTATACCTTGTTTCATAGTTGGTGACAAATTTGAGTCTATGCACTTTTTAACGTATTATAAATCAGGTGTCTAATTTTAGTCCAAAAGTGTTTATAAAACTGGCAACTTTCCATTAGGCATCTGTGAAATGACTGTGTCTAGCTCTGCCATCCTTTAACATACTGTCCCGATCCTTTAACATACCTAGAGAAAGCTCAGCCTCTTGGTTTAGAGTATTTACAGCTATAGAGAGTTTTACAGAATGTAAATCTATGATTATCAATCCGATACTAGATTGTTAGCTTCTTAAATGCCACTTTTGAGACGCTCCCCAAAGTCCCCAAGTAAGTTGATCTCGCTGATCATAGATAATATTCTATTACAGAATGACTTCAATTCCTAGTGGAGCATCCCAAGTTGTGTTAAGCATTGCAGATTCTCTGGGGAGAGTCTGGTACTTTCGCCCCTTAACAGGGCCAAGAACCGCCTACTATTGCAGAAAAAGGAAATTAGACTGGCACGCAAGAAGAGCAATTACAAGGCGGCTGGCAATGGCTACCAGATTTACCCGATTTGTCACAAGCATGGCGTATAAAAGGAGGCAATTTTGCTAAGTCACGACATAAACGGTCCCTCGATAAACACAGAACACACAACGACGGGAACGTCTGCGGATGATACTACCGCTCGCTAGTTTTGACTTGGAACAAGAAACGTTTGATTGACCCTCGGACCAGTGCAAAATGACACACGGACGTGCGTATACGGAGAAGTGCGGTTAGCCTCTCAGTGTGCAAAGGCAGAATCCTGGCAGTACGGCCAGGTTAACGCACTAAACATATCACGCAGCCAGGTTACATGAAGCCAAGAGCCACTTTGACACCATACTTCCGGGAACACGGACACGTGGTTTTGGCTAGCGGGTGGAGGGGACTCACTCCTTCCATAAGCAGACACGAGAGACTCGAGCCTCTTGTACGCAAGCGGGGAAGTTTGACCAATTCATCAAACTTTGGCGATTATTTTTCCCTCCGTTTAAAGTACAGCAAAATGGTGGCTATCTTTGTTAATGTGCGAGCCTTGTTAGTACTTGGAGCCTAAACATACATTCTAATGAGCTAATTTAAATAAATAGCCCGCTGCCCAGTATAGGCTGGTGCTATTGACTTGGGGGGCGGGGCGGGGCGGGGCGAAGCAGTGACGCAGGATCTAAACAGACAGGAACTGAGACGTTTTACGCCCCGTTCACTTGTACTAACATGCACCATCTTGGTTTACCTTATATATAGTCTGTGGGTCGCCTTACGGGGCACTGCATCACACTGACCTCGATAACACTGTATATTACTTTGTCTTCTAGGGGAGTTTCAGATTCATAAAATCAGAGGTCTGAAACCTAAACATAATTTCAAACTTTCTGTTTCAATATAATGTCCCTTTACATGTCTATATATAACATGTCAAGGCCTTTGGACAACAAAGCTGCTTAAACATACTGCATATTATTGTTGGTAAACTCTGTCTTCTGACTTAACTACTTGTATGTTGTACTGAGTAGTAGTTATGAAGAACCTTCAAATGAGTTTCTCTTAGTTTGCTGGGGACAAGAAACTCACATGGCACCAATTTTGACCTCACTAACAGAGCAAAGGAACTATAATTCAAGTTTGCTTTAAATAAGCTTCTTAGACTGAGTGGAATAAAGTTTGCCTGAACTTTAACTTTAACCTTAATAAAAATTTGTTGCTGGTATGTTAACCCCTCTCAATGCCACAGAATGATCACAGGAATAGAATTTTCCTTTTTCATTCAGTAGTTCAGAAATGATGTTCTGATTAACCCACTCTTTTGTTAATAATGATTTCTTATTGAATAACACGCATTAATTATTTCATATTATACATGTATGGGAAACTATTATGCAATCTTCCAATACAAAAAAGGGGTTGTTTATGGAAATTAGAAAGTAGCTTACTTACTGTAAAGTTACAAGAAAGAAAAACGGTAAATTACCACAATGTTTAAAGATTAAATTAGGGATCCAGTATCAGGGTAACACAGGGTAACAAATGTGACGATTTGTCCAATTCATTTTAAACTCCCGGTTTAATGTAATGAAATTTAGTAGATTAAGCCTGGCATCATTAGGTTTTTAGGTTTTCCAAATAAATCTAAACAGTGAAACACTAAAAAAGCCAAAAGCTGTACATAATTTAAGGACCACTTGAAGAGAAAATGCTGGATGCACCAGGCATAATATACCCTCAGCTTTAGACAGCAGAGCCCTGCCATAATTAGTTGCCATAAATCTCTTTTCAGACAGTTGAATATATACTTTAATTTATCCATCCTGTGTTGAAAAGTGTCCTCTCATAACTCGACACCAAGATTAACACACTGATTCACCTGAATTCCATTAATAGAGTTTTAGTCTGATTGGTGCCCATGCAATTTGAGACTCATCTTTAAAGAAATTGACAAGTATCATCAGCCAACTGGCTAATAATTAACCCTCTATTGTCAATTCATGAACAATTTCTAAACAATGAAGCAATGTATAAATGAACGAGTTCAGCTGCTAAGGAGCAGACCAGGAGAGACAGGGAAACCTTGGCGTTTACTTCTTTCAGTAATAGAGGCGGTGTTGCAGATGCTAGAGAAACAGCAGTTAATGCTGTAGTGAAGGGTAGGTTTTTAATGTTATGGCCAAAATCAAATAAAGAAATGTTCTAAAGTATCAAAACCAAGAAAATGAATAATTGCACCTTGTTTTATCAATTCAGAGTAACCAAACTGAAGAAAGTGAAGAAACTTAAAAATAAGGACCTTCTATGAGTAGCTGTGTCTAAACTTTTGACTGGTACAGTATTTCAGATTTTGACAATATTTATACAATATTATTTTGCTTTTTTTGCATGTTTTTTTGTGTTCTAGATCGCTTAATCAAGAGAAATTGTCTTTTTCTTATTTTTCAAATTGTCTGTTTATTATCAATCACAATTTCTTGAAACAAAATTGTCTGCCAGTTGAAAAAAAAAACAGTTTCTTTAGGTAAAATTACTTTAAAACACTAAACACCTGTAATTTTCTGAGAGATGCCCTTAAATATCTGCACATGCTTAATTGATAACAACAAGGTTAAACAGAACATGCAAACAGCAGTGCCCTTAAGGCACTGAAACTTTTGGAAACTGAGGTAAACAAACCTGCTATTTCATGTGATCAATACATGTGTTAAGACACAACATATTGTCTAATAAAAAATCCATGATAAGCTCAGTGTGTCCTTTTTGCTGTTTGCTTGTTTGTCCTGACAGTGTTTGCTTGTTTGTCCTTTTTCGGGTTTGATTTTTGTTCTAAGCAACATGAAGTTAGTGGTCGATATCAGCTGTCAGAAGCCTATATGCCACCCTCTCTATATCCTGATCCAAGCGAAATCAATAGCATGTATATCAATAAAGTGGAACAAATGGCAGATCTGCAGTCAGATTTATCAGTGATAAGAGAGGCTTGGGGTTAGGTTGTGATGTCACATTCATGGTTGAGTAAGGGTCAATGTGTTTTCCAGAACTGCAGGGGAAGGATGATGTGATGTTGATGTGTTTGTTGCTTTATAAAGGGCAGCAGTCCAGCCATTGATTACTCGGTCATTACAGGGTTTCAGTGGAATAATCAATAAGAGCCTGGGGTGGTGTCAGTGGAAGCATCCGGTCTCAAATGCTGTGTGTGTTTGTGAGCGTGTGTATTAATCAGTAGTCACACATATGACGTATGAATTAAACACAAACAATGACATTCCTAACAGGGCATTTCAGCTGTTCATATAGGAATGGTATTACTGAATATATTTGTACAATGAGCTGAGTGATGAAATTGTATGATCTGCTAACTTTTGACGTACATATAGATATTTGGTTTTGTTTGCATGAAGTTCTTATTGAGTAATAGAGTGAATCATGGACGTCATGTGTGCTACCTTTGCTGTTTCGATTTTATAAGCTCCTTTTCTATTCTTGCTGTAACCGGGGAAAAATCTGCATCTGTAGGAGAGAGAGAGAGAGAGAGAGAGAGAGAGAGAGAGAGAGAGAGACTAGAGAGAAAGAGAAACAGAATGAAAGCACTATAGAATGAGTGAGTGAGGGAGTGAGTGAGTGAGTGAAAGAAAGAGAGAAAGCACTAGAGTGTGAGTGTGGGAGTGAACGAGGGAATGAGTGAGTGAGTGAGAGGGAAAGATAGACATAAACCACTAGAGAGTGAGTGAGAGTGAAAGAGAGAAAACACTAGGGAGTGAGTGAGTGAGTGAGTGAGAGTGAAAGAAAGACAGAAAGCAGTAATGTATGAGTGAGTGAGTGAGAGTGAAAGAAAGAAAGCTGTAGAGTGTGAGTGAGTGAGTGAGAGAGAGTGAGAGAGTGAGAGAGTGAAAGAAAGCAGTAGAGTGTGAGTGAGTAAGAGTGAAAGAAAGAGAGAAAGCAGTAGAGTGTGAGTGAGTGAGTGAGTGAGTGAGTGAGTGAGTGCATGAGAAAAAAATGAAAGAAAGAAAGAAAGTAATATGAAATATTACAGAAAGAGAAAGACAGACAGCAAAACAGATAAACACAGAGAGAGAGAGAGATACAGAGAGACAGAGAGACTAGAGAGAAAGAGAAACAGAATGAAAGCACTATAGAATGAGTGAATGAGAGAGTGAGTGCAAAGTACTAGAGTGTGAGTGAGTGAGTGAAAGAAAGAGAGAAAGCACTAGAGTGTGAGTGAGTGGGTGAGTGAAAGAAAGAGAGAAAGCACTAGTGTGAGTGACTGAGTGAGTGACTGAGTGAGTGACTGAGTGAGAGGGAAAGAAAGACATAAACCACTAGAGAGTGAGTGAGAGTGAAAGAGAGAAAGCACTAGAGTGAGTGAATGAGTGAGAGTGAAAGAAAGACAGAAAGCAGTAATGTATGAGTGAGTGAGTAAAAGTGAGTGAGTGAGTGAGTAAGTGAGAGTGAAAGAAAGAGAGAAAGTAATAAGAAATAAGAATACGAAGTGAACAGAAAGACAGACAACAAAACAGATAAACACAGAGAGAGAGAGAGAGAGAGAGAGAGAGAGAGAGAGAGAGAGAGAGATTGTGATTTAAGGTACTGAATAAGGTGAGTGAGGCTGACTGGGCGCTGCAGTCTCGGTGCTGTCCTGACATTAGTAGGTTGGTTGTTGATCAGCAGGCTGCTGGCCCGGCGTCCTTGCTCTTCTCTTCACCAGAGCCTGCGAAAAAGAGCGGGGTGTGAAGAGGAGGTGGGAGAGGAGGAGGAGGAGGAGGAGGGGGAGGAGGGGAGAGAGAAAGAGAGAGGGACGGGCTTGGATATTGAAAGTGTGGATCGAGAGAGAGAGAGAAAGAGAGAGGCAGAAACGCGAGCAGCGTGCTGTGTGTAGGTTTTAAGCGCAGATGAAGAGCAGAGGGCTGGTATCCTCTCAGCCTGGTTTAGCCTGGAGCTCTATTCAAGTCCGAGCCCGCAGTCAGCGGTGACTTTTATTGGCGAATGTAGGAGCACTTCCGAATAACAGGCGCGGGGCGGATTTGCAGCGATTGTGCATCGCCTCCTGTGTGACTGCTCGTGCGGAGGGATTTTATGGGATTTTATGCTTTTTAATCACAGATTCAGACACGACGAGAAAGGCCAAGCCTGGAGCTGCCGCTGGCTGATGAACACACGCTGGAGAGCCTGAGTGGGTCTCGTCGACAGCTGCTGTGCCACCGGTGATATTTGCAGAGCGCTATTATTTTCAGTGTTCTGTTATTCTTGTTTTGCTGCTGCTGCTGCTGCTGCTGCTGTTTGGCGATCTGCATGTTCAGCTCCAGACAGCAGCGATCACACCACAGAGGACGGAGACTCGGGGAAGAGGATTATACACAATCAGCACCTGAAATGGCAAGATGTGTGCCACATCCTACATTACCAGATGACAGACAGAAAGTGCTGGTTTTCATTAGGTTTGGCTCAGACTGGTACTAGCCTGCAGCTCCATGTTTTTAAGGTAGACAGCAGCTCTCTTTCTCTGTGTGATGGAAGCGCAACATGTATTTCCTGTACGCGTTTCTCTCTCTTTTCCACTTTGAAGGCTGCTGCGTAATACTCGGATAAGGTGAAGAAGATGAACGCCAACAAGTGACGTTTCCTTTCAGTCGAGTAGACTGCAGAAGTACACACACAGCATCGGGCCACGAAAGCCATTTTGATAAGGCCAGAATATCTGCGCAGGGTTACACTGGAGAGAGCCTTTCAGGCATCCCCCTCGTGACTGCCCGCCTCTCTGTATCAGCCACCTGTGTATGTGTGCGGTTTCATCGGTACGTCGTGTCATCATCTCCCGACCAAATCGTGTTTCCATTAATCCGTCTCTTCGGTTGCATGCTGAGTCCCGTGCTCATTGTCCATGCCAGACGAGGTCACCATGGAAACCTGGAGTGGACGGTGGTGGCCACCTCGGCTGCATCCTGACCAGGAGGCTCAGAGAGTGACACACATGTAAACAGCCATGCTGACAGGGACACATTTCATTGAGCCTTTTTTTTCTTTCTGCTTTTTTCCTTTAGCTCATGCAGCCGAGCCATGCTGTGGCCTTGCTGAGCCTTCTTTTGGCACGTTTCTGACCGCAGAGGTGTGGAGCGGGTTGTTTGCTTGAGTCCAGCGCATGCAGATCCCTTTTTTTCTGCCCTGAACTAACATCTCAACTGCCAAAGCGTGAAGGTTCCATGTTCATACACTACTGGTGTAACGTACGTACGGATAGGATCCAGTGTAATGCCGCAAACTGCAAGGCATGACAATCACAAGACCACAGTGAATCCTCGCTGAAGACGTCAGATGGACCCCTCAGGTGAAAAGCTTGTTTGACACAGGAAACACGAGGGGACCAGACAAGCAAGCACAATGTACTTTTAAAGATCCTCTTACCTAAAGAGCTGCAGGGACGCCAAAAATATATACCTTCATAAGTATATACCTGTATATGTTTTTCTTCACATAATTCCATCTCAAAATGCCTCGGAACCGGGCCTTCTCTGAGCCAGAGTATTCCGCTGAGTACTCAGCAGACTGCTCCGTCACGCTGCCATCTGACCCCGGGCAGGCGGTCGGACGCACCCATGAGGTGACTGTGCGCAGCTCAGGCTGCTGCCTGTGCTTGCCCCGCTTCATGCGGTTAACCTTTGCGCCGGACTCTCTGGAGAACCTCTACCAGACCTATTTCCGCCGGCAGCGGCATGAGACCTTGCTGGTGTTGGTAGTGTTTGCGGCCCTCTTTGACTGCTACGTGATCGTAATGTGCACTGTGGTCTACACCAGCGATAAGTTGGCATCTGTGGCGGTGGCATCTGTAGGCCTGGCCGCAGACGTTTTGCTCTACCTGCTGTGCCGCTACGGCTTGCTGCCAGAGCGCATCTCCCGCAGACTGGTGCCCTATGCCCTTTGGGTGCTCATAGCCGCCCAGATCTTCTGTTACCTGGGACTGAACTTTGCCCGCTTCCACCAAGCCAGTGACACGGTTGGCTGGCAGGCTTTCTTCAGCTTCTCCTTCTTCTTGACGCTACCACTGCGGCTGACGCCAATAGTACTCATCACTACCGTGTCCTGTGGTGTGCACACTCTGGTATTGGGGGTCACCATTGCTCAGCAACAGCAGGAAGACATCCAGGGAGCTGCTCTTGGGAGACAGGTTAGAGGGCTGGGGACGAAATGTTGCTTCTGGAAATGAGGTAGAGCAGGGACCTGGAGGGCTGGAGTCCTGAACAGTTAGGTGGTTTCCCTGCCAAAAGCACCTACAAATCATGGACTGTGCTGGACCCTGACCCTCCAAGACCCCACAGAGTTGAATAAATCCTGTGTTAGGCAGCATGTAGGCCCTTGAGATTCAATATTTTGGATCACAATGCTATCACTTTAAATTATCACATGAAACCCCATCCATTTCATCTACGGTGTTACCCTGCTGATGTATATAGTAATTCAGGGTTATCTGGAAAGACCTGTGGTAAGGCTTCTTAGTACCCTGAGAAAGCCCTTCTTTGTTCAAGCCCTCAGATGCTACAGGAACATCAGACATTAAGATGTTGGATCATAAAGACCTTTTTATCTGTTTCCCAAGTTTCCTCAAAGGCAGGCAGCTCTTTTCATCACATACAATCCCTCAAGGGGATTATGACCAAAGCCTGATTCAACTAGTGACTTCAGAAAATAAAAAAAATATGTTTTTTTGTGTTTGGGCAACACACAAAATCTCTGGAGAGACTGCTAAAAGACATGCTTTTTTAAGTGACAGTGGTAGTTATAGTTTAACGTTAGCCTTAACATTAGCGTGCATAACTGCCAAAGTGATATGAATGTTTTTTCTTCTTCATCTACTTCTTATTTGTATTATTATGGTCATTATTATTATTATTGCTATTTAGTTGATAATATTAAGCAAAATCTCTTAAGCCTGATTTCACTTTATGTTTTGGTTCCTAAAATGTTTTTAGAACAGTGATTAAATATTATTTATGATCACACTTTCATTCCATTTTTGTTTTATGGAACTCTGCTGAAGGTTTGCATGGAGGATTCAGTGAAATGGAAGGTGCTAAACAAAACACTATGTGCCTGTGAAACAGGCAATTCACATACAGCTTTAGGGAAGTGTGGTTAGTTAAGGTGCCCTTTGGTCTCTGCTGACTGTAAATCAATTAGAGAAAAGTTCCAATTGAGAGAAGTGTAAAGCACTTAGCAACTTCAAAACATAAATAAACTAATTATTTATTATAAAACAGTGATCTGCCCATTGTTAATGAATCAGTAGCTTAATGTCACTGACGACTGCCGTCCTGGCTACCCTTCATTTGACAGATGCAGTATCAGGTCATATACCAGGTAGAAGCTTTTTATCTGAATCTAAAAGTGTAACAATACTGGTAATTGTTAGTAATGGTTAAAACAAGATTGATAATTATCAGCAGGTGTGACAAAACTACTTTAAACTATAATTACATTACAGTGGAAACAGTATCTCATGTTTCAGCAATGTTCTTCAAGCTGAGTGTTAATACAATGATTCTAGACAAAGGTTATGGTGCAGAAAAATTATAATAAACATTATAAAGCAACATGCATTTCAAAAATGTAAAAAAAAACCCAACAGACATAGAGGTGTTCAGCTGTTAATGTGCCATATATTTTATTGTGCTTATAAAAACAGATGGAAAACACAGCATCTTAATAGTCAAAGGCCGCCAAAAAAGGCTATTCAGAAGCCTTCACACACATTCATGATGGAGGTGGTGCTCTACGGTCAAGAATTTAACTTGTGCAATAATTCAGTCCATATTCTGAGCACAACCCAGAACAATGGGATGTCTTATTTTGTCCTGCCGATATTTGACTGTGCTCGTGCGGGGATGAAGTAGCAAGCAGGGCCAAACAGGCAGGTGGGTGTTGAGTTCCCAGGGTCCTAACTCAGTAGGGCTGTTTTTGGTGCTAACTGCAGCCCCAAGAGACATGGCACAAAAAAACAGACATTAGAATGCACTGGAGGAGCCAAATGTGGACATAAGGGAGAAACCTGGGGCTGAATTTTCTACATTAATCAGACAAATGTGCAAAACAGTCAAACTGTTTAGAACCATGAACTGTGATTTTTTTAAGTGAATTTGTTGACATCGGCTTTTTTGGAGTATAAGCTTTATTCTCGAAGGATTCCTCAAAAGGTCACAGAAGCCTTCTCATCTCATAAGTTAGCATATGAAGACAATGGAATCAATTGTACAAGCAATAATACTGTAAATGTAAAGGTTTAATCAGATAACCGGTCTGTCATATTCCCTGCCCTTTACTTCAAACAAACCAGTAGGGCTGTCACTATGTTCCTAAATGATGTAGATCTTTTAGCATAGTGTGCTGATAGTGTAGTTCAGCAGTAACAATGGGTATTGGGTGTGTCAGTGCTTGTGTTTGCTTCTGCCAGCAATATGTTTGCATTACCTTTTGCATGGACTGTTTGATTGAAAGTTAATTATATTGAATTCTTCTCTTTAGCTGTTGGCCAACATCCTGATCTACCTATGTGCCATCACAGTGGGGGTTATGTCATATTACATGGCTGACCGCAAACACCGCAAGGCCTTTTTGGAGGCCAGGCAATCCCTGGAGGTGAAGTTGAACCTAGAGGAACAGAGCCAGCAGCAGGTAAATTGAAGAAATTTGGGACGATTGCAATTAGTGCAACAAACAAAAGGTCCTGATTGAGTCTCAGCTTTGCTCTGTGTTGCCTATTAGGTTCTAATGGTGCTTTCATGCCTATGTTAGACTTATAATAATGGTTTATTTTGAGAGGTGTGATCTCTCCACCTGTACTCAGGTGCACACCACACTGTCTGTGAGGTTGTAGGTTTTGGTCTGCTTCCAAGTGAACTGTGGTTCAGTTAGTTGCTGGTGGGAATACCTTTTTATGATGGTCTGCGTCAAACAAGAGAATTCTGCATGTTTTTTGTTGCTTGTTTGATGCAGGTACACATGAAGCATCTCTGTTCTCATGCAACGTATGAACAAGTGTTTATATCAAGAAAATGTGGGATAGATATGGATTCCATATGACAAGCTAGTTTTTGGTAAAAATGGAAGCAAAGGTGCAAGAGTGCTTGTTTTCTTGCCAAATTCATGATCAATGGAAGAACTCTTGTAATGTGAAACCATCCAAGCTTAATGGAAAAGTGAAAAGTGAAACATGAAAAATCCAAAGCTTGGGCTGACCTGTAGCAAATACGGTCCCAAAATTGTCCTCTCTGAAGATATGTTAAGAGTGTCCTCAACTATTTGGCCTGCCCTTTACATAGTACATTCCACTGAATGTGACCCATAGCAGCCTGTTTTGTACAGGACTGAATCGCTCTCTGTCCTTTGCACCACTTTGTTTCACAGCAGATGACTCACTGTGAGCAACAAGTTCAGAACTTGCAGCATCTATTCTTATCAGCCAAAGCGCAGGGAAGAAACTGTGAAAACATAAGGCTCAGGTGAAAACAAAGGGAATAGTTAAAAGGGATTTTCAAGTCATTTAGCTGCTTTACATAGCACCTGTCTGATATTAGTTGCATAATGTTGCTTTTGCTGATGGTACTTGCTCTGCATGCTGTGTGTAGGCTGATTGCTGCTATTGGTGACACAGTGTAATAATTGTGGGTATTCGGTGTGATAGGTCATTGGAGATGCAGGAAGATGCAAAGCTCTGATGGTCCTGAGCAAAGAGTGCGTGATATTAGTGGTGTAACATGTTCGGTGAAGCAAGCGTTTCTGATATCGCCCTAGAAGTACAGCATGTGTTAGCTGAACTGTGAGTCATGTGCTCCCCTGTCTGTTCTGGTGTTGTGACTGAGTGCTCTCAGTGTGTGTGTGTGTGTGTGTGTGTGTGTGTGTGTGTGTGTGTGTGTAATGTTATGACTGTGCACACTGTGTGTGTGTGTGTGTGTGTGTGTGTGTGTGTGTGTGTTTACAGAGTCAGCAGTCAATTCCTCCCCCTCTCCGTTCTCACAGCTGTGGCCACTGGGCATTCTTGATTGCTGCTATATATGGAGCAGACAGTTGCTGCTAGCGATAGAAGGCATGCAGGGTAGGAGGCGATAAGGATAGGATGTAAGAAGGGTGCATAGGTGTGAGTGTGTGCATGTGTGTGTGTGCACGTGTGGTGTATGTGGATGTGAGAGAGAGAGAGAGAGAGAGAGAGAGAGAGAGAAAGGACTGATAACAGGAGAAACTCCCTGAATACTAATGGAGAAACAAGGGCTGCTGGGAGACAGGGCCTGCCAGCCAATCAAGGAGCATCCGGCTGCTGCAGGTTACCATGGCGACCAGCCTCCTGAGACGATGTCAGCTGTAATCACACTGCTGACTGTCTCCTCTTGATTTTTTCTGCCCTTTATTTCCCTTTTATGGCCATATTCGTAGTTGATTATACAGACCTGTTATTCCGTTCGAACACCCCCCCCGCCACCTTTTGTATTCATGTGTGTGAGAGTATGAGATATGTGTGTGTGGTGAGGAGGCAGGGGTGCCCTGATTGCCATGCCATTTTTGTGTTCTGTTAAACTACCTCAGGTTTCAGAGCCCTGGCTTTTTTTACTGCAGATTATGACGGAGTCACCACTAAGCATTTATCTACTTTGTGACTGTATTAGAGCTTTAAAAATACTCTCTAGACTGGAACAGACATGCTCTTATTCTGCCATTAGCTGTGCACAGACCACTTAACTTATTCAAGCAGAGCATCCATGCTTTAACGAAATGGTAAGGTGAAGAATTTACATAACTTTTCCTCCTGCCACAGAGGTGGCTGATCAGCAAGGGCATGTTTGGTGTCCTAGTTTTACTTGTTTATTTTTAAACTGGAGTCATAAGGCAAGTGTTGCTAACAATCGTTAGAAGTCAGTAGTCACCCAAATGTTTTTTTCATAAAAACATCTTTAAAACTTCTGGCAACCTGCTCAGACAGCTTGGTCTTCATTGCAGTTGCACAGACTTGTCGGTATGGTTGACTTAAGACTAAACTTTTTAGCCTGATTTTAATCTTAATTCCATATTTTACTGTTCTGAAGCCAATCCAGGACAGGAGCTTGATCTGCATCAGCTGGCTGTGCTGATGATCTGGTAGTGTGAGAGGACAAACAACCCAGTCTTTAGTCCAGTCTTTTGATATGTATGGCTTAAAACGTTCAAATGTCCTGTAGGTTGAAATGGTCAGTGATGTAATTAAACAAGTGATCCAGGCAACAGCCAATGACAGAGCGGAGGAAAAGGGGGGAAGAGCAAGCCAGAGAAGCTGCTTGTTAAGTTCAGAGTAAATAATCACTCTATATACAATTTTAGGTCAGATGTGACAGGTGTAGCATTGTTTATTATTTTTTAGTTGTGTGTTGTACCCTCGTCTCCTGCATTGTCTATTGTGTGGGTTCTCATAACAAAGTTATGTTAAAGACAGATGTTCTTTTCTTGTGCATGCATGTGACACAGGCATATGTGCAGTAGATTATATTTGTAATTTCTATTGTCTTATTTATAAACATATGTAATGAAATATGAAAATGATGAAATGTTTTGGGAATGTATTTGTGGAAAGGATTTGGGTGGTATATTAAAGGGAACCACTGCCTTGGGCCTGAGGCATTATTTTACGATTTACGATTCTTTGTGATACAGTGTTGGCCTAAAACGTCTTGTTAATCCATTCATGCCAGATGGTTACATGCAAGATGTTGTAAGGTAAAATGTGTTGTTCCAGTTTTGCCTTTTTTCCATCAACATTAGATGTAAAACTCTTTAATGTTTTGTAACAACAAACTGTTTCACATCAAACCACTCTGACTTTACATTTTGCTGAAGTGTTTACATCTAGACAATGTGGTATAGATATGGATTCCATATGTCAAGTGATTTAACGCCAGACCATTTAAGGCAGCAGTTTACATTTTCCTTAGATGTTTCTGTGTATTATAAGATTTATTTTGTCGCTCGACCTGTTAAAGTGTTACTCTGCACACAGGAACGGCTCCTGCTGTCCATTCTTCCCAAGCACATAGCAGATGAGATGCTACAGGACATGAAGAAAGAGGCCAGTCAGAAGGAGATGCAGCAGTTCAACACCATGTACATGTATCGCCATGAGAATGTCAGGTAAGGCCAAACTGATACAGGACCTTCAAGGCCAAGAGAAGAGAAAAGGCTTTATGTGTCCAAAGTAAAAAAGAAGTGCCTCAGGTTGATGAAGCTTTGTTTGGTTTGATTCTGTTGCAGTATTCTGTTTGCGGACATTGTGGGCTTCACCCAACTCTCCTCGTCCTGTAGTGCACAGGAGTTAGTCAAGCTGCTTAATGAGCTGTTTGCCCGCTTTGACAAGCTGGCTGCCGTGAGTACACAGTAATCCACATGTATCATGTTGCATTGACCTGCTCACATATATACAGTGTGAAATGGTTGAATTTTCAACCTCTTTAAAAACACCTTAATGTAACATAAATGTCTTCTGGGAAAACTCATTACATGCCATGACCTATAGTTTATAATCTATCTATAAATTTGTACAGTACAGATTCTCATGCGCTCTTTTTGGTAACAGTTTATTACAACAACTTACATTTATCTGTCATTACATTAATAAACTAGTTATGAGCTACAATATTATTGTTTCTAAGACACTTATAACCTATTATTGCATAATTAACTAATCATGAAAAATCTGAAATTTAGTTGCTATTCACTAATTGTAAAAGTACTGTATATTTAGATATTAGTCCCTTACATTTAGGCTTTCTTTTGCTTGCAGGAAGGAAATACATCATCACAAAATGACATGTATAAACTTCAACTTCATAATTTACAAAACACAAACAAATCAGGGAGTTTGCATGATCTCCCCGTGTTTGTGTGGGTTTCCCCCAGGTTCTCCAGCTTTTTCCAACAGTCTAGAGACATGCGGTCAGGCGGATTGGTGATACTAAATTGTAGTAGTAAAACTTAATATATTATTGGTCTACTATGCTGCTTTATAATTAAAGCTGTACTTAACTGCTAAGCCAGTAGAGCAATATACAGAAATACACTAAAAATGGTATCCTTGCACTGCTATGAGTCATCCTGTAAAGCCTCAGATATTTGTTGTAAGGTCTGAGCTGGCTGTTGAATTATTAAATTAAATACTGACATTCTTGAAAGAATGTTAAGCTGTTGGATGGGAGTGATAGCATGGTGGATATCACTATTGCCTATTACACAGAAGAATGAAGATTTTAAAATAAGGAAGTTAAGATTGTAGTACACAAAGTAAAGTGACATAAATGTCTGGCCTAAACTTTAATTGTCTCTATTTAAGGTAGAGTCATAACCATGCAAATGTACACCAGTGCTAGCTTTTCAAAATCTGCAACAGAAATCAGTATTACTGTAGTGGTGGTACACAGGTAAATGGGTCATTCATTTTACTTTGCATTGTTACATTCACAGTTTTTATTCAAGTTCAATAAAAACAGTTTAACTGCTTGATCTTTTAAAGGCTGAAATCATTCAAACCATTTTTAGAAAATAAATCTCAATATAACTGAATATTTTATAAATGTTGAGAAGTAATTTACAATCTGAACTTTTCTAAGTGAGATCTTATTATTTAAAGTGATTGTTAGGGCATTTTACAAACTCATTTAAGCTTGCAATACATCTGAACTTAAATTATATTATATAAAGTTGCAACAAGTATTAATATACTGACGTTTACAAATAAATGCCTGGTAGTTATTTATTTATTTAGTCATTTAATCCAACAGTTGTAAGTATTAAGTACTAGTTGGTACAAAAATTCGAAACATTACTTAATAATAAAATGAACATGGGTGTCTGTACCAATCAACAATAGGACAATAGGAGTTTTGACAATAATTTATTACATATTGTTGTTTTTCTAAGAAAAAAGGGGCAGCTTTACAAGAAAATATGAATCTTTCTTTACTTTTAATGTAAGTTAAATGTAAAAAGATTTTGTTTCAAGCAATGTTGGCCCAATCATTTTAAAATGATCATACATTGTAAAGGACAGATAAAATAGATAAAACCTTTTTACAAAATGTCAAAAATGGACATGACATATAATTTTATCAGATTCAAAACAACTCATCCACCAAGGTAGAGGCATGGAAGAACACAAGTGAAGAGGGACAAATTCCCCCATCATTAGGGACTTCAGAGACAAAAGGCTTAAGTGTTCCATCTGATATATTCAGATATTCACA
This sequence comes from Semaprochilodus insignis, assembly GCA_034552555.1. Lineage (NCBI taxonomy): Eukaryota > Metazoa > Chordata > Actinopteri > Characiformes > Prochilodontidae > Semaprochilodus > Semaprochilodus insignis. The sequence goes on along the minus strand of CM067479.1, from coordinate 28,156,041 downwards.
AATTGATAAATACTTACAAATCTATTGAATATAGACGTATTTAATGTTTGCATAAGTTTTAAATCTATCAGACCAGCCATATAATCTTGTGTTCGGATCATCACTTCTGCAGTCTCCAGTTTGCCATTGTGGACCATTTCCCTGTAAATGTCAGGATGAAATGGGTAGTTTATCCTGCTGCCTGCTATCTTACTTGCTGAACTGATTTAGATTATTTGACATTCACTAATTTTATGGTAACATATAGTGAAAATTCAGCCACATTTTTGAAACATCTTTTGGCATTGCTAGGTTTTTACGAACTAATGTTAGAGTAACATATTACCCTTTATTCAGCTCAGTATGAGGTTGTTTTTGGATTAATGTCTCCTAGTGTATAAAAGTGCTTACTGAGGTTCTCCATGCCAGCAAACAAAAGTCTAAACCTTAGAATTGTTTTTAATTAGGATACTAATGTAATCTGGTCACAACTAGTTAATCACAACTAGGGATAAATTCCAGGTTTGTTAATTATTATTTAGTAAAAACTAATAGATGTCTTATAAACCATCATCAAAAAATCATCATTTTAAAGTGTTCCCCTTGTGTCTTTGCAGAAATACCACCAGCTGAGGATTAAAATTCTTGGGGACTGCTACTACTGTATCTGTGGCCTTCCAGATTACCGAGATGACCATGCAGCCTGCTCCATAATGATGGGGTTGGCCATGGTGGAGGCTATTTCGTGAGTGATGAACGGCTTTCATTCTAGAGTCAAGTTTCCTCTTGTAGTGTTCTTTGACTGTTTGGTACCTTGTTTATGTTTGCTCACATGGTGCCCATGTGCATGTGGATTTCAGCTATGTTCGAGAGAAGACTCAGACGGATGTCGACATGCGTGTTGGGGTACATTCTGGGACAGTTCTTGGCGGAGTGCTAGGACAGAAGCGCTGGCAGTACGATGTGTGGTCCACAGATGTGACGGTGGCAAACAAAATGGAGGCTGGGGGGATACCTGGGTGAGTCCTCAGATGTACTGCACCTGTGTCCATGCTACTTTCTGTGCTATATGTCCAAGAGTTTTTAGACACTTTCCTATGCAACTTTTCTTCCTAAATATATCAGTAGAGAGTTCTCCCACTCTTTGCTGCGCTAAGAGCCTCTGTTCTTCTATGACTTTATACTGAATGTATAACATCGCATATAGCTACAAAGGCATTAACATGGTCAGGTACTGATGTTGGATGTTTACCTCTAGATTAGGCCCATCCAGCTCATTTCAAAGTTGTGTCATGGTGCTTGATTACAGCAATCTATTTCTCTCCAGTCAAATACTAAGGTGTTTTTCACCCATCTAAGTGATGCTTGGCATTATGTGCGGTGAACTCATGGTTGTATTTGTCTTCTCCAGGGTTCCTGCCAAGGCTTTTCTGTGATAATCCAATTTCTGTGTCTGTACATTTTAACACCTATATGAACAATGGGGGCAGCTTAAAGTAGCCAAGTCCACTAATTAAAAGGGGTGTCTCTATACTTTTGGACATACAGTACTGTTTTAGGCAGAGATTAAAGTTTTTAACTATGTATCTTTGCAGTGCTTCCACCTTAGAATATATACATAAACATAAATACAGCAGAATGTACCAAGACATTTTCTTTTTAAAGAATGTTATTAACATTTTGTTTAGAAGAATCCAGTTAGGAGAACAGGAGTTTAGTTCCTGACCTCTCTGCAGAACCCCAGGCTTTGAATGCGTTTCTTAAAGGAGTTATGTCATACATTTTTCTGTCCACGAATGTAATTTATGTGGATTTCTATACTATAAATGTATGTATGTATGTATACTATATATAACAGCTATAATTTATTTGTTATATTTAATTACTATGTAATTAAACAGGATTTTTAAGACTGATATATGTAAATTACCCGCCCTCTATTGTACTTCATTCAAAAAGCAGTTTGAGCTGAAACAATCCTTATAACATTAGTCTGAATGGACTGAACTGCTGTAGGCTGAATAGTCAGATATACATAAATTCATTTTAATGACATCAGAAAAACAACACATTCAAAACAGCCTATTTCTGCAGCTTAGTTTCCATGTATGAATTGGGAAGTCAGTGGATGTTTTGAAACTTGAACAGTTTTTACATACATTATCAAACTCTATATTAAATACCATATTTGCCATATTTTTTTTTTTCCAAAAGGTTGAGATTTCATGATATGGGCTTTGTGTTTTGATTGAATTATATATAATCTGATTTGGAAATGATCAATAAATTGACACACAAAGTCACAACGTATTGTTATTTGTTTATATGTATTTACGTCAATGTATCCTGGTACTGGTTTTTAAACAAATAAATCCTCTGTGGTTGGTAGGCGAGTGCACATCTCTCAGAACACATTAGAATGTCTTCATGGTGAATTTGATGTGGAGCCGGGGAATGGGGGTGACCGCTGTGAATACCTGAAGGAGAGAGGCATCGAGACTTATCTGGTCATCGTTCCCAAGGGCCCTATAAGCAAGAATGGCATCAATGGTGTAGTGAGTGTTACTTTTTGTTCTAGTTTCTCTTATCCTGCTCCATGAAGAAGTCAGAGGGCTATGGCATTCAGTCTCACTTTTATCTTATTTTTGTCTTTCATTCTCATATTTCCTTCCATTGGATTTAATTCAGAAGCTGTCCGTAACTTCCTCTAATGGGAACTCTCCGCTGTTGATCAACACAACAGAGTGCAATGGCAGCGTGCACACAGCCTGCACCACACCAGAAGAGCCAGAGGAGCTGGATACACGGGTATACATACACATTTTAATCAGAAGCTTTTGGATTTTATTTTTTCCTGAAGTCTGCTTATAACATTTGTGTGTTGTTTGTTCCAGAAGCACTATTTTCTGACCTGTCTTATCCCTTAGACTTAGTGCCTTTAAGACTGACACCTAAACAATATCTGTTCTGACTGGCTGCCTTATATTCACTTTTGCAAAAAGCAGTGTGGGCTAAAATGTATGCAGCAAACTGTTCAGTTATCATACCAAAAAAATATCCCTGCTTCTTTCAGATGTGTGCATCCTTTAAAAGACTAAACAGTAATGCTCTTGCCTTCTGATTGTCAGGAACAGCACTACATTCAATCATTTTCCTCAGCACTACACACTACATGCTAATAACTCTGCTGCAGACACTCTGCAGTAAAGCTCCTTATCTTTTTATGGTGAATGTGTGCACTTAACTGCTGTAGTGTGCAAATTTGTTTATGGTTTTGACATAACTACCATGACAAATTCAAAACAATCCATTTTTGTAGCTTAGTTTGCGTATAAAGATAATATAGACTGGAGTGCTCAGTATGTTTTTAAACTCATCAGTGTTGTCAAGGTTTAATTTCAAACTATTTTGGACTAGACTAGACAGGCCTTGCTTTGCTTGACTGCCATCGGCTGCATGGCATTTGTCAAGCATGTACGTTTGTCAAGCATATATCTACAGTATAGGAGTGTCTGCAGTGTCTGGTGGACGTCTACATTTTACCAGTCACTCTGAAGTTTAACCAACACACAATTTGTCAATAAAAACAGACATTTTCTATGATGGCACTGCAACAAGTACCACTACCACCATTACCCATAATAAACTATACTATTTTTACTTGCAAAATACTATTTCAGTTTACATTTGGATGCCATTAGCGATTATGTATGACTAGCACTTTCTGACTTTGAAAAGCTGCTTAACAAGTCAGAACTTATTAGACCTTATTTGTGTTGTTGTTATAAGACACGTGACATGCTTCTTTAATGTGTTAGCCTATTTACTCTTTCTTATTCATGTGGTGGCCACTGACAACTTTGCTTCTTTCAGGCCTAATGTTGGGTAGCACAACATACTGTGTTTCAGGACATGCTTGTGTATGCACATTTTAACAGTTGATGTCGGGGACAGACGATCAGTTAGCCAGTCAGTCAGTAACTCAGAAAGAGACTTGTAGGATTGCAATATGGGCTTTTAAATAAAATTGTTCCATTCTGTTTGATGCCAGATTGATGTGGAAGTAAAGCTGTCTTGATGTGTGTGTGTGTGTCTGTGTGTGTGTGTATGTGTGCACGCACACTCAGGTGGTGAACCCCTCCTTCCCAAACCCCCGACGGCGTCTGCGATTGCGAGATCTGGCTGAGAGGGTGATTGATGCTCAGGAAAACGAGCAGGAGCTAAATAAACTCCTAAATGAGGCACTGTTGGAGAGAGAAACGGTGCAGGCGTAAGTACAGCGTTAACTCTGTGTGAATTAGTTTTATGTGACGTTTGTTGGTTTCAGCCTTTCTGTTGTCAAACACCTTCACAATGGCAAGGAGATTAAATTGAATTGTTAGCTAGTGCTAAACCTGACACTGGGGGTGGGGTGTGTGTTTCAGACTGAAGGGAAAGTACACTAACCGTCTGTCCCTGCGCTTTGTGGAGCCTGACCTGGAGACACGTTTCTCAGTGGAGAAGGAGAAGCAGAGTGGGGCAGCCTTCAGCTGCTCCTGTGTGGTGCTGCTGTTCACTGCTGTCATTGAGGCACTTATAGACCCGCTGTGAGTCAGACGCACAAACATACCTCATATACCCTCCTCTATGGACTAGTTGCACGGTTGCCTGATTGTATTAAATAGCATGGGCTTTGAGCACTATGGATCTGTGTGAATCTTCTATTGGACTGAGGCAAATATACGTCAGTAAAAAGAACCAGAAAAAGCATTTATTCTTCTGTCTGCAACATCCCTAGAGGGCAGCAGAGGGTAACGTTTGTTTATTTGAGTTGTGTTTGTCTTCAGTCCGGAGCATCTAAATATTCATCCAGTTTGACTATTTGTACTGTAATAGTTAAACAATTAACAAAAAACAGTTATACTGCTCACCTCCTGAGGACGACCGTGTCATATGCAACATCAACGGATGTCATTCATAAAAGAATAAATATCTTGGGAATGTTAGAGACTCAAATTGCTCTTGAGGTTAATGTTGTTCTGTTGACAAGTCAGGAACACAATCTCTAAAAAGACAGTGCAGTTCAAGGCGTGATTACAAAGCTTCTGAAAGGAATATGATTGCACATCAGCCCTCATTGAAATCGTACAAGGCTACCCTTCCAGGAAAAAAATAAAAGTTAATCTTTTTAAGCAGCGGTTTTAAGCAGCATTCCTGAGATGTAGTCTTTTATGAACAACGTCTTTAGATGTCATACAACATTGTCACCTTGAGAGTGTTAGTTGTAATTATTGTCAAATAAAATGTCATTGTTGTAACAGGCTGAATTCCTATGTGTTCAGCTCTAATGGATGGATAGAATAGTTTTAGAAGAATAGCTGTAGAAGATTCTAGGAGAAATTCTGAAAACCAGACAGAATAGCAATAGAAGGATAGAATGATTTATAAATTGCTGTGTCTAATAGTGTGTCTGACACTTGGTTAACTGTATCACTGGGCCGAGCTTGGTGAAATTAATGCAGTTAGGCAGGCACAAGTGTTTGTTTACAGTATTGCGGTCAAACCATGTAACCCTAGTCACACCCCCTGCCTTTCTTCCTCTTTTTGCACACTAGCCATGTGTCACTGTCCCTTTAATCTCTCTCACTGTGTGTTCTTCCTGACAGGTTGATAGCTAACTACGTGACTCTAGCTGTGGGGGAAGTCTTGCTGCTCATTCTCACCATCTGCTCCCTGGCGGCCATTTTCCCACGGGTGAGTGACCCTTCCAGCGCCTTCCTGATCTGAGCGCACACAAGACAAAAAATGAGCTCAGGGGATATTATGTCTTCTTTTTCCTGACAAAGTGATGTATCTGTCGTTTTCGTGGACGCACTATAAAAACCTTTCCACTGGACGATGTTTTTATCAAAACATTGATTTGCGAGATCCATTTAGTATTTCCATTTGCGATCGATGCATAGCGGTCAATCACTGTACTTTTGTAATATCAAGCCAACCACGTGTATAGACCTTACTTTAGTTTAGCAGATGTTTTTGAACGTCCACCAGGGCATTTGATTAAGCACCACTAGTTAGGTCATTCCACTTTCAATTGACTAATACAGTTATATACCAATATTGACTGGTAGTGTCACGAAATGTGCCTAAAGGGATAACGATCACCAATGGAAACTGCGAATGGGGAGGGTTGGGGGAGTGAAAAGAACTCAAAAGAGACTGTGATTACTAGTAAACTGGCATACACAACATCAAAGATTCATCCAGCAATAGGCTAATCCGGTCAACAAACTACAGAAACATGTTTTAAATCTGCAGTTGTTATTTTGATATTATATTTGTAAGAAGTAAATAATGCAAATACCCTAATGTATTAATAAGTTGTGAAAACAGTGTTAAACTTGTTAAACAATGAAAACTAATGCAATTGTACCATGAGGCCTAACCAACTGGCTATTCATGCTGTTCAGCGCTAGTGCCCAATTTAAGATATAAATAGATGAAGTTGCTATGCAGTTTTCTGTGTACATTAAACAATATGTATATATTAAAGTATGGCAATTTATGTTTCCGCATTTTGTATTACTCATCACTGATTCTAAACATTAAATCCAAGTGAAATTATGTTAAATTGGTGGTCTGGATATGTTTATGACAAAATAGCAGCCAACAGGCAAAGGCAGTAAAGCCAAGTCCTTTCCCTCTGCATTAGGGAGGGTAGAGTTGCTGCATGACTTTAAATCCAGTAAAACACCATGTTGTTGCTGTTGCAAAAACTCCTAAAACAGAGAAACATTACAAAAGGAAATAACATTCAATTTAAGACAATATAACAATATTTATTTTAACTGGACCATATTATATTATAACTTTTGGACACATATATTTGAGTTCCAAAGAGTGACCATATATTTTCATGTGGTAGTGTTATAAATCAGTTATTATGATGTAAAAGAAAAAACCTTATTGTTTTTTCTTTAAAATCATTGTTGTCTAGGCACATGCAGTGGCATATTAGAAGTAATTAGCGCCCTGTCACTTCAGTTGGAACTGAACTACCAGCTAATTAGTTACACCGTAGTTTTTCTGCATCCCAGTGATGAATAACCTCTTAAGTTCTTTGTGTGTATGAAATACTTTGTGTGGGTTAAAGGATTTGATGTGTAGAATAAAAGGCTGAATTTGATATTGTTGTAGGTGTTTCCCAAGAGACTGGTATCATTCTCCACATGGATAGATCACACACGCTGGGCTCGCAACACTTGGGCCATGGCTGCTATTGTCATCCTCACACTGGCAGACATAATAGACATGGTGAGGCACCGATTAGACATTTGTTTGCATTTACTGCACACTGTGGGGTTCAGAAATGTGGGGAAAAATGTGGGATTATGTACACAATTTTAAGTAGTAATCAAGTATAGTTGTTCAAAACACTTTACTGGAAAAACAAAATACATGCAAATATATGCATATATTAATGGATCTATAAGACTCTGTTTCTTAGACATTTCTAATTCAGAAGGTAAATTGAATATTTTTAAACTGAATAATCAAGTTTATTTAATTGATTGTGGCACCAGTGGTAGATACTCAAAGTTGCTAAGCAGCACAACAGGAAAAATAACCATTAATGTTAATGTAATGGGCATTTGGCACCGCTATGCTTGTTGCCTAAATCTGTTATTTTCCATATTAAGTTTCTCACTTGATGTCTTTTCTTGTAGCTAAGCTGTCGGCCACCACAGCCCCCCGCTACAAACACAGTTGTGGAAAGTTCTCCAGCCCCAGTTCAGCAGGGGGGCTGTCTGGAGAACCCCAAATACTACAGCTACGTTGCTGTGCTAGCACTGATAGCCACTACCATGCTGGTGCAGGTCAGCCACATGGTCAAACTCACACTTATGTTGCTGATCACAGTGGCCACAGGCATAGTCAACATCTACAGCTGGAGGGACATCTTTGACCAGTATGATCTGGTGCGCTATGAGGAATACAGGTGGGCACTGATGATTGTTGTATTACAAACCTAAATACATTGACATTAGTGGGAGTTCATGCAGTACTATGTAAAAAAACTGTATGAGCTCACTGAATTCAGTAAAATGTTTTTTATGTTTCTTTGCAGAGTATACCTCGTGCCCTCAAAATATACAATGACTGTGATGATCTTCATCATGATGGTCAGCTTCTACTACTTTGCCCGACACGTATGTGATTTCCCAGTTTTTTCTGCCCTCCTGCAAAAGAATTACCTTGTAAGAGCCACTATTGCTTCTTCTGTGGCAAAGTTTAAAGAACCTATGCATAAAGTTTTTCTAGAACGAAGCTAGGAGGCACAGAGGAACCTTTGTTTTCAGGATCGTATGTCTCGTATGAATTTCTTTTACTTAGTTTTTTGCTTTTTCTCTCTGTATTTCAGGTGGAGAAACTGGCCCGGACGCTGTTCCTGTGGAAAATCGAGGTGCATGAGCAGAAGGAGAAGGTGTATGAGATGAGGCGCTGGAATGAGGCTTTGGTCACCAACATGCTTCCAGAGCACGTTGCACGCCACTTCCTAGGTTCCAAGAAGAGGGATGAGGTACAAAAATTCTTTTTATCAGTTTTAGGATATAAGTAGCTCTGTTGTGCAAACTGTACAGTCTGCATATGTTTCATTTTACCATTAACAGGAGCTGTACAGCCAGTCCTATGATGAGATCGGGGTAATGTTCGCCTCTATCCCTAATTTCTCTGACTTCTACACGGAGGAGAGCATCAACAACGGGGGTATTGAGTGCCTGAGGTTCCTCAATGAAATCATTTCTGACTTTGACAGTGTAAGTAATATTTGTAACATCTTCTGTCCAAATTGTACTCAAAAGCTGAATCTCAGAAACTGTGGGATAAAATGTTAAGATTTAAGTACATAAACCTTCAGAGCACTTGTGTTTGTCCACTTGTCATGAAATGTTCTCTCAAAACTTGGAAGAAATGTTTTTTTGTCTTCTCTGTTGTCCTTTACAGCTTCTAGATGAACCTCAGTTTCGTTGTATCACCAAGATTAAGACTATTGGCAGCACTTACATGGCAGCATCTGGGGTCACTCCTGACAACAACACTAATGGCTATGCCTGCATGAAGGTAGGAAGTCAGAATAGTCATTTTACAAGTCTACACTTTTGATGTTGATTACCCTGATGGTGCTGATGTCAAGTGATCAACCTGAGCATTATTCCTAATTCAACAGAAGGAGGAATTGTCTGATAGGGAGCGCTGGCAGCATTTGGCTGATCTAGCAGATTTTGCTCTGGCCATGAAGGTTACTCTTATGAACATCAACTATCAGTCATTTAACAACTTCATGCTTCGCATTGGTAAGCGGGCATTCTCCTAACATGCAGAAGATTTGATATGATGTATGTGCCATTCATTGCTGACATGTTTACATCTTTTTTTGCTTAGGGCTGAATAAGGGAGGTGTTCTGGCTGGAGTCATAGGGGCTCGGAAGCCTCATTTTGACATTTGGGGAAACACTGTTAATGTGGCCAGTCGCATGGAGTCTACAGGGGTGATGGGCAATATCCAGGTGAATCCAGGCATTTAGTGAAGCAGAAATACTGTGTATTAGAAAGCAGAAAGCATTTAGTCCCCCAGTTCTTGAAAACTTCAAACTGATTAAATTAAAGCACAGCGTTTTGACACATTCCTTCAAGAAAATGAGTAAAAAAAATTAAAAAAAAACGAGCCCAAGAGGTTTTATTACGTCATGCTGTATGTGCGGGTAATGAGGTCTGGGATGAGGATGTTCTTACCTGAAACACACCTGAATGGGTCAGAAAATCCTGTCTCATGATCCCAGATCTGTCTGTTGTCAGCTTGACATCATCTGCAACTCACAAACCTAAAAAGTGATACAAAAAGAATGTTTTATATCATTACCATGAAAACATTCTCCTTTCTGTATCCTATTAACAGGGTCGTTTTAAGGACTGATTGACTATTCAAAAACACAGTGAAACAACTGGGGCACATTTTGATATGGTTTCTGTGTTTCTGCATGTTTCATTGAAATGCTGCAAAACAGTGATTTCTCTTGTTTAATGTGTGTGTCAGAGTTGTTACCCAATCAGCTGCTCTGTCATACTAAAAAGGCAGTGAACACAAATTCTCAAGCAGTTCACACAAAGTCCTGTACAAATGTATTTGCTGCAGTTTGTACAAAACAATTGAAGCTGTTAGAAAACATGTTTTTCATGAGTATTTTTGTTTTATTATTATTATTTTATTAATCAGGCTCCAAAAATTCCTTGAAAGGGAGGCCAGGACATATTTCTGATGTCTTAATGAGTGCCATGTCTTAACTGAAAAGCATAGACTGTGAGATTTTGAGTGTGGAATTGTGCCATGGTTGTTCTGGTCTTGTCAGTAACACAAAGTCTGCTGCCCTCAGGTGGTGGAGGATTGCTATAACATCCTGAAGGACTACGGCTTCCGTTTTGTGAGGAGGGGACCAATCTTTGTGAAGGGAAAAGGGGAGTTGCTCACATATTTTCTGAAAGGACGGGAAAAACAGGGTTCCTTCATCAATGGCTCCTCTGTCACACTGCCCCACCAGGTGGTGGACAGTTCTTGACCGGCACACCTAAAACCCGCACTCAAACATACAACTCATTCGACTTAACGATTCCCCTCACGCACTATACACATGCAAAATAAAACCTCTTAGAGTAAGACCATGTGTTGCAAATTGAGAGGGACGCAACCTCAGAAATGGAGCGAAACATGAGATTCCCTCTGGTCACACTGGAGAAATACAGGGTCGTGCTGTACTTAAACCTTTTCAGTGAGCGAATGAATGAATGAATGAATGAGTGATTGAATAAATTAAAGTATTTTATCTGCTGAATCAGGAACCATTGTTTAAGCGTACTCTTGTGATCATGCCACACAAACATAGAGAGTACGCACAGTGGATGGTCATTCATTACAAACCGATTGTATATTACACACTTAAATGCTTTCAAATCTGAGACTTAAACTGCTCCTCTGTAGATTGTTGTTGAAAATTCTCTTGTAAATCTAACGTTTATTTGATCGTTTTATTTTCTGGAGCTGAGGAGTATTAGTCTTAAATTGTGTGAAGGGAAGCACACTGACTCCCTCTGCCTTGTGTGTGTGGGCGTACAGACGTGTGCATGTACAAGTATGTATGTGTGTGTCCTCAACTGCTGTTCCCAATGTGTATGTATTTACTCCTTTTTATTTGTGGACTTTGCAGCCATTTCCAGCCAAACTACATTTTTCTACCCGGATAAAAGTGTTTTTAGCGTGCCATACAACAAGTGCCACAACATCATGATGTGTCCTGTATGTATGCTACTCTGGGGTGTTTGACGTGTCACTGTGAGCAGGTTAAATGCAAGCGTGTATGTACAGTATGCATGCACCATGTGAAAGTGCAGCAGGGGTTAAGATTTTTTGGCAGTATTGGAGGGATGGGTGTTTCCTAGCTCGAATCATATTCCCCTCAAAGTCTTTACTAAAAGATTAGATGAATGTGCAATAGTTTATTCTTTTACGATGCTCTGGTCTCCACCCTTTGCAAAAAAAAGAAAAAAACAGAAACCCACATTCTTATCCCTGTAAGTCATATTTTTATATTATGATTGTATATGTTTTATTCTAGCTAAAGAGTATTGTGCAGTATGAGCAGATATAGGCCTGGTGTAGTGTGCCTGACCACACTGCTCATGGTTTCCTCTGTTAATTTATTGCAGATGTCAGGGATATTGTATGAGAAACCACAGACAGCATTGCAGCTGTTTCTGAATCCCCATGTGTTGTAACAGAACGAAGGAAAAGATCGATCTTTCTGGACTGATGCAGGATTTTACTGAAATTTGATTTTTATTTTTGAAATATCCTTAGACATGGGAATAAAATGGCACTTTGAATGATCTGTAGGTGTCTTGTGTTTTTAACCTATTTGTGTCACACATGTAGCACATGATAATGGGTTTAAAAAGAAATCACACATTTTATGTGCTGGTTTTCTAGACACGGATCTTAGAATAAATTACAATCCCACTTCTGATTTACCATTGAAAAACCTTTTTTTTGGGGGGGGGGGGGGGGGTTTGCCAGTCCTATGGGTTTAGAATATAATGATTATTTGATGGGGGAAAAATGATAAATGTTAAAGTGATCATCTTACAGCTGTGGTGGACAACTTCCTGAGGCTGTGGTTGAGCATTATTAGACGCCTCCAGTGTTTTCCCACGAGCAGGTATGTATCAGTGACTATTGGCCTTAGTGCCTCCTGGAATAAACTTTACCAGCTCTGCACTGAGTACAAGAAATTCCTGTTGGGAGACTCATTTGCTTTTTTTAAGTTGGATATTAATTTTACAGACAATCACTAAGGGACACCGTTTTCCAACCTAACTAATGCAGCGTTCCGATCTGCCAAACGTTGCAAACCGGTTGAAGTGTTAAATCAATACAAATAACGTTAAATCGAATCTTAGTTGTGTCTGTCACATGGCACGACATAGCTGAGATCCACACATGGCATATCAGTTTATTCTCAAGCAGTGAGCAAATTTCTCATTTTAAATAAGCAAAAGAGAAAAGCGGACGTATTTGACGTCACAGGGAAAAAATTACTAAATTAATATTGGACTACATTACCGGCCAAACGGACAAAGTCCATGAAGAAACGTAAACAGTCTTCATTGACAGCGAAAGCAAAAACAAAGTTTTTTCTGTGGGTTTAAAACTCCACAGTGTTTTCCATCGGAGCGCTTGAAGGTAGCGTTTAAAGCTCAAGGTTGTTCAGGGCTTCCCGGTGACGTCACTGCGCACAGACGTCCGTCATGGTGCTGCAGCTGTTTCGCTGACAAACAATAACAAGCCCGACAGAAAAACATAGACAACACGAGCGAAACCAACCCGACTTTAACTTCTGACGCCTCGTCCGCGCAAGCCGAGAACGCGGGCGCTCTGTCACGGTTGCTCTCGGCGAGGTTAACTCTGGCCTCCGCTTCCTCCTCCTCCGAATCGGCAGCCGAAAGAGCTTCGCCGCCGCGGAAGAAAGCCCGAGCGCGGGCGGTGGAGGGAGCAGGAGAGAGCGGGGCTTCACTCGCGACCGCAGGCCTAACAGCGCTTGTTTTGGGTCTCCCCTCTTTCTCCTCCGTCCTGTATCCCCGCTCAGGCTCTGGGCCCTTCGACGTCAACCCTCACAAAGTCAGCGGTGCTAACATGCAAGCCAACGGGGCAGGACAGGGACAAGAGCCGGAGCTGCCGTGCCTGAACAGCGCCCAAAACGGAGAGTCGTCAGCGGCCAGCGGAGCGCATTCAAACGGGCTGCTGGCCTCCTCCGCGGACGGCGGGACTGCAGTCGGTGTCACCGCGGCCAACAACGGCATCCAACCGGCGGGCAGCTCTGTCGCTACGGCCACCACGACCTTGGGCTCCGAAACTGGTTCCAGCATGAAGAAGAAGAAGCGGCTGTCTCAAGCGGACGAGGATGTCATCCGCTTGATAGGGCAGCATCTACACGGTTTAGGGCTCAAGTAAGTACGGCGAAGCGGTTCGGCTTTTTAAAGGAAACATGTCGCGGTATTGGTGTTAGACTACACCGTGTTATGAGGAATTGATTTTTATCTGTTGACACACTATCAATAGCCGTCATAGCGAGCCTGCTAATGCGAGCTGACAGCAGGAGCATGATAAACAAACACGGGGAGAAGAGGAGGGAGGCAGGGGGCTCCATTTTGCAGAACGGAGAAAGGACTGCGAGCAGAGGACAGTTTTATTATTTTGGGTCACACAGCACATCAGTTGTTTACCTGTACGTCATTTAAGGAATGTGTTAGTAATGTTGATTTTTTTAGACAGACTACAAAGCTTAAGATGATGATCGTGGATGAGTGATGGGCAATAGACTGTTGCTCACAGCAGGAGCCTCTGAAATAGCATTTAAATAGCCTGCGCTCTAGTCAGTGATTTACTGTATTCATTAATTAATTACTTAAAATGGTGACTAATCAAAAAGGGCCGTTTACACAGCTGAGTCAAACTGTATTTTGCTTGTGTGGTAACTTAGCAGTCACTCCGTTCATTAGGTGTTAGATATTTATGCAGCAGAGCTGTAGAGTCTGAGGATTTAAGCTGAGGCGTATGTTATTGTGGTTCACGTATGGGGCCACTTTTCAGTTTCTTTTGGTGCATAAATAAAAAAGGGTTCCTTGATGTTTAAACTGACATATTTAACTGTACTCTTGCTTTACAGAATGCTGTTCTGATGACTACTGAATGCAAGTCTTTGTGTCAGTGTTGATAATAGTAGAATACAATATCTGTTTTATTCCTTTTCTTAGTCAGACAGTGGACTTGCTGATGCAGGAATCAGGCTGTAGACTTGAGCATCCTGCTGCCACTAAGTTCCGCAACCACGTCATGGAAGGGGAATGGGACAAGGTACCAAGAACACAATCCTCACTCTGTTGGTCAAAATCCATTATTTTTACTGGATTGTTTGGAATTTAATCTTCATTTAATTTTTTGATGGGCACTGTTGATATAGGATTGCCATAGCTAGTTGTTGTGCTGCTAACTAGAATGTGTATCTAAATGGCCCATATCTTCCTTTTTATATATGTTTTTAACTGACAACATTTGTCTGGTTTTATGTACCAGAGTGCTTGCAGTTCATGTTTACATGACTGTTTTTCATTCTCACTTCATCTCTTTTTGCTACTGTGACATCGATCATATAGACTACATTGACCAGCTAGTGAATTGTACATTTTACATACAGTTTCAAAAATGGGAAACTATTTTTTCCAGTGATATGGCCCCTTTAAAGTTAAGCTTAAACGTGTGAAGTCTGATGTGTAGTCTTTGCCATTTTCAATTGCTGCTGTTCTCCTATAGAAAAAAATCACTTCAGGGATGTGCCTAAATTATGACTAGTGAACAGCCCAGTGCCTATTGAATTGACTTCTGTTCTCTGCTTTCATGACAGGCTGAAAGTGATCTCAATGAGTTGAAAACATTGATGCATTCACCAAATGCTATTGTGGTAAGAGAATAAAGCTCCCACAATGATGTTACTGTCAGGTACTGACCTGTTCTTTCCTGCCTTTCTGGTTGTTTGACGCTTAATCTAGTTTGTGCCTCTGTTTAGCGGATGAAGTTCCTGCTCCTGCAGCAGAAGTATTTGGAGTATTTAGAAGATGGAAAAGTCTTGGAGGCATTGCATGTTCTCAGAGCAGAGTTGACTCCTCTGAAGTACAACACGGAGCGCATCCACGTTCTCAGCGGGTACTGCAGTGGTGTCTTTTATTGCACATTTTGCCCTTTCATCTTTCTTTTCATGACGGTGAAAACATTGTAGTTTATTGGCTTGTTCTTGAGGATTTTTATCGTGTATAACTAACATTGCCAAGAACCAGCAATTAACAGTAATGGGTAGAGCCTGCGTGGATTCCAAGTGTATCACTAATCCTACTCTTGATTTAGCATACAGAGGACCCAGAAAAACAATGACTGTGTTCAGACTGCCAGTCATAAAGTGATTTTTGGCTTATCCAGAATGTATATAATGGAATAATTTTCGATAGTTTGGACACTGGACAGTCGAAAACCACATAAAATCAGATTTTTTTTTTTTTTTAAAGCAAACCATGTTTAAAGGTGGTTTGAAATGCAATTCCAGTGTGATTATTACAGATCTTAGTCTGGACAATGCAGTCTTTTAAATTGGATTTCAAAGTGTCTTTTGCATCAAACAAGCCACTAAACAATGGCAACAATGTCAAATCCAGAGTGGTGGGATTCAAGAAGAGTGCCCAGTAGTTGTGAACTGCAATTTAACAGAGTGATGAGGATGACACTTGACAGAGATTGGAGGGTAAAATGATTCACCTCTGTCTTTTCTGCTTCCATGTATGAAAGCCACGTCACCACGTCATTACCACAGCAACCCATGTAGATAGGTAATGTCTGGACACACAAATCAGATCTGCAGATCTCACTTGCAAATAACAGTGCAGACAGTCATCTCAAAAGGTCTGACCTGAAAAACAAATCTGATTTGCCTGCACTCTGAACACAGCCTAAATGGGCAAATAGATGAATAGTTTCCATTTTTCTGCTTCAAATAATATGTAAGGACAGAAATGTGATAAAGCATGGGAGAGGTGTCTGGGACTTGAGGATGATTTTGAAGTGTGCAAGGAAACCACACAATTCAGTGATTTGGATGATTTCATTTGTTGGGGGCGTAGGTATCTGATGTGCAGTCACTCTGATGATCTCCGGGCCAAGGCTGAGTGGGAGGGAAAAGGAATATCCTCTCGCTCAAAACTGCTTGACAAACTCCAGAGTGAGTGCAGTACACACAGAAACAACCTTCATATGTCCCTCTGTACTCTGTACTAGTCCTTATGTTGTGTTTGTTTACAGTGTGGTGCCTGCATTGTGGTGAAGGATTTACACAGATTTTCCTTCTATATTTACATTTATTTCCCCCATTTTTCTTTTCTTTATTTTATCCTCTTGTCTGTCTATCAGTGTCATGTAATTCCCTTTTGCCTCTCACATGCAGGGTTTGGGTCAGTATCATTTGAATTCAGTCATTTCAGGAGAAAAATTGAATTCAGGAGGCTCATTTATAAATGCATTAGGAATAGCATCTTGTGAATAGTGAATGTCCGCTGACAATGAACTGAATTCAGTACATCTCCTAAAGTGGCTGAGTTGAGAAGAAATTGACCCTAACCCTGCTTACAGTCTTTAATCAGCTTTATCTCTCTACTTCCTTTTATTTGGCAACCTGCCCCTCCCACTCCATCTTTCTCCATCTCTCTCTGTCTCTTGTTTCTGCAGCATACCTGCCCCCTTCAGTGATGCTGCCACCTCGCAGACTACAGACTCTTTTGCGTCAGGCAGTGGAGCTACAGCGAGATCGCTGCCTATACCACAATACCAAACTGGACAGTAACCTGGACTCTGTGTCTCTACTGGTGGACCATGTTTGCAGCAGGTAAATGCTGTGGATTACCTTATCCGCATATCAACATTCCTCCTGCTTTTCTTACTGTGTCTGGCAGGAAAATGCTTGGTATTCCTTTCGTTTCTGCCACATTGATATTTGTACTGGCTTGAGCCATACAGCTTATTAGTTGGCAGCGATTCTGTTTCTGTTATCATTTTGTTTTGCTCATGCCAAATTTTATTATTTGTTTGAGCTATAAAGAATCCACAGATGGCCCTGGTAAAATGCATTCTCTCTGTTAACTCTAGGAAACAGTTCCCTTGTTACACCCAGCAGATCTTGACAGAGCACTGCAATGAGGTCTGGTTCTGTAAATTTTCTAATGATGGCACCAAGTTGGCCTCTGGATCCAAAGACACTACAGTTATTATTTGGCAGGTTGACTCAGTGAGTACTTTATTTCTTAACTGAAAAAAATATTCTATGATATTACAACAGTAAAACAGGAACATGACAGGAATGTAAAAGCTTCATCAGAAAAGATGAAAGGGGAGGGACGCTGTTTGATCTCTGTCATGGGTTGACAGGACACACACTTGCTGAAGCAACTGAAGACTCTGGAAGGCCATGCATATGGGGTGTCTTACCTGGCCTGGAGCCCAGATGATGCATACCTGATAGCCTGTGGGCCAGATGACTGCTCTGAGCTGTGGCTGTGGAACGTTCAGGTGCAGAATCACTCCATACTGGTGAAACTGATTTGCCTGAATGTTAGCCTCTTCTGTCCTAAACCTGTTTTTGTCATACAGACAGGAGAACTGAGGACAAAAATGAGTCAGTCACATGAAGACAGCCTGACAAGTGTAGCCTGGAACCCAGATGGCAAGCGCTTTGTCACTGGGGGCCAGAGAGGCCAGTTTTACCAGTGTGTAGGTATCCTCTCTGTTGTTGTAAGCTTATTGTAGTGGTCACCAACCCTTGTCGTTGAGATCTACTTGGTGATCTTCCATGGACTGAAGTTTAAACAACAGTCAGCCACACCTGGGGGGGCATGTTACATGCAGGTTGGAATTGAGGGGAGTTGGTGACCACTTCCTTGTTTTGCTAAATTATGCCACTTGTCAAATGCAGTTTGGTCATTTAGATGACACGTGTATGTCCTAAAAATCTCTGAATGAGCAGGATCTAGATGGAAACCTTTTGGACTCGTGGGAAGGAGTTCGTGTTCAGTGCCTGTGGTGCTTGAGTGACAGCAAAACTGTGTTGGCCTCAGACACACACCAGCGTATCCGTGGATACAACTTTGAAGATCTGACTGACAGAAACATGTAGGTCCTTTATCTTTTAGTCTAACTGGAAATGCTGTACTGAATGTGTGTTCACAACTGTCCTTTGGCTTTATTCCACAGTGTACAGGAAGATCACCCTATAATGTCTTTCACCGTGTCAAAGAATGGCAGATTAGCTCTATTAAACGTTGCAACTCAGGTACTTTTGATGTCTGTAACTCTTGAATGCATTTTTATTGAACTAAAATTGCGGTATTGCTGATTTTTCTTTTTTGTTTTTATTCCTTTTAGGGAGTTCATCTGTGGGACCTACAGGACCGAGTACTGGTGAGGAAGTACCAAGGTGTGACCCAGGGCTTCTACACCATCCACTCCTGCTTTGGAGGCCATAACGAGGACTTCATTGCCAGTGGGAGTGAAGGTAACAATGTTGGAATCACTGTGCAAGAAATCTCTTTTAGCATAATGTAAATTCTGCTTACAGCTGTGAGAAGGCCATGTATAAAATATTGTAACTTAGTTTAGACTGCCTTCGGTGTGACTTATTGCATATCACTTTTTCTACAATAGACTGTTAAAGGGGAATGCCACCCATCTGCATCTTTCAATCATTGCGAACAAAGGCATTGATACTATTTTCATATGAAATACTGCATTGTACTTTGTTTCAGTTTTCTTTAGTGGTTGTGATATGTACCGTGTGTCACAGTGTCTACAATGCCAAAATAGATATTTTATATGCTATCCAAATTAACCAGTGAACTTTCACATGTCTTCAGGGTTTTATACATAATGTTGATGGTGCCAAAACATTGATAAATAAAAAGAAGAACAATTATTTTCTGTACTGTTTGATTTATGTGCTGCTCTGCTAAGGCTGTGTTTTAAAAATAGATTTTAGGGCTATTTTGAAGACAGTGACTCAGACATCAAGCAGCATATATGTAACTTCTAGAACACAGAACATATTGAAACACATATTAACCACTCTGAATGATTTAGTTTATGCATTAAAGGGTATCATGGAACACCAATTTCCTTCAGTTTTTGAAATAAAGGAGTTTGAAGTCATGTCTAAGTAATATGGAAAAGCTGCACAAACAACCTGTTTTTAGTTCATTGTTTCTATGATTTATTGTTTCAGTCACAGGAACCAGCTCATTTAGATATATCCACCTATTCAGCCTACAGCAGTTTGGCACCATCCACTCATACTGAAGTTCTAAGGAATGCTCTAAACATTACGTGCTTTGTTTGTTTTTTTTTATTTTTTTTATAAAGGCTCAATACAGGACAGCCTATCAGTACAGGGCTCATTTATCTTAGATCAGCCTTAAAGTCTTTTAAGTAACAAAAACAGCCTGTTTCTTTCTGAGGGATAAAGAGACAGGAAAAGGTCATGTAAAATAAATTGTGGACATGTTTGTTACATAAAACCACACACATTTTAAGTTAATTTTATACAAAAAATAAAATACAAAAGAATGTAGGATTGTGGCCCTTTCACCATTGAATTATGAAGAAATTATGACAAATCAGGGGAATTCCTCTGTAAATATAACATATCAGTTTGCACCATCTTAAAAGACAAAAAAACATTTTACAAGTTCTTGAATGAGATCATTCAGTGGATACAAGCGTTTACTGTTTTTCCTCCATAGCCAGGCTCAGCCTAATGGGAGTGTTTGTGTCATGTTCTTTGTCCATAGACCATAAAGTGTACATATGGCACAAGCGCAGCGAGCTGCCCATTGCAGAACTGACAGGCCACACGCGCACTGTGAACTGTGTGAGCTGGAACCCCGTGTTGCCAGGACTCATGGCCAGCGCCTCTGATGATGGTACCGTCAGGGTCTGGGGTCCCGCTCCCTTCAGTGATGCCCAGGATGCAGAGGGGCCTAGTGGTAAGAGGACGCTTTATCCACAAGCATCTTCATTCATAGCTACATGTTGATTTTAAAAATTCTAATCAACCTAGCAAGAAATTGTTACTATATAATGTTGAGACATGAGGATAAATACGCTTGTAGCACAATGCACTGAAAATGTAGGGTTTTTTTATTATCTGCTGTCATTTAGCTGATGAAAGGTAGAGAAATTACTTAATTTAATGTCTTCAACATTTTCCCTCTCTTTAGAAATCTGTAGCATGGACAGTTGATGGTGACTCGGGAGCAGAACGAAAATCAGAGTGATGCTCACTATAAACACTGCAAGAAATTAAGGATGAATGAAGTAGAAAACATACACTGATGTTTTTCTGGAGGTTTATCCCCTTCTGTAGCAGTGGAGAGGCTATGCTGGACCACTTGAATGAAGCTTGCCCAGCTGCTGCCCTTGACCCTGCGGCCACAGACCTGCGTGGCATCCCTGTTAAGGCCGGATCATGCGGCCTCACTGAGGAGACTTAGTAACTGACGTTTGTCTCCTGCCCTCCACACTGCAGCCCTCAGAGGAGCTACGGCTTCACAAACCACACCAAATCAAAATATTATTTATTACTGCTATTATTTATTGTTGTGAATCAGTCAAGGCCTCTGGCTGGAGTTGTAGTGATGGTGTGATTTGTTCTCTACAATATTCACTCAGTGAAGTTTTTTTTAAACTTTAATTATTTTAATTAGTTCTGCTGGTATTCTCTTCAAGAAGCTCCTGTTGTTGTGATGAGTGAGGGCCGCATGCGTGTGGAGATACTGGAGGGGTCGTAGAGGGGTCCTACTAGAGGTTGGCCATCATATCTTTTTTTCGCATTAACTTTTCTTTTTCTTCAGTCACCTGTGTGAATGTATGCCTGAGAGAAAGCATTTTCACCAGCAGAATGTAACAATGTTGTTTTTTTTTCTTCCATGTTTAGAACTCAATTTTAATTGACTGAATTTACAGGCATTTTTAACAGTAGACCCATTTCAGTTTATGAGGAAAATCTTAAAATCATCCTAATTTTTTTTTTCTCCCTCCATCAAAGATTGTGGTACTTTGTTTTCTAAAGAATCTCATTTGTGTATGATGGTAAGTATGTAAGAACTGGACACTGAGTGGATGAGTAATGTCTCTTGTTAGATCATTGCTTGCCATGGCCCATGGTAAGATAGGAAATGTAATGTGTAAGGAATTGAGCTTGCTTGAAGCTTTTAATCTGTCAGATAGTGACTGACCCAGCAACGAGACTTTCAGATTTGGATGCCATGGGTGTTCTCACTTACCAGCATGCTTCTTGTTCTCTGTTGTCATCCTTGCTGACAGCATATAACACCTACATATAAGGTTATGAGCACATGTAAATATTGACCATCCTTAATGCAAGAATGCAAGGAGTACTTTCCCTTTGTAAATGGATAATAGATGTTGGTCATATCTGGATTATGTTTTTGTAGTAAGCTCAAAAAAGTATGCTTTGTCAGTGAATAAAGTGGCTGTTGGCTTGAGAGAAGATCAATTGTCATGTAAGATAGGGCTTTAGGGGATTTCTCAGTGCTGTTGGTAATGATCAAGATCCATACAGTTTAAAGGTAAAGTAAGCAAGCTAGTTCATTATTAGGCCTTCCAATTATGTTCCTTTGACTTTTGATTTTCAGCCATGTTTTCTGTTTGTATTTACTACAACCCTCATGTACTAATCCCTTTATGTCAGTCTGCTGTTTTCTTTTCGATCATGTTTTCTTATTGAGTCTTTGAGTTTCTGTGTTTTTTATGCGCTTCATCTATACAATTTATAATTAATCAACACAAAGGTCAGAATTTTTCTCCTTTTGGGGGGGTGGGGGGGGGGGGTTCTC
>CM067479.1:28114691-28134013 GCA_034552555.1 Semaprochilodus insignis | reverse complement strand
TGTGTATAAGAGACAGGGGGTTCTCATTATTGTTTATATCTAAAGGTATATTGATCCTTTGTTTTACTCATTGTTTTTCCCTGAATTATCATATAAAATATTGCTTGGGAAGTGGCCTCTTATCAACTTTTGTTTTTTGTTTTTTTTTCTACATGACGTTCTTATACTTGCTCATTGTTTTACTCATTTTTACACACAAGTGTAGTGTGCAAATACTGAGGTATTCAGAGTGTTACAGTCTGGCCATCAAGCATAAGAAACTTTTGCCTATTATGATTTGCTTTGTAATATGTGCTGTGTGTGTGTGTATTTTATGGCATGTATTATAAGACTGGTCAAGAATCTCACTTAGGCTGAGCATCCCTGTTCCCTTCAAATGCTGTTGTTTTTGTTCCACCTGCATCAGGTAAGACGCTCCTCTGTACAGGTTATCCCCGCACTCACCAGCCAAACCTGTTCTGTCACTGAGGAGTGACACGTGCGCACACACACACCTTAGTACCCGTTAAAAACACTGAAACTTCACCAATGTTATGTTTAATGTTCTGCTTATGCAAATGACCTTTTTTTTTCCTTTGGTGACTTAGTATTTCGTTTGAGGGCTTGGTTTTTGCTTTCCTGTGATGTGAAAGCATGGCTACGAGCCTGCTCGTTATCCATAGGGGCCCAGGGTGGAGTTGCCGGGCAGACACTTTGTTTTGCATCAGGTTCTGAAGGATCTGTTTTGCATTTAACTGTGTTAATATTCTAAGTGATTGTACTGTTATGTAACGTGTAGGAGAAGTCTTACGTATGCATATTTTCAATAAAGCATTCAGGGTTTTAAAATAGCATAAGCTGGTATTTGTCTTACTCTGCTAAGGGCTTTTGATGTGTGGTCAAACATGACAGAATGAACCTAGGGACAATAAACCATGATGGGACCAAAATCTGTGCTACCTCTATATACATTTTTATTTGTGTCATAGACTTCAAACTTGCGAACTCGTACAGTGCACAGTGAAGTAATGTTCAAGTATAACTAACCACATCTTTATACCATATTATGGAAAAAGAAGTAACAGTAAAAGCTTGTTTTGGGAATGCCCCTCTCTTGCAGTGCTAGTAGCTTCACAGATGACAAGGTTATTAAGGGATTAGTCCGTATTCTTTATTACAGCTCTGGTATGTGCATCTACCTCCAAGCAGTAGCTGACAGCAAAGGTCTTGTATTTGTTTGCAGGGTGAATGAAATGTCTATGTTCTCCAGTGACATACTTCGCCCATTTTCAGGTAATAGACAAAGAACACCAATTACAAACTGGTGAACTGAAAGAACCCACTTATATGACTGTTTGTTTAAAATTTTAAAAGTTGAATGCAGGTTGTAAAGAGTTCACACTGGTCACCCAAAATGTCAGCATCAGAATACACAAATGAGTGTACCCAAGTAAAAAATGGAAGGTCTAGACACATAGGTTTCCTTTTTTTAATTACAATTACAGTGTTATGGATGTCCTGTTTTGGAACATGGGGATATATACAAAATACTGACTTTATTTAACCATTATATGTAAAATACTATACACTATAAACGTGTATTCATTTAAGCACACAAAATATATCTCCCCTGTGATCTAAATAAATGTTTTACTAAGTGTCCTTCCTCTAATCCATAATATCTCAGATACAGTACTATTAGAGAATCGGTATGTCTGAAAACTTCTTATTGGGAACATGCTTTTGGTGAGGCCTTGTAAATCGGTGACAAACTTTGGCAAAACCTATGCGCCACATAAAAGGCCTTCATTAAAGTTAGCAGATGGTACTCTGTTCGAAAGAGTGAACTACAAAACTGTACAATTAACAGGGTATTTGGATGGTACCAACCTTTACAACTTTATCAGCTAGAACCTTTAGAACCTTTTTAACCTTCACTTAGATAAAACAGGCTCAAAGAATGAGTGAGTAAAAGAAGAGACAGCAGAGGATGAAAGACTACACTTAGGTCAAAAGGCTTCCCACCTCTTTCCCATTGCCAGAGGAGAGGTAGAGCTGATCACCACATTTCAAATAAGAGGTTAAATGTCAATTGTAGTACATATTCATTTACAATGTTTTTATTAAGAAATCATCTCCAGTTTTGTTCATCATTCTAGACACATCTAAAATGTCTTCCTTTCTCACAGCTTCCTATTAATTTGCTATAATAGTCAAAGTTGCAGAGTAGTGGCATCATATACTCATTTTAAGTGAAAACAGTGACCAACTTCTGAATAATGATTCAACACTTTGAACGATAGTGTATGCATTCATAATAACACATCAATTAACAGCTCTCAAGTTATGAATGTGCAAAACAGATGACTAAGGAAATTCAAGTATTCCCAGTATCTGTGACCGGGGATTTAGAATCTCGCTGAAATTAAGAGCAGGACTCTTCAGCTGATAAAGCTGTGTGATTCTGGACCATTCTTGAATGAAAACCTGTAATTTAATCAGCCGTGTTATGCTTATAGGAGGAGCTAAATTCTGCAGGGCCACAAATCTTGTGAGGCCTGGCTGTGAAGCCATGATCCAGGCTCATTCTGACAGAAAGCTAATTAATGAGAATAATATTGCAGCGCACATGGAACCATTACCTGCAGGTCGAATGCAACAGCTAAACAGGCCATGGTGCACTGCCATGAAAGAGACTGTGACCAAATGTCTATTACTATTATAAGCCAGCAGTTCCCCAGTTTATTACCCCTGAGCATAGTGTTTTTCATCCTAACTGGACACTTTGAGATGCCATTTTTATACAATACTAGGATGAGACAATGACTCAAATTGGTTTCACAGATGAATGGATACATTGGTTAAAATGAAAACCAGAAGGCACAGAGGTAACAATGTCAGCCAACGTGAGGAAACAAACCATAAACATAGCAACTGCAAAGCAGGAAACATCACACAGACAGTGACTTTGGATGAAGCATAACAAATACCATATTGCAATTTAAAGTACATACTTGTAGGGCATGCTTGTAAACATAAAATGTGCTTATTAATTACATATCCTATTTGTCCCATCACATAACCTATTTGGAATCACAAAAGTCTGTTAAGTCACTAACAATAAAACATTGTATATAAAAAAAAAAAAAAAAAGTATACCAGCAACTAACAATAAAAAATTATCCATCTTGGAGACAGGTGGACACATGTACATTGACAGCATATTTAAGACAAGCTTGCCAAGATGACACACTGACAAGCTCTAAGCCAATCAGTCACCCCGATGAGTCAGTGCGATTGTCACGTTGCTCCAGCCCTGAGAAGCAGTGCACGATGTGAGCAATGTTGCGGCTTTGGAGCCACCTGAACAAAAAGCTAAATAAAGCAACTACATAAAGCTGTACTTTGTAGCAAATATGCAAATAAAGAATACATAAGAACACCTGTCTCTCAAGTTGATCCAGGGCAGCTTTCAGACTGCAGGACTGTCATTACAGTAAGGGGAAGGGTTTATGCCAGGAATGAGGTGTCTGATGGAGTGTGTTTTCTTGACGTGGCTCTGGCTGACAACTGAAGCATATCACAGCACAGAGCAGACAGTTTATGATTTGGCAGTTTAGGCTTGCGTCTGAGGGGCATCAATCATTGATCAGTGCCAGGATCATGCTGAAATTGAAACCAGAGAGAGAGGGAATGAGCATGGTTCAAACCAGGCAAAGGGCTAGATGGGCAGAGAGGTTAAACAGGGAGGACATGGTGCAGAAACCTTAAACAGGCAAAACAGGATCCAGTGACTGATTAACTTTTAATTTGAAAAATAAACTAGTAGTCTCACCTGTTCTATAAGTACAGCACACTACATTCTTTGGAGAAAAAACACTGGATATGTATCGTTTCATCTCTCCCATTTACACAGTTTTCCATAAGCCTACAGGTTAGCTATAATATCAATGTATACACCCACCAGTCACTCCATTAGGTACACCTCCCTGTATATACACTCATTGTCCATTTTATCAGCTCCACTTACCATATACAAGCACTATGCAGCTATACAGTTACAGATTGGAGTACATCTGTTTCTCTGCAGACTTAAGCATCCCTTTTTTACTCTGTTCTTCAGTGGTCAGGACCATGAGAGGACCACCACAGAGCAGATATTACTTGAGTAGTGGATCATTCTCAGCACTGTAGCAACACTGGCATGGTGTTAGTGTGTGTTGTGCTGGTACATGTGGATCACACAAAGCAGTGTTGCTGGAGTTTTTAAACACGGCGTCCACTCTATTAGACACTCCTTCCTCGTTGGTCCACCTTGTTGATGTAAAGTCAGAGACCATAGCTCTTCTGATGCTGCACAGTTTGTGCTGATCATCTTCTAGTCCTTCATCAGTGGTCACAGGACGCTGCCCCCTGGACGTTATTAGCTAGATAGTTTTGACTGGTGGACTTTTCTCCTTCTAACAGTGACAATGAAGTGTTTCAAAACTCCAGCAGCACAGCTGTGTCTGATCCACTCATACCAGCACAACACACACTAACAGACCACCACCAACACATCAACATCACTACAACGCAGAGAATGATCCACCACCCAAATAATACCTGTTCTGTGGTGGTCTTTGAACAGAGGACTAGCAAAATATACAGAGACACAGATAGACTACAGTCTGTAATTGTAGAAATACGAAGCGCCCCTATAAAGGTAAGCAGAGCTGATAAAATAGACAATGAGTGTAGATACCACCTGCATAAGACAAATTAAATTTTTCATCACTACACAGAATTCAGATGTCACCTGTACAAGTAGATGAAGAAGCAAAGTAGGTGGAAACCCAGTTTGATCATGGCCTCCTTCATATGGGACTTCAACTGGCCCCTATTGTGGATCTCCGTAGGGTCAAACACTCCCATGTTACCCATAGGAACCTTCACATATCTTCAGAAAAATACAAAGTTTAGCAATAGAGTAAATTATAGAGAAGGACCTTGAAATTTGTCCAACTCAAACATATCATGACTGGGTGAAATGCATATCTGTATTACCTGTAAATGTTCCATGATGCCACAGGTAGATTGAGGAGGAAAATGAACCAGTGCATCGAGACTAGCATCAACACTGTGGCTAGGGCCTGGCCGACTAGTTCGGGTATGACCCACTATTCACAGAAAGAAAGAAATATTTAAATTACCAGAGCTCAATTACAACAATACAGTTAGGCATCATTGTTCAGGTTTAGTCTCAAGGCACAGGAAATGGCAACATCTGAACATCTAGCAATAGAGAAGCAACCGTTGGAGAAGTAACCCATTCCTCTTGCCCAGTGTTTCTCAATGTCGATCTATGGCACACCATGCTTTACATATTTTGGTGTTTTCACTGCTTCAACACACCTGCCTAGCTATTGAACAACTTGAAATCAACTGATGAATTGGACAATACATTTGGAAATCTGGAAATGGAAAAGTCTGGAAAGCACAGCGTTTCCCAACATTTCTTTTACTTTATTTTATACTTATTATTTCGGTTGCTCTTCCATTTATAGTAGAATTTACAAATGTCTAGATCCTTCATAATGGATCAGGTGCAATACAAAGACAAACAATGTTTAGTTAATGCTCAGAACGTTTTCAAAGACAAGCAACCTCACAGGTGTACTTACTTTGTTTAGCTTTGAACAGCAAGCCCGGGCATTAATATAATCACATTCAAGATCAGACAGCGTGATAATCTGTACGCAGAGTTAATGCATGTAACTTTAAACACGAGGTAGAAAAAACAAGACGTCGCAAATACGGTTACACCAAGTCACAATACAGCTCAACATGACCCACCAAACAGGTTCCCCAGCGTTGCTCTAACAGGTCGGGCCAAGTAATTGATCTTAGTGCCTCAGTCAACAGCCGAGTTTAAAGAAAGACAGAGTAGCTTGCCACACTGTACATTTCCCTTATTGTGGTGTAGCGTTACCCCATCCTCGCACATCTGAGTGATTTTGCACTTCAACTCAGAAAGGAAAAACTGCTCTAATTAATACTAAAACAAAATTGCAGTTCCTTCAACTAAAGCTGTATTAATATCAGCGAACGTTAGCTAGCTATAGGGTCGGTGTCCATAGTCTTGGTCTAAAACTAATAGTCAGTTTCCTTAATCTTGAAATAAGATGAATTATTAATGCTAACGCCAGTATAACATTAAAAACCAGTTTAGTCCAGATTTGGGCTTAATGTGTCAATGGAAACCGACCCAGAGTGTGCAAGAGCTGCAGCGGTGTGTTTGCCCGCCTGGACGAGCTAACTGAGCTAAGGTGATCAGCTAACTGCCCTCCGGCCCGCTAAAGCTGAAGATTACAGAGTCAACACGAAAGCGCTACGGAAACTGAGAAAAGAGCTTATTTGAGTCTGACGCTACATTCTGAAATGAGAGGAAAGGATACGAAGTACACCGAAAGGAAAATTAACGCGCAGCAGTCCACCAGAGACAGGATAAACACAGCGGCTTCCATCTTCAACTTCCTACTCCATCACTAGTTCCGGCTGAGAGGGCGCGACTTCCGGCACTCTTTTTCTCCTACAAGCATTGAGATAAACATAGAGCAAGCACACAGCCTACTGCCACACAGAGACACATACATATAACCCACTGCCACACAGGAATACACACACAAATACCCATCCAACTGCCACACAATGATATACACACACACAGATATAAACAACCTAGTAGCACACAGAGATACACACGGATAAATGCAGCCTACTGCCACATAGAGATACACACAGATATATACAACCTACTGCTACACAGAGATATACGCAGATATATACGCAGATATATACAACCTACTGCCACACAGAGATATACGCAGATATATACAACCTACTGCTACACAGAGACATACGCAGATATATACAACCTACTGCCACACAGAGATATACACAGATATATACAACCTACTGCCACACAGAGATACACGCAGATATATACAACCTACTGCCACACAGAGATACACGCAGATATATACAACCTACTGCTACACAGAGATATACACATATTTAAACAACCTACTGCCACACAGAGATACACACAGATACATACAACCTACTGCCACACAGAGATATACACAGATATACACAACCTACTGCCATACAGAGATATACACAGATATACACAACCTACTGCCACACAGAGATATACGCAGATATACACAACCTACTGCCACACAGAGATACACACAGATGTACACACAGATATACAGATATTCTTTTTAATATATATATTAATGAAACTGCTGCCTCTGCCTCAGACTGCAAAATACACCTTTATGCAGATGTCACAATTTTATATTGCTCAGCAGACTCTATTCATGCTGCAGAACATAAACTACAGAGCTCATTTAATGCGTTACAGGTCAACTAGTTTTAAACGCCAAGAAAACTAAGTTCATGCTATTTTCCAGATCTACTAATATTGATTTTAATACTGTAAATATTACTACCATGGCAGGATCCAACATAGAAAGAGTCTCGGAATATAAATACCTGGACATATGGCTGGATGATAAACTTACTTTTAAAACTCACATAAACAAACTAGTTATTAAATGCAGACAAAAGCTTGGTCACTTGTACAGAAATAAATCCTGTTTCCCCATGAATGCACGGAAAAGAATTGTTGCGGCAACTCTACTGGCAGTACTGGACTACAGTGATTTATAAACACACCTCTGCCAGTTCCATCAAACCACTGGACTCAGTACATCACTCTACACTGAGGTTCATCACTGGAGACCCTTATAGGACTCATCACTGTGATCTGTATGAAAAAGTTGGTTGGTCATTATCAGTACGACGGGACACACTTTGGTTTATTTTTATTCATAAAACACTCTCCGGTCACATGCCATATGCTCTCCGGAATACATCAGTTTGTTAATGAATATGAATAATAGTAATTTTCAGACGCGCTGTAGTAGTTGGATCAGCTACCAGGTACCGAGAATTTTTACTGAACTGGGTAAATCTGCTTTTAGCTACAGTGCAACAGTGAGCTGGAATCCACTACAGGAATCTCTAAAGCTCAGCTCACTGGTGTCACTTAATCATTTTAAATGTTTAGTTTCCAACCACCTTCATTCAGTCTGTACCTGTTTTACCTAATCTTAATTATTTTACTTTTTAGTTCTTGCTTTTTTATTTGCGTTTTATTTTTTATACCATTTACTTTTATTAGTACTGTTATTACTGCTTATTTTTTTATTTACTTTTATATTTTATTATTTTATTATGGTTGTATGCTTCATTTTATGTTTTCTTGATTGATTTTACCTTTTTGTTTTAAATATCTTTTTTTCTGACACATTGGGTTTTTTTTTACTTCTCTTAGATGTGTTTATTTTAATTTTAATTTTTACCTTCTTAATCTTCTTATTTGAACTCTTATTAATTAAATCTAATTTGATCATTTTTATATACATTTTTTTGCTTTATCAATCCCTGTTCAGTGTAAACGCTCGGCTACAATGAAAATGAGGGTCACCCTCAATGTACCTCAGAGTCAAAATAAAGGTTGACTGATTGATTGATATACACAACCTACAGCCACACAGAAATATCCAGCCTACTGCCACACAGAGATACACACAGATATACACACAGACATACACAACCTACTGCCACACAGAGTTACACATAGAGACTTACAACCTAAGTAAGCAGAAGGTACACACAGAGATACAAACAAATATGCACTGGGTCATGAAGATCCTCCAGCAGGACAATAATAACAAAAATGCATTAACTGATGCCAGAATCAAACTTCTGCACAGCTCATTCCAGTCCTTTGTGGGTTGAGTTGAGGATGGTATACTAAAACACTAAAACACTTTGAAGGATCTGGAGAGATTTCCCCAAATCTCTATGTGTTCTCCCATCTCATTCAGCATTAACTCAGTGCTGTTGTCCTCAGAAAAGGAAGGTGCAGATACAAATGTGTTTCAGATCAAGCTGATAAGCAAAGCTAACTTTAATAATAATTCTGGAGGATATATACACTTAATATACTGTAGTGTAAACCTGTGTATCTGTGAAAATTTAAGAAAATGACACAAATTCACCCTCATAACGCCAGCAAAGGCTGTGAGCTTTGATTGTGAGTGAAGAGAGGCTAACTCAGAGTACATTCTTTGCAAGTTGAAAGGCCCACCCAGCCTCACCCTTGCAATTAGAGCCCTCAGCTGAATAAACCTGTGAATAAATGCTGACAAACACACAATCTAGCAGTAACATGCAAAACATTTCTTGAACATGCTACAATATCATGGTCAATATCAAAGGCGGCACTAGAGAAATGTTAGTGTGGCTGCAAAAGTTGCTTAATTCTTTAAAATATATTTACACCACTTATTTAGTAGTAATTACAGGGCAGTAAATAGGTTACAGTGACTGTACAGTGTGTATAAATCAGAAGGCGGGGCTAGTATTTGTGTGTGTGTGTGTGCGTGTGCGTGTGCGTGTGTGTGTGTGTGTGTGTGATGCTGTGCTGTTGTCATGAAGAATTCCTGCGCTGTCTGAATGGGGCACTTGAAGCGTGAATGGCCCTCCCTTGCTGCTGCAGCTATGGCGGCGCCTGTAGCGCAGCCTGATGATGAGGAGCTCCAGGCTTTCAGCTCACTCGAGCCTTTTGCAGGTCAGCAGAAGCGACTGCCTCCCGTTAGCGTGAACGTGGAGGAGGTGACAGAGCTGCTGGAGAGCTTGCAGGATTCTGACAACGGCCTCGCCGGCGAGACCCTCGCTGTCAGACCCATGGAGGAGCTGGTCATCGGTTTCGACGAAAAGTTAAACGCTTGCTTTCGACATCTCAGCACTAAAGGCGAAGTAATAGCGCCGGCTAAACCGATATCCGAGGACACAGTCTTAAAAAATGACGAGTAAGTGGAAGAGTGCGGATGTTAGCGCGCAGAGCTGGAGGGGTTTGTGTGTTGCCCGAGCCGTTATATGATACCGGAGGATCAGGAGATAATGTTCCAGCAGTCGCTGCTTCTGTACTGAACACAGCAGCAGGCTATGAGTCTGGCTATGTATCGCCCGTTTCAGGATGGCTATAGGAATAAACGACCCGATCGTTGAATTACGCGCGCCCTGATGTCTGTTTGCTTTTGCGTTTGCTATGAATGGTCTCTGTGCATTGCCCTTTGCTTAACACTAGGCTGTGCTTGATGCATCATGGTGTTGTTTGTCTGGTGTACGGTATACTGAAAATGAAGGGCAGCATTACAACATCTCATGTAGCCGAGCTCTCTGTCAGAGTGACATCACGTGACTTCAGTCCACTCCGGAGAGTAAAGGTTTCCACACAGGGGGAATTTACATGATTTGATTGGTTACTAATAGCGTTGGGATAGTCACCGCGTTTGCTTGTCGTACTGTAGTCCACATTTTGTGCCCAGTTTCATGTTTTCTGGTAAGTTGGTCAGCAGCAATTTAAGTTAATGTGCTGGTCACCAGCAAAGCCAGCGAATGTCATGATGTTGTGTTTTGAAAGCTGGTGACCATTGCTGGCTGACCAGCCAAATCAGCATAAACCAGCTTAGACAAGCTGGTCTTGGCTGTTTTATCAGCAGGATTGAGAATTGGCTAATGATGTAACTCTGTAACACTGTAACACTATTCTAACAGTTTTTAGGTACACAAATACACTGTCTGGCCAAAAAAAAGGTCACAAACTCTAATATTTCGTTGGACCACCTTTAGTTTTGATCACGGCACGCATTTGCTGTGGCATCGTTCCACAAGCTTCTGCAATGTTAACATTTATTTCTGTTCAGAGTTGCATTCATTTTTCCACAAGATTTTGTATTGATGATGGGAGATTTGGACCACTGCGCAAAGTCGTCTGCAGCACATCCTGAAGATTCTCAGTGGGGTTCAGGTCTGGACTCTGTGGTGGCCAATCCATGTGTGAAAATGATGTCTCATGCTCCCTGAACCACTTTGAGCTTCACAATTTGAGCCCAATGAATATGCTCGTGCCATCAGGGAAGAAAAAATCCATTGATGGAATAACCAGGTCGTTCAGTATATTCAGGTAGTCAGCTGACCTCATTCTTTCTGATGGAACAGGGTAAATCTGGACTCATCAGACCACATGACCTTCTTCCATTGCTCCCTAGTCCAATCTTTGTGCTCCCTAGCAAATTGAAGCCGCTTTTGCCCGGTTAGCCTCACTGACAAGTGGTTTTCTTGAGGATACGCAGCTGTTTAGTCCCTTGAGTTCCATTCGCATTGTGCCTGTGGAAATGCTCTTACTTTCACTATTAAACATATCCCTGAGTTCTGTTGTTTTTCTACGTTTCCCCACTGTCCTTCCACTTTTTAATAACACGCTGGACAGTTCTTAACCCGATTTTAGTAGTTTCAGCAGTCTCCTTAGATGTTTTCTCTGCTTGATGCATGCCAATAATTTGACCCTTCTGAAACAGATTAAGATCTTTTCCACGACCGCA
This sequence comes from Semaprochilodus insignis, assembly GCA_034552555.1. Lineage (NCBI taxonomy): Eukaryota > Metazoa > Chordata > Actinopteri > Characiformes > Prochilodontidae > Semaprochilodus > Semaprochilodus insignis. Next base: position 28,122,530 of record CM067479.1, on the reverse strand, counting down.
GGTTGTGTCTTTCAAAATGGTTGTTTAACAAATGAGAAGCTACTCACTGCATCAGTTAGGGTTAAATAACTTGTTGCCAGCTGAAACATAATCACCCATGCAGTATTTATCCAATGGGAGCTTCTTACCTATTTGCTTAGTTAAATCTAGGTGGTGACCCTTTTTTGACCAGGCAGTATATTATTATTATTATTTTTATTATTATTATTTGACCCTATTTGAAAACATTAGCTTCCATTTACATTGTGCAAGCATTTAATTAAAGAATTAATATGTCGGAATTACTGAATAATTTCAGCAAATAATAATAATAATAATAATAATAAAATATCTTTTCTAACTTTAAAAAACACTACTGATGTACTGTGCTCACCTTTGACTGTGATATGAATTTTGTGCATGAATGGTATTCATAAAAGTTTGGTAATGAGCATCCTTTCACTGCCCTAGGATCTGGAATGCACTGACAGATAATTATGGCAATGTCATGCCTGTGGACTGGAATCAGTCTCGGGCTCGCTCACTTCACATTTCCACCCTGAACATTGAGGACGGGCCAGTGAGTCAAATGTCCTTGTCTCTGTTCCTCAGCCCTTCTCATGAGAATCAATTTGTTTTCTGAATGGATTTTTGATTAATTCTGTTTCTGTCTTTTGCTGCTGTAGAGGGTGAACAATGTGAATTTGGATGTATCTGATGATGAGGAGGTGAGGGAACAGTTGGACATGCATTCCATCATTGTCTCCTGCATCAATGAGGAGCCCCTCTTCACAGCAGAGCAGGTGCTGTATCACAGCTTCCTCTAGACACAGCTGCAGGCAGCTTTTCATAGGCAAGTTTATCTAGACCCTGGCGTTTAGGCTTCGCTTAGGAGTAGAGGTGTAAAAATACACACTTTATACACACTTCAGTGCATCATGATGCATGGATCTGAATGTGCTGACTGAATTGACAACTGAACTGACAATTTGGAATCTTACAGCTGACTATAATCGATTAATGTTATATTTAGTATGCACTCGTTTTTATGTCCAAATCAAATTTCCACAGTTATTTTTCAATTTTAAAGCTTGTCTTATTACTTTTATTATCTTCATTCCACAAGTGTGTAAACAGATACTCTGGTATCTTCTTGAAACTGACTGTGCATCTTCAGTCAGTTCAGTTGTGGTGAAACTAAAGATTCATTCTTTTCCTAAAGTTCAAACATTTACATCTACTGCTTATGTGTAATTTTGCACACTGTACAGTTATTTACGTAAACATTGGACTGTTCATTCCTTTGAAGGTGATTGAGGAGATAGAAGAGATGATGCAGGACTCTCCAGACATGGAAGCAGAACACCACTGTCATTCTGACCTAATACAAAGATCCAGCAACACCAGCCACAGCTATGAGGAGAGTAAGTGCCTTCTTATCCTCAGGTCTTCCTGTGCGTGTTTATGTTGTTGTTTGATGTTGACTGTATGTGCCTGCAGGAGTGAGGAACCTCAGCGTTTCGGAGCTGAATGAGTTATTGGAGGAGGCAGAGACAACAGTCCGCCGCTTCTCTGAGGAATTGGTCCAGCAACTTGCTCTGAGAGATGAGCTGGACTTTGAGAAGGAGGTGAAGAACAGTTTCATTTCTGTGCTGATTGATGTGCAGAACCGACAGAAAGAACATAGAGAACTCTTGAAAAAGAAGAGGAAACTAAAGAATGGAGCCGGAGGTAGAACAGAGAGATTACCAACAAGTGTGAGTAACATCAAAACCCATCAGTCCCACAAAAGTTCGGATGAAAGTGTGTTAAGGTTGCAAAATAAATTGCCTAATTGTTAGGTCAGCACTAGAATTCACATAGGGATCATTCACAGGGATTTTTGATGTTATCAGAGTCATCTAGATAACAGTAGATGTCTTCTTAAAAAATGCTGTATGAGTAATAATTTTCTCTGAACTTAATTGCATTATGGAAAGAATGTCTACACACTTAAATTGGCTTTCTTTCAATATAAAGCATTACAGTTCATTGAACTTAAGTTGATTAGACTTACAGTGGTCTAACTTAATGTCTATGTTGGCAAAAGTATTTGAATTTCTAGAATTATCAGATTGGTATAAGTGATAATTAGGTCTAATCAACTGGATGCATGGCTGACCCTACCCTAGTTAAAAAACAGCAACCCGAGTCTTTACGGTTAAAGTCTGATCTTTACCACAAATATTTAATAATGCATGCTGTATCTCTCTGAAATTAACATTAACCAGTTTTTTTCCAGTGCTTGTTAAATTTATTTCTGACCAGTTTGGTCTTCACCACAGGCAGATATGTACAAAGGAAGGAAATTCAACGTCATTGTTACCTTTCCCTGGAGTGGTCATCCAACAAAAAAATACTTTAAGAAGTAGAGTATTTTGGGACATCACTAAGAACTCCTGTGTAACATCTAAGGATCTGCAGGGCTCTCATACATTGGCTAAAGTCAGTGTTCATCAGTCCAAATAAATAAATATAGTATTTATGGAATTATAGCATAGAGTAATATAGTGTTTAAAGTTTCCTAAAGACCACCTGGGCATAACAAAAGACTACTGAAATAATAATATATGAACAGAAAATGGATCTTGATGGCTTAAATTACAAATGTTATGCTTGGCAAAACCAAATACTGAATGGCAGTATAAGAACCTCATCCCAGCTTTGAAACAGAATGGTGGCAGTGTCATGGTTTGGGGCTGTTTTGCTGCTATTGGACCAGGACATCTATACATTTTGGATTATTTCAAGAAATTCCACAGGAGAATGTTGGGGCATCATTCCTTGAAATGAACCCCAAAAAAGGTGGGCCCTGATGAATGATAATGACCCTAAAACACCATTAGTCTACAAAAAACAGGTAAAACAGAAGAAATCTTGCATTTTGGAAGGATTTAGTCAGTGTTCAGGGCTGATCAACAGTTATAGGGAACCATTTGGTTGAAGTTATTGCTGCTCAAGGGAGTCACATCAGTTCCAGGAATCAAACCTTCACTTTTGCCAACAAAGAGATTTAAAGTAAGACTGAGTTAGTTCAATAAACGAATGATGAAAATGCTGTCCTGAAATGTACTGCAGTATGCAGCAACAGAAATCACACTGTGCTATTTTATCCATGTCATTCAGACCTCATGTACCCTACTTGTCACACATCAGAGAGCTACTTTTCCTCGTTTACCACTTTGACATTCTTTATACTGTGTGTTATACTGCGTCTTTTATTCTCCTCTCCTCTCATTTTCTTTGCTTTCCTGTACCTGTTCTGGTCTTTTCAGCGCTTCAGCGTGGAGAGCATCTCTACTGCCATTCAAAATGGTTTCCGCCAAACCTTTGGCCATGGTGGCGGGGAGAAACAGGTGGCTGTGTCTGTTCCTTCTTCTAATGTCTTTTACTCTTCAAGATAAAAGTGCCAATATACAGTTCATATGGGGTTTACTGCGGTGGTGCCATAGATCGACACCTTTTGTTAAGAGCTTTACCGCTTCTCTCTGTAACAAGCTGTCCATCCTTTCTTCAGCCACATCAGAACTATTTCTATATTATGATTCTTTTCCTTCTTTTCACCAACATATTTTCCACTTTCTCACAGTATCTCATTACAGTCATTCCTTATGAGAAGAAAGGAGGCCCTCCATCGGTTGAGGACCTTCAAGTTCTCACAAAAAGTGAGTAATGCGTTTGCAATTCTGTGTTTGCAGTTCAGTTAGTGAAGCTTTGCTTTGTCCTCATTTTTATTCTCCTTCTTACAGTTCTGCAGGCCATGAGGGATGACAGTGACAAGGTACCTAGTCTTCTCACAGACTACATCCTTAAAGGTAATCATAAATTAAAGCATTTCATCAGAATTTCTATAAGACAAGCATTGCATTGTGTTTAACAGTTTCTGCGTTACCTGGTAACAATAATAGTGAAGAGTGTCTTTGCTTCAGTTCACTTGTGTTGCATATAGAGATTTACAAACATGTCAACCCATCTCTTTTGCTATCATTTCTTTTTTTTTATTTTCTCCATTCTCTTTCCTCTCTTGTCTGGATTGTCATTCGTAGCTGTTGTCTGATGTGACAGATCAAGGTTTGTAAGACACTGTGAGGAATTCTGGTGCAGAATTCAATAAGCAAGCCGCCATCTGCTGGCACTTCACAGTAGTGCATCCATGTTTGCTGGTGTTGTGTCTGATGCCACATTAGCAACCGATGCAGGGTCACAGCCACACTCTCACCTTGTGTTTAACCTGGTAACAATCGAACATTGCTACTCTAGTTTTGTACCCATTGTCCCTTTAATCACCTGTAGCACCTTTCTGTTATTGTGATACCTTCACCTTTGTGATACCTCACCTTCACTGATGTCTTTGGTGCCGTCTATGTCTAGATGGGCTCACAAATGATATTGCACATTTGCACAACAATAGCTTTTCCTGCTAGTCAACTCTAAAGGAATAGTTTCTTGAATAATCAGATTTACAGTGTTTTGCCCTTACAACAATCATGGTCTGGCGGTCAGGACATGTTTGATATCTGAAGTTTGTTCTTGCGCGGGGGTTATGAGGTTAATGCAGATAAAAAGTAAAGGAAGTCTACTTCGCTCAAAATCTCTTTTATTATGGTAGCATTAGATCTTCAGTACAACTGAAGAACCACACTTCAGATCGCAAACATCTTGGCTGAACCACTCAATCCCAGTCACTGTCCTGTTCAGTCTCAGGTCTCCCCTTTTTTATTTACCTGCCCCAATACAGTAATTTTGCATTTGATCTCAATTTAATTTCAGTTCCTCTATAAATCATACTGATAGATCAGCACAGAAATGCAATGTCTAATAGTATAATCTGTCCTCTCTTTCACAGTACTTTGTCCCACCTAAAGTGACAGGGAGACATTTGCACTTATGGTTCAGAGATTTCCAGGTGGACTTTCGCACTGTGGATTCAGCTTTCATCAACCATCTCAATGCAAGCTGGAGTTTCCCCTAACTGAATATCAGATTTTTTAATTTAACGCTTTCAGTATGAACACTGAACTTACATGTTCAGTGTTCATGCTGGCATGCAGTACTGTGTTACTGCTATCTGACGTTACTGTACATCACAGGATGTAGAACTCAGCTGAAGCAAAAAAAAAGAAAAACCAAACAAATAACTGAAGTGTAAAAAAGTAAGTGCTCTTAAAACCACCTCTGGATTGAAAGCATGTTTCATTGTCTTGGTATGCAGCATAATTTCTACAGTCTGTCTGAAGTTTACATCTTTCTGTATTACTGTAAAGTTGCTTGAAGGGGTGTTGTAGTTCCAATCCTAAGGGTTGAGTAATTTTCCTGTATTTTGAGAGCACACTCTGCCTGTGTTACTGAGTGTAGCTATTCTCAAACGATTCATATTCTTGGAGAGAAAATAATTATTAGTTCATTAATTTGCTCTTTTCCTTTTCAAAAACATAATCAGTGTGACATTTAGACAATAAAGTCTGAATTTCAAAATGATGTGATAGGTGAAAGTTATTTTGCAATACCAATGAAAACAGGCCCTCCTACCATATATATAAGAGTTTTTATGAATTTTGCTTGTAATGTTAAAATAAATTTTTGTTGATTTCAGCTTTTTTTCTTGGGTACCTATCTATTCAATTATGATGATTTGTTATACTGTACAAAAACATCTGGCAACTCTAGAGAGAATTTAAGCTCCAACTTAGTCACTTCAGAAAGAGTGACAGATCAGGAAATCATTGTAAGATTTGTAGAACTTCTAGTTATAGTGAATGTAGCTCCACTGAGCGTGACTTAATTAATCAGTTGTGCAAATACACTCATCGTCAAAAGAATAGTTGCACAAATAGTTGCACCCAGAAGGAATCAAGTGACAGAAATGAAACTTGGGTAGATTTGACGTCGTGAGACAGGCGAAAGATTCAAGCTTCATGCTTGGCCGTTGATGTGGCATAAGCAGGGATGGGCCTTATTGCTGTACCTGACTGACTCAACAGCAACAATTGCGGACATTCGGTTAGCAGTGATGCCCTTCATTAGTCCGGCTGCCCGACACAGGACTACATCCACGCAGACAGGAAAGTACAATGACTGCCCTTAACACCACATCAGTGTCACCAAAGACTGCAATGGTGTCGACTGTCATGGAGTGGCTGAACGGCAGTGGGTCATCTTTAGTGACGAGTCCCACTTTTGTGTTGGTGGAGACGACTGACAAATCCGTGTGTGGAGACACCATGGTCGGTGGCAAGATAGACGGTTTGTTGTCACGTCACACATCCAGAAGGCCTGGTGTCACTCCACCTCCACCCCTACTGCAAAATATGCAGGAACTGTGTGATAATATTCAAGCTGCATGGAATGGATTATCACAGGACACCATTAGGAACTTCTGCAACTTCATCTGTATGTGTAGCTCAATAAATATGACCCATATCAGTTTTTACTCATAAATTGTTCCTGGTAACCTTTATCTTCCTTCTGAATAGCATTGTGATCTGACACCTCCTTGGTGCAGCTGTTCTTTTGACGATGAGTGTATATCCCTTTTAAAATCTCCTGTTTCATTTCTACTACAAATATGATGTTAACACAAGAAAGGTATGCCTGTACTTTTAAAATGCATGGTTTAAGCAATGTACCCCTTACATAATTGAATATGATTAATTGGCCAAGACATGTTTAATGTCTAAAGTAGTAAAGTTTACTTATTTGGTTTTGCACTGGAACGATGAGGCTAATGTAGCTAAAATCTGATTTAATTTCTATTATAGGAGCTTTTAGCTTCAGTGCAAAGCTAAAGAACCAACACTCAGACAGTGCATAAATAATATATCAGCAAATGAAAATATCTTGAATGGATTCAATATATCAGTTTTTTTTTTAATATGAGACTGTAGTAGGAATATTGTAAGGTGATTTAACTTACTTACCTTTTTATTTAGATAAAGTGTCTTATTCCATTAGCAGATAATTTTACTTTTTTTTTAAAGGATAACTGTGTAATATGATTCAACCTGTCAAATTTATACTCCAATTAATAGGGGGCAGCATATAAATGGAAAGTTGTGGTATTCACCCCACTGTAACAATTACAGTCCTTTACTCTCTAAGAGGGCCTCTGGCATTGGAAAGCAATGCCAATGTTAACTCTTTTTTTGCTTCTTTTGTTTGCTGCTGAATATGTAACAAGTGAAAATGTATAGAAATATACTTACATGATATTCTTATTATAATCTCATAATGAGAAATATTACATATATTTACTTGGTTAAAAGACATTTTCACTAGCTAAGATATCATTTTTGCAGTGGATACTAAACAAGTCTCAGCCAAGTGTTAAGTTTTGAGGGTGTAAATCTAATTGCGCAGTGAGATATTCCTTTAACCTGTACAGTCATAGTGATCCTATAATGGTTGAGGCAAGGCAGACTTTGTGTTTTCTTCCCTCCAGTTACCTTTCTGTCTTAGGTTAAACCAAAAAACTACAACAACATACAAACATTATTCTTTAATAGACATACAGGTGCTTTTGATTTCTGGTCAGATGGCTTAATCGAAAGCTCAGATTCTGTTATTATCGACAGGCAGAACATACCCTTTGTTCTGAGGACACTGAACAAGTGAAACATTGCAGAGGGAGAACCATTATCTCTTCATCCAGTATAATGACAGTCTGTCCTCTTGTCTGGTCCATTTTCACCAGTCCATCATGCAGTCGTAGCCTTATCGGCAGGCAATATCCACAGCGCCAGCAAGCATGCTCATCTTTAATTTACTCAGCCAAAAAAAATAAAAATATATATATATTTATATATATATATATATATATATATA
>CM067479.1:27916311-28114327 GCA_034552555.1 Semaprochilodus insignis | reverse complement strand
ATATATATATATATATATATATATATATATATATATATATAGACGTTTATACATCAGCAACTCTACATAATATCACACAAACCTACATTCAAACCATGAAGCGATGCTGTACCGGGGCAGCCCATGTTTTGACTCAACAGGTCATCAGACTGCCTATATATTTTGTGTGTCGCTCCAGTCCGGAGAGTTCAGTATCATTCCAAGCCCGTGCCAGACCCTCTGTGTGGCTATAGGAGGAGCTATAGGTGCCCTTTGAGGGCAGAGAGGGTGACGGAGGGAAAAGTTTCTTTTTAGCGACGCTGTTCATGGTCACTCCACTGAGCAGTGCCTCCTCTCTCTTGTGCATATACAGTATACATTTAAATTATACAGGTAGCAGCAGCACCCCTGAAAGAGAGGGGTTAAGGGGCTGAGGGGTGAGAGGAATAAAGGTGTGGAATTGGAGGGGATCAATGTGCAGCTCCTCTCTATACTGCTCCATGGTCTCTGTTCTGGGCCCGTCTGCGGCGCTGTTCCGTTTTGTTCCTGTTTTCCGACTCCTCTCGGTCGCCCGTCTCCCGCTCTCGATCCCTTTTTCTCTCACGACGGCCCTCACCGCTTGCCTTATCTTTCCGATTCTTACGCTCCCCTTTATGTGAGCCTCTGTCTTTTCCTGGCAAAAGAGGCATAATCAGCATTAGCTGTATTCTGTAAGAGACATGTCACCATGTTGAAGACTAAATCAGACATACTCATCATCAATTCTAGTCTATATAAAGGACAGGCAAAATCAACATTGGCTGTAATCCTTTGAACATGCAAAATCAGTTTTAGCGGTAGTACATACGGTGCAAAAGGCAGTCATTAAAATGTATGTAACAATACTTTGACAGTACATGTACAAGTAGTCTTAAGTATGTATGTTTAACCGTTTCCAAACATCTCCTTTTGGCAGATCAGTATTAACTGTAGTTTTCATCCAGTACCTGTTTTGACTAATCAAGACTTCATTATGTTCAATCAAGAGTGCAGCTGATGGAATTTAATCAATCTATGCGAAGGCTGGGGGTTTTCAAGGAAACATCTGGAACCAAAGTTTATTCTTCAAAACCTAAAGAACTAGTGCATAGTGAGTTTTAGCAGTCACTTCAAGTCCTGTTACCAAATCAGTGTTCTAGCACCTTACGGACATCAATAAGGTTAAAGATCTTCTTACTAAGCCAGGAGAAACTTATCCAGGCATTTATTTCTAGCAAGATTAATTACTGTAATGGTCTCCTTACTGGGTTTCCAAAAAGTACAACGAAACAGCTTCAGTTGATTCAAAATGCAGCTGCCAGAGTTTTTACGAAAAGTAAGAGACAGGGACACATCACCCCATTCTTAAATTCCTATACTGGATACCAGCATGTTACACAAGTTACAGAACAGACTATAAGGTTCTATAACTTGTCTATAAAGGTCTTATTGGTAAGACCAGCATATATCTGCTATACGGCAGCAATATGAGCAGAGTAGAACTCTCAGAACAAAAAAAATAGCACTGTGCTGCTCTTATATGGCACCAGTAGTCAGAGGAGTATTAGAAGAACCCAGCACTATACATGTTTAAATCTAGGCTGAAAATGCTCATTTTTGAGCAGATTTTTAGCTCAGTTTGCAGCACGGTTAGCTCAGTCTATAATAATCTTACATTTTAATTTCAATTATCTTTGTATTTTCTCATTTGTAAAGCCCTTTGAATGACTGTAGCATGTGGAAGGTGCTTATAATAACCTTGCCTAACCTTATCTATACTTATTGCCAAGATAAATGGTCTTGAATAATGTTATGAATTATTAGTTATAAAAGTGATTAACTGAACTGAACAAATGGGCTCTTAGGGTTTGAAAGGTTAATCACACATAATCAACATTACCTGCAGTCTATATATAACACACTCCAAGCTTAAACAAGCACTTCCTTGCTGTACAATCTCATTTACCAGCCTACATTCAGCTAGATCATGAGTTTCTTTTGACCTGCCTTTTACTGAGCCTTATTTCACAGCCAGCATTTCTCTTATATGGGGTTTTGAGGTTGAGGTTAATTGCTAATTTAGCACCTATTGATTAACATATTCAGGTAGAGTTACTTGGTCCTTCCATGTCCAGTGGGAGCGTAGGGATGTCTTTGAATTTTTATTTTCTTAAAGAGCAATGTGCACCAGTTAGTAGTAGTATAAAACAGGTAAATGGGTATTATTCCAACAGTAACACATATACAGGCCATTGCTCACACAACAAATATGTATTGAATTGGCATAAAAAAGCCCTAATCCATATATTATTCATACTGATAATAAATCATGAATAAATGTGTGTAAATATTTAACAGTCTATAAAATGATTTGATGCAAGATGTCTAAATGAATGATGCAGCTGCTGTTCCTAGACGAACCACAAGATGTCAATCTTGCTCAACAACTTCTTTCCACGCTCCCACTTTCTTAAAAATCAGAGCACTTGGCAAATCCTGCTTCTCTTTGTCAAAAATAGAGAACCTTAAAATAAAATCCTGTTGATGTTACTTTATCAGTTGCTCAACACTCACAGCAAGCCAATTTCAATTCTTGTCGGAGGCTTATCAGTGGGTGAGTGGAGCAAGGCTGAGCTCTGTTGTGTGGAGGATTGGAAAAGTGCTGAGGTGGACACACAGCCCCCCTCTCCTCCCCTCTCGGCCCTCCGCTCGGACTCTATTAATCAGCGCTGCTCTCTCTGGTGGTGGGGGGATCAGGGCAGGCTGCCCGCTGCAGCCCACACTGACCCACACATTCCTGGGGTTCAGCCAGAGCGATACGGGACCCTACCAGCCACGGCTGTTTAGAATAGGCGCAGAAATAATGAAGGGTGCGAGTGTCGGCAGTGAGGAGACACAACTGCTCGTTTATCTTTCTCCCTCTCTCCTTCTCGCCGAAGGCCAGTTTAGGACGACCGTGCAAACTCTACAACACCTCCCACGGACGAGAGTCAGTTGTGATTGTTAGGAGAGAGCTGTCTCATTTCAGTCGTGCTAGAGATCAACCCTTAGCTCAAACACACACATACACACACATCCCCACCACTTGCACTCACGTTCCATCCCCACCACTCACTCTCACAGCCATCCCCCCCTTCACTCCATCCTGGCTCTTTATACACAGGAAGTCCCCTCTGCACACATTGTTTTTTTTGTCATAACGATTTAGAGATCAGTGGATTAGTCATAATCTCTGTGTTTCCTATGAACCAAGCCATAACACCATCGGGGTACTGTTCAGATCATTATAGATATGTTTATTGGGGCCCTTTCAAAGCTGGAAGGCCGTCTACTATTTCTATAAACTGTCAAGCGATGCATTGGTTCCAAATGGGACATCATTACGAAGGCACTTTTCTTCAGAGATGTAACACATTCTTCAGCATCTGGTCACCACTGCTGGCGCAGATGGAAGGCCTTGTTAGATGATTTGTATGAGGGATCAAGGAGGAGTCCATTTAAAGTTGGATCCGTGCACCACTTCATAGGTGCTCTACCTAACATAAAACCCGGCCACATGAAAATGGATCTTTTCATCATGCACGCATCATCAACAAATGACCTGGATCCCAGCATTCGGAATGTCTCCAAAAAACATGTTGCAACCCTAAAAGAAAGTTCGCTGCTAGAGCTTGGCTTGGAGTCGCTTCTGTTTCTCGGCTCAGTGTCAATATTTCAACACAGGAGAAGGAGGCGTCATCTGGCATTGATTATTCATCATTTTCAAAAAGGGTGATTGAGTGGGAGAAGAGAGGCGAAGGGAAAGAGAAAACAGCATGCAAAACCAGACGCAATTATCACAGAGCCAGACTACAAAAAGACGAAACAAAGTCGTCCAAAATGACTTCGGGGTCCCCACAGCATTGTAGCCTGGGCTGCTGTTTGTGCTGGGTTAGAGTGTGGATCTTACGCACTGTGTTCCTGGAGATGGCTAAAAAGTAGATATGATGTGGGGCGCAGAGCGTCGCAATTACATTAATGAGGAGGCAGCGGGGGCTGGGCATGCCTTCGTCCGGGGGCTTTTGTCAGGAGCCAGGCAGGGATTAAAGGCTCTGGTGTGTCCCGCAGGAGGAATGCCCTGGGCTTTGAAGCCTAGCTGCGACTGTCCTAGCAGGCACAAATAAAAGGATAGGGGGGTCCAAGGGCAACTCAAATTCGGTGGGGTTGGTAGGTCGGGTCATGGACAGTATGCAGGGCGTGCAAAGTTTGAAATGGGCACGATCATACAAACACACCAGCAGTCTAACAGAATTGCTCCGAGGCACAAATGTCATGCGCTGATGTTTAGCAACTGTTTTTCATAATTCTGAATTGGTCTACTTTCTGGATACTCCAATGAAACAATGCAAGATGCCACATTGCCAGGCAAGTGAAGGAGCAGTCTGAAGAGGAGGAAATTCGCGTGATGACATGGCCAGCACAATCATTGAGAAGTTGAGGAACTACACTCGGAAGTATGTGGAGAAAAAAAAATCCAACAATTACAGACAGCCGGTGGACAGCAGTGAAGAATGCCTGGAAAGGTATCACTGTAAGGCAGTGTTCATAGGGTTACATGACACCAGCATAGGCCCTTTATGACAGCTGACATACTGACCCCCTCAAATATTTATAAACCTTTATCCCAGTATGCGTAAGCCTTCATAAAGGCCATAATTACTAAGTTTGCTGTCAACTTGACATAACATCTGTGTCAGGTCATACTGTTTTTGGCCGACATTAGTTAATGTCATGGCAATTTCTGGGGTGAAGTGACACACAGTGTATGTCACAGTAACATAATGTTGATAATGCAGAGCTTGCCAAATCAAGCTGATTAAACAAAAGTGAACACTATCTGTAGCCCCAAGGTAAAGTAAGTTCCATTTAACAATTTACATGATATAAACAAAGTCAGTTCATCAGCATTGTGTCACAGTGATATACACTAAGCTACAAAGTCAATTGTTCTAATCCAACTACTTCACCCCCCAAAAAACATCATGGCACAAATCCATGTCACCTGTTATAGTTGTTATGTCAACTTGACATCATAGTTGACAAAGGCACCTTTTGTGACAGACAATGCCTGCTGGAATAAGACAATGATTATGTAGGTTTATGTCAGTTGTCATGGTCTGCTAATGTAGGTGCCATGTACCCTTAAGAACAATACCCTACAGGAAGGTGCTCCTCAAAACAGTGTGAGTTGATGATTGTGTCAAAAAGAGGTAATATACATTACTGAGAAACAATACTGGACTCTTTCCTATAATTGGAAAATTCCATTATTCAGAAAATGGAAAAGACATAGGTGAGGAGAATGATAAGAAAAATATAGTGAATATTATGATGTAGCTGAGGAAGGAATGGACACAGCTACTCACAAAGAGAAACAACGCTACTTCTACGGTATCACACAAAAAACCTCTTTTTTAGCACCTTCAGGTTTAAGTATGTAGTGTTTGAATTGCACATCTGGAAGCATGATGCAGAAGGTCTGGCTTTTAGATTATGGTAAAATCGAGGCGAAGGGAAAAGGGACGACTAGGCCGCTGGTGTTAGATTTGTACTGGCTGCATAAGGAAAAGGTCAGGCAGCATCAGAGGGAAAACAAATGACAAACAAAGTAGGGGAAAGTAGCAGAAGAAAGATCTGGCAGGAGGAAAAACAAAGCTGTGCATATGTGCATGTGCATGTGTACGAGAGGGTGTGAGGGGGAGGATGTATCAGTGTCAGAGGGTTGCTTGGGATTAGTCATAGCTGGCGGGGGGTCGGACCACTGACCCTGCTGGTGTACGCAGAACATAAACACGGATGGGACAGAGCCCTGGCAGATAATTAGTGCTCAGTTGATGTTCCAGGAGCGGGGGCAGCTGGGTAATCACAGGCAGGGGTGAGGTCAATAGCCATGTCTGCAGTGTGTAACATGCACCCTCAGCGGCGGCCCCAGCAGATCAACATCACGCCGACTCCTTACTACGCACTAATGCGCTACGGAAACCCCACCAGGCGAGAAGTCTGTGTTTGCGAGTGTGTTTTTCTTCAGTGAGGAGGGCCACAGAGCGGACTTTGTGGGTGCCGATTACTCGACTCCTGCTATTCACTCTTCATCCACTCTCCTCTTAGACTATCTAGGAACATCATGCTCTCTACTGAAGAACCCATATAGAAGTATTTATCAGCAGATCAGTGGCAAAAAATGGAAGCTTTAAGGACTTCGATATGAGTGTGGGGATTAAATGAGGGGTGTGGTTACTGAGCAAATCTGTTATCTATCACAAAGCACAATCTGTGATCTTACACACCGCAGTCCAAACAAACAAATGTTCAAGGCATAATCAGCTACATATGCCTAACAACACAGTCAATCCTTGAAAGCGCTCCAGGATTTTGTTTTGTTCTGGTTAAAAACTATTTCTGCCCTTTAATTTAATTAAAAAAAAACAAGATCTTGTTGTTTATTAGGTATGAAACTGGTTGATTTCCTTAAAAGTGAAATGCTTTTGACATTTGGCATGAACTCACAGTTCTTTCAGCACTCACTACTGAGCACTAAGAACCCTTCTTTTCATGAATCCGATCATATTAAAAAAGTGTAGGATAACTGGCCACAGATTCCAGCTTATCCATGCCTCCCTAAGGAAATAAATGGTTGACAGTTTAGTTAGTGGTGATCAGAGGGAAGAAAGGCTTTATGGGGTTAGAAACAAATCTGCTAAGGCTTTTTATTAAGCCTTTTTGAGCTGCTTGTTTATGCACAGTAAAGCTCTTTTAGCCATTCCAATAGGTACACGACTTGTTCAAGGCTGCAAAAGTAATAGTTCATTTTAGCCATGACATTTAAAGCTGGAGGCCTGTCACCGAAACCCTGTCACTTCAGGGTGTTGATGCATCAACTCATTCAATTCCCGAGGCTTATTATTCAGTAATAACACATAAAACAATGCAACCTGAATTAGGCTTAAGTTAAGGCTTAAGAGTAATGAATGAAAGCCTGGACCTGCTGGCAGATCCTGGGCCTTATGTGGGTTTAACCCTGAAACTTACCACATCTCTTTCTTTTAACAAAGCATTCCCTCTTCTCAGAAGTAGCTGGGCAGGGCTTTCCTAGAAGGCTGGGATTCTGTAGAACTTCACGGGTGCGAGTTTCTTCTCTGAAGCAGGGTTTTCCTACCCGCAAGCATGGACCCCACTCGCTCCACTCACCCACCTCACAGTGTACTGAGATAAGAGACAAGCCAGTCAGGACAGTTTTCTCTCTCTCTCTCTTTCATGAATACACATACACACAAACTTGTTGCACTTTGATTAGGAAAGAATTAGAGCAGTGTTTCCCAACCCTGGTCTTGAAATCCTTAACACTTTGTGAGGCACTGAATATTTTCAAATGATGTTGTAATCAGATCATTGTGGATATTGTGAAGAAGCCCTGATTTAGGATGTGTTCACATCTTGCATTTCAGTTCCCTTAGTCCAGAGGAATAAGCAGTAAATGATATATTATATTGCCAAAAGTATATGGACGCTTATATGAGCTGTTTAACGCCCCATTCCAAAACTATTAATATAAAATTGAGTCCCCCTTTGCGGCTATAACAGCTTCCACTCTTCTGTCAAGGCTTGTCACAAGATTTTGAAGTATGACAGCTGGGAATTTGTAACCATTCAGTGAGGTCAGGCACTGATGTCGGAGAAGGCCTGAACATCCCACTGCTGTTCAGTGGGGTTGAGTTCAGGTCTCTGCACAGGCCACTGGAGTTCCTGCACACCAAACTCATCAAACCATGTCCTTATTGACCATGCTCAGATTTCCAGTCATGCTGGAACATGTCTTTGTATGCTGTAGTTTGTAGCCTAACATTACTTTTCCCTGGAACTCACAGGGAAATTTCGTAAACTGACTTATGGAATCCTATAACAGTGCCACATTTAAAGTCACTGAGTTCTTCTACACCACCTATTCTGCTGTCAGTGCTTATCTAAGGAGATTGCATGGCTGGTGTGGCTGAAACACCTGAACACAATTAGGAGGAGTCCACGTACTTTTGGCCATATGGTGTATGTACACTGTTGCATTGTGTTCACACTGTTCGCACTAACATATCTGGCATTAAACCAGAAGATCTAAACAAAAGTCATATGGGTTTATGACATGCAATTGTTGTCAATAGCTTGGATTAATATTCCCTAAACTTTCTATACCACAGTGTTCTCTGGCCTAACTGAGCTTGTAGGTTTTATGTATGTCATAAAATATTCCAAAGCAATACGCCACAAGAGGTCATGCATCACTGTGTTTTTTTCCAGTGTGAAGCAGGAAAAGATCCCTAAAACACGTCCACTGGGAAACAGACTCCGACTGACTTTGTTGGTGAGTCTATTTGCAATTATTTGGTGTGCACCAGGGTTTGAATGGCAGCATTCTCACTTATTCTAACAAACTGCACAAAGTGATCATAGCAGGGTTCCAGTATATACACAGCCTTACATAAAGTGCTTGATGGCAACATACCTGCAGGAACACACTCCATCAGCTGCTCACTGGGCTCAAACTCCCCAGGGCACACGCTGTGACACAGACCATGCAGTAGGTAGTGCCCTGGCATACACCTCGTGCAGGTGTCGCTGTTTAGACAGGAGTCACAGTCCACCGGGCATGCTGCAAGACCAATAAACGAAAGCCCACACCACAACCATCACACAACAGCAAGACATTTCAACGGCTGATGCTGCTTGACCAATCACTATACAAATGCCAACACGTAGTCATTGTAGAATATTTCTTCGTAGACAAGCAAACTGTCATAGTCTATTCTGATAACAGATGGGGGTACTCACGAGGGACACACTCCCTTTTGGCATCACTGGGTACTAGATCGTCAGGGCAGCTGTCTTGGCATTTCCCCTTGTGTAGATACGACCCTGCTCTGCAGCGCGTGCAAAAGTTCTTGTCGAAGCAGGTGTCACACTCGGAACCACACTCTGGAAGGTCACAGAGTACTTTTTAAACCTTTAAACTTACTTTTAAACTTTTAAACTATTTCTCTAATAAGGACATGCTGTGCAAAACAGTTACCAAATCATTTACAGTAGTTGCTGAATAATATGTTTATAACACATAAACACAACCACATTCCAGATGTTTCTTTCATTTCTATTTTATTTTTAATTTTTAATTTTATTTTGTATTGCTACCTCGTATTTGGCGTATAAACGTATAAACACATATGGATGCCTGTTACCTTGAACTTAAGAATTTATGTCACTGTTACTGTATACACCGCGCTCCAAATTATTATGCAAATTGGATTCAAGTGTCATAAAGATTTAATTTTATATTTTTCAATTAGACTCATGGATGATATTGTATCTCAGGGTTCTTTGGATCACTGAAATCAATCTCAGACACCTGTGATAATTAGTTTGCCAGGTGAGCCCAATTGAAGGATACTACTACTGGAAGGACGTTCCACATTATTAAGCAGGCCACGGGTTTCAAGCAATATGGGAAAGAAAACGGATCCCTCTGCTGCGGAAAAGCGTAAATAGTGCAATGCCTTGGACAAGGTACGAAAACATTAGATATTTCACGAAAACATAAGCGTGATCAAGCGTGAAACGGTTGCAGTGGGTCCAGACAAGTGTAATTTTCAAATAGTCTTGTTTACTGTTGAGTGCCGTGCAACCCTAGATGGTCCAGATGGATGGAGTAGTGGATGGTTGTCGGATGGCCACCATGTCCCAACAAGGCTGAGACGTCAGCAAGGAGGTGGTGGAGTCATGTTTTGGGCTGGAATCATGGGGAGAGAGCTGGTAGGGTCCAGGAAGTTATGAAAAAGACCTCGGCAAAGTATACAGAGTTTCTGCCATCCGTTGCAAAATCATCTTCATGCATGTCAATGCACCATCTCATGCTGCAAAGAATACCTCTGTGTCGTTGGCTGCTATGGGCATAAAAGGAGAGAAACTCATGGTTTGGCCACCATCCTCCCCTGACCTCAACCCTATTGAGAACATTTGGAATATCCTCAAGCAAAGGATCTATGAGGGTGGGAGGCAGTTCACATCAAAACAACAGCTCTGGGAGGCTATTCTGACATCCTGCAAAGAAATTCA
Organism: Semaprochilodus insignis; assembly: GCA_034552555.1. Taxonomy (NCBI): domain Eukaryota; kingdom Metazoa; phylum Chordata; class Actinopteri; order Characiformes; family Prochilodontidae; genus Semaprochilodus; species Semaprochilodus insignis. The sequence goes on along the minus strand of CM067479.1, from coordinate 28,104,193 downwards.
AGCAGAAACTCTCCAAAAGAAAAAAGGTTCAATGGATGCAAGAATTGTGAAGATGATATCAAAGAAGGGGTCCTATGTTAGCATGTAATTTGTCCTGATACGATATTTTTAATTTAAGTAGCTTTTGATTTCAGTAAATGTAATCTCTTAATGCTGCAAATTCAACAAATGACCATTTTCAGTTCTTTACAACCTATAAAATGTTTTGAAATTCTGCTGTGCATAATAATTTGGAACAGTGTATTTTGAGTTTTTTTTTTTTTTTAATACTGTTATCATTGGGAATAAAATTTGGTTTATACTCTAACGGTTGATGACTTGAAAATTATACTGACTGTCATTTGCATAGACCATTTAGGAAAATCTGAGAAAAATATCATTTGCATAATAATATGGATATAAATAATAAGTCTTACTCGAACAGTCATTTTTTTCAGGCGAGCGGGTTCCGAAGAACCCTTTCGGACAGGAAGCCAGACACACGCCGATCTGCCGCATGTTGTCCCTCTCCAGGTGCATAAAGAGCTTGGGCTGGCATGTCAGGCAGCCGTTGTAAACCGAGCAGGTCAGACAGCCTCCTGTGCAGTTTGGGCTCCCTCCTAAAATCACAAATCAAACAAATAAAACAAAATCAAAGCATTAGCACTGGTGCGAATATGCAGGTATGGTGACAAGTGTGAAGGTGTGTTGAGCTACTCCCAAAACAGCCTTCATGAAACTAATATTCTAAAAAAGCAAAAGCATGTGAAATATAGACAGCATAGCTAACATTTCTCACTTGTTGTTAGAATGACATAAATCATTTTGTATGTAACATGTTTTTTAATGAATAACAGCTAATAAAATAAAATAAAAGCACCATTAACAGTAAAAAATCAGTGACTATAAATGTCATCTATAATTCATCTTCAAATACAAGACTGCTCAACCTATTTCTTCAGATTTTTGCTGGAGATCTCTCTGCACTGGCATGTCAAGTTTCATGGAAGCAAAAATGTAACTAACATAAAATCACTTTATAGAAATAGATTGAATGATCTTATAATATTCTTGCAACAATCTCATAATTAAAAACATTGAATAGATTGCCAACATTTAAAGAGGAATTCCACCTTCTTTTTTTTTTTTTTTCAAAATCTCTGCATAATTTAATCTCTGACATATATGTAATATCACTCTGAGTGGTTTGATGTAAAATAGTTCTGTGGAATAGTTAAAATAGTTCTGCATTATAGAGAAACTTGACTTTTTAAAGTAGTGATGAATACAAAATATATACAAGAGTGGTAAATAAAACGACCACTGAACATTTGCATGTCTTGTGAGTTTTTATATGTAGTGTTTGTAATTCTAGTGGAACATTTTGCCATATAACACTCTGCTGGTACTCTTTATCATGAATAGATTTTTTAAAAATACATGTTTTAGGCCAATATTTTATCTCAGGACTATCATAAAACATGTCTCAGTGATTAAACAGTGTATTGTAGCTCTTTCATCCTTTCTTTATTCAAATGCAGGGTTCCAATCAACAAAACTGAACAATTTGAATTGAATTTTTTTTTTTTTTTTTTTTTGGAATAGAGCACTTTTGCAACAAGCCACACTGAATGCTTTTATTTGTTTTTGCAATTTAGTAATGGAGAACATATACTTTAAAAGGAAGAATATCACTTTTTGCAGTTTATGAATCACAGGTTAAGTCTGTGCAGAGATGAGATGTTCTAAAATTTACCATCTTGCAATTTTCCCAGAACAGAGGAACAGAAAGTATTTTCATGTTATTCAGTATCATCCTCACACTTCTTCAACATGTTTGAAACCATAATGATAGCACACCAGCACTGTGTTCATATTCCACAGTTGCTCTTCTAAAAGTTATCTAATCATATTTTGCCTTCTGGTTTGGATTGGATTCTGACATAAATCCATGTCACTGGCTTCTGTTCATATAACTGTTAATAACATCACCCCCAGGGCATGAACAGAGAATGAATTGTTTGTTCCATCCATTTATTTCTCAGTATTTTCTAGCAAAATATTCCAAACCGCTCCTCAAGCCGGAGTACGGGTTCTCTCTACGTTTTGGAAATGTTAGGAACAGTTAAATGATTCCAGGTTTGGCTCAAGAAAGAGCAGAGCTATCAATTAAGGCGACGACAATGACCATAATGTAGACTAATAATAAACATGACAGGAAGCACCCTCGCCTGTGGATTCTCCTGCCAGAGAAACTAATCAGCAGAGACATGCTGCATAGCAGGGCTTGCACGCAAACACCAGCACAGTAGCAGTTGTGTCCATAAGCGCAATAACAGGCTGGCCCTGCTGTGACAAAGATACCAGTGAAAATCAACCAGTGCCATCGTGAGACCATGGGAATAGACTGGAGCCAGCCAAAAAAAAAAGACTGACCAAGAGCTTCCCCGTGGCCACATGACATAGTTAAGAAAACACTCTCACTCCATCAGTTCCTGTGTCATCTACATCTGTGAGTCACTGCATTCCCCTTTCACGGAAAGCCAGCCAGTGTTGTTGTTAGACAATATGATTTGAGACACTAAGATCAGCACAAGGATATGAGCAAAGCATTAATTTCTCATACTCTCCATATGCCTCACAATTTCCCCCAAAACATTCCAAACAAACTCTACAAGCTGGATGTCTGGTCATTTTTTCACTACAATTCAGTATTGCTACTCTTTATCTGGAGTCATTCCAGCCCTTTCTAAGGATTTATGGACACTAACATTGCTTCTGCCTTATATTCCACAAGATATCTATCAAAATGACCTTCATTTTCCCTAAACCTGTTCCTAATCCTAATGCGGTTGAGAATTAACCAGAACATCTGAAGGTAATCTGTAGAGGGCTATCCAACTTAAGTGGACTCAAAAGCACAAAACAAATTAGTCGCGATCTTGAAAAAAGAACTTTTGTTATCTTGACATCACAAGACAATTAGGTCAGGATCACGACTTGTTTTGCTCAAGATCACAACTTGTTTTGCTTGTGATCTTAAGAAAAGTTGTGATCTTGATCTTGAGAAAACAACTTTATTTTACTTGTGATCTCAAGGTAACAAATGTTGTTTTCTCAAGATTACAACTTGTTTTCCTTTTTAGAATAAATCATGATCTCAAGAAAACTATTATGTCATTATCTTGAGAAAACAAACTTTTGTTATCTTGACATTACAAAACAATTAAGTCAGGATCTCAAGAACTTATTTTTCGTGTGATTTCAAGATAAGTTGTGATCTTTTATTTGTTTTCTTGTCATCACAAGACAATTAAGCCATGATCTCATGATAAAAGTCCAGAAAATTGTAACTAACTACCTCATTGCTTCTCAGAACTTTACTCACAATTTGATGTTTCATTAACTCAATTTGTTTATCAGGTTACTTGCACTTTACAACAAATTTCATACCATGGCAGTGCGTATGCACAGTAGAATTCAGGGATGAATGTATGAGCGACTGCACAACTGCAAAATCTCTATTGTCAGCTACTGTATCGTGTGAAATATTAAGTAACCAATGATAAATTCTTTGTGTGTAAAAAAAAACACGTGGCTAATAAAACATGATCCTGATTCTGACTCTAAATCATGCCAAAGTGTGACCGGTTTGTAAAGGAATCACATACGGAAGCATTCCCTGGCTGTCCTGTCCTGTGCTCCATGTGGCTATGTGTCCTATGAGAGTAGTACCGTGCTGCAGCGTGACCTTTTTTTTTGGAAGACTAACAGCAAACAGTTAGTCGAGCATCCAGCACAGCGGTCCGATAAATAGCGCATGTGCTCACTGATTACATCAGCATAATAGCGCAGGCTTACAGTGGCGTGCCAAGGTGACTGATTTACATTAAATACCTCACCGAATTCCAGAGCCTAAAAATGGATAGTGCTCCTTGGCTGTGTGAGAGAGAACTACTGATTGAAGTCAATTGGTTCCATGTGTTTCTTGCAGGTCAGAGGCTCAGATGGTAGATGTCTCTGAATTCAAGAGAGGCTGACCTCAACACACAAGAGAAGTAGTGAATAAGGCAACTGTGCCTGCTCTCTGGTTCAGTCTTTAAAAGCAAATTTCAGCTTATTGCAAGTATGCAGCGTGAATTATTACCACGGTTTGGTACATAAAACTACACAAATATTATAAGTGGGCCACAGGGGTAAAAACAGAATACAAAGCATGTATGTATGATATGGCCCCTTTAAGGGAAGCAGGCTACAGGACAAGCTGAAGGTGCCCCAGGACATTTTTGACAGAAAACAGGCAGTTTAACTTCAAAACAAACAATCAAAATGACGAAGAAGGAAAACATTAGAATTGGGCTTCAAGCTTGGTTGAATTTGCTCCTTTAACAGACAGTAAGTTTGAAACACCACACAGCATAAACTCTTTCTATCCTATAACCGAAAAAACAGTCATAAGAGACTTGATTTATGCAGACTGATTAAGCATAACGTCCTAAAGCCACCAATCACCTTTTCTGGGGTAAGATCTCTACATGATATTAACAGGCATGAACAGCAGGCGTATATCTTCTGTGCCATACAAGCATAGAGGTATTTTCAACCTGTTCCCTCCTTGCTCTCGCATTCCATGCCACTGAACTGCGCTCGGGCATTTGTTTTTTTCTCCTCTTATACCCTGCAGTTCAGTGTTGGCTGCCAGATTGCCATAGATCATGGATATTCTGTTTGACATATCTCTGCAATCTTTACAACTGCTGTCCATTTGCCCACATGCGTTCCTGCCAAGCCTGTCTAATTCACAGAACCCTTAACACAGAGGAATTCTGCCCTTGTACCGCCACAGGCTTGGGGCCTACTTGCATAACTGAAGCACAAGCACGCCTGAGATCTGAACTCTCCGAATCGTTTCGCCATGGGTCAAACCCAGCGACCACAAAACAAGCCTTCCCAGAATCAAACTGATTAGCGGCACAGTTAAAACTTAATTAAATAACAGAGTTTCAGACTCGAGAATTGAGGCACAGGACTGAGCCATGCCCAGGGACTTGCGGTCTGAGTCATCAGAGAACACAGTTCATTTCCTGAGACGTTAATGATATGAGGCGGCCACACACAGACAAAGACGATTAGTCAAAATGAAGCAAACAAAAGAAATGAGTTAATATAGGAGGTTTTAGTGTATTGCTGAAATGGCATGTGGCATATTTAATTCACAGAAGGTGATTCATTAGGAATAGATGGGAACCACACTCTGGATTCAATACAACTGTGGAAACAGAGCAGATCGGTGCAGCATCTGGACACTCAGTTACATGGATTGTCCACAGGACTCACTGACAAGTATACAGGCGTGTGCAAAAGTGTGAGCACTCCTGATTAGATCTGGCATGTTTTGTTGAGTAAATATAGTGAAAATAATATAACACGCATAACACACTTAAATATGGCAATTTTCTAAATTTAGGACACAGTTTTTATTTAGGTTTAGCATGGAAAATGTGTAAAGATTAGAATGTGCCATAGCTCTTTGCACATGCCACATTATGTGCTTTATTTTCCCCAACATGCTCATTTGTTTGCGTTAAAGTGTATAAAAATGTGCATCCTCTGTGGAGGACATGTTAACTTACAGGGGCACCGAAACGTTTGCATACGCTTATACACAATACCTGCCCCTGTAAAAATAAAGGCCCCTAAATGGGTGAGGTTTGGGCTAGGATGTGTGGTTCTAGGATAAAAAAAACCATAACTCATATAGAACCTGTGGAGGTTCTGCAAACCTCTTTAAAGTTTATATACTTTGAACTATCATATCTCAATCACAGAGATAGCTCTTTACAAAAGAACTGACTAAAAAATAGACTGAAAGATTCTTTCAGATTCTCAGGGGCGGCAAGGACATAGGTTTGGTCTCAACACTGACACAACAACCCACTCTTTACCCCCCAACCTTCAAACAACACCCACCATCCACACCAGGGGGACACTAAAATCATCTAATATGACTTCACTCACCATTAGTGACTGACCATATGCAAATCAATGCCAATGCTTCAAGGAACAAAAATATGATTCTTCTATGTCATCACTCCAAATAAAACCTTATTTGCATCTTTACTTTTAAGAGACTACTTAGACAATCCCATACTGAATACAGTATGACTGTCGTCCAGGTGTCATGCCCAGTGGTCTCAAAGCATCACTGCTGTTTCTGATTATATGAAAACAGTATCATCACATGTCCATACACAGGCGACTTGTACATACAGGACTGCTAACTGAGGAAGCAGGAAGTGTTTGAGGTCAGGCGCCCGCTTGGTCACTCACTGTGAACTCATATTGTGGCTGTGGTCATTCACCCATCTATCTGTCCGTCACAGCTGACCGCAGCTCCCTCAATTAGCAGCCTTGGATCATGTATATCACAGTGCTGACAGTCTCCTTCACTGCCTTGTCTAGCCATCCACTGCACTCCAGAGGTCTGCTAACAATACCATTAGTCTACTCAATGCGAGTTGTGATGCTTGCATCCCCATTCATTTTAATCACCAACATTTGTGCAGCATAAATCAAAAGCACTGTGGCAAATGTGACATTTTCCCTTTAGCATGAGACTCCAATAAGGGAACTGAAACCAAAGAAATGTGAAATGTGCAGTTAATTGAACTAACAAGCTTCCTGAGGGAGGATTATATCTCTCTCATGGGCATAAAACCGCAAACCACATATGCAGAAGACAACGGCCTGATCACAGTTCTCACTGCTGGCACAGGACTATTAACAAGCGCGGGTCATGAGACTTCATTAGCTAGGTTTACACTTTCATATGTTTCATATTGCATTACCGCGAGGAAAAAGGGAAATAAAGGACGTCCAGGAACGACACGGGCCTAATCCAAAGCAGAATGTTTTCTAGTTTTACGTCAGTTGCAAATTCAACTGGTCGCTCGTTCCACTTATCCGTTTTCTCATGTTACGCGGTGTTTCCGTGTTTAAACGACGAAATGATTCGCAGTTTCAGGATGAATCTGGATGAGTGTTCTGCACTTGCTTTGGAACACACTCGGCTCTGTTGATTGTATAAACCTGTTAGTATCTTCATTTTTCTCGTTAATGGCCTTGCCTTTCAGTAATAACCCCTTTTATGAGGTCAGAATGTGCTTTTCTCGCGCTGCTTTTGGTCGTATTGCTGTGGCATAGACAGCTGTAATTTAGGCTCCGTCTGAAACCACAGCGTCAGTGCACGGCACATCACTGGTGCCCCCAAACACACGCTACAGAAGCTGGTCTGCTCTACATTCAGCACTGACCACTAGAGAGCGACCCAAACAAGGGATCGGAGTGCGCCCTCGAGAGTGACCAGCGGAGCGCCTGAGACATTTAAACCACGACCGGTGTAAACGGGTGCATGTATCTGCTGTCTGTGTAAAGACTTGGTTTCCCCGCTCGTTGATTATAATGCTGTACGTGAGTGGTGGACTCAGGCACCGGTTACGCACGGGAGACGATGGGCTCCGTTTTTCAGCAATACATCCACTTTTAGGAGTAATCCAACCCTAGCTAGCATATCTATCCGCGGAAAAAGGAAATATGATGCGAAGCCAAAAGCCCGCTTAACGTGCTAGTTTTAAGCGGTGAGTGAAGTCTCCTGAGTGGGCTTTTGTTTGGCTGCTGGGTCACCGGGGACGCACACACGCTTTTGAAAGTCCACCACTTCTCTAGGCTTTCCCCAAACAGAAGCACCACACAGGAGCGCTCCTACTGCAACGGGCGCGGAGTTTAAAAACTTTGGAGCAAACTTTCACCTCAAGCCAGTTGCTTTTCTGAACATTGCACGTTTTGAAACCTCGCGTTTGAAAGCGCACAAGTAGCGGCAGCAGTGCAGTCAGTCTGCGCCGCGCGCCGCGCTCAGACGGAGCGCAGGTGCGCATCCAGCCGCGCGCGCGCTTACTTACGTTTGTGCTGCCGGTGCTTGGAGGCGTGATGCTGACAGTTCGCGTCCTCCATCCAGTGCAAGATCAGAACAAGGGAGATCAGTTGTTGTAATTGCATAGTAACCAGGGGTTAGGTTTGGTGGGTGTTTTGGTTTTGGGAGGAGGAGGGGAGGTGATGGATGGGGAGGTGGACGATGCTCGCTCGTTAACGTTCCTCAACGTGCTCGACGCCGCACTCACGCGCTCCTACCCCGGCTCTGCTCGGGACAGCCTCTGATGATGGCCCGATGAGCCCCGGGCCGTTTGGGCAGTAACATCCTGAAAGAAATCGGCATGCGGGCCACTGAATGGTGGGTGAGTGAAATGCAGAAGCGCGAGGCTCACGGAGGTGTCCCGGGACTGTTGCTCATATCATGGGCACGAGGGTTGTAGTCCTCCGCTCATAGCGCGCCGCAGAAGTCTGAAGAGAGCGAGGGGCGTGAAAAAGCTCGGATTATCCTCTGCGCAGTAATTCCCCGCACGTCCAGGTGTGAAGAAGGCCACTTTATTGCGCGCGGCGCGGAAGAGGAGGAGGAGGTCCCCGCGTCAGCAGCATCGCGCGCAGCGCAGCCAGCTCCAACTTTCAAACAAACTTCAGTATGAAACAGCAGAATAACCTCGCTTTTTATATTACTGACGCAATCACGATAGCTCAAAGCCTCACGGTTGAGCAACTCTCTCTCTCTCTCTCTGTCTGCCTTTCTCTCTCGGTCTCTCTCTCTCTTTCTGCTCTGTCCACCGAGCCAAACACACTCTCGTTCGATAACTGATGACTTCAGCTCTCTGCCGTCCCATTCCCCCCTTTCTGAACTCCAAAGTTTATTTAGAGGGCGAGCCCCCCACGTCAGAACCCATCCACCCATCCACCCCTATACCACACCCCCACCCCCCACCCCGCTACCGGCACTGGCAGGAAAAAGTCACCCTACAGCATTATGATCATATGCTCTGTGTGTCCAGCTAAGGCTGTTCATCATGGCAAGCTTTACTGATGTAGTATAGCTCTGGCTTGTTAGTGCTGCTTGCACTGGATCCTTTGACAGACCAGTTTGGCCTGACCTACATTAAAGTATGAGGTTTGAAGGAAAAAAACAACTTCACACAAACAAACAATCTAACAAATAAAGTAGTTCAACGACAAAACAAGACATGCCACTGTAGGTTCTGTTCAAACGCTGGCCTGGACAAACTAGGAAGGCATGAGAAAATAAATGTGCAGTCCACAAAAATGGGGTGATATGATTTACGACTGTTTAGTTTGTTACAGTAATTAAAAGAGTGATTTTAAAAACAGAAAAAGGGGAAAAAACAGACAAGAAAAACACTGTTTTATGTCAGAACATATTAGAACTGCATCTATATTCAGCAGACTCAAACGCTGTCTCACAGGCAGAGAGGCTACATAAGGGAGTTAATAATTAAAGACAGTAAGAGGATGGCACAAAGCCAATGAAAAATGGACACATATAGTAATGTATTGATCAGGAGTACCCTTGTTCATTATCTCCCTCAATACTTCTGCTCCACTTAGTTTCACATATTTAGCAATAAGTCCAACAGAAGGTCTCAGTTTCAGCCTAAGCTTTGATAAATTAGCAATATTATAATATTATTACGTTTATGTCTACGGTTACTCTCAGAAACGGTAACTTTCATTGGTGGTACTGGTAATCTTTACTAATTGCTGCACTAATTAGTGTAAAGTAACGTTACTGCCTAAATTACATCCTACACTGCCATAACTTTGCCTGTATCTAGTAGACTTACATATTCTAATAGTGGTGTAGCCTGCAGTACATATGTGGAGGTCACCAAGATTGAAATTGGCTGTGGTCACTGGGAGAAATCCAGGAGAAATAGAGCCTCTCTCTCCACTTGCCAAGCAATGTACCGGAAGGAGACCAGCGGTGAGCGTCCACTTCTGAGAATATTCAGACTCCTGATAATGTAGCATGACCAATGCAAAAACCAAAGAACAATGAGAGATGATTGGTTATATTTAGGTGGAAAATGTTTGCTGAGCTGCTTGTTGATTTCATCTTGGTTGCTTATTTTGTGGTTTAGGAGATCAAATCAGTGTACAAATCGAGCAGTTCAGCAGATATTTTCAGTATTCCGCAGAGACAGAAAGAGAGATAATGCTAAAAGGGTGAAAGAGTCACAGCAGGGGTCAGCCACGGTGCAGCACCCCTGGAGCACTTTGGTTCATGTGTCTTGCTCAAGGGCAGGATAGTGGCGGACAGAGAACTGTACTCAGATGGCCAAAAACCATGATTCAACCCATCGATCATGTAGTGAAAAGGCTGTCCAGACCCGCTGTTTTTAATGCACAACTTTTGCACACAGTAGGAGGAATAAGCAGTACGTCTGTAGTGATAAACACAGGGCAGAATTACACCATGGCCAGGAGTGCCAGTGCTGCTCTTAGCCTCTAGAGGGAGTCAGCGTTATGAGAGCATCCCGTGAGGCTGCAGGCTGTGTCCCCCAGCAAATTTGTGAGCCGTTTGTTTTCTGGAAGGCCTGAGATGCATTTTCATTTGATATGCAGCAACGGCCACATAAAGACAAACGCCTACATTTTTGTGTGTATGCTCTGGAGCATAAACAATGGTAATGATTACTGGTGTACGTGAGAGCGCTGCACAGTGCAGCGGTCCTCCCTCTTCCCACAGGGAAGCTTATTTACACGTCTGGCACTGGACAGAGAGGCCTGCTTTTCCTAAGCAGCGTGTTGATGTTTATAAGAACATGAGGCAGACCAATGTTTCCCCTTTTGCGGCTGCTCTATCAATCACAGTAGGGGCGGAGGGAGAAATGCCAGAATGTCGCGGGGACCGCTTCTTTTAGGGCATGGCAGTTAGTGCCCTATAAATGTTGGGGGAGGAAGTACGTTTCCATTTTTTGAGGGTTTCAGCCACAAGAGCAAAATAACTGAAAAAAAAGAAAGAATAAAAAAAGAAAGAAAGAAAGAAAGAAAGTATAAAAAAGAAATTGCTTTAAAAGTCTATGGCCATCAATGTGGGGGGCAGACATTCCAGAGGACCTGATCTTCAGATGGGGGGGTAGAATAAAGCCCCTCTTTGTGCCCCCACCCGTCTGACAAAATAAATCCCAGGGAAGAACTCTAGCGGGGAACTAGCGTAGGAGAGGAGATGAGGTCAGTTGGTCATTCTATGCGATGGCTGATGAGAGAAGCCGTCAGCAGCCTGAAATGAAGTTGGGCAGGTGCACCTCTCCAGCACAGAGCAAAGGTAACTGCAAATGTGAGCCCGGCTTGAGTGCCACTGTGTGGGAACCGCATGTAGAACCAACCAAAAAAATGGTAGTGCTAATCAAAGCATATAGGACAGTCTAGACATGTGGATTTTGCAGGAGCTATGAAAGTGAGGTCACTGTGACATCAAAGAGAGCACACTTGCCTTTGCGCAGTTCAATTACAATGATTTCACACGTTCCTTTCCGGAGAGGCATCCAAAGCATCAGCCGCCAGCCAGAGAGCAGATCTGTGGAGTCTCTGCTGTGTCATTGTACACTGTGCTTGGTTCCATCGGCCTTCATCCAGCATGATCCTCTTGAATTCTCCACACATGAAGCGAGCAGAGGAGTAGGGGAGGGTGGGCAGACAGGAGGGAATGGTGTGATGTGCAATACTACAGAGCCCCCTAACAAATGGCTCCTGCTTCGTGAAATTCTCCTATCTGGAGTTGGAAGGCTTAAATCAAACCACAGTGCATTAGGTAATCGCTGCTATTGGAACGTGGAGGATCATGTTTGGCGGCCAAGAGGGCCCTGCATTAAGGACAGATAATCAGGAGTTTGGGCCTGTCAGCTGCATAAGCAAAGCGTAAACACTCCTGTGTGGGGAGTCGCATGGAGATTTATTGGATGTGGGCCCGTGTTTTTAACTCTTTTTGGGGACGAGGTTGATGGATTTAGCTACAGAAAAATAAAAGTAAACAAACTTGTTTGCGGTGTTGGTGTATGCATGTGGACCCAGTTTCACCTGCTCCCCAGAAGCCCTCCAGCAGTAAGAGGTTTTGGCAGACGTTTTTTTAAGGCGTTCAGTGGAAGCTTTAACAGGCGCAGAGCTCCACACCCCCCCACTCCATTAAAAGAACCCTGAGGAATTTCTCGGCGACCCTGACTAATTCGAGCGTGATTGTGGCATTAACTACGCATTCCTTCTGAGGCGTGCCTCTGAGCTCCAAACCCAACTTTGGGGATAAATGGAACACAAGCTGAAGAGAAAGTTGATCTTCTAACTGGAAAGACATCAAGTTCATTTTTGCGGTTAGCATGACCATGGTGTGGCCATCAGTTAAACACATGTCCTGAATCAAAGTGGACAAAGCACCCTGAAATCGCTCTAATCTGAGACAACACAATGAGCAAAGTCTCCCACACAAGCAGACATGTGCAGGATTTGAGACGTGCTGGAAGACTGTGCATTGCCAGCAGCTCAGTACAGTGGAGTCGAACCCCCCTGCAGATTTAATCAAGGCACTTCTACCACCTCATTCAACCTCATGTTGCTGAGCAACTTGTGCCCCAACCCTACGAGTTCCAAGTGAGAGGTTAGGAGTCTGTAAAGAGTCCGGAGGTTTATATTAATCTGTGCGATGCTGGGGGATTCTTTCGCTTTGATTAAGGCTTTTTTTCTCTCCTGACAGGTGGTCTGTCTGCTCCAGACTGGGCTATTGTCCCAGAGTAATCATTCTCCGCCCTGGACATGGCCGGATGGGGGGGAACAGCTTCCACTGCATGTGTTAGTTTGCAATCTTTCTGCCAGTCTAGTAAAAGCAGTAGATGGTGGGTATTGTATTACGGGCGCCCTTGACTTCTCTGTGTTTGTTTATTTACACTTAGCCGCTCATTACAGCGGTTCTTTTATGAAGCCACCCGTGATTTTATACATGACTCTAAATGAGCCAGAGTGAAAGAGAAGAGAGACATCTGGAGGCGCAAAGGATGTTTTCCAGTGAGCTTAGAAAGCAGTCTGACCAATAAGACAAACAAACGTCTCCTTAAATTTGTTAATCTAGTAAGCTCAGTCAATGGTATATATACATCGAACAGACACAAGTTTTTCTCAAAGTGTGTGTGTGGATACTTTACTGCTAACTCTTCTAAAACCTTTTTCCCTCCTTTTGCTTTATGGTTTGTTGTAGCCAGTTCCCACCTGCCATGACTTCTCCTAAATCAACACCTCCTTTTGACCATTCTGTCCATATATGAGGATATTCAAGATGGTATCGTATATAGTTAAATTATGTATTTAAAGCAGAGAAATACAAAAGCAGAAAATAACAATGAATTACACTTAATTCTAAAAATAGGTTTCTAAGAGTTGTCAACAAAGACATAAATGTGCTATGAATGAGTCTTCAATTGTCTTGGACATGCATAAATACAGTACTGTGCAAAACTATTACCCTTATTTATTTAATTTCTAGTCAAAACAGTAAATAAGTGAAAATGCTGGAGTGTCGGATTGCAATGCTATTGGGAAAGAAGATAAATGTTACCAGGAACAATTTAGACTGATATGGGCAATATTTATTGAGCTACACATGCAGAACTAGTGCTTCTCAGTATGGGGTTGAGCTGCCATGTTTGCTAATTCAACATGCATACATCTCAGCATGGAGTTGTAGAGGTCCTTAATGGTATCCTGTGGCATCCCATGCAGCTTGAATATTCTCACACAGATTTGTTGGTCATCTCCAGCAAATCAAAAGTGGGACTCGTCACTGAAGATGACCTGCTGCCATTCTGAGTCACACCATGACAGTCTGGCTCGACACCACTGCAGTCTTTAGCGACATTGAGCAGAAAGTCAAATTCCACTCTTCAGATCTGAAAAAACCCACAGATGTTTCCGCCCATCCTTTCACTGTGAGAAGAAGACAACTCAGTGATATGCATCTGAAAGGAGCCGTCAAGAAGCTGTTACTGAAAAAAGGAAATAGAGAAAAATGAAGACATTTTGCAAATCAAACAAAATAGATTCTGATAATCACTGTTAATTAAATAAATGGAAGGGTGGATTTTCTTAACACCACCCTATTGAGTCCTCCAGAACAGAACTAGCTTTAATATCACATGATGAAATATAAAGTTTCAATGTTTTTTGTGACATAAGTAAAACTAGCTATTTCCAGAATACGGGAAGCTGGTATTACTCACATCTGGTCCTGTGCACTCAGGAACACTGATAAAGGTCTCATAGCAGTATATTTACTCCCAATTCTTTCCAGCCAAGTGTAAAAACTCAGAATGCTCAGTTAAGCCTTGAAAACTGAGGTCAGATTTGGTGCTTTTAGCCCATGCCATGTAATTAAAGTAAAACTCAGTGGGGCAGTATTTTACCCAGAGAAAGCAGAATTTCAAAGGAACGGGAAATGTTTTGACTGGGAAAAGCCAGTAAGCTTTCAAGACTTTAGTTTCACATCAATCAACCAATGGTGATTTAAAGCGCTTGCACCAAATTCAAGCAGCAAGATTTGATCAAAATGTTTCCATTGTAGTCAGCTAAAATGATTTGACATTTCTTGGCTCTGCAATCAGCTCAGATAAACATTAAATCCGAGAATGACAATGGGGAAAGACTTTTTGGAAGTTCGTAAGCTTTCATGCTGTGTTTGTATCAGCTGATGCAAAGCTGCTTATTGCTCAGACCAGTCAATATTTTAATAGATGTTTATATACTGAGAGCTTCATGGTCAAATCAAATGAATCAAGACTAAATGCAGTCTTCAGAAGGAAAACTGAATCACAGATTAGTCATCGATTTGAAATAGTCTCTTGCTTGCAGTGGCAAACTGTGACTATTAAACCTGGGTTTTCAGTTCAGGGCATAAATATTAGGACCTGATCGAAAAACAAGAAAATACATATACTTTTACTTCTGCTAGCATCCCTGTGGGATTTCTAATACTATGTTAAGCTAACACGGTTGTGGCTGTTTTAGATAAAACACAGACATTTGAAATGTATAAAAGAAATTTCAATTTAATTTAGAATTTGTAACAGAATTTTACCTTTGTTTCATCTCCTGTATTAATGTTGCTGGTTTCTATTTCTAAGAACTGACAGAAACCTAGTTAGACTACCACTGTTCTTCACAGTCGTTGACATATCTAGTACCCCAAGAAGGCAAGGACTGATGGTTTTGTCTCACAAAAGTTGTCCCACACACTGAAAATCTAAACGCGATTTCCAAAACATTGTTGTGTACAATTTTCTAGATGTACATTGATCATGGTTTAATCATAAAACCAGGCTAAAATGACAAGTAGAGTTCATTTTTAAGGTGAGTCCCACTCAGAGGTGGGTAGTAACTAGTTACATATTCTCACGTACATGTACTTAAGTAAAATATTATATTTATATAATATAAAATATTAGATTTAATGGACTCAACTGAGTATTTTCTAATAGTAATACTTTTACTTCTATCCAAGTATATTAGTGATTAAATAAATCTACTTTTCATTCATATTTATCCCCCATACTAATACCTGTGTTGTGTTTAATTTACTTCTGTTTTGTTGTCGACAACATTTGTACTATTTTGTGATTGGTCACATGGGACTTTGGAACACTGCCTTTTTAACTATTTATGATCTGACCTATACTTCTTCAATGTATCGGTACTTTTACTTGAGTATTGATTTGATTTTGAAAACAAAACCAAATGACAGAAATCAAGGCATATAGTAAATGCTTACCCTTTTTTGTGCTTGTCATGCTATCTGGTGTCAACCTGAAGAGGATGCATTTCCTTTTTGAGTCTTGGTTCCTCTCGAGGTTTCTTCCTCTTGCTCTGAGGGATTTGCCACTGTCGCCCATGTCTTGCTTACTGAGGGCTTGGACACAGATTCTCTGTAAAGATGCTTTCTGACATCTGTTGTAAAAGGTGCTATATAAATAAATTTGACTGAGACTTTTAATATCAAATCAAATAAAATCAAAGTTTATTTGTCACATACATAGTCATACACGGTACAACTAGCAATTAAATGTTTTGGCAACTGCCTGCTCACATGAAATATCTGAAATATAAAAAATACAAAGATAAGACCAAGATAAAATAAACATCAAATAAAATTTTAAAAACATATATACTGAGATAATAATATCAAGTAAATAGTAAAAAAAAAAAAAAAGTGAAAAAAAAAGCACTTCCCTGACTTCAACAGAGAGAAGAGTCCATTATTGGGATGGCTGGGGTCTTCACAGTCTTCCTGGCCTTGGTCCATCACTGCTTGAAGTAGATGATCTGCAGGTCAGGAAGCTCGGTCCAAATGACGTGTTCTGCTGAACGCACCACCCTAAGGACCACCCTGTCCTGCTTGGTGTTGTTCCCAAACCAGGCTGTGATATCCCCTGTGAGGACGCTTTTGATGGTACAGCTGTAGAAGTTCCGCAGCACCTTGGAGGGCAGTCTGAAGTCCCTTAGGAGTCTTCTTCTTCCTTCTTCTTTCTTCCTTCCTTCCTTCCTTCCTTTTTCCTTCCTTTAGCATATACTGAATGAGATTGATATTTGACACAGAAAGTTTTCTCACATAAACTTGGCTAACTACGTATTCAGTAAAGCAGTTAAAATTTCCATTAAAATAAGCAAAGATTTGCATTCTGAACTCACTTCTGTATCATTACTGCTGTCCAGCAGAGTACAAATCCTGTCAAGCCTCTCTGTCTCTTTATCTAATAAACAGAATATCATCAAATAAATCATTATCACAGTAAGAGGGATTTTAATCATGTGAAAATGTTGTTTGTGTCATTGTATGCTAAGTTTAGGGGTAGTTGGGTCAGTGTTGGTACCAACAGTCAGGGAGAGTGTCACGCTTCCGGGTATTCCTGGCGCCTTCGCTCCTCCAGACTCCAGTTCCCAGAGGGCTTCGCTCGATAACGTCACACCCACATGTCCCCAGCCGTCCAACCAGATCCGCTCTAGGTCACCTGAGCTCTAGCCCCAGCTGTCCCGAATTTACCCACTTGAGTCCAGTATATAAACCCCTTTCTGTCGCTACAACATTGCGAAGTTTTGCGAAAACCTCGTTTTGCATTTCTGAGCGGTCTTACTCTTTGTGATTGCTTCCTGGTTTCGATCTATTTTCGTCATTGACTACTCCTTTTGGCTTTGTCCCCTACTGGCTTTGTTCGCTGTGTTTCTCCGGCTCTGATCATCTCTTTCGTCTCCTATACTTTGTCTCTCGCCTAGCCCTTCTATTCTCCTTCTATTCGCCTCGCCGCCTGCGATTTCCAGTTTCTGATCCCTGTGCCTCTGACTTTGTTTATCGCCTCTCCCTTTTCATTTTGTTTCGTGTTTTGCTGCTTGCTTCGACTGTCCTATTGTTTAATAAAACCAACATTCGGTGTTTAGCTTTGCTCACGTCGGTCCGAGTTCTTTGTTTCTGACAGAGAGTTGAGCTTTTGGAGGTAACCTGTCTGGTTCCTGGCCTTGTCAGTCAGCGCTGAGCAGTAAGTCTTCCATGCTGGCATGTCCAATAAAAGAGCAGGCACTTAAAGCACTTTGTTTCCCATGCCTCCTTCCTTGCCAAGACGTCACGCTGTGAAATAATGAACTGAATTCAAAATTACAGACGTTTATTTTTTAGCTCCCAAAGCTTTCTTTAATATGGCATAGAAAGAAAATGAAGACTCTACACTATCTATACTTCATATGCTTGTACTGTATAGGTAACGTATAAGTATGAGCCACACAGATCCTTGTAAAGCACCATAGTTCTGCAGTCTTTATAAACAATTTGTGTGCAATGTAAAGGCATTTCACTATATAGACTTTGACTGTTCCACTGAGTGCAATTACTAGAGAGATCAGTGATGGCAGCCCTACACTACTGCCAAAATAAATTTGGTCTGGTGACCCAGGAGTCAAACTTGTATTTAAGCAATGCCTTGCCCCAAGATGCCTGCTTTTAAGTGTGTGGAAAAAGAATGTCTGTCCAAAAATTGAAACAAACTTAAAAGGATAAGAAAATAATAAAAGAGCTAGAGGTTGTTAAAACTGAATGGTGCTAATTAGACATTACACGGGTCCACTGAACATTCTCAAACCCCAATACATAAAAAGTACAGCGTCCTATAAAACAGTATGACTCAAAGCATGCATTTTTATTACCAAAAACCTACTGAATAATTAAAACCAACAATTTTTCAAGCTAATGGCCACGGTGGTGGTTCCACTAGCTGTCTGCTGGCCATGACTGGGCACTGATGGATCCTGACGGTGGAGGGAAACAGGTGTGTGCCGTGTGTCAGGCACATGGGGCCTGTAAAAAAGCATATCTAAGTGCAGTAGTGGACAGGGAGACGCTGGGCTGTTTATAGCTAGTGATAATGGCCCCTCCATAAAACAGAACTTGGCCTAATTATGCTTGTACTCATTGGACACACTTGCAGAACCCCAAGCACACTAAATAATACCATGCTCCTAAAACCTAAACGTAAGCAATGACTCATGAAAACTGATTACTTAAACTCACTTAAATTTCATCAAACATGGGCAGATATAGTGGCTATTGCTTTCTAATGACCTCAATCACAGGAAATACAGTGAAAATGGTCTTGTTTATAATCATTATGGAAAAATGTAGGCTTCTAAATCATCATGCTCTCCATGAGCCAATTCCGCAATGTGTTTCATTTCAATATGCAATTGTGTTATAGGCTTATCAGGATCACTCCAGGTTTGCTGCACCATGACTTAAGCCTCAGTGAAACACCTTTGTGGAGTGCTGTGGAATGCTGTAGAGTGCTGAGTTATGCAGGCCTAGTTGGAATCGGTCAACTATAAATGTTGTGTTTTGCAGTGTTCCTCAGAAAGATTGTGTAGCGTAAACCCTACACCTCAGATTTATCTGCCGGTGTTCATCATTTTTCAATATTAGTTTAACATTTCATTCCAAGCAGTTTTGGAAAATATATATTGGTCCATTCACTATGACAGTTTCTCACGATGTAAATGGCAACTGCTGTGTTCAGATGGATAGGAAAATCCACAGTAGTTTTCTTGTAGCTGATCAGTGATTTGTATCAAGTGGCTGAATGCATGCAATGCATAGGTTATACAGAAAACACAACGCATCTTACATAAACCTGTTCTGCAAACTGAAAAGAGACATACTGTTCAGTTGATAGCAGTAATTCATAAGATGTCAAATCACAAAATACAATCACAAAATACATATTTGTAGAATAAAAGATAGATTACAAGGTCTCCTGACTGGAGGAAGTGCTAAATCCTTGTGGATCCGAGAGTCTGCCAACTGGTAAAGCCGCCTCAGAGCAAACAGCTCAGATGACCTAAAACCATAATCTGGGGTTGGGGGTACCCTTTAGGTGCAACCCGGAGATCTGTAATTTTCACAACAGATGTGTCATTTTTCTCTTATTCTGAAAGTTACTGGAATTTTGTAACACCAAACAGATGGGAAAGAAAGAAAGAGGACACATGCAATAAAACGTAGTGACGCTTGGCCTGTATTCTATTTTATTTTAGTCCATGTGTGTTTGTGGGATTCCGCACGCAGGGTATTTCCTCTGCATCACGGACAAATCTTCTGAACTGTAGTATGATGGGAAACACACTCTGGCCTCCTGACCCCACAGCACAAATCACAATCGCCACACGCAATCGCTGCAGGAAAGCACACGGGCATCATTCACACCACTGTAACATTTTGCATAATCCCCCTGGAATCCACTCCTGTTAAAACAAGCCAAAAAAGTCTGCACAATATTGTAAATATTAGTCGGTCAGAGGATTTCCCACAGAACAGTCTAATTTACACCTCACATATGGTACTGACTAGTGACTAGACATGCCATTTTAAGGGTTTTATAGCCTTAGCAGTGCTAGTTTGCAACCTGGCCAACAACAACTTCCACTCTGCCCCAGGTCCAGGGGCACCAAGTTGTGTTCTGTCAACAAGTGATTCACACTTTTTCCACTAGTCAAACAAGGGAAAAGGTCAATTTCCAAGACTGACAGTGTGTTTCTTTTATATAACTATTTACCATGTTACAAAAATAAACTGAGGTACTACGGAAGCAGGGGGAAGTGTATTAGCCACTTCATGTGTTTGTTATTAAGGTTACTGTGCTGTAATCATTTTACAAGCTAGATTTGGCCAGTTGCCGTTATTGTTCTTACGACTGTTTTTAACCGAATGAAAACAAATCTCGATTCTTCTGTTTTACCTCCACTGTATGTTCCAACAACTCAAAACACAGAAATGTTAATATTATGGCATGCTGCTTTACACTTTTGAAGAACATTGAAGATTTTTTGTGTGCAGCTCTTTCACCATAAAATTGAGGGAAGGTGCTGACATTATTGGGTTGGACACAGTCTGCTTCAGTTTAGACATGCAGTGGTATTTACAATGCAAAACAAAACAAGCACAGTAAAAATACATTTCCTGAATAAATAATGATGACATGCATATGAAATTTAAAGGCCTGTTAGCCATAAACAAGTGTCTATTTATTTCGCTTATAGTGGTGCAGCTTAAGCCTACTGTAACAGCTTAGCCTACTGTAACTAAATATGTGGTAATACTACAGGACACCTACATAAAGCTTGTCATGGCAACTGACATAACTATAAATAAATGTTTGTAAATGCTTATTTCAATAGGCACTAAGCATCATAAAGGCCATATAAGCTAACTGATCGAAATGTGACATTTATAGCGAATGATGGCTGTTGAAAACAAAAAATGAAACATTTTAAACATTTATATAGGGTTATGTCAGTTGTTTTAATGAGCTTACGTAGGTATCACATATATATGAACAGTATCCTACAGTAAGGTTACCAAATGTTTTGAGGAATGACGTAAAAAATTTTTTTACAACATTTGTTTAGTCAACTGAGCCCATCTATCTGTTTCTACATTTCTCTCATCAGCACACATCATGGACTGTTAAGCATCAGCTAGTATCAGATGCTTATGCAGGTTGCAGCACTAAGAGCACATTCCCCATTACATTAGCTTTACAGAATGCTGGCATAAATTTTATTCAGCCTACAAAGAAACTACATAGCGTTGGATTTCCAGTTTAAAATGATGCACTGCTAGAATATCTAGGTAGGAACGTTTGATGGAACGTTTGATGTTTCAAACACACACACACACACACACACACAAATAAATAGCATTTGATAGTAACGATGCACTGGGAATTAAGGTATTTTGATGTTCGTCACAGTTTGAATGGAAATTTTGCCAATGCTTTGCAAAGCTTGACCAACAGCTGCCTCAAGACCTAGATCTGTGGGCAGAGCATGGAGCTGAAGACTATTCTCCCTCTAGAGTACAGAGTAGTGGAGCACATTCATTAGCTTTCAGAAGGCTCCTCCAGAGCGCATGTGTCAGCTTCAGAGCGTCTCTGCCTCAGTTCCACAATTTATGCCCACTTTCCTGGCAACATTAAAAACTAGAAAACTGCTTGTCCACTGCTAAGAACGACTGACCTCAAAGACATTCCTTATTTAGTGAGATTGCCCCTCTCTCCGTCACATATCACAGCAAGTTCTTTGGGATCTCACAAACACTCCTGATAAAAGCCTGACCAGCCATAAAGACTGATTTCCACTCTCTAGCATCAACAATGGAGTCATCCTCCAGCTATTTAATCTGTGACGTTTTAATGCTGGTTGTTAAGAAGAGGAGATTTACGAGTGCTGAGAGGTGTTGCATGAGGATGGAAAAACACGGCCTGAAGTGCACCGCAGCACACTTTTCCTCCTGACTCCCGCCTGGAGTCCTCGCCCTCATTTACTGCACCGCACACACACAAAGTACCCCAGCAGGAATATTAGCCCAGCTATCCATCCTCCACTCCCGAGACAAGTTCAGCACCCCTCTCAGACTGCTTCTCCCCAGTGTGCTCACACACACAGGCATGGAAAATAAAGTCATTTCAATATATTGCATGATTGTATAATGACAATGACAATTGCTACATTTTAGCCTAGTTCTACTTATGAAAAATGAAACAACCTGTCAATTAAACAAAAATGGGTTCTTACCCACTCAAATTATTCCATTAACAGCACACACATTTTATGTGATGTGGTGCAGTAATACAGATTGCAGTGAGGAGGTTATGGTTATGCGTATATCATGTCTTTTACAACTTCTCTGAAGCCAGATAAGCCAACTAGATTTTAGGACTGGAACTACCTGTTTTATAATAGATCTTGAGTGTGCTGTATTTTGTACAATAGACAAGATAGAGAAACCATGAGCACAAGCACAATGCATAGAAATACACACTATGAAAACATGCAGACCTTGAGCATATGGATTAGGCAAATGCCTGTTTAAAAACTACTTTTTAATAGAATCTACAGAATCAACAGACCTTAAAGAATTGGGCAGAGCATTCCGTAGTTTAGGAGCTACAGCCACAAAAGCTCGATCACTATGAGTCTTTATCTGGGTACATGAGACAGACAGTAAATTTATCTTATTTGACCTAATAGAGTAAGATGTTGAGTAAGAGTGAGGTAGATCAGCCACATTGGCGGGAGCCTGACTGTGCAAAGCTCTGTAAGCAAGAGTAAGACTTTTAAACTGGATCTTATACACAACAGGGAGCCAGTGGAGAGAACTGAGCAAGGGAGTTATGTGAGACCGTCTGTTGGACCTAGAAGTCTTGCCGCAGCATTCTTAGTTATCTGCAGACGTGCAATTTGAGATGAAATAAAGGCATGCATAAGCATCTATCATCAGTATCTATCAACAGTACTGAACATGTCAAATATGTAGTGGTTTACATACCTTAACAATCAAGGTTCCCTTTAAATAACAGTTTTTAGTCTGGTACAGTCTTAATAATAAAAGTTCCTAAGTGGCAACTTGGATGTGGTTCCGGGAAAAATACTAATTTGCCACAGCACAGTGAGGTCCCTTAAAAATGGTCCTCACACTTACATCTCATTAAAAACCAAAACACTAAAACCAATACAGTTAAAAGTGGTTCTTCAGTCACATCACTCCAAGAACCCCTTTTGGAACCGTTAATATTTGAAAGTATTGTAAGAACAGTCTGTTAGGAAAACTGGAGCTAAAGGAAACTTGTCATAAAGGATTATACTACAACAAACCTTTGTTTTCAGTTAACACCCTAATTAGTATTGTATTTAGTTTCATATTAATGCAAGGGCTAAGCTGTATTTCCTGCAAATGTGCTATAAAAAAATCTTCATCACCCACTTGGCATGAAATTACAGACATTCCAGGAAAAGCAATACATACTGATGCTACAGTCATCCAAGGTCTGCCATGCGTTTGTTGAGGAATGCCTTGTGTGAATAAAGTTCTTAAGAACACTCAACCATGTTAACCATGTCAGAGTGAAGCTGGATGTGCCCTGCGGCCGCTCACATTACACACACCATTTAAAGAGCTACAGAATGAAAACAAATGAGTAAACACGCCAGTCCCACTGAGCAACCGCAAACACTCTCAACCTCTCTCTCTCTCCACAGTTGCTCCCATCTATTAACTTAAATACATGTTGGATGAATTTGTACATTATGTGCACTTTATTGTTTATTTAAATTACATTTAATGGTGCTTATGCTGCATTATATTTAGAAGAATATAATAAACTTCTTAGTCTGTTCTGGTTTAGCTATTCACATAGCCGTCCAAAAGGGTGGGTCACTTTCCCCTCTCCCTGAGTCATTAACACTACTGATCTAAGTGTTAAACTTCTCAGCACTTTCCTGTAACACATTTTAAATGCGCCACAGTGTTTAGTTAAGCTGTTACCCTAATGACAAATAAGCTTGGGAAAGCTTGACTGCTACATCAAATAAACATCAGTGTTACAGAAGATGTTTCTTTATGTCATGTTTATTTGATGGTGCAGTCAAGCTTCTCCCAGTAAATCAAACAGGATAACAGAATAACAAAAATCTAAACACTGGCACTTACAGCAGGGCCCAACTAAGATGCATGTCCTAATCATATAGATTCAGACTTTCAACAGGGCCTAACCTGAAACTTTGTGGGTAGATTTGACATTGTGAGACATGCAAATGATTCAAGTTTCACGCTCTGCCGCACATGTGACATAAGCAAGGACAGCCTTATCGTTGTTTCATGACCAATACCATGTCAACGTTGCCAAAGACTGCAATGGTGTTCTGCCAGACTGTCATGGAGTCTGAAAATGGAAACGGGACATCTGCAGTGATGAGTCCCGCTTTTGTCTTGGTGGAGACGACCAACGAATCCGTGTATGGAGGCACCGTGGCCAGCGCCAAGATGAACGTTTTGTTGAGGCCTGGTGTCACTCCACTTCCACCCCTACCACAAAATCTGCAGGATTATCGCAGGACATCATTAGGAACCTCTACAACTCCATGCCGAGACGTATACATGTTACTTTAGCAAACATGGTGGCTTGACACCATACTGAGAGAAACTACTTCTGTATGTGTGGCTCAGTAAATATTGCCCATATCAGTCTAAACTTACCATCATTTATTGCTCCTGGTAACCTTTATCTTCCTTCTGAATAGCATTGCAATCCAACACTTCCTTCTGCGTGCAACTATTCTTTTGATGATGAGTGTGTGTATATATATATATATATATATATATATATATATTCTGATAATGTACATTCAGACATACAACATAGCCCGACCAATACATATGTTCTTGCTGTAAATGTATATGCATATATGTATATGTTTATAATATACATTCAACTGATATACAGTGGTGCTTGAAAGAACCTTTGAGAACTTTCTATATTTCTGCATACATTTTACCTAAAACATCATCTGATTTTCATACAAGTCCTAAAAGTAGATAAGGAGAACCAAAAATAAACAAATGAGACATAATATTAGACTCTGTCATTTTACACATCTGTGAACAGCAAAAGCATGTGAACCTGTAGGATTAGAGGATAATTTGAAGGTGAAATTTAGATGTCAGGTGTTTTCAATCAATGACATGACAGTCAGGTGTGAGCATCTTTTTATTTATTTATTTATTTATTTATTTTTCTATTAAAGTTTGACCTTCACAACAAATGTTTGTGGAGTGTACCATGGAATGAACAAAGAAGATTTCTGAGGACCTCAGAAGAAGAGTTGTTGATGCTTATTAGACTGGAAACCATCTCTAAAGAGTCTGGACCCCACCAAGCTACAGTCAGACAGATTGTGTACAAATGGAAGAAATTCAAGACCATTATTACCGCTCCAGGAGTGGTTGGCCAACAAATATCATGATAAGAGCAAGGAGCGTAATAGTCTGCAAGGTCACAAAGGAACCCAAGGTAACTTCTAAACAACTAAAGGCCTTTCTCACATTGGCTAATATTAATGCTCATGAGTTCATCATCAGGAGAACACTGAACAACAATGGTGTGCATGGCAGGGTTACAAGGAGAAAGGAGCTGCTCAACAAAAAGAACATTGCTCCTATCTGTTAAACATGGTTTTGCTGTATCTGGACCAGGACGACCTGCCATCATTGATGACACAATATATTCTGAATTATACCAGCAAATTTTAAATGAAAATGTCAGGACATCTGTCCTTGAGCTGAATCTCAAGAGAACGTGGGTCATGTAGCAAAACACAACTCTAAATACACAAGCTGTTCTCTCAAGAATAAAGAAAAAATCATGTTTTGGAACAACTATTGGATTAAGTTCGGGCCTTATTCTAATAGAAACGTTGTGTTGAAGCTGTTTTGTATGCAGAAAAGGGCTAAAATTCTTCCAAGCCAATGTGCTGGACTGTTCAACAGTTAGTGGAAATATTTAGTTGCAGTTATTGCAGCACAAAGGCCTCACACCAGATCTTAAAAGCTAAGGATCACATACTTTTACCACTCATAGATATGTAATATTGGATCCCATTATTTATCCCAATAAATAATGACCAAGTCTAAAAGTCTTTTGTCTCATTTGTTTAATTAGATTCTTGTTATCTATTTTTAGGACTTATGAAAATGTGAGGTTTTAGGTCAAATTTATGCAGAAATATAGAAAATTCTAAAGGGTTTACAAACTTTTCAAGCACTAAATGCCCTTTTAATATACATTCAGACCTATAGCAGAGTCCGACCAACGTATACGCTCTGCTGTCACAGCACCTGTACTGCTTTGCTCTTGCTCACCTGTTGGTCACACATCTCACTTCAACCCAAACATTTCAGACCAAAATAATCCCAAAGCGAGAACCATAAAAATACTGTTTAACAAATTCCAATACTTAGTTGATAGTTGGCAAGACTGCTGAATGTACTAACATGTTCTGCTGCAGTTCTCATTGCTCAGTGCAGTGCATTTTCAGTCTTGTTTTTTTTTTTGCTTGGTCACTTGTACTTCTGCTTGAGTCTTTAACACTACACCATAGATCTAAATGTTTAAGTTAGATTTAGGTTAGATTTGACAACAGGCTTGGGAAAGCTTAACTGCAACATCAGATAAATATGCAAAAGGTTTTAAAGGCGCCAACGTATTTAGTTGAATTGTTACCCTATTTGAAAATAGAACAAGAAGATGTTTCTCCATGTCATGTTTATTTGATGCTTTTCCCAATGAATCAAACAGGATAACTCAGCTACACACTGTGATACATTCAAAAAGAGTTTAGAACCTAAACATTCAATCAGTGCTATGGGTCTGAAGGGACATGTAACTGTCTAGAAGCCATAACTGAGAAAATGAACAGAAAAGATGTATATTTTATCCTGATGCTGAAAAATAAGTTACTTGTACTTAATGGCTGTTTAACTGGATATTAGATAAAGGAAAGGTGGTCTCTGACGTTTGCACAGTACTGTATCACTGCTGATGGAAAAAATGTATTTCCAAATAATTTTACAGAAAGAAATAACTTATTTTACTTTTAATTGTAATGTAGGCCAATGTAACCAACATTGTTTCCAGGTAATTTTGAGCCACTTATTATGATCATAAAATTTGCACACAGTGGCCCATATTTATCACAACTTTTCATTACCAGAACACTTGAGTCGGTTTGTAGCTTTTACATAGCACTGAATATAACTATATAACCTGATGAAACCTGATGGAATATCAGTGCTCTTACTTTGAAACACTTAATAAACATGGGCCAGTGTAAAGGCCAAACGGCTTTTGTTTTCAAATTTTGCTAAAAACTGAAAAATCTTTACAGGGTTTTGTTCTGACAGCAGCAGTATATTCTATTTTTATTGTTTATTTGATTTTGAAATGTCACAGTTGACAACTGACAATTCACTGCTGACAACTGACAATCATGCCACTCAGTAAAACACTTCTTCACCAAGATTACTGAAGTCAGAGCAATTACTACGGTTGAAAAACTTTAAATTATGGTCAGTCTTACCAGTTACTGGAATTTTTAGCTTCTTAAAATCTGTATCTGTGTCAGTCCCAAAATGTTCACATTGTGCTCTTGACTATGTGCTCAGGCTCTACCCACCTCTGTCCTTCCTTCTCTCACACATGCTCTCTCACTAACGGCCTGCACGCACTGGCAGATAATGCTGTCTCAGTGAGCCCATCCACACCTGTCATCGGCCCAAAGCTCTGGTGCTGACAAAGCTTGACCGCAGAGAGAAACGGCACTGTTCCCCTGAGAAAGCGATAGACATGGAGCCGGTGAAAGTGAGAAAGATGCAGAGTGAAGGGAGCGGGGACGCAGGGTGAGTGGACAAGCGAGGAGGAAATAAAAAGATTTAGGGCAAGGCTTGAAAAAGGGGTCAGAGATAAAGAGAGAGAGAAATCAAAGCGCCTAACAGGGACCAGGACAGGGATCTGCGCTGCACTCACCTGTGTTCAAAGACCGTGCTGCAGGGATGCAGAGCCCTGCCCCAGTCTCTCAGGGTCATGCCTCATTGGAATACAAACATCCTGCCCTCCCCAGTGCAGCTTTTAATCTGCTCCCCCTTCTCTTCGGCCCTCCACCACTGAACCCTGTAACCATATCCTACCTGCAGCGTATCCTTTACAGGCATTCATCAACGTCAGCCATTAAGGCAAGTTTTCAGCAGAGAGGGAGAGAGAGGAGAAAATACACAACAAGAACATCAAATTAGGGGAGAACATGTTACACAGGCTTTAGTGAAGGCTATCATGTGCCGTCATTACCATGTATTCATGTTCAGCACGCTATAAATCCCAGTAATCCTCCTTGCAGACATAGCTTGAGGAAAGGTCTCTGAAGTCCTAGCCATGGGAGCATTATTAGGGGGATGTTTAAGGCCTACACCAGCACTTTTCTCAGGCAGGAACTGGTAGACACAATAAGTTCTCTGCGTCAGAACCTAGACGCCACCAGCACCCTGCGTGCAGCTCATTTCCGAAATCAGTTGCACAGTTTTTCCTTGAATAAAAAGCAATTACATGCTGGCTGACACACCTGATAGTGAACGTCCCTGGCCAATGGAGAGGTGTCAATCAGCATAAGTGTAGATAAGGAGAGAAAGATGATGGCGAGAGAGGATGTGTCACTCAGTTGCTCCCTGTTCTAATCAGAATATCCATAACACTTGGAAAGATATGGAGAAAGAAGAGATGCATTTTCATTTGAGAATGGGAAAATAAACTCTGTTTTCAGAGATGAGACTGATTCGATACCAGGTGGCGTTATCATGCTGATATCAGGGGATATCGGAGAGAAGAAAAGAATAAATTCCTTCCAAACTTTCCGTCCCATTGATGTGCAGTGTGATGTTGTTATTCGTACGTATTTCTTTCTGCAGGGTAGAGTGTTTCAATAGTTACAGCATGATTGTAATAAAATCAGCTAATTTTCTAGCATAGTATTTTTCAAGAAAAGAATATTAGATCTATACTGGTATTAGCCGATACAGTAGGTTCAACATCCGTGTCTCAAGTATGTTGAAAGAAAGAGCGGTACTGCACCAGCGCTGTTTGTCATAGTGAACAAAATTGTCAGTATAAAATGCAAATTTTAAAACACTGAATGCTGACTTGATATTCAGCTGTTAATATTGAGACTTATTGAGCAACTATTATGAGTAATTTAGTAACTTCTTTGAAACTTATTTTCAAGCTATCTGCACATGCAATGCCTACAGAACCAATCTTTGTTAGAGTAAAGAATTTTTTAAAGCTTTACATAATTATATACCAATTCAAGTGTTCCCCCCAAAGTCTTTACGTTATGCAGAGGTTCTTCAAACTGTAAATTGGTTCTTCACACTCACACTCACTCATTTACAAAACTGATCCTAAAGGTCATCTATGAAAAGATTTATTCATCTTTTTTCAGAATACTTTGACTCCCTCGCATTCATTATTGCCTAGGGTGTCTGCCTAGTGGGTGTTGGGATAGGCTTCAGCACCCCCTGCGACCCAAGAGGATAAGTGACTTAGAAGATGAGTGAGTGATTTATTATTATTATTATTATTATTATTATTATTATTATTATTATTATTACTATTATTATTGTAAAGCAATACTGGGTATGTGAAAGGCGTTACTTAAATCTTAAAATACGGATAGAGAGACAGAGAACAAACAAACAAGAACACAATACAATATCCTTTTCAGCAATGGTTATAAACAACACCATCAACAAAAAATCCCCAATATTCTATGCAAATATATATTCTCCCTGCAAATGTCATATTATATTATTGCCCTTCTGAGTAGTCTAATTGCCTAAAATACTGTGACCCAGATAAAGAGCTGCTGCAGATGGAGACGGGGGGTTGGGCGGGGGGCTGCACCCGTATGAGTAGGTAGAGAGGTGGATTATGATGCCCTCATCAAACTTTGGGCTGTCTTCATCTCGTTATGCTCTTTTGACCTTTCTTTCTCTAAACATCTTGAGCAAAGTTGCAACAGATCCAAAATTCTTTTGTGCCTGTTACGAAGCGTACCGTCGTGCTTGGCCTCTGCGTGGACTGGTCGCTCTTAGAGGTTACCTACATTCATCTCCACAGCTGCTTCTGCTTCTTTGAACCTAAGCGGTTATAGTAGAGGACATGAGGGTGAACACTCAGCACTCGCCACTATCAGAGGAAGCCACTGTGAAGCAGCATGTCAGGGCTTCCAGCTGTTTGAGGCAGGCTTGCTCAGAGCTTTGCAAGGACATAAGAACTGGATGTATTGCCTGGAATAGGTATAACACTGTTGCTTTCCACTGGTGAAAAGTAAACGATGATTCTTTCTTTTAATATAATTATCCTTTTATATTAATAAAATTAATTTTAATATTGCATTGCAATATACTGCATATATTTATAAATGAATATATATCACAGACTTTTCACTAATACATGGTTAGTTCAAACCTTTAGTTATAAATATTTTCTGTGATAAAGATCAGCGTTGTTTATTAAGCTGTTTCTTTTTTCTGTTCATGTTTCAGCATTATTTTTCTCATTGACCCATCAAAGATACCTGCTAAAGAATTTATTGCAATTGACCTTTTGCACAATTCTAAAAAGTCCTGCCCTCATTATGTATTGTCGCTATATTCATTAAAAGTTCAGCCATGCCTACCTGGTATTCATAAAATCTGCTAACAAGCTAAAATGCTCAGTAGTATGAAGTGAAAATAATCTCATCATCAAAATAATCAAGTGACGAATGAAACTTGGTGGGTAGGTTTAACATCGAGAGACATGCGAAAGATTCAAGTTTCACGCTCAGCGAGCAGTGATGCCCTCCATGAGTCATCCTGTTAGTGCCAGTGCCATTGGCAGGCGGCTGCACAACACAGGACTACATGCATGCAGACCGTTACAATGACTGTCCTTAACACCATGTCAACATCACTGCAATAATCTCATGCCAGACTGTCATGGAATGATATAGAATGACAGCGGGTCATCTTCATTGATGCCTACAGATTTTGTCTTGGTGGAGACGTCCAACAAATCCGTGTGTGGAGGCACCGTGGTCAGCACCAAGATGAATGGCTTGTTGTCACACCTCACACATGCAGAAAATCTGGTGTCACTCCACCGCCACCCCTACCACACAATCTGCATGAACTGTGTGAGAACAGTTTTCACAAAACCTGGCATTAAGATATTGTGTTCAAGTCTTCTGTAGTGTTCATCAGAGCACTGTTGTGAATGACAATATGCTCCTCTATGCCCATATTCCCCCATTTCCCACACTGTCCTGGGCCAAACATAGGTCCCTGATTGGCTGACCTGATAGCCTCAGACCCAGTTTCCGCTCTTCCATCTTCTTATCTTCCTCCTTCACCTCATCTGTTTTCTGTGAATCACTGGTAGTGGCAGTGATAGTGAGTAATCCAATACTGTAGTAGTAAATGCAAGTTTACCTAAGTTAAAACCATAGAAAAGGGCCGCATAGGGTGTTTCTGAATACATGACTCTATTTAATCTTCCCCAAAGATGAAAGAATGTAGTGTATCTAACACCATCAGGTACGTACAACGAAAGTGTGGGATGGCAGGGAAGATACGGTCTCTCTGAAATGTTTATGGTCCACTGAGCTTCTACAAGACATTCACAACAAAGTGAAGAGAGCGCAGACAATGACAGAGGACGCACATCTCTCTGGCCCTATCTGTTTCCGCTTTATACATAGAGGGAATCTTTCATCTGCTGCAGGCACTAAAGTTTGCTCTCACAAGGGAAGCTGTATTTTATCTGTCAAAGATTTACAAAAAGATGTGTACGCCAGGCCTCTTTCGCTAAGCATTTGGATCGATAAGATTTTTGTTTCTCTGGATGTGAGGCAGAAGGTTTCTCTAGATTGAATCTTTAGAGCTTCCTATTTCTCTAGTTAGACTGCAACACATTTTTTCAGTTTCTCATCCCAACACACTAAAAACAATCAAGCCAATACCCTTTACTTTCTGTATCCCCCTTTTTCTGCAGTGCCAAGATAGTACAGAAAAAGCTGAATGCAGAGGAGAATGGAAAGAAAGCACGAGAGGCTTAGCTTTAGTGGCACCTCTAAGGCCAATCAAGGAGGGTGTGAGAAAGCAGAAGCTGTTGTTTTCATAGTTCCGACGGCTGTATGTGCATTCCTGCACGGCTCCTCACTCAGCCTCACGGCTTTAGGTGCACAATCGGAGGCACTGTTCCATTGCTCTTATCGCTCGGAGAGTGCAATGCCCTGCCTCAGCTCCTCTCCAGCAGCAGAAATGTACACTATGTTCACCCAGCGTGTCAGCCATATCGTCCATGCCAGCCGCTGCCCTGTAGACATGCCCCTTCCTCTCTGCCTTTCAGTCACCCACACACCAACCATGCTGGCATCCGTCATTACCGTTATCTCCCATGAATCATGATCATCAACTGATTCAGCATGGTCAGAAGTGGCCTACAGCCTTCGGCCTGACTAACATTTACTTTGCAGGCTGTTTTTTTTTTTTTTTTTTTGGACAGGTTTCATTTCTTAGTATCTGTGTTTACATCAAACATCCAACCCTCACGCCCGCATGACCAGTGATGACATATATGGAAATGAACCGATAACCCATTCATTTCCCATTTGTTTTTTGACCCATAAAGCCAGACATGTTATTGTCATAGCCACTTCTATGTCCTAATTCAGGCAACAAGAAAAAGCAGGAGCGTGTCCCCCTGATAAAGAGCAAACAGCTTGATAAGGCCATCATTAGACACCTAACCTTCAAATCTACAAGGTCCAGGAAGAGCTCCCAGTGTGAGTGGACCACAAAAACGGGCCAGTCTTTGGGAAAAGAACGAACGGGGACGCAACATTGAGGGATACAGACACACGTTCTTTGATACGGCTCAGGATCAGGCACGGAACAAGCTCCCGGCCGTATAGCAGGCCATTGGAGGGCTGTGTGGTTTGGTAAGTGGATATCTGCATCAAATTCAAAGCAGGTACAGAGCAGAGAAAAAGACTTACACATACCAAACTAATAACCAGCTGCAAAATGTGTGTGGCTCAGCGAAGGTAGTCAGGAAATCAGAACTGACCGCTCAAATGTAAGATATTTAAATCAAGATGGAATGGGGAGAAGAAAAAAAAATCTTTGCTCAAAGGCACACAGTTAAATACATGAGTGGTTCTTCTTTCTTCTTTGTTCATAAAGGAAAAGTTTAGGAATTCTTTACTCATTCCAAGGCTACACTCCTTTCTTTATCATGGTGTGTTTTTTTCCCCCTGAGTACAGGTGAGTTGATGTCTGGAATTACATATTCATTACATTGTTTAAAAACAGTCTGTCCTGTTAGTCTCAGTGATCACAGATGAACACATGGTATGTATGGCTTAACGCTGGGTACTCGGCCAATATCCCAGACTAACTTCTTGCATTAAGTTTAATTGTAAACAGACATGCCATGCTGGGAAAGAATGAATGAGCAAAACGACTGAATGGGTTGAGGTTTCTCACGGAGAGTCCTTTTCCAAACATTTGTCTCCTCGCAAAGCAAAGAGAGTATCTGAGAACATAGTATGAGAACTGTATACGGCACATTTCAGCCGTAATACATGACATATATAAGGCAGCTTGACTGGAGGGATCTCATGAACATAGAGACAGAAGAGTAAGTGATCACATTTTTGCATTTACATGCGGACACTCTCATGTTCCGTTGGTCATGGGTCAAGAACGTCCCTGTCCTCTCGTGCCGCTCCTGCATTTATGCTGGATTTATAGCAGATTTATCTGAAAAATGATGTGGAGTAACTGTGCCAGCCAGGCTCAGACTCTGGAGTTTCTGTTTCCAAAATTGCAAGCAGGTGTTCCTCCAATCCCCCCACCCTGTTCCTACTTCTCTACAACACGCTCCCCTCTTTCATGTAGATGCTGTGCAGAAGTTCAACCTGCACTGAACGCTGCAGGTTTTCTCTCCACGCTGCTGATCATAAACAAAAATGGGCTGTACGTGGCTCCTTGGAACAAGAACAAAAAAGAAGCGGAAAATAAATCCCAGTTTCCTCCATATTTCCTGTTGTCAGAAGCTCCTCTGTTTTTCAGCCCATGGAAACCAGCAAGGAAGCTCAGATGTGGCATTTAAGAACAATGTGGCATTTAACAGTAAACCTGACATGGAATTCAGTGATTTACATTTGTGGAAATTAAGCATAAGCGCAGGACATTCCTTAGAATTACAATAAAGTGGAGGAAAAATACCTATTAAAAATATCATCATAATTCTTTTAGTAGTGTCTCTCAGTATGACGTTGGGCCGCCATGTTTGCTAACGCAAAGCACAGCAGACGTCTCAGCATAGAGTTGTAGAGGTCCATAACGGTGTCCTGTGATAATCCATCCCATGCATCTTGAATATTCTCACACAGTTCCTGCAGATTTTGCAGTAGGGGTGGAGGTGGAGTGACACCAGGCCTTCTGGACATGCGTGACAACAAACCGTTCATCTTGGTGGTGCCAAGGATATCTCCACCAAGACAAAAGTGGGACTCGTCACTGAGGATGACCCACTGCAATTCTGAGTCACTCCATGACATTCTGGCACGACACCGTTACAGTGTTTGGCGACGTGGACGTGGGGTAAAGGGCAGCTGTCGCAACGGTCTGCGTGTATGTAGTCGTGCATCTTGTCTGCTAATGGTGCTGGCACTAACAGGATAACTCATAGAGGGCGTCACTGCTCGTTGACTGTCTGCAATCACGGCTGTCTGGTCAGTAGGTACAGTGATAAGGCCCATCTTTATTACATGCCCGGCTGAGCATGAAACTCACAATGTCAAACCTACCCACTAAGTTTAATTCCTGTCGGTTGATTCCTTCTGGGTGCAACTATTTGTGCAACTATTCTTCTGATGATGAGTGTAGCTAGTTTACACTTGTCTTCACATGTTCAGTTTTTATATGTAATGTTAAGACAAACATTAATGCTAAGCCAAAATACTGATAAGTCTGAAAGGTTTGAAGGTTAAACGTTTTCTCTTAGTCTTAATACACCCTGTATGTACATGTTGTCAATGAATGGATTCCTAGAAATACATTTTTATATAACAAAAATATAATAAAACAATCTATCAGGCATCAGGCAGAGTATTCATAACTATCTGGTGCACAAAGTGCAATAACATTGTGTAATGTAGTTTTTACAGGCACTTGCGATACCTGGTTCAACTATGGTCAGTTTTAAGTTGGTAAGTTTTTCTACTGCTAAATATTTCACATTAAACACTCTGAATAACTTTAGGAAGGATAGGAAGGAGTCTCCTCAATCTCAGGGCAGCAGGAAAAGACTGTGTGGAGGGCAGAGAAAAGTGGAGGATCATTGTGCATAAATTGAGCTGTGGACCTTTGTAGCGTGACTGTAGAAATTTTAGTGTAACTTGAAATCCAGGTCCAATGTGCCTCAAGCTGTGCGCAGAAAAACAAAGTACTTAGAGGGAACATGCTAGGCCATTACAACTGAGCCGAGCAAAAACCTGGATATGATGACATTATTTCATTGTTATTGGTTCTTCTAAGGTTTTAAAGGCTTAGGAGAAGTTTCTCCAGTCAGGGGTGTAGAAGCAGTTCAACTGTAATCCTTTGAAGCTGCAGTTATCGCAGGTGATAAAAAAGGCATGTTTTAATCTTATATTAATAATTTCTTACCCATAACTCGTTAAGTGCTGGTAGGACTGCACCAACTTTCAATCAATAGCACACAGTGTCTATAAGTAAATCAGCTCAGAAGGTGAAGGTTAGCATCCACCAAGACACGTGAAGAATGGATATTTTCAAACTGTCACTCATGCAGTTCATTGGACATCTCAAACCACCTGGAGGAGAATGCTAACTGCCAATTCTGTTACGTCAGCCCATGCTGGCTTACGCTGCGCCGACTGGTGGGGAGGAAGCATGGGGGTGTCATCCTACCAAACCAAGAAAAACTGAGGACAATTAGATTCGTGGTTATGGATATATGTGGCTTTGTCAAAGATCAACCTCTATTTTTCAGTAGATGCAAAGATATATTATTGTGATTTCATTTGATTGTTGCCATACACAATGTAAATTCAATGACAATGTAGGTTACTATGCAACTAAGTACCTTAGTTTATAATCATGAAAACAAAAGGGCACTAATGTGATCACTGCAGGAAAATGAAAGTAAAATTCTATGAGAAAATAAAACTCTTCTAAATATTAAAAACTATGGAGTGAAAGAGGGAAACAGTAACCCTGCAGCATTTAATCTCTCGGTATAGTCCATCAAGGTGTGCATCTTAGTTACACCACGAACGAGACAGGAATAAAGATGAAAATGTGAAATATGCGCATAAGACTATAAAATTATACACAGCAGATGCAGAGTGTTCTTCTCTTTTGTCTATTTGAATTTTTCCACGTTGCTCACTCGATGACAAAAACAACAAACAAACAAACAATTAGGCAGAAAAGCTTTAAGTGCAAAGAGACAGCCGTTGCGACATGAAATGAGCAAACATTCTTGGAAAAGCTAAAGAAGCACAATCAATCCATCATTTTGGCTGTCACAACTATCTCTAGCACTTCTGACCTGTTACTGGTCAGTAGCTCCATTTGTAAGCGTTCCCTATTACAGAAATGTTGTAGCCATGCTGTGGTGTTGTTTGAAATCTCTAACCTAAGTCAGCTGACCATTCCAAATGCAGCGAGTTAATGCTAATGCTAATGTTTCTGGTGGAAGTTCAAACAGAGTGAATAATATAACACTGCATTTCGCCTTCAGTTAAATTGTGTTTGGTGTGCTAGTTATCATCAGTCTTAAACATGCCTGAATACATTTTAAGACGTCTGAATAAATCACTCAGAGTGTAAAGTTCCTTACCTTGGGTAGCAATGTGTATGGAAGAGGTGTGAAGAACTAAAGCCAGGACAAACAGATGCAGGCAGTGCAGAGTTTCAGTATTCAATTCATCATTCTCCCTACATCCGTCTCCTCCTCTGCTCTTTCTTCTGTTTCAGCTTCAGCGATTATGATGTACCTAATTTATTGAATGACTTTGTAATTTTGTTTATTTATTATTTCATTTTTTGCTTTCCTTTTTTTGTCTTTCTCTCTCATTGTCTAAGCATTGGGCATTTGCAGGACAGACAGCAACCTTGGCTTGAGTACTTCTCATGCCTCCTCCTGTTATCCTCCCCATGTTATCCTCCTGTGCTACTGAACTAAAATGACCCTATTTGCTCTCCGATAAGTGAGTCTCTCTATGCTAAAGATACCCCCCTCCCCCAAAACACGTGAACACACACACATACACATGCACACCTCCTCCTCCTTCAATTTGTCTCCACATATCTAGGAAAAGCTTTTGAGAAAACCACAGGCAAATCCCAAGGATTTGGAAACCTT
The DNA here is from genome assembly GCA_034552555.1 of Semaprochilodus insignis. Classification (NCBI taxonomy): domain Eukaryota; kingdom Metazoa; phylum Chordata; class Actinopteri; order Characiformes; family Prochilodontidae; genus Semaprochilodus; species Semaprochilodus insignis. Next base: position 28,066,919 of record CM067479.1, on the reverse strand, counting down.
GCTTCTTTTTCAACTCCCGCCAAATTGATGGGCCGCGTAAGTCCTCTCGTTTCCTGAAGTTGTTAAACACATTCATCAAGCGTCTCTCAATTATAAAAAGGAGACAGAGGAAAAGGCAAGCTTGAGTGCTGGCCTGCTGCTTGGTGTGATTACATTTTATTTAAGATGCCATGGTGCGTCTTTCCCTAATGCTCCTGTAGCCCACACCCTGTGTTGCATCCACTCTACATTAGACGTCCAGCCAGATAGCAGGTGAATTCTATTATGATGCAGTAGAGCATTTAATTCTGTTTAATTCAGCACTCAGAGATGGAAGAAATGGTGGTACTGCTAAAATGAATCCAGTCAAAATGTCTATGCCATCAGGAAGCTTTTTGATTTATTACATTCAATCACTGTCCAAAAAAACTTTTGTTATTTTTATTTTTGAGCACAGCAGCTGTCCTTTATATTATGTATAATTTTATTGTGAATGGACTGATACAAATGCTCCAAAATCGCTTGCAATAAAAACTTTTTGCATTAATTCCAGTAAAAGTAAAAAAGAAAAGCCTGCTCTTCTTGCTTTTCTTTGGACATCACTGATTTACATACCATTTGCCTCATGTATCAACAGCATTCCATTAGTTTCAGTGTTAATAAAGGATTATATGCACAATAATTACTTTTCATACAGTCATAAAAATAAAAAATATCTCCTGTAGGATCTGTACCTCTGCTGATTTAATGGCACATGAGCCAACTAACTTTTGTCATGCAGATGTTGACTGCACAGTTTTCCACTATACACTTTAATTTATTCACTAATTGTAGTAAACATGAGTATTATTTTGGATGTTTGAATGTTTGTATTTCTTTTCATTTGCTTCATTGTAAACATCATAGCTGCTCTCTTCTCCTGCCTCTCATGTTATATCAGTGTGCTTGATAACTTTCCTCATTATCCTGTTCCTTTAAAGAAGACAATAAATCTGAGAATCTGCTTTGAAGAGACAACAAACACCAACACTTATGTTATATGAGGCATAAGGGGCATAAATACAAATAAACATATATCACTATTGTATTTTTGTGATCCGCGTTAATCATGTGATTTCTTACTGCTGTTGTTGCATTTATTTTTTATGTAAAGAATGTGTTTTAATAAAGCCTTTTCTTCTTCAAGAGGTGTCACGTTTTTCAACATAAAACACAATATAACATAACTAAGACATAAATTAAATAAACCAATAATAAACACTCACTGATCCCAGCTGCACTTTGAATAATATCCCCATGCATCCAAAAATAAAGGAAGACTTGTTATATCACTATATCATAGAGAGTAAACACACTACTACTTTTAATACTACTATTTTGCTCTGGCCAACATGGACATGTACATGCCATGAGTCATTTTTTAATTTTCACATTTTCAGAATCAATAGCTGGTGAGATGCTTGGGTTACTTCAGGGTTAACTGACCTTGCTTGCTATCTAGCTTGACTTATTTCTCTACATCAGGGTGCTCAATCCTGGTCCTAGAGATCTACCACCCTGGAGAGTTTAGATTCAACACAGCTGACTCTGAAGGCCTACAGTACCCAGATCACATGTGTTAAAACAGGGTTGGACTGAGTAACCCTGCTCTATATGCACACATTCACACAAAATTCACACAGTTACCCAGAATAAAGCATCAGGCATGTCAAACAATACCCATATAGGCTGCTAGCCGCCAAGGACATGATTGTCTGATTCCCCTGTGCAGTTCATCTCTTATTTATTTTAATAGACAGCTCCTCCAGAGCGCTACTGAGCACATAAGGTCAGTAAAAGACAACAAGTCTTCCCGCAGGGCAGTTTGGCAATGATTAATGTAATTGTAACGGCTCCCTTATACAATGTTAAATTGTCTGAAAATATGAAACCTGCAGCAATTCCTGATACGCATCATTGCTCATTAGCCGTTGCACAATTTAACGATTTATTACTGTACTGAGGCCAAAAGAAATGTAACACGTGTCCTACAGATGGGACCCAACAGTATGAGCCAGGAGTGAAGATCAGTGTGATATTAATCAGTGGACAGTGAACTGTGACCCCTCCACTCAGCATTGTCAGGGTGCTTGTCCATTTTGCTGCTTTACCCCCTCGCTGCTTTATGTTCACCCTCCACCACTGCTGCTGCTGCCTATACCATACATTCCACTGTGCTCAGTGGACACAATTTATGGACTTTTTTAAGTTTCTCAAGATGTATGCCTTTGGCACTCTTGGGAAACAGTGCCTTGGCAGCATTTGTGACCAGTTTGAACACACACATGCACTCATGAGCGATATCAGTTCCATCTATGCCTTTAATCCATGGCCGTTGTAGCCAGCAGCGTCAGACTAAATTGAAGTCTAGCCTTTGAGCGTCACATTGGGTAATGCTATCAGTCAGGAAATTTAGCAGGATGTGGGCCTTCAAGCCACTGCCAGCAAGAAACTCTGCTTGTCACAGTAAGGAAAACAGAGCAGACTTGGTCTAGGGTTACTAGTTTGTGTTCTAGCCACAGTCCCTTTTTTTCTCTTTTACTCTCCTTATTTTCAGTGTTTCTCTTCCTCAGGCTACACTTTCACTCTTAACACTCTCCATACTCCTTCGTTCCATTGCAGCTGATCACCAAAGAGTTTTTCATGATCTCAGTTTTACATGTAATAGTTCTCTATATCGATGACACAGAAGAACCACGTTTGGTTTCCTGAAGAACCTTTCAGTGGTTTAAGAATCAGTTTTTAAAAAATAGGTCAAAGTGTATTTGGCTATGTATATTTGGCTTTACCTTGGATTTAACAGAATCAATAACATCAACGATTCCAGGCTTTGTAGGTTGGCCTATAGTAAACACATTTATTTAGCATGCACGCCAACAAAGTTTCAGGACATATGTATGACTGGAAGTCGGTAAAGGGATACAAGGAGGGCATGCTACCTAATTGAGCAGCAGCAAATGAATGTACTTCAGGGGATGACAGTGAGAATGTGTAAAGAACCTTTCAGTGGATAGCTGTATGAAGATTTTTGTGAATGAAATGGGACAACTTGAAAGATTATGTACTAATTAATCCTTTGAGAATGTGGTGATTAATCTACTCCTTCATTCTACTTGTTAGTGCTGTTGCTGTGTTAGTTGGAAATAAAAGTCACACATCAGTGATGTTTTATTATTACTCTGATTCGGTGTGCAATTTACCCCCATGCAATTTGTGAGGTCCCATGATGGCTGGCTATTCCATTGTTGGTTGGCTACTAACTAACTCTCCATTATGTTATGAGTAATAATTGAGTAATGAAGGACCAACTGAGTGAACCAGTTTGCTACAGCGCCACCCTGAGGGAGACCAGTGCTGCATCTCTAGTTAGGAAAACCAAAGACAGAAGTTGACTGTGTTGTGGGTGAAACAGCTGCAATGACCTTCCCCTAAATTTATATTTGTGCATCTATTTTAGCCTAATGGACAGCATAACGTTATAATAACTTCATTTTTATAGACCCCTGCAGAATTTTAATTTTGAGACATTTAGAGGGTCAAAGGGATCAATTAGGGGTCCCTAATTGGTCTCTTGGACCCTCTGAATGTACTTCACACCTTGCTCTAATTAAACAAGTTCTTCATGAGCCCTTACCAGTCTGTGTGCTTGCAATAAAGAAATTCTCAGGCATCTTTTAACACAATGGCACTCAGAAAGCTGTAAAACTAAGCAATGATACATTATGACTAACACAAACATGTACGTGCTATAACCCCTCTGATGGCAGGTTTGATGAAGGTAAAGAAGCCATCACCAAATTCTCACAATGGCTTGGTGTCAAAACACTCGACTCCAAAGCGTTAAAGGGTTTTTTTTATAGAACTGTATGTCCAAACCAACAACTACTTATTAATGTTTGTGTTTTTAAGAGTGCATGTGTCACGTGCCTCTCTTGGAAAAGTGATGCGCTTGAGTGGAAAGAGAAGGAGAAAAAATTGATTTGGACATTATTGGTTACCTTTCTGCACCTGAATTTTGCAACATTTTGAGTGGGCAACATTTGTTTGGGCAACACTGAACACAGCCCACATATATCCAGGAAATGGGAAGGGAGACAAAAGGAAGGGATAGACAGAAAGAGAGATAGAGAGAGAAAGGGAGGGAGGAAGAAAAACCACAGTGATAAGCAGTGTCCTTTTGTCTCAGGCAGAGGGAATGTGAAAGCAGGGATAAGTGGATGAGCGTACAGATATTTATATGCAGGACAGAAGAGTGGGAAATTTCACCATTACAGACAGCCTTTTCTTGGACATGGGTCTCTGGTTCTACCATCAGAGGTTAAACCGATATATTTTTCTATTTGTCTGGTGTATTAGAGAGTTTTTAGCACTGATGTCCTGAAAATATGATTTTCATAATACAATGAAAGTCACAGTAAACTCGTGACACTAGCAAAATGGACGGTCCCAAACCATGATGCCTCTCCTTTTTTGAGAGGCTGGTAGTAAAGAAAGTATAATGTATCCACAAAACCTGTGACTTACGCTTCACCTTTGTGTAACACTTATATACTGACACATATTAAATACCATCAACTCTGATTTGGAAACTATTCCTCTCAAACTGCTGCTTAACATCACTAATCAGTTTAGCTCTGATGAACTGATGGAGTTTTTTTTTTTTACTAAACTGTATCTGGCAACACAAACTCAGCTAGACACTCTGGCACTGCTTCACATTTTATGGAATAAATAATAGCAAAGAATCCAGCCATCCTAAACTGCGGCATATTGTACAGCATGTACAGCAGGAAACTGAATAGCAGTAGAAGGATACTTAGAGAACATGCCAAGTGAACATGCAGCGGACATGAGCGAACTTGGAACTCGGATTTGTAACTGTTTACAGATCTGTCAGTACAGTTTATCACATCAAATGGATTTAGCTAGGATTGTATTGGAAATTATTTACATTTTTGTCAAATTACAGTAAGGAGCTCAGCTCTGTTTGCTGTTCACGCAAAACAAATTTAACCCTTTACCTACCTACAATCAGCCAAGCCGGTCAGTGGGCTTTATCTGCCTCCAGTTATAAATTACCAAGTGAGCAGTGAGCAGTGTGCAGGCAATATTTCCTCCATTCTATTTTTACACACCAAGTGACCTATAGTGGAGACAGGAACTCTTTAGATAGTAACGTCTGTCTGATAAATCCTTAGTAATACCTTAGTAATACCTGAAAACAACTGTGACAACAAACAAAACTACGCCAGATGACGACTTTAAGGTACACCTTGTTTTGAGCACTGTCTCCCATATGAGGACAGAATATGTCAGCCAATGCCCAAAAAAGGTTATTTATAAAACCAAAGTACTGAGTCAGAATCACTCAAGTTTACTCATCGACAACTAGTGTTGGTACAGAGAATAAACAGCAGGATACCTAGTGCATCAGGCTCTTACTCCAGTCCAACCACAATCACAGACATATGTAAGGCTTTAAATGCTTTAACTTTGGTGTGCCGCTGTGGAAACCACTTCCACAAAGGCCCTCTGCACTCTGCACGCTCAAGCAGAGGGGCAAACATGGAGGCCTGGAGGAATCAAACCCATTACAGACATCCCAATTCAAGCCCTAAACTGAACTGAGCTAAAGCCACTGAGGTTTCACCCATTTCCCCTGTACCTCATTCCTTCTGATGATACACATCTTAACTCCAATAAATGAGACAATGTGGCACAGAACAATTTGATTAGTGCTGTAAGGCAACAGTTAGTAAAAGATACCAGGGCTGGTGTCACTATTCAAACCATTTTTTCAGTCCTTTAATAATATTATAATTAATATGTTTGTTTTTCTTTACAGTTTCTTTGTAGTTTTAGTTCCATATGGTATATATACCAGACTTTTTTGTTGAAAAAAAAAAAATTTTTATAAAAGTGGTAATTCTTATTCTTAACATTCTTCAGAAGAATGCTTATTTTTTGAGTGTGAGGTAAGTAATAGTACTGACTGATACTGTTCTCTGCCAGTCATCTTCCCACTCAAGCTTTTCTCCAGACTCTTCTTGTAGGGGATACTATGGGGGGTAATAGATACAGATACAGATACAGATTCAGATACAGATTCTACAGATTCTACCATTTCTCGTCTAGCCTGCTTTAGTGCGTGGCTAATTGTGGGAAAAGTGAAGCTGTTTGTCCTGGTGTATCATCAGGTCTTCAAGTACTTCTGACTAAGACAAATGTTGCGTGCCTAACAGAGTGCATTGCTTCCAGCCCTAATGAGAGAACTTACAAGCACGTTGTTTCCTGTCTCACGAATCGAAATGACCTTTTATTGTAGATTCACTGAGATGGATTAAGTGCATACATCACGAGAAACTACTCTTTGATTCTGAGTTTAATATTCAGGTATTAAACCCCTAACAGATTACAGATACTGATGGAATTTCCTCTTTGTCCTCTGAACTAGCCGTGCTCTTTAATTTATTTGATTTGTATAGTATCGTTTCATTTTTGCTTTATTTTTCTGCATGTCATTGGAGTTGTCTTGCACCACTAACAAGCATCAAAGTTTTTGTTTTTTTGTTCTGACTGCATGTAAAGAATGCAATAATTGACCCTCAAATACTTCATAAATATGGGTTAGATGTCCCTACATTGTTCAGCTGTGTGCCAAAAGTTAGGTATTTTGGCTTTGCTGTCAAGCACTAAGAGAACTATGAGGAGACTTTCTCCTGCTCTCCAAATGTAAGGAGCCCAACTAGTAATGGTTCTCATTTGATTTTGAATATTTTAGTTGTGCAGTAGCAGTGTACAGACAATCAGAACTATCAGGCTGTGTTAACACAATGCTAGAAATGATATGTTCTAAAAACATCCTTAGAATACATAAAATGTTTTTATTGTTCTTTTTCCAAAACATTCAGCAAACAATGTTCTTTACTTTTAACGTAGGTTAATGCAAAAATATTGTATTCAAAGCAATTTTGGCGCATTTCTATTGGTCTATTTATTATGAATTTTGCAATGTTTACAAGAGCAAAAGATGAATGCACTAAAGAACCTCAGCATGTTGATAGACACTATTCCTATGTCCCACATTGCAATGTGAAGTGAAAAAGTTAAGAACAACATCTCCAAAAGCAATCTTTTTTAAGTTTTCATGGAGATTCAAAGTAGCGTGCAATGTCACAGCTTGAAAAGGCATATCTTACATTATTAAGATTAGTACACCGTGTATATCTTAGTATTGAAGGTGGAGTATAGCATTAAAATCCATTGCACTTTTTGTGAAATTCAGTGAATATCTGCAAGTTGTTATTAGCACACTTTGATGTTAAAGCTTTGAGGATTTGTTTATTAGCATCCATGCGCTAATCTCAATTTAGTTTACAGTGCTGAAAATCAAAAATAACGATGCTGAGCTATCATATTTCAGCCCTTTTTATAGAATATTTAAAAATCTGTTCGTGAAGTAGGACGACTGTTATACTAGTCTGAGGCATCATAATCTAACTGCAACACCATTTAAGGTGGAAATAAATTTTTCAAACAAGAATCTGGACAGGTGCCAGCATGGGAGTACTGCACCATGTAAGGCAGAACGGCAAAAAAAAAGTTAATTAATAACATTACTTGCTGTGTCCTTGTTTACACTAATGTTACATCATAGCTTCATGTTGCAGAGTGCTACTGTCCTCCAAAGAGCTTGACACATTGCCAGTACCAATAAACATTCAGATCAAGCTTATTTTTACAGCATTCTCATAAAGATTATAATTAAGGTAAACTTTTAACATAACAGCTTACAACAGTATACATGCACCTTAAACTGGATGTTTTCAAGCTGAAAGATGAAGGTGGTGAAAAAGAGGATAAGCACAATAGCTGAGATTAACATTAGCATGTTTATCTAAAGACTGATTGCTTTTCTCATTGTAAATGTAAAGCCATATGTTATCTATTTCTGTGGTCTTGATATGGCTTTAATTTAACACAGCAATGGTAAATGTGGCATGCTGAGAAATTGAGTGCATAATTAGTGCTGGCATGCATACTGTCTTTAAAACAATGGTCTTGGACGCTTGGTGCAGGGCTTCCAGTGTGTATTGGCCTGAAGTGTTTAATAAACAACTGGGGGACATTTCACTTTTTCTCACTTTGCTACATTCAGTTCTAGAAAAATCTGCACACATCGCATCCATTCTTAGTCAGTTACACTAATTATCAGTAGCCTCCCTTATTACATACAAAATACTGCTCATTAATTTCATACATTTTAATTCTTCACAGTGGGTGGAAGACTGTGGAAGTCTCTACCCCAGACTATACTTCTGTTTCCTCCTATAAATCTTCTGATGCCTTTTCCTTTAAACATCACCTCTCCTCTTCCTCTGTGTCTTCTTTCTTTTTTATTTTTTGCTGTACTATATTGTAAAGCCCTGTGATTCTGAACCACAACATATAAATAAACTGTGTTATTAATAAAGTAGATAGATTAATAGTTATGAGTATCATCATTGCTATTATTATATTATCATTGTTATTATATTATCATTATGTTGTTATTATTATTATAACAGGTCAAAAAATGAGTCACATTCCACTTTTCCACCTTTTCACTGTGCTTTGATGCATGCTGTTTCATCAAACAAGGAATATAGCTTTCCTGCCCAACTGCTAGAAGCAAAATGCATTTTGTTATACACAAGCTTTATAACCGAAAGGATTAAAATCTTGAAATGCTCAGTGGAAAATGATTCAGTGGGGATTTCGGGAGCTAGCTCTGCCATTGGTGAAAAAGTAGTAACCGCTGGTCTATACTATGATAAGCAGCTGTGGCCCAGTGAGATCTTTCCTCTCTACCTTCCAGCACAGTTCACTACTGTTCAGCAGGCCAGGGCCAGATCCCAGCTTATCTCCATCAGAGGCAGCCATCCACACAGTGCTGTGTGTTTCTGTGCCCAGCAGTCTGCTTTAGTGCAGAAAAGGCAGGCATGTCTGGATTTGGGATTTCTCTAGTTGCTCAACAATGTGCATCATGTTTAGACATCCCTCCTTATACTATTCCATCCACTGTAAGTGGCTTTTAAATGCTTAGATGCTGGGATATCAGACGATCCAAACATGCATTGAAAGAAAACACTCTCTCGCTCTCACACACACACATATGCACAAACACACTGCGAGGAGCAAGGGATGCCAGACATTCCAGAGCTAGAGAGAGGGCGAGTGCGAGATGTGAAGGCGTGCTGATCGCTTTCAAAACAAACATTGTTAATCCACACCTGTGCCCAGAGACCTGGGGCACCCCTCCCACTGGGACAGGCTCACACTACTGCCATGGCCACAGTTGCTGCACAACCTGAAGAAACAGTGGGCCGTTTCTTCTCTGTGTGTCAAGCTCAGTATCAACACTTCCTCATCGTTAACACCATCCATATTATTACTGCTATTTTTAGAGCACGCCTGAATGTCAGTTCTTGTAATTAACATCTACGGCCTCAGCAAAACAGCAGCAGCTGGGGAGAGGAGCCCAGTGAGTCGAGATGTACTAGACAGGCTGAAAGTTCACAGCCATAAAGCATGCAGTTCTATTCAGTGAGAGTAAAACAATCACACAGCACAGGAAAATTGCGCGGTAAAGCACTGTTAACAGTGTCATGAATGTGTGTTTGTTTTCTGTAGATGAGTAATTAGTGGGGAGGGAGCTGAGGAGAGTGATGGAAAAACAGCCCATTCATCGTTTCCTGGCATGCTGGAGAACATAGAGGTGATTAGTCAATAGTGTGGTTAGAAGGAAAGGTCAAAGCTATAGTGGGAGTGCCATACTGAAGCAGGGAATTGTCACCAGGCATGACTTACAAGGAAACGAAAGGGCGGAAAAAGAAAAAAAAAAAAAGATTCTGCACTTTCTCCATGTCCGTAGCCTTCAACCTCAATGCATTCCAGTCGTGCGGAACCAGGCACAGTGCAAAGAGGGATGTTTCCACTCACAGAGAAACCTGATGCTGGTATCATTCTCCTTATTTCTGAATTCTTCTCTGCTTATGCCATCCATATTTTTAACTGGGGCAGTATTTTCTGCCCACTGTCATAACCTCAACCCACCCCCCCACCACGCAATTGTGAGCGTAAAACATGAAATAAAAGCAGATGTTTAGTTTGTTTCAGACATGCGAGGCAGCTGGGTAAACTGCAGGAATGGGTGTGATATTCTACTGACCTCAAAATCTTAAAGTTACTGTAGTTTGTCCTGAACGGCCAGGCTCACCTTACACATGGTATAGCACAACAGTTCTTACAGAGGGGCCCATTAACACTACCACTATGTTCTTTTTAACCAGGTTCCCAGACAAGAGTTAAATGAAATCCACATGCCAGTGATATGATATGATTATGGAAACAAAAACAAGGAAACAAAGACAATCAAAATTCTAAGAAACCAAGCCACAAATTTTCAGTGCTGACAAATAATAGTAAATTGTTAGTTAAACACTAAATACCTCACATTGCGCAAGCTGAAAGATACACCAGTTGTCCTTGTTTATGAACAAATGAACAAACTTGTTACGTCCACACTATTTGCTCTTAATCTTATGAATCTGGCCCTTATTCATTAAAGTTGGCCCCTATTCATTACAGTTGTTCACAAACAGCCAAGGAAATTCATGAATGAATTACTCCAAACTACACTGTACTATGTACTAAACTTACAAAACAAGCATATTCAAGATATTTGAATACAAATGATGAATCAGTTTCACTGTGTGAAATCAAGCACTAGCTTACCAGTGCCAGATTTACATCACGTTTACACATATTTAGCACAACCTAATTCATACAGACGTTTCAGTAGTTTAGTCGATAAAACAGTAGCATCAAGTAGCTCATGAGTCAATGGCTGTGCGCTTAGTTTAAGATCCGGCCATGACCATATTGTTCCCCCTACTGACTAAACTGTAGTTGTCAAAATTATGCTTATGTGTCATTCTACAGTGAAATCATTACATTGGCTCAATCAGTTTCCTTAACATCTACACAAGTTGTGAATTGTAATCTGGATGAGTGTTGCACTTGATGATACAGTCAAGTTCAGTCAAGTATTTGGACAGTGACACAATTTTTGTCATTTTGCCTCTGTACACCATCATAATTTGTTGTGGTATACCACCACAGTGGATTAGAAATGAACTAATCAGGATTTGATTGAAATGTAAACTTTCATTGAAAAATTATTTTTTGTTGAATACAAGAGTATTGCATTAACCGTTTAGAAATTACAGTCATTTTTTACATGGTCACTTAATTTTCACAGGCTCAAAAGGAATTGGTCAGTTGACTGATAAGCAGTTTCATGGCCAGGTGGGGCCTGTTGTCTTGTTATTATATGACAAGTTATGAAGATAAGAGATCTGGATCTGATTCTGAGTGTTGGATATACATTTGGTAGCTGTTCATGGTAACTCCCAATATGTAATCCAAAAGTGTTAAAGCCATTAGGATGAAACAACAAAACCAAAGATACCAAAAACAGATACCAGAATCTGTAGGAGTGGCCATCTGGCCAAATCAACAATTTGGTACATTCTTAAAAAGAACGAATGTGCTGGTGACCTCAGCAACACCAGAAGGCCTGGAATAATTTTAAATGGCAGAGTGAGTCACCTGACCTTAACACAATCATACATGCTTTTCACTCACTGGAGACAAATCTGAAAGTAGAAAGATCAACAAACAAGCAGCAACTAAGGGTAGCTACACTAAGGGTCTAGCCTGGAAACTCAGCAGTTCTTGTATTTAGAATTGTGGTAGTTTGTCTAATTACTTTTGAGTAATGGAGGGTCTATGTAAAAATGACTGCAATTCAAAAAAGTGAAACCTCTTGAAGTAAAGTTGAAAGCAAGTCTAGAATCTTCTGAACTCAGTAGATGTCTGAGATGCCATCTTTAGACTTTGATGGAAGACTCCAGAAAAACAGGATTATTTAAATGTTCTATGAGAAGTCATACTCAATATGACCAGGTAGACGAACTAACACGGTAAAAAGTTTGGATTACATGTTGACTTTAGTAAACGTCAGTCATAGTAGCCACAGCAAAACTGCTTATTGGTTGTAAAGTTTGTTTAAATGAAGTTGCTAAGGCTTCAAGCAGCTCCGCTCGCCATTTTTGTTTTAATTATTGTATCCAATGTCTGTTGGCGCACAGAGGAACTGTCATCTGTTTCCAATGAGGAGCTTTTCTCTGATTGTTGAACTTGTCGAAGCGCTGTCCAGCCGAGCCCTCTCCTGCTCTCTCTTTCTTTGACTAAATAAACAGGAAAGAGAACCTTGTAACCAGATGCTAAAGAGGATAGAAAGCAATAGCTGGTACCTGCAATCACTGGCTACTCTGCTCTTAGAGATCAGCCCTGTTAGTCTTAGTGGCATTAATGACTGCCCTAATTAGCCTCTTTTCGAACAAATCATTAAGTACTGGGTGGTGATGCATACCACGAGAGCGAGAGAGAGAGAGAGAAAGAGAGAGAGAGACTGTGAAATGCTGGGAGATTTTAGTTTTAGAGGCAGTAGAGCAAACTTAGATAAATAGACCCATTAGCACTTCCACCGGGTTCTTTTTAACCAGGTTCCCAGACAAGAGTCAAACAAAATCCACATGCCAGTGATATGATATGATTATGGAAACCAAAACAAAGAAACAAAGACAATCAAAATTCTCAAAAACACAAATTTTGAGTGCTGACAAATAATAGTAAATTGTTAGGTAAACACTAAATGCCTCACATCGTGCAAGCTGTAAGACACAACAGTAGTCCTTGTTTATGAATGAACAAACTTGTGACGTCCACACTATTTCCTCTTAACGTCAATGTAAGTCAATGTAAAATGTTGCATTTTATGAATCTGGTTCTTATTTATTAAAGTTGCCCAAAAATGTCATGACTGAACCTCTATGAACTACACTGTACTATGTACTAAACTTACAAAACAAGCAGATATTTGAATGTAAATGATGAATCAGCTACAATGTGTGAAATCAAGCGTTAGCTTATCAGTTCCAGATTTACATCACATTTACATGAAGCACACCATAATTCATACAGATGTTTCAGGAGGGATTCGGTAAAACGGCAGCACTGAGTGGCTTAAGAGTCAGTGTCTGTGCTCATAGTAAAGAACCATGAACACACTGTTCCTCCTACTGACTAAACTTTAGTTGTCAGAATTGTGACGACTGCTTTTGTGTCATTCTACAGTGAAATCACTACTTTAATCTCCACTTGTTGAAGTGATGCTATGGTACAGTTTTGACTCTGAAATGTTGGGAGAGTACTTTAAGTGTCACACATAGACATAAACAGACTGTTTTGAGCAATTGTTGCAATATGGCAACAGCAGGTAATTAAGGGTTAAAGTTACAACTTATTTTCTTGTCTTATAGTTTCTGTTTATGAGATATGAGGCTTTGTTTTGACAGTGACAAAATCCTCATGGCTTACTAAGTGTGTATGCATTAGACAGTTACTCTGCCACCTCTCTACATGATTCCTGATCTTATAAACACTATCGAAAGACTATTCTAATAGCAGCTTACTAAAGTCAACATATCCTCCTCAATAAGCCTACTGGATGTTTTTGCTCTTAGGGATTCTCCCTTGTCACTCTCATCACAAGCACTGCGGGGTTCTTACAGGAATGACTGTTACACGAGAGAATATTGTGCTGAAAAGCTCGGGTACTCTATATGGGTTCTAAGAGAGGAGGAGGGGGTAGTGTGGTGTGGGAATCGTGTATTGATGCTGGACAATGGAGTTACTGTTTTAATCTACTCAAAGAGTTATGAGACTTCTCTTTTCTCCATGTCCCAACACATGGTCTCCTCTGTCATCGCCTTATCCACAGCCCATTGAAACTCTGCCTTAATTGAAACAAATTCCAGTTGTAGCCCCCGTTTTCTGAAAACTCTAGAAATATTTTTCCGGAAACCATGAAAAAAAAAATTAAGTCATAAATTTTGAGAATAATAAATCACTAGAGAAAGCTACACTTCCCTCAGCCTGTGTTGCGGCTGAAACTCAATTTACTGGTTGCTCCAAACTTAAACCCTACAGACTCTCTAGCAGTGCCTAGAAGTAAAACCATATGAACAAAACCAGATTTTTTAAGACCATATTGCTTAGTGCAGTGGGAAAGTTCAGGGCACAAATGTCAAAACAAAAAATATATCATTTTTGGTAATCAATTTTTTATTACTAGTCTTAACACTTATCAGAGTACAATCTACTTGCTTCTGCAACATAGACAAACATAAGCAAGGGCAGACCAAAATCACTCTCATGTAACAAACATAGTCACAATCACACTACTTCAAAGAGTCTAACACAGGGTTATCTCCAACAGCATTCATCTAATGAGCTAATATTATTTTCCTAAGCATACACTGCATTTGTGTCCCATGCCAATACAGTTGCTGGTTTAGCCTTCTTCAACATTATGGAGAAAAATATCTCTAAGATTATGTTTATTATTACCCCAGTACAATTCTAGTAGTTAGTGCTAAGCTAACAGTGACTGTTAACATTTTTTTGGACTTTCTAGATTAAATATGGGCATTTGAAGCCTGTACAACATATTTCATGTTTTATTGTCACAGATATTATCATACCATATTCTTAGTAAAGAAGTGACATATCTAGGGCTTACAGGTGCAAATCAAATGGGATTGGCTGGTTGTTTGCTCATAATTGTGTTAGTGGTATCTAACCTTCAGTCTTCATTTCAGCTCCTGAAGTCCTAACTAATAGGAGGGCTAGCTTAACCACTGGTATCTACACTGATATCATGGACAGAAGAAAAATCCTGTTTGATTCATTTTTCGTTTGGGCTTTTCATAAACTGAACCCCTTAATTTCCAAATACAATCTAACAGAGAAATAATGTGCAGTACTGCCCTATTCATTTAAATCCAACAAGCATGATGACTATATTAAAAACATATGAATTACAAATTACAGGTATCACAAAAAGATCACAGAAATCGTTGGAAGGTCTCTGGGGTTCCCCATTGACTAGTGGGTGCTCTGTCAACATCGTCTGAGCTGTACTTATTTGCTGTCCGCACAAAGACAAGGTCTACCAAGACTATAGGAGGACTCTCAGAGGCAGCAGGAGTTGACGGGTTGATGGGGATACTGAGGGTGAAGAAGTCTAGTCCAGTGACAAGGTGGAGAAAACACCTTACGATGACGTCTCAGCTAATGGGCTGACAAAGGTCTCGCTCCATCTTGGCTGCTGAGAGATTTATCTTAGCTCAGTCAGTGCTCTCTTTGACTGTCTACTTCTTTTCCACTATCGGCTCCACTCTCTCCATCATTCTCTCCTACCCTCCTCATCCTTCACTCGTCTCCTTGTGCCCCTTTCGTGGGCTGTCCTACCTGCAGACCCCCGGAGCAGCATCTCATCTGTCTGTCTGTCAGTGGCTGGGTAATTGGAGCCGTTTAGGTCATAAAATCCAGGTGGGTGGGGGAGGAATGTGTGATGAACCAAGCAATGGGCCTTCCCACGCTTGCCCAACTTGGTGTTTGTGCTGGACCACTGGGTCAAACAAAGCAGAACTTGTAATTCATCCACCATAAAGTCATTTTTCAAATTTAAGGGATGCTTGCTTTGTTCCTATAAACATTACTTGAACTTTTTCAGTGAGGGGTTTTAACTACCTCGATCTGTAATTACAGCCCGGTTGACCACCCAGGTTTTTCTCTGCAGTGTGGATATGCTGACATGGCGAACCTAAAGTGTGATGTGTAAAAGATCTCTACATGTTAAATACATGACTTACATCTCGCATTATGGATGGATAATCTGTCACTCTGAATCACATATGTTCACATATTATGATAAGCAAGATGATATTTAAGCTCCAGCATCTTCATATTTGAGTAAGCCAAACAGAGATGGGGAAACTACATTAAAATTACATGGACCAAATGTTATTGAGCTATTGAATGGTAGTGTTGTTATGCTTTACTTGACACAAGACTTAAGTCTATTTATGGAACCTGTCAACAGAGACTGGCTGAAACCTCTTCTTTTCATGTTACACTAATGTATGTTGTGCGGTATAAAGATGAATGTCCTGATATGGCTTTTGTATAGATGAGCTTGGTTAGGATGAAATGTGTGTACTGTGTGCTGTCAGATGTAATTATGCTGATGGCCTGTGCTTTAGTTTCATGCTATGCTTGAGAACAGAAAAAAACATCAAATCACTTGGAAATCAATAACAGGCAGAAGGCAGACTGGCATAAACAACTCTGACGTATGGAATTTTCAAACGCTAGTTTATAACAGGACCGGCACCTTTGCTATGTCCTATGCTGTTGCACAAGAGGATGGACCAGCTTGCAAATTGTTGCTGTACAATGTGAGCAAACTACGGAGCCAGGCTTGCTAGCTGCAATTACTCATAGAGTTTGTCAAACATTGTGCAAATGTTCGCCAACTTCCACGTTTTTGATTTAATAGCTGTTTATGCTGTCTGTGAAGGACATTGAGGACAAGTATGTTGGTGAGAGGGTGCATGTACGATGCGTGACAATTAGTGATGAAATTAGTGTGTTTTTCAGATTTTATGTTCCACCTTAAATAGTGCAACAGGTACACTGCTCCATATCTTTATAACCCTACAGCAATGCAAAATATGTACCATTTAAGGTGGAACAGAACTTTCAGATACTACTAGGCTGACAAAAGAACCTAACTTGTTTACAGCTCTAGAATCACTACTGTCAAACAAATAATCTGAATGAAACAATGCAAAGCAAGTTTAGATCATAATTTAGATGCACAAAAGCAATACTTGATAATCAGTTCAAACTTCAAGAGCACTTCAGTCAACTTTTACCTTGTTCCAGTGGTTTCAGTTTAGCTTGGATTTAAGTTTCAAGGAAAAGAAAAGTTAATTGGTATATTACGTGAAACTCTTTGAAGAACCATCCATTACAAGGTGTTTAAAAACATAAAACTGGTTCTTTTAAAGCAAACTTTTGGCACCTGTATCTGTCCCTGAGTGTGCAAGGTTAGTCTATTATCTTTATTTCTACTTGAAGCAGAAATTATAATGCAATCATTTTGACCTTTCCAGGGACCCATGTCCCTTTCCTCTAAGTATGATCAAATTTATACATGCTTTCTTTCTTTGTCAGTTGCTTTTATCCAAGCTGCTTCCCTTTTTTCACCTACAACAGCCATTCCTGAGTTACTGGGTTTGGCAAAGTCTGTCTCAAAATATCACGACCCGCTTCCCTGATGTAGGACGAGTTATCTGCCTCCTTTACTCTATTCTTAAAAATGAACCATCACTGTGTTTTGTTTGAGGCTCACAGTTCTCAGATTTCTTAGATTGTTTCTTAATGAAGCTTATCAATGTTGATTTCCTTTTGCCAGTCAATGCGTGCTAAAATGATTTCCTACACAAACAAAACATCCTAATCGCATATCTATGTCCAAAAAAAAAAACTTCTCAGGTTCCAGGTTGTCAGATTCCAGAAGTTTAGAAACCTGGCAAGTCAAGCTTACATAATTCCAAGTTATAGATTCTGAAATATCTTTTTGCAAATGCAATAATGTTCAGTGACGTTATTCGGGCTCTTTTTGTTTACATATAAAAAACGGTATTTTAAACATAATTATTCTGCTCTGCCAGAGGAATTCCTTCATTTCTCTAGGCAAGTGTAAGCAAATCAGGAAGCTGCGATAATGGTGAGGTATGAGTATGTTATGCAGAAGGTGTGTTGATAAGACTTTTTAAGAAAGTTTTTTGGGCTGCACAGCATGAAATATAATTGTTAGAACACCCCCAGTTAAATGACAAGTTCATTTCCTAAGTGAAAATAAGTTAATACATACTCTACAGGGAACAACAACGCATTTTTAATACATGTTTTTAGTGGAATAACGTTATACTGTGTATATACTTTTGTGCCATGACGTCTGCACAGGCCACATTTGTTAAACATGTTAAATTAGGCAAAAAAACAGTAATCATGCATTAAAATGTGTAGAAGTATATCCTCTGTAGAGGATGTGTTAAATTATTTTTGCATAGAAAATAAACAATTCATGTAACTTGACCAGAGCCACCTAAATATTTACATACTGCCATAATGATAACAATTTGCCTAGGTATCAAAGCACTTCTGTCCAAAGGTGGGAAAAAACAGGAAATTTTAATTCTGCCTGTACAGAAATTAGACATTTCACTGAAAATAATAACTAATAATGGTAACATAATAAATAAGAACTTTCATTTTGAAAAATGTCTCTCAGGAAAATGACATAGTAGTCCATATTAACATCAAGTAAAACGTGTACTTTATGAATGCTGATTTAAACATTAATGAATAAGCTATGAAATGTTTATGTAAGATTTCTGAGTTATGAATGTGTTATGTAGACAGCATTCATGTAAAGTGTTAGCACTGTATCTGTGTGCTGCCTGCCCTCACTGCATTGCATTCTGCTTCTAACAGGATGTATGCATCTCAGCTAAGACCCTAAAAACAGTGATGGTTAATAAATGGATTATGGTTTGAATATACAGTTTCATGGTGCAGCACCTTTACATCATGCACAAGTTCTTTAACCTTTACACTTACACTTATTTATGAAAAAATAAATATTTTAAGAATAACTCATTTAAATATTTTCTAGTGGACTGAAATCAACTGATAATGTTCACATTTATTTCAATTACTGTGGCAAAGTCTGCAATACTTGCAGACCAGTAACAGTTCTGCAGGGTGAAGCATTAAGACATGTTTACTCAAAGGCTCCTCCACTGGTTGGCAGAGGAAATGAGCTTATTCCCATCTTCTTAAGTGTCTTGGTGACAGTAAGCATTAATGCTGAGCTGTCCAGCTGCCTGTGTTTTGAGTGTCATGGTGATCTTTAAGTGTGAAAAGACCACGAAAGACTGGAGAAGCTTACAGAGGAAAGCCTACACATCCCCCTCCTTCTGTGCTGTGACAGTGCACACAAACAAACCACGTCTGTCGCTAATGAGAGAGAAAAGGTGGAGGAAGACGCTGATGTGGACTGATGGATGTTATGTTGTAAATTTAACATTTTAAAATAAAAAAAAATAATAAAATGCATGCTCTAGATCAGGTTCTTATATTTCAGCACAAAGCTTAACTGAAGACACATGTACAACAGGAACAATAAAATAGTATTTTTTAAAGTATTAGTATAAATTAATAAAAATATATTAATATTTAATACAAATACAGCAAAAACAAAATGTCTGTGATGAATAATCTCATGCTTTTTGTCTTTTGTGCACAGCTAATGCCAACATAGATAGGCATCAAAGAGACATGTGCTTAAAGACAACTAAGAAAGCTATTCCATCTTGTTGAAATTAAACCTCACATGTTTTATAGTTAGACTCTGAACACAGCACAGAATATTTGTAAATGTCTTTACATTAATAAAAACTCCAGCATAAAATGTTAATGTGTTATTCCCTGCATTATTAAGCATTTTGTATCTGGCATTATGTCCTTCAGCCCTATCATTTTGACTTACTTCATTAGTATTCTTTTACTGCAGTAGCTAGCATGCATTACACAAATCCGTCATATAACTGGGAATCTCCGTGGTGTCAACCAATTTTGACCTAAAGCCTAGCCACAGAGCTATAGGCTAATAAATACAACCATTCTAGCATTACTGTAACTCTTATTTAAGTTTCAAACAAAATGGATAGCAGAATATCTTTTTATCCTTTCAACCAGTAAAAAATTGTCTATACTGTTTCTGCTGTGACAGTAGTTAAAATTCTTCGTTAAAACTCTGGTTAAAAGAACCAGTTTCAGTATTAAACACAATTTTAAACACCAGCATTTCTTAAGTAACCTCTAGTAGCATTGTTTTATTAAATAAAAATACAATATAATAAAAAATAATAAATATTTTTATTATGTCAGTGTAGCACTACTCTTTCTCCTAAACATTATAATATTATTTAGCTTACTGGGTATTGTAGAAATATCTCAATGTTATCTTAATAAATGTTGTGATGTTATGTTTTGCACCCCCCTCCCTTTGGTAAAATATCACCCAGTATGTGTTTATTTTCTCATGTACTTTAGTGACTCATTTCCTTTTAAGGCACGGTAAAGGTATGTATGTGCCTATAAAATGCAGGTGTTTAAGTTCTTACTACATTTCATTTTAAGTCATTATGTTTCATTTCAAATAGTTCACGACCGATGCATTTTCATATGTTAAGTCCATACATACACTGAATATCTGTAGTGCAGGTTACAGATCAGACTGTTGTGTCCTTAGTGACTTGTTGCACAGTAAGTCATTAGGCAGCACCACAGGGTAGTATATCCTGCCACTGGCTCAGACCAACTCTTAAAATTCCACTGCTATGCTGTA
Organism: Semaprochilodus insignis; assembly: GCA_034552555.1. Taxonomy (NCBI): domain Eukaryota; kingdom Metazoa; phylum Chordata; class Actinopteri; order Characiformes; family Prochilodontidae; genus Semaprochilodus; species Semaprochilodus insignis. The sequence goes on along the minus strand of CM067479.1, from coordinate 28,046,467 downwards.
TTAGATTACAGCCTCGTAGTGGGGAAAGTAAATACCTGCTTTATTGCAGCTCATCCATTTGGTTTATGCCTTATTAAATTATGGACCAGGCGGAGTAATAACAGGTATGTCAGACATGCCGTCCAGCCGCCCCACTTCCGCCCCAAGTTTATATTGTCTTCATTTCAACTGTTGAAACTGTGAAAATGTTTTCAGTTTTCATTTTATTTTGCATGCATTACGGCACAAATTTATCAGGCACAGAAAATGGTTAGTAATATAATATATATAAACAAATAATATTGGAAATGATGCACTTCAAAAAGTTAACAAACAAATAGCCCCCTTCCAGACCAAAAAACAGGCCAGAAAACCAATGACTTCACTGGCCAGGGTAATGGCCAGGGTGAATTTATCCAGATTGACAATATTCCTGGAATTCACTTTATATTACTTATGCAGCTCTACAGTGGGCTAGGGGGGGCTCAGATAATCAATGTTTTCTTAAACATTGTAAGTTCATCCTAGAATATACCTTCCTTTCATATTTACACAAAAGGCCATGATATTTGGTTCATTCCCGCATGGAACGTTTAACGAAACATCTTATCGACAGCTGTGGGATCGCTATGGTCTTTCCCTCTATGATAAGGATGAGGGTTGTGGGCACAGTCTCGCTGCCTTCAGGCCAAAAAAAGCACTGCTCAATTCACTAACATGCCCAGGCAGTGCCTGTGAATTAACTACTTCTGAATGTGTAGCTGGAGGATGTGCATAGTGTAAAGTGTTCGTGAAATGCATAACTCAGTGAAATGTAACTGAAAGAGAGGATACTGATATCTAGATCGGTAAAAACAGAACATTTTAGAAGAATAGAACACTAAAACCTTACAGAACTGTACTCGCTTATTGTCATTAAACTAAATCTAAACACATTATTATTATTATTATTATTATTATTATTAAATTGCTGTGCTATAGCTAAAGTTCAAATTTGTTCCCAGAATGCAATATTAGGATATTTCAAGGACTAGACAAAGTGCTTAGGAAGCTACAATCAGACCCACATTGCTGGCACAACAGTTGTATCATATTAAGTATAACAGGGAACAATGCAAGTGGTGATACAGGCTGTAACATATAGCGCACACATGAAAGAAGTCGCTCTGCTGCTGAACATGGAAATAATTGGTCTGAGGATGAATTGACAATGTAAGTGAAACTGATAGTGAACCCCATGTGCATTAAAATTGGAGTGCAGGAATTGGTCTCAAAGCTGCTCAGGGCTCAAGGCTCTACGTTCCAGTACGGTGTTTAACTTTGTTTGAGAAGAGAAATTATTAGCAGCAGTCAAATAAGGTCGCCTCCACCCGCTGTTCCTCTTCATGAGCAGTGGTGAGTTACTGTTTGAGTTATCTGGCAATTGAAAGGTCCACATTGTGCTGAGACTTCCCACCCCAGTATGGTGATTCCTCCACGGATCTTCGTCCTTCCCTCGTAAACATGTCCCCGCCCCCAGCCAGGCTCATGAAATCCCCCCTGCGTCTTACCGCCTGATGATCCAAATTAAGTTGTCATTGTGACAACAATAACCCCCCTCCACAGCATTTAACAGAAAGCACGGTTTCATTTGGGGCTGGATGCGAAAAGGAGCAACTGGAAAAGTGAAACCTTTTACTGCCCTGCAAATTCTTTTAAGGATTATAAAGCCGGCTTGGGCTATAAATTTGGTACTTTATTCCCTGAACAAATAAATAGTGCAAAGAATGAATAATGAACTAGAGAAGAGTCAATACTCAGTCTTAGTAAAAACATGCCTGAACTCTATAGGGCTTCCCATTAACACTAGGGAACCATTAAGAACAGGTCATAGTATATTACCTTACTCTAGAGTGTCTCAGATTCACTCAACTAAAACTAGTTATATAACGTGCAATTACATTTTAACTACTGCATGATCAATTCCATGAAAAAGTGAAAATTTTACAAGTGATTTGGAATCTGATAAACCAACATACTTCTGAAATTTAATAGAAAGTACCAAGGCACCTGTGTGCAGTAAAGTGAGGACGGGAGGATGGTGCCCTTTTTTGCCTAAAGTGGCAAATTCTTACGATGACTGAGATAGCTTTGACATTTACAGTTGAGTTGCCAGCCTCATTTATAAGCTATTATTTTCACTGTAATTACACTAGTCAACAAAATAACAGTTGCACAAATAGTTGCGCCCAGGAATGGAACTTTGTAGGTAGGTTTGACGTTATGAGACATGCTAATGATTGAAGTTTAATGCTTGGCCGTGCATGTGATGTAAGCAAGGACAGGCCTTATTGCTGTACTTGACTGACCCAACAGCCACAATTGCGGACAGTCAGTGAGCAGTGATGCCTTCAGCGAGTCATCCTGTTACTGCCAGCACCATTGGCAGACTGGTACGATGCCTAAGGTGCCCTTATGACCCCCATTATGTCTTTTCTTAGTTCTTGCAACAAGAAAATGTTCTTGAATATCGTCTCTGTCCTAACAAAAACAAGTATCTCCATTTTTTTTAATTATTATTATTCTACATAATTTAAGATGTTGTCCAAGTCATTGTCCTTTACATTGTGTGAAATTTCCAACAAAAAAAAAACCTATAATTGCTTGGAACAAAAACTTGTTACAATAACTGTTACAATAACTGTTACAATAACATCGAAAGTAAGACATTTTTTCTTCACTTTCCCTTTTCTCTCTTGCAAAGTTGTCAGTTTGAAGATACTTGTTTTTTGGACAGTGACAATATGCATTATGATTAATATCACAACATAAGAAAAACAGCCTATTATGGAATTTTCCTATACTGAAAATTCTCAACATGAACTGTTCCAGATTTGCTCCCACAAAGTGGCCTTTGAAACTCCTTAGCCCCTGCCCTTGCCAAATTAGTGCACACTGTTGCACCATGGTAGCGCTAGTTCTTCAATCCAGAGTGTTTGAACAGCTCCTTTCGACAGCTCACGATTCGCACAATAGCCCACACCTCAACAATGACCCGAAGGAGAGTGGCGGTAATGGCAGCCACATGTTTCACACAATTTACTTACTGTAAATACTCTTCTGACCAGAAAACGCACGCAGATGCACAAGGACTTTCTCCTGCTGTCCCCAGTGATCTTTCCTTCTCCCTGCATAGCTGTGCTGCAGATGTTGGGGGAGATGTTATCCAAGTGCTGGTTAGGGTCAGATGACTTGCTTCTGGATCAGAGAGCATTTAAGAATAAAAACACATTAGGCTGAAAATCTGACATACTGACCAAAATTAATCATCATGCTTGCGTGCAGTAGCACACACATATCAACCACACAACAGCTGCATCAGGCCAGGAAGAAAAAAGACTGAAAAGACAATTTTTTCTCTTTTACAGATCTGATAAGCATCATTTAGGTATTCTTTGGATAACTAATAGTACACTCAGTTTACGATCAAAGACAGAGTTTGCTATAAATCCTTCATACCCCTAGCACTGTTGCGAGGATTTTGGAAGGAACGGATAATCTTTACACAAAGGCAGATATTTGCACTCCCACACACACAGCCATCTTGCACAAGTTAAAGCTGCTTGAGGCCAGTGTTGAGTGATTTATTTCAAATTTTAACACAAATTAGGATTTGGATCGTTTTTAGGGATCAACCAGCCAAAGGAACAGAGTATATCAGCATTTGTGTCATCAGAAAGCCCAGAAATGTATTCCTTTGAAAAAAACTGCAAAGACAGCACATTTAGAGAGAGAGAGTCAGGGAGGGAGAGAGAGAGAGAGAGAGAGATTCTATTTTTCATTGTCTGCCCCAAATGCCTCAGTGTTGCTGCTAACAGCTGGTCTGCAGACATCGTTCTGTTCCGTACATTTCAAAAAACATCAACGCAGGTATATAATCTAGCCATCCATTTTTTACGCCACTAAAAGCCAGACTTCTTCTCACTTATCACAGACATTTCAAGCACTAGAAGTCAAGTTTTGCCTTAATAATACATAAATATATGTAATAATATATAATGTTCCTAATAATATAAAATGTTGTAATGCATAGACACTTTATACCTATGTGCTATACCATTTCAGATTCACCATGTTTTACTCCAAGTTAGCTGTTTCAAAGCTACCAAGCAGTGAGTTGCTGCCATCATACTGGTATAGTCTAACCTTATGGAAGGCCTAGACTGGCTGCTATCACTGTAGGCACATCTTCAGAGAGAATCTATGATAGCGACTTCAGTAGGGTTCTCTCAGGTTCCAGACCGAACATTGCTGTTTGTAGGTGTAGTCCCCTTTACCTTTGTTTTGAGCTTCTAACTGCAAGCTTAGCAGAGCAAAGGGTGATGTTAAATGGTGAGTTGGGATATACAGTACTACCTGTTAAGTACACTTGGAAAGTTATGGATATCATTTACTCTCAGTATGTAGTCTAAGTAGCTCAACTAAGACAGATAATATGTATCTCAATATGACATGATCATACTAGCAAAACACAAATTCATTGTCATAAATAAGTAACTTCATACAGATAGTGATACAGGTATTAAAGGCAATGATGATACTTTCAAAACTGACACTGGAATATATCAAATTAATATGTCTAATATTATTAATATAATACATTTTTGTTAGTACATGAAAAAAACTCTCATCTTCAACTGTAATTACATGGCTCATTGATTTATATTAAACAAAGTAAACTAAAGCCGAGAAGGCTTTGTTAGAAGAGCAGGGGCAATGCTTGTAGGGACACCTATAATGCTCAAATGCCATGCGGAGTGTGACTATTATCAAGGTCAAAAGTTGTGACCTCTGAGACCCTTGAGTGTTGAGCAAGCCTAGGCCAACAACCATCCCAAATGCACACATAGTGTAGAGCGGAAGCAAGGCTAAGAGAGTGTGAGGATGGGAGAGCTCTCTTGACATTGAGACGACGTATCTGACGAGTTGAGGCAGACTGGTGCTTCTTTCAGGCAGCAGACTTAGGCCCCTCTCACACTCAGCCATCTTCTTCTGCCAACTGGAAATAGCTCACACAGCTTGTATGCCTGCAGAAGTGGCCTGGGTCCAAGTCAATGGGGAGAGAAGGGAGACTGGGTCAAGCAGGGTCAACAGTGCAAGTGTGGCTATATAGAAGCAGCTTCCTTATGGGGGGAACTGAGAGATAAGTATTCTACTGTGACTTTCCCATCTAGTCTGTGAGAGGCTATACGTATAAACGGAACAGGATAAAATGGTCAAACATCCCTACAACATCATAATCTCGCTATGGCTAGAAAAACTCTTTTTGGTCGATTTTCATTTTAAATGCCCAAGACTTTATTAAGATATTTTGTTTACATTGATATTGGAAATTCCATTGATAAGTCTCAACAAAACCACATAAGCCCTATCTTTTAGGGCTCATTAAACAGTGGAGAACTGGGAGACTTCCCAGTGCGCCAGTACTGTATTAGGCCAGTTACCGTGGCTAACGTCACTGTTGTCAGAACCAAACCTTGTATCTCCGTTTTTTTCAATAAAATTTAAAGGTAAAAAAAAAATGATGCCCTTGAAATTGTATGTACATTTTATGATTAATGGACAAAAATAAATGGCCCAAAAAAAAATCATTGCTTGGACAGCAGTAACATATAAACCATGTACTGTATTTAAAAGCAAGAGTGCAGACAGTTAAAATGGTTTAACCATGTCTATATTTGTAGCAAATTAGCAAATATTATGTACACTCATCATCAAAAGAATAGTTGCACCCAGAAGGAAGTGTTGGGTTGCCATGTTATTTGGTAGGAAGATAAAGGTTACCCGGAACAAATGATGATAAATTTAGACTGATATGGGCAATATTTATTGAGCAACACATACAGAAGTAGTGTCTCTACACACTGATTTGTTGGTTGTCTCCTCCAAGACAAAAGCGGGACTCAATGAAGATGACCCGTTGCCATTCTGGGTCACTCCATGACAGTCTGGCACAACACCAATACAGTCTGTGGCCTTGTTGAAGTGGTGTTAAGGGCAGTCATCGCAATGGTCTGCACGCATGTATCCTGTTACATGTAGTCATCTGCCGATGGTGCTAGTACTAAGAGGATGACTCATGGAGGGCATTACTGCTCGCTGAATGCCCATAATAACCATCCTGCTTACCGGTGCCCTGCGATGCGACCCCTCTTGAACTCTTCCAACTGCTCAAATTGCTTTCAAACTCTGAGGCGTACTTCACTCGCAAAACATGCTCCCAACACAACAGCATGAGTCAGAATGGAAAGCACACGCAACAGGACAAGCTTATATAGTCAGTCATGTACAACGATAAGGTCCGTCCTTGCTTATGTCACATGCGCGGCCGAGCATGAAACTTGAATCATTTGCATGTCTCATGTCAAGCATACCCAACAAGTTTCATTCCTGCCAGTTCATTCCTTTTGGGTGCAGCTATTTTTTTTTTGATGAAGAGTGTATATATACAAGCAGATGAGCTCTCAGGGTCATGATCATACCACATTTAACATAAAGCAAGGTCGCCGGTTTTCATTTTATCACAATCTGTCCAGTTTATTTATCTGTCCAGTTATTTCATTATAGTAATCAAATAAGTAGGAAATGAGGAACGTGAAATGAATGAATGAATCATCTAATCCTACACATTTTTCATGGGGATGGAGGCCAAATAGCTATTTTATATCCCCAGATAACTGAGTCCATTTTCATGGTTAATTGTGTGGTTTTTTGTTCTCTTTAGATTAAAAGGCACGTCAAAACTCTCTTATTATGACTTCCCTCTGCTATACTTACGTTCCGAATCATTGGCATATCCAGTCTCCCCTGTGTATATATAACAGTGGGAAGTCTGTAATATGTCTAAGATGATCAGAGTTGATCAGAGTTGACTATGTTGACTGCCACTGTAAAATGAGCATAAGATGAAGCCTTAACCTCCGATTGCGATAATAAGGAGAGAGGGTAAAGGTAAAGGTTCAAGTAGCCACCATGGACCTCCAAAGTTTTTAAGGGGAGTATCAGATGTTTAGACCCCCCATTTTCTGGTCCAGGCACATATGCTGACCTGACCCAAGAGCTGGGAGGTTAGTCTGTGGTGGCTCTGTTCACTTCCTGCCATAAGGACTAACTGCCATTTAAGGTCTGCAGAGTCAAATGAGTGAGAGGTAAACGGGTTTTCTGATACTGACATTTGGAAACCTACTTGTCACTTATAATAAAAGTGAAGTTTGTCTTACCGGAATGAGCAGATTCAGTGAGTCAATGCTCTGCTTCCACTGCTGCTGTTGTAAATTTATTTGAGAGGAACATGAGCAAATGAAAGCAGATGAGGTAGAGCAGAAATGTGCAGACCTGCAAATCACATCTCTCACAACTTGGGTCGTGACTATGCCAGGCATTCAGCTGAGTCACCATACAAATGTAATAAACACTGCCAGCGTATGCTGCTAACATGACGCAGTAAACATGAGTATTGTGGTTTTGCTACATTTATTAATATGTTAATGCAAAGGGCGGTATTTTATTATGTCATGGTTGGGAGTATATAGATTATACCCTTGTATTCCAAAAAATGGGTGTATATTTCATGGTACTTTTGCTTTCATTTATGAATGACATCATTCTAGAGCTATAATTACCCTAATCCTTGAGGCCTGCTTGGAAGAAATTTGATTTCAGAAAATTTTGTAAGGTTTGCACACTGGTTGCCCATCAGCACATTGCCTGAAATCCAATAATCTATCCCCTTTTAAACTGATCAGGAGTTCATAATTGCCTTAGCCTGATATATGCCCCAGTTTTTCCTCTGGTGCTTCTGCACAAGTTGCTGGAAAGCAAGCACTTTTAATAATTGCGAGTCATCATCACGCGTATTACCAGTGTAAAGACATGGAACTGGCGCGGAGACCTATTTACAGTGAAAAGCCAGCATGACGAGAGTTCAACAGTGCAGGCTGGATGAGGTGGCGGAGTAACAGGACCCTTCTTGTTCCACATTCAGCAGCTGCGGTGGGAGGCCAAAGGTCTGCCCTAGGGTCAAGGCAGCCTTCAGAACAACGAATAATGGCCAGGACAGTCATTTAGACAGTCATTTAACATTTGAACATGAAGAGCATGAGCTCCTCCTCTGCAACCATGCCTCACTTGCGTCCCATTACCTTTACGTTTGTTTTGTTTTTCTCGGCCCTGTTCTTGGGTGTTGTGAATCTAAAGGAGCCGTAAAAAGGGAAACACAAAGCTCTCAGCCATAACAGCAATACATCCAGAGTGAAACTTTAGACAGCCATTAAGCTAATGGGCCACTCAGGCTGCAGTAATGGCCTCTTCAGATTTCAGTGGTAGAGGCCTCTGGACTACATATTGATATAAACATTGAGGAACAAGTAACATTTATGAAGCATTAAATAGACTTTGATGGCAGCTCTCAGGTACAGCAAATTCGAGCCAGGTGTCCATTGTTATTTCAGTCAAAAGAGCAGGACGTGGAGGAGTGTAGAGGGATCTGTTATAAGAGAACTGTAAGCATGGTCTAAACTGATCTAAATAGGACAGACTCTATGTCAAACATAGAGGTAAAGTGCTCAGGGTCATACATGAGCAGAGTGACAGTGATTGATTGTGTTTCATGCTCTGAGTCTAGGTGAAGTGCATGTCATTTTGATGGGTAATTTAGGCAGGAAGTTGGTTTCGAACAGAGTTGAGCCAGGCTGCCAATGGAGACCTATGGGTCTGCATGAGTCTGAATAATTAGATTTCCTTATAAGTATGCAATGTATGCACATTTACAGTGGCTTGCAGCCCACCAACAAACACACCAAACAAGAAGCAAGTGATGTAAAGAAGCATGTGATGTTCTTTTTAACATTGTCGATCGATGGTAAACATTATTAAGGGGTTTTTATGGTCAAAATGTTGTATGGTCAAAAAATGTGTATATGCATGTTGTAATTTGTGGCAATCTTTAGAGTTTACTGCAATATCAGAAACTGTAGTATGCTGTGTAGATTGCAACAGATAACTGTCGAATTAGAAAAAAATTGACATACAGATTTTCACTAAAACACTGATATTGAATAACATTGATACAGTAAAAAGACACAGAGTGAGAACTTCTACTTTTCTGTAAACAGAATTGCACTCTGTTTTGCCTTTCTGAGTTGAGTTTCTGTTAGCTGAGAACACACCCAAATTTAGAACATATTTTTCATGAGGTGCTGTTAAAGTGATCTTTAACAATCTTGTATCTTTGAATTATGTTGGCATTCCCCAGAGTTTTATTCATTTTCTGGAGATGTACATTAACTAGAACTACAACTAGCCTGACCCTAACCTTACCTTTACCTGTGGTGATGTACATTGACAAAAGATCCCTACAGCGTGAATATAAGAACATGTTTTCCCCACAATGCGGCATAAACCAGACCCACACACACACACCGAAGGAGAGAGGATTCAAGACCTCCCAGTGTGGACTGTCTTCTTTGACTACTGAAAGAACTATATTGTCTTCGTCTGAAGGGGAAGTGCTTTTTTATAGGTTTCTCTCAGGTGGTACCATCATACAATGCTGTAACAAACAATGATGTGTCTCTATTGCAGATGATATAACTGAGGACAGCAGCACAGTCACTTGATCATAAGCATGTAGAAGCATCTTTTCTGCACCTGTGACAACTTTGATCCTCATTGATTGACAATTTATTGTACAGCGAAGCACTGGAGCAGGGGGTTTGGTCAGGTTTTAAAGGGGCCAGTGTTCTGAGTTGAACTCTGAAACCTCAATTTCACTTACTGAATTAGAGTGACATCATAAAAACCATAAAACAAACAACTGGAAATGTCTGCAAGAAAAGGCCAGCAGAAAAAAGAAGGCTTCAGTAATGTGGCATCTCTTTTTATGATTTGTCTTGTACTATACATATATACGTTTACCAGCCACTTCATTAAGTACACTTTGCTAGTATCAGTTAGGACCCCCTTTTGTTCATGGCATAGGTTCAAGAAGGTGCTGGAAACATCCCTAAGGGATTTTGCAGATTTGTCAGCTGCACATCCATGATGCAAGCCTCCTGTTCCACTACATCCCAAAGGTCCTCTATTGAATTGAATTCTGGGGACTGTGGAGGCCATTTGAGTTCAGTGAGCTCATTGTCATGATCAAGAAACCAGTTTGAGATGACTTTATGACATTCCATACTGGAAGTGGCCATCAGAAGACTCCTCAGAATTGTGCTCTCTTTATCAAAGAAGGATTTTTTTGGCTGGCCTCACAGCAGCCAAAAAAATAATATTGAAAATATGGTTTGAACCCTCCATTCCTGCTCATATTCTTTGGCTTATTTATTTTCAGGACATTACTCTTCTGGCATATGCAACAGCCAGGATAAATAGAGCCAAAATTAGAACAATTATGTCCTGGTCTCATATTGAGAAGGGACTGTTAGGAAGGAAAATGTTGAGAAGGAAATTTAATGAGAGCTTGCTGACATTTGCTTACCCGGTATGAGTATGAAACTCTTGTATACTGAGGTTAGTTATCTAATTATTTAATTACTTAGTTGTATGTCCTCTCCTCTAACGTGAGTGTACTATTATAGGTATCTAAAAGTAACAATTAACCCTATGCTATACATATTGGGAAGATCACTACAGGCATATCTTGTGTTCTCTGTGCTTACTTGTTAATAAAATATTAATCACACAAATAATTAGGGAATATTTTATTTAATTATAATTTATTATGTAATCTAATCCTTGACACAACACAAAAGGCAGACTAAGTTAATGCTGCAAAAATCATCAGGCAAGGTGCAGATGGTGTCATTGTAAAAGACTATGTTAGCATTGGTTGGGAAGATTTCATGCAACAAGCAACATGTGAAGGTAAACAAGCTTCCGTCTCAAAGACATTATTAAATAATACTCAAATGGATAAACCTACCATACTGATCATCAGATGACAGGAGGACCATGCAAGATTTCACAACATACTCTTAGAGTAATGATAAAGCCTGTAAGAAAGAAGGCAATCACTTAAGAAATCACCGGGATGACCTGAAAGCAGCAGGAATAAATTACACACTGAACTGCACCACAATCATGTCTGTCCGTACACCCCATGCATCTCTGCTGAAAAGAGGCACAGAGATCTGTGTCACAAACCAGAATTCCTTTAGAACAATGTACTGTGGTCAGACATGGTGAAATAGAACTCTTTGGCAGTAATTCAGCTCATTATGTTTAAAGAAAGAAGGGCTATGTGTATGATCATAAGAACATTATACCCACAGTGAAGAAGAGTGGTGGGAACATCCTGATATGGGGGGGGATTCTCTGCAAGTGGCATCAGAGGGACCCTCATAACTTTGGGGGGAATTGAAGATGTTTTGCCAAGGGGAATAGGCCACCACTAAACCAATATTTCCACAAAAGGCTAATTACTTCTTACCACAGACATCTCTGAGCTGTAACTGCCAACACCAGCTTTGCAACAAATTACTAATGCTATTCATTTGTTGTGTCTGAATACTTTTTCATTAACAGTGTGGTTTTTAAACATATTAAAAAATATTATGAACACACATTTATACATAAGGAGTTAATAGTGTGCAAACTTGACAGGATATAGGCACTACAAGTATATTAAAGGCAGTATAAAATAAATCAAATAAAAGTTCCTGTATACTTGTTTCCCCTCTTGTTTTTCAAGTTGATCTGTAAGTCATGCTCATGTAGAACTGTGGGGGAGTTTTTTTGTTCACCTATTTCTGCTGTACTAAATTGTATTCAGTGTAGAAGTAGCAACTGGCAGTTTTGCATAATAGATGGTCCTAGACCACTTTGCAATAACTAGGAAAAAACATTAAAATGAGAGAATGAGAGTGATGTGGGGGGAGAAATAGAGAGGGTAGTTTCCCATCAGCCTGCTGTGCTCCATCTCCTCAGTGGGCAGACCCCTGTGAGGAGGCAGCTTAAGCCATCCATATAGAGCACAGGCACGTGGGAAACAACTTTCATATCCCACTCTGTGTGTTCTTGTAGTGTGAAGGTGGACCACCCGCCCATCGTTCCAAGCAAACAATGAGTGGATGCGGGATCTTTAAGGAACAGGGGTCTCCATCCATAGGACTGGAGTCTAAATACCAGGCCTGCCTTCTCTCATAGCTGCAGATGAAGGGGTGTCTGCTCCCCCACCTCCACAGCAGGAACTCCTGAGAGTAATGAGAGCAGAGCGACGGGACAGCAATTCCAGGCTGCCTCTGTGGAGAGGCTCTTTCTCCAGGCCCGGCAGGTAGCAGCAACACTGCCCTCAGCTCAGGATTCCTGTGCTCGCTCACCTTTATCCTCGGACAACCATGCTAATTACACTTCAGCTAACATAGCAATGCATCTACTTTCCACCTCACTCGATTTTTGGTCCTATCATGTAGGGTTGTTCCCTTGAATTACATTAGTAATAAAGTGACTATTTTTTATTTAGATAGTTAATTGAATGTTTATTTAGATTTAATTATTGAGTTTTGTTTTATTTTTTATTCCCAAAAAAGGACCAAAAAAGTTGGGATGCTATACAAAATGTGAATAAAAACAGAAAGTGATCATGTGCAAACCAGGTCAGTAACATTTTTGGGTATTAAAAAGAGCTTTCCCAAGCTCTTCCCAAAACCATTGTCTGTGAGCAAGACAATGCCAAACCACATTCTGCATGAATTACAACAGCATGTCTCTGTAGTAAAAGAGTCTGGGTGCTAAACTGGTCTGTATGCAGTATGTTGTAGTTCTTACATATGATAACAAATAGAGAAATAATAAAGAGATAAAATAATAGAGAGAAGTTCATTTGCATATCAAAAACCCAGATTTATCATTTGATTTTTGAAACTTCAAATATATCCAATGACTATTCAAATATTCAAAATTTTTGACTAATTTCTGACAAAAATCAGAAAGATCAGAAAGAATTCAAAATATGTGTGTTGTGAGGTGAATCAACAATCAATCTTTTTCTGGATCTATTTTTCAGGATCTATGCATTATTCATTATTATTGATTCGGTTGATTTGTGATGTCACATGTGATTTTTTGTCATTTTTCTGTTTTTGGCGAGAAAAAAACAAGTTAATCCTGGAGGCAGGAAACAAATTGAAAGGAACAGAAGCTGCAGAAGGGGATCACTTAAGCTCAGTGCACAGAATGATTCTAAAGCACACTGAGCCACGACTCACCTATCAGCACAACAAGATAACGCACCATTCTGCGTTCTAGTCTGTTTCCACACGCAGTTTATTATTAGCAAGGAGATGCAGAAGCACTGAGTGGTGATATGCAGTCGAAACAAGAGCTACAGTTTAGTAAGAGTACAGTTTTATCAGCACATCATTGCAGTCTCAGTTTAGTTCACATTTCAACGATCCTGAAAGCTGGCCATATTATTCACAGTAAAGTTGGTTTGATATTTGAAATTTTATATTGTAACTTGATTCTGGATTAAACATGGGTCCATCTAAAAGATGCAACCATAGAGGACTTTATATGATGTGTTACTCATGCTCATATTTAGCTCTACTGGGAAAGGATCCAGCACACCCTGAACCCAGCAGTAAACGCGGTGTAGACGATAAGGGAAATGATGAGTCAGAACACACTCAGCCAGAGTAGTTTAGACCTAGCACTAATCGTGCCCCACAAATGCCCCGTTTACATATATGTTTGTATATATAATACGAATAATAAAACAAATGAAGTCTTCCACTGTCACAGTTTTTAGATTGTTCCTGATTAAACTAACATGTCAGTGCTGCATTTCTGACCGTTAATTGTCAATTAAATACAAAACAGAGCATCGTAAAATCCATTTGGGGTAAGGTTAATTATCCTGGGCATTTCATTCATGAATATCCAGAGAATTTCAAATATAAAGCCAACTTTGTTGTGAAAAATATGGGCAGTTTTCAGAATCATAGATACTGAAAGGTGAAAAAGACTGAGCCAGATGTGCTCATCTGTGTTGGTCTACGTGTTTTGGTAAGCTTGACATTGTGATATTTTAACTAACCTGTTCTTGTTAAGACTGAACATCTCCACTTACTACTTGTTTGTCTCTTTGCTCGTAATAAACCACATGTGGTAACAGGCTAGAAAGCTGAATGGTATGTTATCTTGCTGTGCTGATAGGTGAGTCTTGTTTTGTGTCTATGCACTTTAAGGTCATTCTGTATACTGAGCTTGATGGTTCCTCAGTGATTCCCTTTTGTGGCTTCTGCTCAGTTCACTTTGTTTCCTGTCTCCACCTGAACTCCTAGTTCTGATTTGAATATTCTCGTTAATCAAGTAAATATTTTTAAGATAAAAACATGGCAAGCACTGTATTTTCCTTTCTTCTTTTTCCCTCTGGAAAGAAAAATGAATAAATGAATAAACACAATGATACATGGACCCATTAGCTTCTCTGTCTTTCAACAATAGTACCCCCATATTACATTAGACCAAACAGCACAGCCCGGGTTTCCCACAAGACAAAAACAGTTAGATCAGAGAAGAAAGCAAAAAGATATCAAATTTTAATGAATTAATTAAATGAATGAAATAAACAAATAAACTAATTAAATTAATGAATAGGATTTTATTCCAAATAATTTTGGACCATTTCTATTGAGCGATTTGTCATGAAATATTCACACAAAATAAAGGGCAGCTGCTGGAGATGATTTACAGTATACACATATACGTATATATAAACACACATGCTCAAACCCACATTTTCAACATTTATTTTATTTTCCTGCCAGTACTGCTGCTTGGTGCTTCCACTGTCTTTGGGAGAAGATATGCTACAGACAACCCAAATAAAATCTCGTTAACGCTAATGTTGCCCTAACATGCCACTCACTGGGAGTGGGACATATGAGGTCATAGTTCGGCAGTGCAGGGCACCGACTAAAGTTAATTACACACTCCCCAGTGGGTCTAAGGCACTTAACCCCCTTAGGATGAAGTGACAATATCCAACAGAGTACCATATAAAGCAGATCAAGTGCTCCAGTTAATTTAGTGCCTTTGGGGGAAAAAAGTTCTTAAGTTTTGGAAAAAGTAGTTCATAATATTAAATATCCAAGAATAAAATGTAACTAGACAAAATTAAACTAGATTTGATATTAACTAAACTTAGACATTAAGTTATCCAAGACTGTAAAGCACAAAAAAGTGTATGCAGTGGCTTATTTTAGCCACATTTTAGGTTACATATAAGATACACATAAATCTATTTATTGATTGAATTAATTGACATTTTTGTAAATTCATGTACAAAACTGGTGGATGAGTCTAAATGAAATTCATGGGCTGTGTGCATGGTAAAAATGTTGATCCTGCATTTGAGAGAGGCCCATGCAAAATGCTGGAGGAATGCACAAAAATGGGCGGTGATACTGCACATGTGGCTGATTATACAGTCCACTCAATTTACTAACATTAAGAATATTTACCCCCAGAATAACACTGTTTAAAGTCATGGGACCAGATGCAAAGATGTGAAAAGACACAGAGCAAAAAAGGCAGCTGCAATTTACGCACACAGTCTGTGTTATCGTTTCACAAACCACCATCTTAGTCAGAGTAAAATAACACCCCTGTAAAATGTAGATGCCTAGCCACGGGTTAGCCTGGGCCTAACCATGTTGATCAAAGGCTGTTCAAACTGGGAAAGAATATTTATTGAGCAGCATTTTTTTTAAGATACTGAAATGTGATTTGTTTTCTGTGAGTGCTGTCATAGTATTTCGGCCGTCAAAAATTATTTTGTTCTCTGCATTATTCCTGAATGTGTGAGGTGTCATTCAGTCAACCAACCCCCAAGCTCCATGATATTTTCATAGCACTCCCATCACTTTTCAGCAAACTGTGTTTCAAGCCTTCAGCTCTTTATCAACACACCTAAGTTTGAATTTGCTCCAACTGCAATCCAAATAGGGGGGATGTACAAGACCCATCACTAATAGAATATTAGGTTTCTATCCATTTCCAAATCCATTTAAAAAATAATACCTTTTTGTTGTCAGTGGCCTGTGAATTTGATACTTACAATGCTCTTTTACTACAAAAGCTGGAATTGGTCAAAATGTAAAAGCAAACATCTACTCAATGAGTCTTCAAAGGTAAGACATAAATGGTCCATAAACATTTTCATGCCTAGTTGGCAGTATGCGTTAGTCTGGGATGCTTGACGGTTTAGGTTTTTAAGTGTGGCGTGTTGTTCTCGTGTCTGTGTATGTTAGTCGTGTCATCGTCAATGGGCAGAACTCGCGCCTGTGGAGAGTGGGCGTGTGCTTTGGTGAAGGGTGTTACAGTGTTGGTTGGGTTTATATGAATTCTGCACTCTCATTGATGTGTACAAAGGCTTGCTATTGTTTTCTATCATCACAGGGCAAAAGCCTTTAGGTGGGATGATCACTGCTGTCAACAGTAGGCTATAGCCCATGTTATGATATTGCGGCTCATAGTGTGTTTGCAAAATTTGTTCTGAAAAAATGATCTATCTAGGTGGTCTACCCACTTTTCACAGGGTTTCTGCTTACACCACCATCTCATTTAATTTCCTCAGGTTTTTTCACCTCCATTATTTCACATTATTTCAGTCTTTTAAACACTGTGCCTCATGAGCAAGCAGTTATTGGGCGTGGCTCAGTAAATCCAGTATTAAATTTGTGCATGCTGTACTGCGGTCTGTATTGTTGCATGTTTGTCACTGCGTCTGTTAATAGATCTAGCCCTGAAAGGCTATATGAATCCTATGCTGATACCTGATTTTTGGAGCTTGGACAATCACACCCTTTCAGCTTTTAGGAAAATCTGAAAGTCACATACACATCACATGCACAAAACAGTAATACCAGTCATGTATAGCTGCATGTTAGATTAATTGCATGTTTTCTTGGGTGTGTGCATTTCAGTGTTAGGTATGCGTCCATACATGACATGCACATGTGTGTGCCTGAGCAGTAGAGAGGTTTTTATCTGTCTGCAGGAGGCCTGTTGAGCTCTCTGGGGGGGGAGGATTCAGAGGATTAAACAGTATTTTCAGAGAATTACTCAGGAAATCTGGCTGGCCTACCCGATTCCCATTCAAGCATTCAGAAGGCCCTAGCCTCCTCCCACGTCGTCCCCCTGGAGACATGCCCACACACCCCCATAGGTGGGGGTGTGATCCCTAGAAAATGGTCTGCAGAGCACCTTTATAAGAGCACCATCGTGTTGCAGACAGGTATTTACTGCCGGATATTACAATCGTCTCAGTGACTGATCTACCCAAACAAGATTAAACAGATACGAATATTAATATCAACATTTAAATGTAACATTCCTTTGCATTAGCTAAAAAAAACTCTATCAGCAGTGGCTTGTCGAATGCAGTATTGCTTGTAAAAGGAACCTCGACTCCAAGTGGGCCTCAGAGGTACTGGCAGACCTATTCATACATGCTAACCATGCCCTGTCCTCTCCTTACCACAAGGGTAAACACATCCTTTATACTTTTCTAACTGTAAACACAGTGCACAACGTTATTTACACTATCCATTCTTTTCAGAAAGGGAAACAATGTATTCCCTAACCCTGTTTCATCTTATTTGACCCACCACAGAAGTCATCATCTCTATAGGCAATGAAAGCAGCGTTGTTGACGGTAAAATGCAATTTCCTATTTATGGTTTGAAACGCCTGGTCATGCCATGATACAACAAAGTGTTTATTTATTTGTTCCTCAGATTAAATGTGACTGAGAGCATGTGGGTATGTAATATCACATACAGTATGAAAGAAGTTGCATTTGTGTCTTATTTCATTTTTAAAGCATCAACATATGTTTGAATATACAAATCCTATTTCTGGAAAAGTTAAGGCACTGTGATACAGTTGAAATAAAAACAAGATTCAGTGATTTGTTCATTATCTTAAACCTCTACTTAACTGGGAAATATGCAAAGAAAAGATGTCCAATGTTTTCACTAACCAATTTTATTGTATTTTCTAAATATAAACAAATTTAGATTTCACTTTTCCTCTTAATTACACCTTTTTAATCATTTGGGAAGAGAGGATACTAGTTGTTGCAGTATTGCAAAGAGAACTTTTACCCATTCTTGTTTGAAACAAGATTTGAGCTGCTCAACAGTCCGTGGTGATTATTGTCTGACTCTCCTCTTTATGATGTGGCATACATTTTCAATTGAAGACAGAGCTGAACTGCAGGCAGGCCAATCAAAAACACACACTCTGTGTTTACAAAGCCATACTGTTACAGCACATGCAGAATGAGGCCTGGCACCGTCTTGCTACAACATGCAGGGACATCAAGGGGAAAGACTTAATCTTAATGACAGCATATGTCTCTCTAAATCCCAATATATGTCTCAGTGTGAATGGAACCACACATATGCAAGTCACCCATGTGGTAGGCACTAATGTGCCCTAAAACCCTGAAAGATATTTTTGCACCTTTTGCTGATGAAAGACTGAGCAATATATGGAAATTGCAAACATAAAGATGATAAATGTGTACATGTACACATGACAAAGGCCAGAAATCCTCCAAATCAGAGTTCCCTCAGTGACAGGAAAATAAAGGAGGAGTAAAAGTAAATACAGGGAAACAAGTAATTGCTGAAGATTAATCCAGTTCACTGAGCTTCAGTGCAATATAGTTAAATACTGTCCTACACTCCAGTGACTTGAGTCTGTTTCTCAAAATAACAAAATATGTACAGAGACAATTCTAAACACTCTGACTGGCCATCATGTGTGTTCTATCTGCTAAAAGACCATACTGGCTCATAAGGTTTCATATTGGTGCATCCTGTTTGGCCTTTGATGATAATAATCTGTAGTAATTTGTAGATGCCCATTAATCAACTCTCAGAGGTTCCAGCAGCTTAACTTGCTAATTAACATGTACTACAAGTTAAAAATGAAAATAAATTCCCATGACAACTAATTGGGAGCTGATCATATCAGTTACAAATAATGATAATTTATACATATTTACATTAGAAAGATATCAAATGATAAGAGATCATGTGAAAACAAAACGAACTTTACTGCTTACAAGACTTGGCTTTCTGTTCATGTTTCAGATTGATAGTTAATGTTAGCCCACTTCAGCATTAAAGCATTAAAAACATTAATAATGAACCTGTAATCTGATTACTGTCTGTTTTAGTGGAACTGTAATGGAATACAGTTTTTTTTTTTTTTGGTATTACATGTGTTTTGCTACTACCGAACACTGAAAATTGGTTTACATTTACAAAGTACAATTAAATGACAATTACCTGATTGAGAACATTGGAAATATTTCCTTTGTACTTTTCAACACAATTAACATTTATATTATATTTCACAAGATGTCCCAACTTTTCTGGAATTTTTTTTGTACTTAATAGAGTCTCCTTTAACCTCATAACTGCTTCTTGGAAGTCTGTCAAGCAAGCACTGAACTGTCAGTAGACTTGGACCAGTCTTTAAGAAAGTGAAAGCCCCCTGTTCTTAGTGGGATTAAGGAGATAAAGAAGGTGCAAATCTACACTCTGTTCTCCAAAAGAAGGTACTTATTGCTTCACTCTGGTGCCTGGAATAGCCATAAAAGTCATTTGACTTCATCGTATGTATTGTATATAGGGGCATTATCATCTTAGAACATGGCAGCATCATGAGGGAACAATGTTTACCCCATATGGTGCAGCTGGTCCTGCAAATGGTCTTATATGCCTTGGCCATCATACCACCATGCAAGAAGTGAACCCAATAACTCCCGCAGCCATTATGGATCCACCACATGTTTAATAGTTGGCAAGATGTTGTTAGTAAAATGCATCTTTTGTTTGTTCTTCAAATGGAAGTGCTTCTATATATAGGAAAGTTCAGATCATAGCACCTTTCTGTGGCTCAGGGCTCTAGCTCACAATGTACAGTTTTTACACAAAACAGGTCCCAGACATCTCAACTCAATGTTTTGGTCATTTTCTTAGGCTAAGACATTTTCTTAGGCTAAGACAAACTGTCCATCTTTGGCATACTGGCATACTGGGCCTTTTTTCCCCTGATACGTTTTTGCAGATTTGTGATGGATGCCCCTGCAGTTCAGACACTGATCAACTAGCCTCTTCAGATCTCACGAAGCATCAAAATAAGGTTAATAGTTTATGGCAGACAAATACTGGTAAGTATGATTCAACCAAATATGACTCAGTCACATAACTGACTTCATAGTTTTGACTGAAAGGTGTTTACTGCTGGAACAGATCACATATCTGAACTGAATAGGGGTCCCAAAGAATATCTGGTATAATAAATTAAAAGCAGAGGGGGTCGAGAAGTTAGGCCTACATTAATGAAGTATTGGTTTGAAAATTGTCCAAGTCTCAAAATTTTAGCACTCATCATAACTCTCAGTGGGAAAGAAACTAGAGCGATGGGATCATGTGATGAGCTGCCCAGATGACATACTGCGTATCGATTTATCATTTGGGTTGGGTTGGGTTGCTGTCAGTTAGAAGTCCTGTGGAGTAACACGTTTTCTGCATTACAGCTAGGATTCAGTGATGCAAGTATTTGTGTTTATTTTCACAGCTTTAAGATTGTTTGTTGTCATCCGATAACGCTTTCACATTCTGGGCCTCTTGTTTATCCACACACTGCCAGATGTGTTGAGCAGAGAAACCAGAAGAGAAATGTTCCATTTTGTATCAAATCACAGCTCCAGAGGGGAACAATCCTGAATCATGTTTCAGGAAGTTTCCTGAACAATCTTCAACTATCATAACTATTCAAGAAGAACTATTGACGGTGATGTAGACAGAATAATATGCTCATTATAGACATTTAGTCTATAAAAGATCAGTTACTCATTTATTGTCTCTACTATGTCTCTTATATGTCACCTTATATTTTGTCTTATATTTTAAGATTTCTTGGACATTTTTATATAGATGTCACTGAGCTACCCACACAATTACTCAGTGACACCTCATTGAAATGAGTTAATTTTTCAAGGTGAAGGTCAAAGGTAAAGGTTGTGAAACCGGAATAGCCAGTCCTCCTCATCTGTTCATCTGATCATTATTGTGTTTAAAGCAGCTCTGTGTAATAGTTTTTGTTAAACTGAAAGACGTAGCATTACTAAGCATGGAGAAACAAAGAACACACTTAAAATTTGGTGTCCCTGTAAAGCCTGAAATAATCATTTAAAAGAGAGAGGTACCCAGACAGATTTGGCAGGAACCACGTCATACATCTTTATGGATTAAGATCATACTCACAGGCTAAAAAAGGTCTGGCTCAATGTTCTTGCAGGTCCCAAATGCAAAATCAAAACATTACACTGATAAAGATATGATAATAGTAGAAAATGCACTAATATCTTCTGAGGACATGATGTTCACCAAGCATTAACTGAGTTCTTTTTAAGTATTCTTTCAACATGCTTGCAAAAGTCAGATACAGCGCCCTCCACAATTATTGGCACCCCTCGTTAAAATGTGTTAAAAGCCTTAAAATAAATTCAATTTTTATTGCAAAAGCATAATCTCACACTGAAAATTGTAGAAAAATGTAACCTTTAACTCAAGTGAATTAAAAAAAAAAATCCTTATTTCTAAGGAAATCATTATTTTTCATAAAATCACATGTTCCACAGTTATTGGCACTCCTAACAATTCCTAGAAAATAAATGTAATGAAGCATTTCTGTCATTTCTACTGTAGTTTATAAAGTTGCTCAGAGTATCTAGGAACCTTTAATTAGTAATTCATCACGTCCTGTTTCTCTGGGGTATAAATATGACGTGACACAGAGGCCTATTTCTCTTATCCACTCTTCAACATGGGAAAGACAAGAGAATAGCCACTCACCCACACCTGCCCATATCTACAGTCAGAGGAATCATCAAGAAGTTTAAAACAACTGGAACAGTGGCAAACAAGCCTGGACGAGGATGCAAGTTTATCTTGCCTCCACGCACAGTAAGGAGGATGGTAAGAGAAGTAAAAAGTTCTCCAAAGCTCACTGTTAGAGAATTGCATCAAAGAGTAGCATCTTGGGGTCACAAAGTCTCCATAACAACCATCAGGCGCTATCTACATGCCAACAAGCTGTTTGGGAGGCATGCACGGAAAAAGCCTTTTCTCACTTATAAGCATAAACATAAACGTCTGGAGTTTGCTAGGCGG
Organism: Semaprochilodus insignis; assembly: GCA_034552555.1. Classification (NCBI taxonomy): domain Eukaryota; kingdom Metazoa; phylum Chordata; class Actinopteri; order Characiformes; family Prochilodontidae; genus Semaprochilodus; species Semaprochilodus insignis. The sequence goes on along the minus strand of CM067479.1, from coordinate 28,024,247 downwards.
TACTGGGACCGCGTGCTTTGGTCAGATGAGACCAAGATAGAGCTTTTTGGCAACAAACACTCTAAGTGGGTCTGGCGTAACACAAAAGATTAGTATGAGGAAAAGCACCTCATGCCCACTGTGAAGTATGGGGGAGGAGCAGTGATGCTGTGGGCCTGTTTCTCTTCCAAAGGCCCCGGGAACCTTGTTAGGGTGCATGGCATCATGAACTCTTTGAAATACCAGGACATTTTAAATCAAAATCTGGTGGCCTCTGCCCGAAAGCTGAAGATGAGTCGTCACTGGGTCTTTCAGCAAGATAATGACCCTAAACATGCGGCCAAATCTACACAAAAATGGTTCACCAGACACAAAATTAAGCTCCTCACATAGCCATCTCAGTCCCCAGACCTCAACCATTTGAAAACCTGTGTGGTGAGCTGAAGAGGAGAGTGCATAGGAGAGGACCCAGGACTCTGGACGATTTAGAGAGATTGTGCAAAGAGGAATGTTCGAAGATCCCTCTCTCTGTATTCTCCCAACTTGTGAAATGCTATAGGAGAAGATTCAGTGCTGTCTTGTTGTCAAAAGGGGGCTGTACAAAATATTAACATCAGGGGTGCCAATAATTTTCCAACTGAATAAATGCACTCGAATTAAAGCTTGGATTTTTTTTTTTTTTTTTTTTTTTTTTTGCATTGTTGTCCTATATTATTTAAAAATAAAAAAAATAAATAAATATTAGAAGCCTAAGAACACATCTCAACGAGGGGCCAATAATTGTGGAGGGCACTGTACATTTGCTTGTGGGGTTCCAAACTTATATAACAAACAAATGAACAAACTTATACAGGTGAGCCTATTCCAAATAAAAGTACAAAACATTAGAAAATATAAAATTCACAGCATGGATTACACACATTGAGAGTACCACAGTAAAATTAGTCATTCGCATGCTATGCTGGTCCACTTACCATTCCCATGTATATTAAACCTTTAATGTTCTGTTCAACTTTTTGGTAGAGCCCATTTTGAGTCACTATATTTTAGTAAAGAAGGTGTTGAACTTAACCTGATTGTGCTGTCTTTACCAATCGGCAGAGGTATGTTAGGCTATTAAAGTCCACTAGAGGTCACGAAGTCCCTCAATAGATACGCCTTTACTATTCTCATCCACACATGTGGATTGATTTTGGTGGAATTTTTGAAGGTAAGCATATTGGCATATTATAATTCTGAATTATGAATTATGTAACTTTATACAACAAAAAGAAGTCTAATATGCGTAAAATAACAAAAAACGTGTTACCAAATGGTACAATTGTTTGTTTTTTTATGCTAAAGGTGTCTATGCTAAGCTAATGTAATTAAAATTGACAATTTATTATTACCTTATCATTATTGCTCCAAACAAACCTTTTCTTGGTGAGGACATTAAAGCAACTGTCGATATAATATGTCTTAAACAAGTCAGGTACAGTGCAATTTTACAACCCAAAAAATACAGAATTCCCATCAAAATAACTTCTGGATTCTAGAATTAAACACCACATCCACACAACACACGCATACTTACATAAAACTTTCTGAATGCTTTTAGATTTCTCAGGAATTTCGAAGTATCTGAAACAGAATATCTGATGTTCTGAAATGTGCTTTTATGTTAAACACTGAAACTAACTACTGATTCAACACAACTGTGCATGGATGAATTAAATACATTGATCCAACGAATCATGTCCAGGTAGATGCTTAAACATTTAAAGGAAGTCAGGAGACCGACAAAAAAATGTTTTCATAAGAGGTGAAGTGTCTTTTTCATCTCATTCTTTACTCCAAAAATATAAGTCACTACAACTTGACCTCATTTGCAGCATATGAAGAAAGGTGATTGAATAGGAGGGAATCTAAGTGGAGTAATAAACGTAGCGTAAAAAGATGGAAAATAAAGGAATTTGAGGGGTGCTATTGCCGCATGCTTTGAAAAGGAGCCACAGAGCATTCAGCCTTTCTCTGACCATGCGAGACACCGCTGACAGAGACAGAGATGGCATTCACTGATACAGGCTGTTCATCATTGCTCTGTTCTCAAAAGCAACATGTTGGCATCAGGTCTTACTTTTTCATAAAAGAATGACAAAAACCCAACGTCGTCTTAGTCACTGTATCTTTAGAAAATAGAGTCAATAAATTACTAGAAATTATTTTTAAACTTTTTTAATATGATAGTTACAGGAAAGAAGAAAGCATTTTCAAGACAGCATTAAAAATACCTCAACTAATACAAGCAAAACTATTCATTTAAAAGTTTGGTACTCACTGAGCAATTTATTAGAAACACCCTACTGGTGGTGTCTCCCTGGTACTGTCTCCCTTTTGAGTGGCATGGCATGGCACATGGGAAGCAACAGCACTCAGATAGGCTGTGGTATCCAAGCCGTAAATTCATTTTTATTAACAGCCAAACGTGTGCCAAGAAAGCATTCCCCACACCATTACACCACCTCCAGCAGCATAGACTGTTGACAAAAGGCATCCTGGAGCAATAGTTTAATGCTGTTGGTGCCAAATTCTGATGCTACCATCTGTGTGCCTCAGCAGAAACTGACATTCCTCAGACCAGAATATGATTTTCCAGTCTTACACTCTTTTGGCGGAAGACTTTGGTGAGCTGGTGCCTACTGCAGCTTCAGCTTTCTGCTCTTGGCTGTCAAATGTGAAGCCTGACATGTTCTTCTGCTGTTGTAGTCCATTCTCCTTGAGGTTTGACATGTTGTTTATTCTGTTGTCCACAACTGTAGAGAGTGGCTCTGAGTTACCATAGCTTTTCTGTCAGCTTGAACCAGTCTGGCCACTCTCCACTGACCTCTCTCATCAAATTGCCCTCTCTGCTCTTCTGTCCACAGAACTGCCACTCACTACATGGTTTTTATTTATTGCACCATTCTGACTAAACTCTACAGACTGTTGTGAAAATCGTGGTAGAAGTAAGTTATAAGTTATAAGTTATAATGGTCTGTATCTGACTAATTCCATGTGCTGCATAGCTGCCACACAACTGGCTGAACAGATAATTGCATGGATGTGTTTACAGGTGTTCCTAATAAAGTGCTTGGTAAGTGTATATTATGATATGAAGTCACTTTTTTATCTGCCAGTACGCAGCTCTAGATTTTGACTGCTTCTCTAAGGACACAGCCTCAAAGCAGACTCTGGCACTATTCTCCTGTTCCACGGTTGATTTCTTATGCTAGTCAGTTGTGGACTGTTTTTAAAAAGGGATTCTCTCTAATTCTGTATGTACTCCTGACTGCATTAAATTAAAGCTTTCTGAGCTCTGTCTTATTTATTTTAGATCCTCTTAGATAGTTTATTAGACCTAAGGAAGTGTGTCTATGGCCTTGGTCTAGGTTTATGCATTTATAACGTTTGTGTTAACAATCGTTTAATTTATGCTTTATTTAAGGGTTTAGCTGCTGCTCTGTATCACTAACATCCAGGATTTTAATGTACATGATTTATTTGATTTGCTTTTGGCTGCTTATATTAATCTGTGTTCCTTTTCCTTAAACTGCAGGGTTAAATGACCATAAGTAATAGTTGTTTGGAACAATGCTTTGCTCTGCAGCCTTTGTGTGAGTAAATGCTGCCGAGAACTGGAATCTGGACTTAACTGGCTCTTTTCCAGGGATTTTATGCAGGCTACTATTAAAGCATGACATGTACACCACATTAGTGAGGCAGTTAACTGGTAATGGAACCGGATCTATGTGATTTTTCTCTCTTTCTTCCTTTTTTATATCCTTATTGTAACATTGGTCTCGCTTTATGACGGTCTGTGGCTTGCTTTTTTACAGTTAACAGGAAAGTTTACTGTGACTTTCCTGTTAACCATAAGGCTCATGCTATTTTTATTAAATGTGTAGTGTAACACAGTTTGTTTATGCATACTTTAAAATTAGGCTAAATACTCGCTGTGTAAAGGATGGTTTAAGTATAAGTTTAGCATTTTGCACATTGAATTAGTAATATACAACCTGCAACCTTCTTAGAGGAACCCATGGTGGACATTTGCACCTAAAGTGGGTGCAGTTTTGTGCTAGGTCTGCTAGAAACAAGTTCTAGAAGAGAAAACCTCAATAACAAATTGTCTTTTATGGTGAGTATATTTTTGTTTTCTGACAGTTATACTAAGGCATTTCAGAGAACTGCCAAGACACCACCCTGCCGATACACATCATTGCAAAGTACAGTATAGTATCAACAGTATATCAACACATTGTATCATTGTATCATCACTGCGGAGCACTACACCAGTACAGTATGGACTCAAATTCAGTACTCAAACGTAACTCCAATGAAACATGGTAGTGAATGAATGCTACTGTAGTAATGTGTGTTATCCTTTAGCCTTCTTTACAAGACAAATCTGGAGGCAAAAAAATAAAAAATACCAGGTGTCCGACAGACATGAGGGTGAGTGAAAAATGAAATCTCTATTAAGCAGAATGTCCCTTTAATGTCTAAACATGTTACACTGACACAGCTCTTACCCCAAACAGGTGAGGCCAGGTGGTGTGTTATGATCACACCTCAATGCTGTGGCAACTGTGTCAGCTGTCTTAGTTTTGCTCTTGGTAACTTGAGGACATGGGAAGGGGGGCTTGGATCGGCCAGCAGGCGAAGCAGCCGTGGGCCTCCATGTCCATGTTGCTTTACGCTAAATAGCGAACGGAGCGAGATGTGCCAGCCTCAGTCAGGGGCGATTGGGCCTGTGGTTTGTTTTCCCATGAGTCATCTATAAACACCGCTCAGGTGCTCGGCGTCCTCATCTAGCGTTTTACACAAGCTGCGTGATGTCATTCACCCCTTGAATGCACAGCGCAGCAAAAATAATATTTGGCCTTAAAAAGTGTATTTTGCAATTGTTTCTATGGTTACTTAAAATCTCATAAGGCTTTGGTTCAAACTGTGGTGACAACATTAATGTAGGTTTAAAAAGGAATTCCACATAGAATTTTCCTCACATGGATTGTTCAGAGAAAATGACTTCAGTCCTGTAAAACCAACACGAAGGCATCAAGGATTCGCTGCACAATGAAGGAACCAAATAAATACTAATTTGCTAAAAACCTTATTTATTATTATTATTATTATGTTTTGTCGGGGTATAACATACAGGCAGTAACTGCATTGTTTCTTGAGTAAAAGTTGCCTAAATAGTCATAGGGGATTACAGGGTTTACCTCTGTACAGAATTCTGTGAGACAGCACCATAGTTTGCTTAAATCCAAGAACTTACCCCCTCAGTTCTTCCCTTAAAAATAGCCTTTAAACAAGAGGTCCTCTCAGTGGGCCAACATCAACATCCAATAAAGCTCAAAGATAAACATGGACCAGGCTCCATGGCAGAGTAAATTTCATCCCTTGGGAAACACGGCCAATTCTCTCCCATCTGCTCAAACACAAACCTGCTGGCTTTTACACTGAACAAAAATCAGGCCTGCAGAAAAAATCACCTCCTGGAATTTGTGTGCGACTGTGTCCATGCTGCAGGGAATACAGTAAATGTTTTTCATTTTGTCCTTCAGTCACGACTGGTCTGCGGCAAGTCTACTTTTTCTTAAATGAAATCCTCTAAAATCTACTTAACCGCATACTTTCTTTCTTACTCTTTGGAGGAGAGAAACGGGTCCATTTTAAAAGCAAGCAATGTTGCTGTCTTACTTCAAATATGTCTTGCATTTATTGAAAGCGGATGAACATATATTCTGTCCATTTGTGGTAGTATTTCTGCTAACTGCTACTTCACTCAAATTCAGCAGAGCAGTTACTGCCCATATGTCCTCTTTTTCTAGAATTGCTTTAAATGTCCTGTATGTGCTTTGCTTTCATTTTGGCATTTTGTACAGCCTCTGCGGATGTGCGGCCCCAGTGTCCTATCTTTCGAAAATCTTAAACTTTATAATTTACTCAGGTGGAGAAATGTATATCACGTCTTCCCAGTCAGAAGAGTTGTGAGTTCAATATCAAACATTCCGTTACTTGCCAAGAGCATCTTGTGCGGTGAAAACCAACACCGATGTTTTGCTTCTATTTATATCACTTCTATTGTTTGGTGCAGAATGTGGACAGTTGTTGAGAGCAGGTGGCTTGCCAAGAGCTTCAACCATCGTTGCATTTACTCTTCCTTTCATTGGCTACCTGTCCTTAAATAATCAAGAACTTTTTAACATGATTGGTAAGAGGTTTGAATATGCCATCGGGGCAGCAGTGCTACTTCTTCATCCTCTCACTTTGGACTGATTCGACTTGACACTACAGCGACTTACCATCACCTCTTGGGCTGGCAGGATGGGCTGGGGCTAGCTGATTAGCATGCTAACTTCAGTAAATATCTCTGCAACACATAGACATAACCATCAAAAATGTTATTTCTTCACATAATGTTGATAATGTTGGTCAATTTTGGAATGTTTTAAACTATAAATCTTATACAGTATATTGCTTCTTAAGGTGTTGTGTTTTAGCAGCGAATATATAAATTTGTTAGGTGAACCTTTAATGCTAATTTATCTTCACACAACATACAGCACACCTCTAAAATACAATCAGTAAAAATGCAATGATAATGTGATAAATGCAAAATATCCTATGTTAATTACTGTTGCCTTTACTAGGTGCACAATGATTGAATGATTCAATAGTATGATACAGTAGTAATACTGTATATTAATATATTTAGCATTATATGTATTATATATATACATATACATACACACACACACAGCACATAGGAGGCCAGTAAATACTTTTTGTATATATATTTTTGTATATATATTTCAAATCTTAAGTAACAAAGCAGCCTACTAAAATTTCTCATTATTGCTTATTTAACATTGCTCCTTTTCGGGTGCTTATCTGTTCAATCAGTCTAACAAGCAAGCATGCTAGGAACAAGATGAAAAGAAAGAAGAAGGGACTGACAGGGCCCCTGAATGTTCTCAACCTCCAATAACTAATGAAGATCTGGAATAGTCTGTAATCAATTGCACCTGAATCGTGCTTGTACTAATTCCCTCAGAAGATCAAGTTAATATTACAAACCCTGTTATTAGAGGATGCTGTCCAAGGAATTTACCAGCTCTGGTTACATCATCTCTTTGCCTGAGGTCAAAGCGGTGTAAACAGTTGTTACTCTGCTCCTAGGACCAGACTTAGCCATCTGTGAACTACAGCGGCTGGTTTAGATACTAAGAATAACACAAACATGTTGTTATATTAAATGTGTGTGTGACACAGCTGTATGCTAAAGGGCTTTTCCTTTAAATATGACTTTAAAACAATTTAGTTTGAGTTTACAGTCTGGACAGAAATCCCACCAAATTAGGCTGTTAGCCAGAACAGTTCAGATCCTGAAGTATGACGAGTTCTGAGTCAGCATCATCTCATCTCATGATGATGGCAGATTAAGCTATTAAACAAGGTAAACACACTGACTAAACAAGATAGTACTCAGTGATGTTAGATGCAGACTCACTTTGGCAGTGACAGCGTAATCAGTCATATATATCAGTCACTGACCAAAACAAAAAAAGTTCACAAAAGTACACTACAGTCCAGCCAGAGGCTAGTCGTGCTAACACCATATCCAACTTCAATTATTCTGTGTTTTCACTTGGTTATCTAATTAAATGTGCTCAGAGTGGGTTTTGGGTAGTGTTGTAGCACTGTGGGTTCTGGACAAGCAAAACAAATCGAGTCCTCAAAAGCTAGATTAGAAGCAGACCAGCCATGCAAGGGCTTTTTTTTTTTCGCCTTGGGGTAGGTTGGTGGTCTTGATTGAAAACTGAGTGAAAAGTCAACGAATGACAGGGACATAGAGCCAACCAACACTGAGGGTTAGCTAGTGAAGTGAGGCGGTACGTTAAAGTTCTTCACCTGGAACAACATCTGTAAATATCCAGCTATGTAAATACGCAGGTGTTAAATGTGCCCCAGGCTGAGAAGCCTGTATGATGGTACCTTTCATACAAACAAACAAACACAGAGACTTATATAAATATATACGATGTAATGAAATCAAGCATGGAAGCTCTACTGTTTGTTTATGCACTTACATCCCATTACCTTTGAAAACTGATCTCTATTCGGTTCTATCTGATTAGTTTTTTTTTCCTCCCCTAAAAAGAACCATATTTCAGTTGGCACATTCAGTTAATATCACACCCAAGAAGGATTATTTAAATCATACGCAGATCCAGCAGAAAACTGTAGATATAAAACACATGAAAGCATGTCAAGGCATTCACGGTTTGCTGCATTTTGGGTTCTTTTACGTCATAGACAAGTGACCCGAGACACACTACCACTGAAAGCTTAAAATTTATGTTTTCAATAATATAAAACCATCTAAACCATGTACAAGACATTTTCACATGTGTACAGATGAATGGAGTGAAGGAGAAAGCTGTTTAGAATCAATTACATTTCAATGATGAGAAAGATGCTCAAATATTTGCTAATGGGTTATGAAATCTCAAAGTAAACACTGACAATAGATACTATTGAATGACATTTTGGTTTGCAAATACTTGAAATACTGAACAAATGATCTAACATTACACTCTTCTGACCAGTTTATTATTTAATAAGCAGTATTATTATTCACTGACCAGTATTATTTAAATCCATACTATGTAAGTTGGTATCTCACAAAATAGAAAAAGAACAAGAAAGAAGGAGCTACTAACATGATAAGTGACTTCAATTCTGAGGTGGTAATGAATAACTGGAGGCCCCAGAAACACCTTTTTCACCACGGCCACAGCATTGAGCAGGTCCAATGCAAGAGTGAAATAAGAATGGAAAATCAGCATCAAATACAGCAAACCACAAAGAACCTTCAGAAAATGCAGACTCTGCAAGAGGCAACAGAGAGAAACAGAAGTTCCAGAGCGCTCCAAGAGACCAGGCGCTGCCCAGAGCAGCTAAGGCAAGCACTGTTCCAGTGGAGAAACATCACATGTACAGCTCCATGGTAAAGCTCTTTCCAATGAGTGGAAGTCTCAGTAGTGTTTCCAGATTGATTTGCTCATGGCAAAGCCAAAAGACCCACTTGTACTTGGCACCCATCTGACACACTAACACTTAGGCTTGTTTGTGCCCATATGACATCAGGTAGTCAGGAGGCCAGTAAAAAAAAATACCCTGTGTAAATCAGGTCACTGTAGCTACAGGGCATGACATAGGCCAATCGACAGGTGTGGAGGCGGAATCCTCGCTCAGAGTTTCTGTTTCTAAGGTGAAATCATCCTCACACCTTCTGCATTGTTGTGGGCAGAGTTAGGGTGGTTTAGCGTAAGCCACGTGAGCCACAGTGCACAGCAAGCGAGCAGACAATCATCACCTTCTAAAGTGGACATGACCCCACTGAGACAGCAGAAACAGTTCCCTTAGCTCATTTCTCGGCATGAGTCACAAAAACCTGAGGTCAGACCAAAGACCTGACAATCTGAGGCTGCCACATGAAAGTACATAGGAAAGTAGTGACGAAGTATACAAAGCGTCAATGGTGAAGTGTTTTACAGTTTTACCAGTCATCAAATCACAGTTACAGGTGTGACATTATTAGTATAATTTATTTGGGTTACTGTGCACTCCTCCCTAACCAGTCATGTCACAGCACATTTATGATGTATGACATAAATACGCATTTTGACTTACTGCTTCACTGCCATCTTTTCCAGGAATATCCTAGATCAATGTAGCACACCACCTCAAACACGCTACAAGGTAAGAAACAAAACCTTAAGATTATTTGGGACAATAGATATTCCATTATTCATTATGTGGAATTGTCAGTTTCACAAACTAAGAATTCTGTTAGATAACATAAGACAAGGAATCCACGTTTTGTGCATGTATATGGTCTACTAAGCATTAAAGCTCAAAGTACACACTAGAGGGAGAAACTCTCTCCCACAGAAACCACTTTTCTCAGCTGCCTAAAATGCCTCGTTGGAATCCCAGCCCTTTTCTTTTACAAGGTGACGTCATCTCGTAACACAATCCTTACTGCCCACCTACCGGCAAACTTGGACACACTTCATACAATAAACACAGAGCTAAAACCGTAAAAACTGACCACTCTGCAATATCTTGCTCTAGTCTAGCTTGTGGAGGTGGATCAGGTCTACTAATCTGTTCTACCTGACTTTCATAAAGGCACTCTGGAACTCGTGAGTGGAGATGCCGACCAATTAGAGCACACTGGGTTCATCAGGAGGCGGGACTTAAAGACAGGACCTTTAACAGTATTTCAGACAGAATGAGTGAATGAAGATGAACATTATAAGAAGAACCCTGTGTGGGGACAATTAAAGCATGTAAATCTGTTCTAGTAGACCCCATATTACGTACAGGTGCCCTTTAAAGGACACATATAACAGAAAAAAATTCTCCCTGTTTTAACATGAATATTGAAACATTTTTCAGCTTTCAAAAGGTGCTATTCACTCCACAGTTCATAAATCATTTAATATGAGATGCAGTAGCAGCCTGTTTTTAATGTACTGTTTTACATTGGATTTACATATAACCACCCATTCAGCTTACAATAATGGGTCTTCCTGATTAGGAACAGCCAATCAGAACAAAAGTCATTTAGATATACCAGTCTTAAAAACACAGTAACAAAAACAGTAAACAGTCACATAAAAAAAAGACTGATAGATATTTAGATGTAAAATTCATGTTGATTTTCAAAAGTCTTTATTAGGCATATATAACACGACCACTCATGTTATATGTACACTTTGTTAAAATTAAATCATACTCCAAATTCTACTTCTACACATTTTGAAAAGTGGACGTGTTAAGTTGTGAAGTCACTGCTATGCCTAAAAGTAATGAATTCACACTACTGTACAGTATTTTCAGCATGGTCGCCCTCTACTGGTCGAGAAAGATAAAATATAGCTCATGACCATAGCAAACTCATCGCTCTCATGCTGACCTTGCTCTGTTAGCAGACAGCATAAAGAAAAGTGATGAACAAGCTGATGGTAAGAAGGGGCCTAGATGCTTGTTGGATTAAGATAAAAAGGCGGAATCAGAGGTCTGGATACCATTCTTGTCTTGTAGGAATATGCTATCAAAGGCTACTTTTTTTTGTAAGCAAAGCACACCGAGACAACCGCAGAGACAACCCAATTATTTCTGACAGTAGGATTAGAGTGGGGTTCCTCCCAGGTCATGTGATCATCAGTGGGACATACAGGCATACACACACAAACTGAGAGCCAAACATTTACTTTATTGTGGTCATGGATGAAGGCCTTGGTTCATTCAAACACCCAAACAGGCAGACCAGCTGCAGGCATCAATATGATTACCACTGGAAGCTTCAACACTTTAGAAACATTAGGCTTTTTCCCAGTCATAATCTAAAATCATTTAAGATTCTGTAATTTCTTAAAGCTGAGAGCAAGAGCAAGAGCGAGCGAGCGAGCGAGCGAGAGAGAGAGAGAGAGAGAGAGAGAGATTGATTGTGAGACTGCTTGGACAATAAACTGAGACAATGTCAATGGCAAACAAATATGCCTGTAACATAATTTTAGGACTCTTTTGTGGACACCATTACTACTGATCTCCACAGATTACACTACATATGCATAATTTATTCATTCATGTAACTAGAAAAGCTTTTAATTTTTAATATTACAATACATATTAATATACATACATATGACACATGGATTGACATTTGTATGTGTTTTTATTTCTGCACTTTTCATATTAAGCATTTCTTTCATCACTTTGGCAAACATTGTTAATTGCAATTCCTGCCAGTGAAGTTACTTGAAATTACGCAAGTGGCATAAATAGTTTATTAGCAGGTAATAAGTAAAAAATTAAGTCCAAATGCAGGAGAAAAACATTCATGGCTGCAGATATTCGGGGCTGATACCATCCGTCATGAACCGAGTTTATACACAACTGTTTCCCAACACCATTCGAAAGCAAGAGGTCAGCAGTGATGGAGAGGAACAGTGAACAGATCTGCACAGGGAATTAATCTGTGAATCTGTGAGGGAGGTTTGCTCAACAACTCACAGGTTTGGACCACACATAAAAAAATAAAAAATAGTACACTGTGTACACATGGTGACTGGTGGCAGTCTTAAGCTACTGGTTCCAATGAGGGGCTGAGCCTGGCATGCCCAGAGAACCTGGTTCTTTCAAACTCAAACCTAGTCTTCTCAAAGTTCTTCCACCTCATCCTCGGGTGCTCTTCAACAGTTTCTGAAACACAAAGAAGACAGTGTACAAAGTGCCCCCACATTCAAACATCCTATCTCCCCATCTCACACACCGGCCTTCCAATTATTCCTCTCATTTCATGCCTTGTAGTTTGCTATAAATACACATCTGTGGTGCATGTGACCATATGACCATGCTGAAGATGTCTGCTGGAGAACTACATAATTTATAACATATTAGATTGTGACAAGCCTGTGTTATATCAGAGCAGCCAGACCGTTTTTTCACACCCACCAAATACAGGCATGTGTGTATGGACAGCACTGGCCTCTGCCCTGAATTACATGTAAATCAAATAAGCTCCTCTACGTCAGAAAAATAAATGCAGCTTGCTGACTCAAAATTGCCCAGAACTCTGCTTAGCATTACTGTGACTCCTTTGGTGCAAAAACACATCGCTCGTTTGAATTTGTGGAGTCGGAAAAACACATCCACCAGAGAGGTTATTAGAGATGGACTTGATCTTTGGGCTGTTGTTTTTCTACCCTCATTGATTCTGAAAACAAGAATGCTTGCTTTGGTCCAAGTCCCAAGCAACAAGCAGCAACAGTAACTAATGACCATCCTGAATGGTTTAAAAATACTGCTGCAGGGATCAATGGAAGAACCTCAAGTTGTTTTTTTGTTAGCAATGCAGTCTGATTAAATTATTATGTATTTCAAAACTTAATCCAGCTGATCAGTGGGCTAATACCAACTCATCTCAACACATTCTTAGCTTACATAAGGACCAGACAGAGGGAGAAGGGTTGAAAGAACATGTGCCTGTAGGAGTTCAAGTTCCAACAGGAGTTGTTCTAACTGTTTAAAGGTTCAAAAAAAGCATGAAAACAGACAAACAGTGACTTCTTAGTTTTTAGCGAATGAGACAAACACCAGAAACGTTGAATGAATGGAATGAAGTTACAAGCACTGAACACAACAGTACATCAAAACTAACACACTGAGCATGAGTAGACTGAATACCTTTGCAACAGCTTTGACATGGTGGACTTTGATAGTGGATGTTTTTTCCTCAAAGGCCTTCACTCTGGATTCCTCTGCCAGTCGGTGTAAAACAAGCAACAGATTCAGCTGGACCTGATTACACAACACAAATAATCCAACACTGAGTCGATAATCCGATAACATTTTACGCAGGACAATTCCACAAACATCTTCTGCAGATACAAGATACAAACATCACAAAGTTCATTTTATATCACAACAAAGGAGCTCAATGTCAAATTGCTTTACAATCACTCAGACCCTTGGAGCGCATGGATAAACTAGTAGCGCTCATAAAACACAATGTGGGCTTAGACTGCAGCTCTCACATCTTGTTATTGTAAGCATCAATACAAACCTATTCACATATATACAGTAATTGCAATGCACAAGCCAAACAAGTAGCATGTTTTACAAGCTCGTTTAGTGCAGCATTGTATGCAGTTACGTTCTCCATCTCAGCAAAGGGTTGGCAGTGATTTGTGAAGCCTGCTTACACTACAGGAATTGTGTGGCACGTCTAGCCAGAGTATTGGGCCTGTAGAGAAAGAAGAAAGCTCTGGTCCTTCTCATGAATCATGGACTTCCCCCTATGTAGTCAACCATTCCTAGCATCCACGAAGGATTACACCAGGAAATTGCTTTGTTTTCAGCTCCTCATCCACCTTGCTGTATCTTGTCATGAGAAGCTAAACAGGGGGTCTACACTGGAGGTCTCATTAATCCTACACTAGCTTGTTTGGGCCAGATGAACACAACCTGAGATTCTAATGCATACCTCTGCATCTAGCCAAGAAAAGAAAGAAGAAGAAGAAAAAAAATACAAATACAAAATACAACAAATAAACAAACATAAATGAAGTAAGAAACATATTCAAATAAAACAATGACAGATTCAAGTAGAAGACTCATTTCTCAGCACAAGTATATCTTTTCAGCACCTCAGGTGCTTTAAGCTTTGCTAAACGGTTTCAATGATGCAGAGGCACGGAGAACATGTGTGCATTATGTATCTTATGACCTCAATGAAATTCAAGGCACAGCTTTCAAAGATGAATAATAACTCGCTGTTACCCCAGCCTATCACAATGGGCACACTTTAGATATTCAAGATGAAGAGTTAATGTGGATGAGCACTGGTTTGCCACATTGTAAGCATGATTCCATTTTAAGACACACAGACACATGGAGAAACACACACAGCTGCTTCAAACCAAAGTAATAAGCGAGGTCTAATATGCCATCTCCTGTTCTCTCTCTCCGTCTTATATGCACACGCATACAACCATATATGAAATAAGTGTCTACAGAGTCTGAACCACATCCAGCACATTTTCTAAATGCGGCTAATGATTTCAGCATGCATCTGCATGGCCATTTGGATGTAATTTAAATCTATTAATACCTCATTTTCATAATTGTAGGTCATCTATGGGGCACCTGAACATTTCTCCAACAGCTGGTCTTAAGTGTATCTTTAGGTGAACGAAAACTGAGAAACACAAACTTGCACTGTGCCAAAGACTTTGCCAAAACATAACAACTCAACTGAACTGATTAAAGCTGAGGGGTTTCTGCAGTGCCTCACAAATACACACATAACACATGGAAACTTCAGACAGGAAAGGAGCACACACACAAAAAAAAAAAAGGAAACGTTTGCACAGAGCTGCAGATTAAAAGAGAGCAAATGCCTCCCAAGAGTGTCGCTGTCTCAGACTGCCTCTTTCAAACAGCCAGAAAAGTTAGAGTGGTCAAACCAGAAGAGGAAAAAAATCTTTGAGTAAATTACATTGCTAAGCTATTCATTAATAAGTATTCATTAAATAATTAAGTGAGGGAGAAATCTTTCAACTTACAGTCATTTTCATGGAACAACCAGAAGGAGCTCTACTGAAGCCAAAGACTGCCATTGAAATGAGCGTAAAAAAAATTCCTAAACTCCAGTGGAAAATGACATTGGGCTACCACGGCATTCTGACGTTTGCTCTGAACTGTTCAGTTTTGTCAGTAAACATGGTCAGAAGCAGCCACTAGTTTCTGCCCAAACAGTTTTCTGCAAGTCATTGCACAATTACGGTAAACAAGCCAAGCATCTCGAAAAAACTTCCATTTACCTGGTGCGAGAAATGCCAAGAGCACTTGGCCCATGATTCCTAAACACAGCAGTGAATACAGCCTTGATTTGTGCTGCTCCCTGTCCATTTCTTTAACAAGGGAGCAAAAGTTGTGGTTAAGGTAAAAGGGGGCACGTAGTTTGGAAAAAACACTTTCACAGCTTCTCTGCAGGATGAAGCTGATTATTTTCAAGTTCAATCAACCATCAAATGCTGCTGAGTCCATCTCAGTTCACCCATAGAACAAAGGCTGATCTTAAGCCACCGCCCCACCCTTAGGGCAGCTCTTATAAACATGGGCAATAAAACAGTGCTAACAGACCAATACTGCACTTGTGCGGGGGACATCCTGACCAGTGTCATTTGACACAAACAAAATCAGAAAATTGTAAGGAGGTTAGAGGCCTATTCCATATTTACATGTATTTTACTCTCTACTGGTAACGATAACGTAACCAAGAGCATAAACTTTCTGTTTATCTGGGTGTTTTGAGAGTTTCTGTGTAAGGCTGGAGGTAATAGCAGTATAAAATATTTATGTAAATGGCAATGACAGGACAGTTGCCAGATATACAGCATGGTAAGAACAGCTGGTCCCTGTAGATAATTCTCTGTAGATAATGTAAGGTCACGTGACCCTTCTGAAATCCTTTGGGATATCCACAAGGGCTTGACGTATGGCAAGGGTGACTACAAAAGTCAGCCATGACATCAACCAACTCCTATTGGTCAAGGACCAGGAGCCCTGGGTTTTTCTGGAGGTCTCGGAACGGCCGGGGAGGAAGAGAAAAAGTTTTAGGGCAGAGAGGTCGGGAGAGTTTTAAGATGCCATTTGTTGAAGGCCTATAGCTTAGGAAGGGCAAAACACCTTGCACAGAATGACTGACTGTTACTTTAATGGACCAGAAGGTGTGCTGTTATTTTGATTTTACTTTCATTCAATTACTTTTCTCATGTACTTTGATTTTCTGGCATCGGTAATCAGTTATGTTATTATTTTTTAGCCCTTTTATTCTTTTTGCATGATTTTTATCCTTTTTGAGCACTAAAACAGCTAAAAAGCTAAAACAGCTCTTAAACTTGTTTAGAAATACCAAAAAAGAAAGAGAAAATCACTTCATTGTAAAATAAACTAAAGCGGATTTGACAGACAGACTGAGACTGAGAGAGGGTTTGAGACTAATGATTTCATAGTTTAGAACAAGTAATTTAGTACATGTAACACCAGCAATTCCAGGACCAATAGGCCACTGGCTAAGTAATAAGGCAATGTGTGAAGGGTCTTATTAGGAATTTGCCATTAAAACCAGGAAACCGGATCAAACCGGTACATAGTCATAGTATGATGAAAAAGAGTCTTTTATTCATTTTCCCCTCATTCTTTTTTAAAGTTTAATGGCTGGATTAGACCCCTGTAAAGCGGCGCACCTTTCACATCGGTTTTTATATCTCATAAGGGTCTCCACCTCCAGTCTCAATAAAGCACGACCAGCTGCAATAGCTTCTTAATTAGGACCTATTACTGCAGGTACAGTCGCCCCCTCAATCCTCAGACATGATGTGTTCTTTTTAAGAGAATGGTGAGAATGTTCTGCTGTCCAGTAACATTTCCTACTGTATAAACACAAAGTGACCCACAGTAAAAGATATAGTTTTATAGTATAGTGACTCACCTTTTGAAAACAGATGGTTCCTTTAATCATTGTTAGTTTGTCTTAACCTTGGGGGGGCGGGGGGATTATACACATTACCCATGCAGACACAAGGAGAACATGCTAACGTCACACAGAAAGGATTCCAACAGCACTAGATGGGAACCAAACCTAGACCCTTGACGCTGTGAGGTGACTGAGCTAGCCACTGCAATACTGTGCTGCTCTACAGCATACAATGCATTGATATACAGTTATATATATACAGAGGCCATCTAAGGCAGTGAGGGATGAAATACACAAACCATGTATTTGAGTTGAAGTAGAGACACCCAAGCTAAAATTTTACTCCAGCAGAAGACCTCCCTTTAGACCTCCACCTGAGTAAAAGTACAAAAGTATTTGCCTGTACTTAAGTATGGAAAATATCATGATTTATTATGGCTCTAATGTCCTTAATCAACTCAGTTTAGGTGAAGAGACTCTAGTGTCACTCTTGGCACACAAATCTTTTAGTAGAATGTCATTAATTATGACGTCTGTTAAAAGGATAATAAGCACAAAACACTAAAGGCAAACAATTTGCATTAGGTAGAACCAAGCTCAAAACAAAGTGTGTGCTGTACCCTTATTGGTGATGATTTTTGCAGCCTCTCCTGAAAGTAGTTTGATTACTTTACATGTCCCTTTTTGGAGCAAGCCAACTGTATCCAGTTGAATGCTGTAAAACTGCAATGTGACAGTCAAAACCACAAGTAAATGTGACCATGTCACTCATTCTGATTGCCTGAAGATGTCTCTAAACACATGTGGTAACTCATTAAAACTGGTTAAGAATAGTGAAGTTAGTAAGAACTGCAGTGGAGAGTAAACAAAACCCTTCCTATAAGTTTTAATCCTAAGGCAATGTGGAAATGCAGTATACAATAATACAAACGAAGCTTTAGATAAAACAACAAAGTGTGTAACCTGTCTTAACCTGAACAGCAGTACTTTTGTCAGTAAAATCCAGTCACAAAATTCTCTACTCAAACTAATAAATGATTCAGATATTTGATGAGATCAGGCTTGCACCAAATTATATTTCAAAAACATTTATGCATGTATGTATTCAAATCCAAAAGTGAACTGCTGTGCCCCATTTACCCCCTTATCATTTGAAGATGGCATCAAAGGATGTAAATTTATGTAAAATCTCAGATTCAGCTGTTATTATTATGAAACCAGAACAGTGTTAATAAAGACTTCTGTGTGTTAAATCTCAGTGTATATCTCTCTGCAGAACAAGAATAAGGGATAATCAGATATGGGTAGGATGGTCTTGACTGCTCTATGATGCTCCACTGGGCTGATCTGTGCAAAATACCCAATTTAAAAAAAAAAAAAAAAAAAAAAAAATCAAGGGTATTATTTTTGTTCAGAAGAGGTTTTATCTTTTCCTTTGTTCAGTAAAAGCTCCTGCCATGCCAGCAGTATTTACCCTTTATATTATTCAGATTACAGATTACTTTATACACATTACTTATTCAGATTATATTTTTGGCCAAATTATTACAAATTAGTTTGCTATTTATATATAATTTAAGTCAGTAGATAAAATGACACAATAATGGCTATTTATAAAAGTCCAGATCGTACCAGTATCACACCAAGAGCCAGTTTAAAAAGCTATGAGGGCTGAATAGATTGTTATCATCATGTCCTGGCAGCTGAAAGCTTGTGGTGTAATTTAGACTCCTCAGTGCACACTGTGGTATTACAGTGAGTATATTATTGTAAATATATAATATTTTCCCATGTGTTTTATTTAGTATTGTTTATTATTGTAGTCGTCGTATTATAAATCAATCAAGTAATAGTTTATATTGTGTATGTGTATAAAGTAATCCGTGTCTGAGTCTTTGGTTTGAATTTCTTAGTAAAACAGGACAGACTGCCTATTCCAAATAATGTCAGTCAGTTTAATAGCAAATTCTTCAGGAGAAGACGTGATGCGGGTAAGGGCTCCTCTCTGGACTATGAAGACGGTTAGCCTGTTATTCCGACTCACAAACTAACAAAACACTTCACAGTTCGCCGTTAAATCAGCATTAGTTCTTCAAGCCAGTTACCTCTGTAGTGTGAGTGTATGATGTGTTACTACTCACTGAGGAGAGCGGACTGAGCTCATCGTTAGTTTTCAGTCTGTCCAAAACTCACCATCAGATCAGCGTTCCTTCCGATTCGTATGTCCGATTTCTTTTTCATGTGGGATTTCAGGGCAGCCCTTGGTGCTTTCTTCGACATGTTTGTCTTACAATACTCGAACTTTAACTCTGATAGACAGTTTTACTACAGAGCAGGAAAGCGGTCCGTTTGCTATTTTTAAAACTTCCGCGCGCTTCCCTGCCGGCGCAGAGTGATGACGTAATCTCGGCGCGTATTCATGTCGTGTCCCGAGACTTTCTGTGAAGTTGAATTCAACATACATGTAAGTATACAAACCAAAAAAACATATTAAGTGTATCTATAAATGAAAATATTCATTATTCAAAAAGGACTGCCTGTTCAAAAAGTAGGAAAGCTGTAAAAGTCTGAGACTGTAAGTTTTTTGGTGTTGCTCTGTAATGTGTCTGATCTGAATCTGCTGACTGTGATATTGTCTTATTTATACATAAAATTGTGCCTCTGAAATTGAAATTAGAAGCCCTTTCACCCATTTCCCTATTAATTCTTTTGTCTGTTTATTTATTTATTTATTTATTCATTTATTTATTACCTTATTTCTATCTTTCACTGTCAGGGAGCAGAAGACACACAGACAATTACAGAGCACATTCAGTAAATTACAGAAGAATCAGAAATTACAGAGAAGCATCAACAACTAGATAGATAGATAGATAGATAGATAGATAGATAGATAGATAGATATTTGCTACTTGCTTTGAGGTTTTAAAAGAAATCTACAGGGATATTTTTACACATCTCCAAAAGTTCTTAGGAGTTAGCTGCATTTTCAGCTCACAGTCCATGTTATCCCAAGCACTTTCTGTGATGCTGTGAAGTCTGGCCACCATCAGCTTCTTGTTTTTATATTCAAATTTTCTTATTTTTACCTTTTAAATGTATCTATAAAAGCTTCTTGGTAGCTACACACCCTTGCAGAGCTGAAAAAAGAAGATTAGGATAACATTGTGCGTACAGGCAAATATCCTTTATTAAAAGTGTTGACTAGCGCAGAGTCCACCCTTCCTGGACTGCCAGCGTCTTATCTCACCAGACGCATCCACCTGAAAAATAATTAATGAATAGATGTTTTGACTGGAAATTAAACATACATTAAAATTAAACATTATATTTATGTGCCAATAACTGCACCAGGGGAACAGCCATAAATTGAACATTTGGGTGGTTGTGTGTGTGTGGGGTGGTGGGTATGATAACTGACTGTAAAGATAACTAACATTAGTGATTGTTGATCAGTTAGCACTCACAAATCTGCCCATTTTCACCAAGTATGTTTTCACACAATTACTGACACATTTTAGCAAAAAAATGATTTATTGGACATTTTATGCAGAGATGTTATAGATGTCATAAGTCTTTGCAGAAGTGAAGTGCTGTATGGTGGTATGGTTTAAAAATAATACGTTTCCCATCATCAACTGATGGGAACGCTGACAGACCCTAACATATTGTGATTACTGCCTTGAACTGTACTGTACAATTTTTGCTATTTTACAGTTTGATGACGTATGTGGTCAGTGCCCATCTGTATCTATTCTAGATGACAGCACAGACTAAAGACACAATGGCTAAGTCGTACACTGTACAGTAACAGTTTAGCATGTTGTTTCCTTTACCGTTGAGATGCAGTAAGCATTGCTCCTTAAGTACAAAGCTTAGGAGACATCTGCAAAGCATTTGCTGAATTAAAAAAAAAATAAATTAATAAAATATGTATCTGAAACTTTGCCAGAACGCTCAGTCCATTTTAATGGCACATGTTTTATGGTTTCTATTCATTTCTTTGGGTTCTGACGTTTGGCTGAGTTTTTTGAGGGAAAAAGTAGCCCCCAGGCTTTATACATCATACTCACTAATAAAAAGAATCAGCTCAACCTTCTCACTTTTTCCCTCTTTCATCAATTAGAGTTTAAAATGCAAACATGAAAGTACTGGAACATGAAAAGTCTTTCACAAATATGTCACTGTAATAGATGAGCATGTCCAAGCTTTAAGATATGTGCTCTGATAAATTGTGTTATCAAGCAACACCATTTCTGAACAGCTGAAATTTAATGCTAATGATTTTAATACTGTACAGGCGTTCTGTGACGTGTGCTATAACTGACAGTTGGGGTATTTTTCTTTTCTTTTCTATTTATGTGGGAGAAGTGTTTTACAAGTTTAGAGAAAAGTGGCGCCTGTTGATGAATTAAAGAACAACGCTGATGATGTCAGAGAGTTTAGCAGGGGATATTTAATGATTAAGACATTAAAAATGGGCCAGTATCAGCTTTTTGAAATAAACATGCTTTCTTTTTTCCCACCAAGTTCGCACTGTATTAGACTTAAAGGTGTTTAAAGAAGAAGACAACGCTATTTGAAATGCTTTAATATTTACTAAGAGATTCTCATCAGTAATTTCCAAATAGAATCTGGTTGTTACTATATTGATGTTCCTAATCTACTCACTTTCAAGCCAAATTTGGCAAGCTGCGCTAAATGTGGTAGTGATTTGTTTGTTCAAAATACAGCGTACAGATGAGAGAGAGTGATAAAGGGAAGTTAAATATTTGCTCACTTAATCATCTAGCTCCTTAAGTCTAAAATATGAAGGACCTTTTGTAATACAATGGATTTCAGATGAGAATTTACGAATAGGACTGAATACGAAGTGAATTTCCCTCTGTAAGTATGTCAGTAAGTTGTTGGCAAAAAGCAGCATATTTTTCCACCGTTTTTGGCACAATTCTAGCTTTCTGCTGGCTTGCGTGATCAAAGCTCCTTCATACATCATTAACTGGAGAGAACTGCTACAATGACTCCACCACTAAAGTTTTATTGCTCTCATCTTCACACTCCGCCTTTAATTCCAATAGTTCCCTAAGATCCTCCAGATCTAATTCATAATTGAGATTCTCAGATGGCACACATTAAGTTTAGTTTAGTTGCATTCATTTCTTAGAGTGGTTTCCCTCCCCTCATTATTACGTTTCAGGGTAATAGAAGTGCTGAGCGCTCCACTTAGACTGCCATAAGCTCCTGGTTACCGCCTACAGGCTGCTGCCTTTGTTAGGCAAACTTATGAACCAGACAAATTTCTCAAAGAGTGACAGACATAATGCTATACAAATGCAGGCTGTCATCAGTGAAATACTTCAGTTTTAGATGTGTGCCGTAATCACTCGAAACCACTTAAGAGGCCACAGATTTATAATATTCCTGTGGATACCACCATTTTGATAAATCAAGTAATGAGGACAGATGGTTCAAGAAAGCCCTGCAGGGACCATATATTTGGCCTGGTGAATTACCTTATCCAAACACTGTCCCAATGTGCGTCTAATTTATCAAGCCCATAGTGAAGGAGGAGGGACTCGACCCAAGCATCTGCTGTCCAGGCTTGGGGTCTGTTCAGCCTCGTGTTTACAATCGCTGAGTATGTTTTAGTACCTATGTCATGTGCTTGACCCAATCAGCGATAATGACAGAAATATTAGCAAGGGGACAGACAAAACAGCCCATGACACTGTTGTTAGGTTAGCCTTATTATTCTCTAAGGGTCACTTAAGGCAATGAAGCCGATTAACATTACTGTCTTTATGTCTTTTGTTGCATTAGAACTTAAGATACATCAATCATTGCAACAGTTGCAGCCACTATTTGTGGCATCAACATAAAAGGCAAAGGCAACTTACACTTGGCTGTGTACGGGACAGGCCCTAAAGCATTTTGACTCTGTGATTGAATAAAGGTGTCATACAGTAGGTGTTTTGTCAAATCCGGTTGGTTGAAATCACTACCATCTGCAATGACCCTACAAAGGACATCTGTCGACTCTTAAGGCAATTTCTGAGCCCAGACCTCCAGCAAAGATTTCCAAACTGAAGCAGGTGCATAAATGCAGTAATGTGGAAAGCTAATTCATAAGAAATATGTGTGAAGGATTTTCCTGTCCCTGCTGAATATCTTGACACCTTTCATAATATGTTCCCCACATGAGAAAGTGTTGATTAGATAAAGATGGGGGGAAAGAATCCACATTTCTATTGGAGTACAGACCTGCATATATGAGAGGTATGTTTTTGGAAAGATTCCTTATTCCACATCGCTTAGCTGGGCTCCACTGTCCTCACTCCACACCACCGCTCCACTGTCCTCACTCCACACTACCACTTCACTGTCCTCACTCCACTGTCCTCACTCCACCACTCCACTGTTCTCACTCTGCACCAATACTCTCCTTACTCCATGCCACCAGTCCACATTCCTCACTCCACGCCACCACTCTCCTCACTCCACGCCACCACTCCCTTGTCCTCACTCCACACTGCCACTCTACTATCCTCACTCCACACCACCACTCCACTGTCTCACTCCACACCACCACGCCACTCTCCTCACTCTACACTACCACTCTCCACACTCCACACCACCACTTCACTGTCCTCACTCCACACCATCACTTCACCCTCCTCACTCCACACCACCACTCTCCTCACACCACGCCACCACTCCCTTGTCCTCACTCCACACTACCACTCTACTATCCTCACTCCACACCACCACTCCACTGTCCTCACTCCACCACTCCACTGTTCTCACTCCACACCACCACTTCACTGTCCTCACTCCACTGTCCTCACTCCACCGCTCCACTGTTCTCACTCCACACCAATACTCTCCTCACTCCATGCCATCAGTCCACATTCCCCACTCCACGCCACCACTCTCCTCACTCCACGCCACCACTCCCTTGTCCTCACTCCACACTGCCACTCTACTATCCTCACTCCACACTGCCACTCTACTGTCCTCACTCCACACCACCACGCCACTGTCCTCACTCTACACTACCACTCTCCACACTCCACTCCACTACTCCACCTTCCTCACTTCATACCACCACTCTCCTCACTCCACGCCACCACTCCACCGTCCTCACTCCACAGCACCACTCCAGCGTCCTTACTCCATGCCACCACTCCACCGCCCTCACTCCACCACTCCACTGACCTCATTCCACACCACCACTCCACTGTCCTCACTCCACACCACCATTCCACCGTCCTCACTCTACCACTCCGCTGATCTCATTCCACGCCACCACTTTACTGTCCTCATTCCACGCCACCACTCCACCATCCTCACTCCACTGTCCTCACTACACACCACCACTCCACTGTCCTCACTCCACCACTCCATCTTCCACACTCTACACCACCACTCCACTGTCCTCATTCTACACCTTCACTCCATCATCCTTACTCCACACCACCACTCCACCATTCTCACTTCACACTACCGTTCCACCATCCTAAATCCACACCACCGCTCCAACGTCCTCACTCCACACCACCAGTTCACCGTCCTCACTCCACACAACCATTCCACCGTCCTCCAAGTTCCTTGGAGTTCACCTGGCAGAGGATCTCACCTGGTCCCTCAACACCAGCACCATAACCAAGAAAGCCCAGCAGCGTCTCTACTTCCTGCGAAAGCTGAGGAAGGCAAATCTCCCACCTCCCATCCTCACCACATTTTACAGAGGAACCATCGAGAGCATCCTGAGCAGCTGCATCACTGCCTGGTTTGGGAACTGCACTGTATCGGATCGCAAGTCCCTGCAGCGAGTAGTGAGGACGGCTGAGAAGATCATCGGTATCTCTCTCCCCACCATCACAGACATTTACACTACACGCTGCATCCGCAAAGCAAACAGCATTGTGGATGACCACACACACCCCTCACACACACTCTTCACTCTCCTACCGTCTGGAAAGAGGTACAGAAGCATAAGGGCCCTCACATCCAGACTGTGCAACAGCTTCTTTCCCCAAGCCATCAGACTCCTTAACAACCAGAGTTGTTGAATCTGGTCTGAATAATTGCACACGTTTCAGTGACTGGACTGAACACACACACACAATCTCATCTTTTAAATCTGCCTACACATAAACTTAAGGAGTAAAATGTCTACACTTATACCAAATATTGACATAACTGCTGCTAAAAACAATGTTCAATGTTCATCTTAAAAAAATGGACATAACTGCGCTTTATTGCTCCCTCCCTGTATTTATTGTTTGCTGTTTTGTATATTGTAAATTGTCTTGTAAATCTATTGTATTTATTGTTCTGTGTAGCACCTTGGTCCTGGAGGAACGCTGTTTCGTTTCACTGTGTACGGTACACCACTGTATATGGTTGAAATGACAATAAAATAACTACTACTACTACTACTACTACTACTACTACTCCACACAACCACTCCACTGTCCTCATTCCACGCCACCACTCCACCGTCCTCACTCCACCACTCCACTGTCCTCATTTCACGCCATCAGTCCACCATGCTTCTGTAATACAAATATGAGAAAAAACATTGCTGAAGAGGGGTGGGGATGGTGTTTTGCGCAGAGAATGTCAGAGAGGAGAAATGCACTGGCAGAGCTTTACAGGATAGACAGGTCATGTAAGCTCACCCTGTAAAAACAATAGTCACCCTGAGTGTCTAAAGTGGTAGTAACTTCAAGCTCCAGCAAATGCCGGCTATAAATACCTGCGGGGTGTGCCACAGGATTCATAGGTTTAGAAGAAGTGGTACAGTGCAGTGAAAGTTTCGTTTGACGTGTGGAAAATGGATCCAAAGTAGATATTAATGATTGGGAAAAAAAGTGTTTGCATTTGGGCATGCCAAAGGCCATAGTGTGAAGGAAGTAGCTGAATTTGCAGGTAAATGGAAGTGTATGGTCATACGGGTCTACCAGCAGTGGCAAAAATCCCAGTCTATAGGAAATTCTCCTCAGAATTGTGCCAGGGAAGGCATCCACGATATCAGGCTGATCTGTACAATTTTTTGATGCAAGAGTGTCTGAATATTTATGTGGCCTATGTCCAAAAACTTGCCAAATTGGATCACAGCTGTTATTCATCCTCATGAAGGTGTGGGTGTTCAGTCACGGGAGACATTTCTTTTTATCTATATAGATACAGCTAAGCTTAGTGTCCCATTGGTTAGGTCTTTAGTAACTAAACCAAAGTCCTGTCATTATATTAGCCACCTCAGTAATTAGAAAGTGACAGTGGAATCAACTAATCATGGCCCAGTTTACAATGGGTTGTACCAATTTTGTGAGAAAAGCAACATTTTAGGCCTTCTGGGAGTCCTAGATACGTCACTGCGAGTGTGAGTACTAGTGGTAATATGACCAACGTATTTGAGACAGCTGTTAAAAATGGAACAAATGGAAGCTCTCTGACAGATGTGTTTACTGATGGAGTAAATATGTACAAGGCAAAACATATGTGGATGTCTGTTACAAGTTTCAGATGTCTATCTAGAATGCGCTAATTCCTTTCTCTTGCATTGTCATAAAAGTTTTTTTCCTGGTAGACCTGCTATACACATAGTTGGCCTACATGAGAAATCGTCTGCTCATGGAAGATGAAAGAAACATCATTCTGTACTCTCTTTAGGGTTGATGCTATGATTAATAGTTCTGGAAACATGCATGTGAGCTGTAGGATTAAATGAATTCCATATGATAAGAAAGCCATGTTGATGGCAATGTCTGTATATCCCTTTGATGAACTTATTGAGATGATTAACATCACTCTGAAGATGCCACCAAGGAAAATCCTAACATGAAATGTTCTGTTGCTTATGGAATTGTATGCCCTGGGGCATAATATGGCCTATAAAGCCATGGACATGGCTTTGTGTTTATGGTGTGTGTTTATGCATATTGAAGAGATCACTTCTCCACAGTGAGTTCAGAAGGTATTCCCAGAATCCTTCACTGCCAATATGATTAATCAGTCATGGATCCCTGGAATTCTGATGAGTGCCAGACATCAAAGACATGACTGCTTGGATCTAAACCACTTTTACAATTGAGCAGGGGGTTGGGAGGGCATTCTTCAGATCTACTGTAACAGCTTTAACTATGTTCAAGGTTTCAAAGTGTACAGTGAGTTTCTTTCATCTACAACATGCAAGAAAAATAGAACATGACAAAAATGTGACACAAAAACATAAAAGTTCACCCTTAACACTCTAACATTTGCAATACCCCACACACTTACAAATGAGCTTTCCTAACCAGTTCTTGGCTTGGCTGTATAGTCCTAGGAAAATCCTTAACTGACATAGATCTTTAACATTATGCAGATGTTCTCTGAACTTTGAGAAGGTTGTTCATGCTTGCATATATCATTTACAACAATCTTTTTTTAATGATTGAACTATTGAAAAGCATTTTATGGAACTAAAAATGGCTCTTCTATGGAAACTCCACATAAGCCTGTTTGTTTTCCACAGCTTTATTTTTAAAAGTGTACTCTTGCAGTTTTTATCTAAATATGGTCCCTCCGTTTTGATGTCCATTTCGGTCACAAAGCAAGAAAGAATATTTTGACGAGAAATGAAAACAGAGCTGAGGGATAGCAAGGAATTAGGCTGTATTGGGGGAGGAAGCATCTACTGGTACCATGTCGTCCACATGGAATTATTTCTCTCCTTGTTTGAGGTTGACCTCTTATCAAATCGGAGAGTTTCATCAGGGCAAGAGAGGAACAGGAACAGTGGGAGTTTCATAACTCTAACAGGAGCATTCTTTCTCTGTTCCTGTCTGCTTTTGCTTGGTTTAGAGAGGCAAAATATTTCAACATGTCAGCATTATTCTCACTCATAGTATGCATACTTGAATGTATATGTATACGTAGTTTTATCTGAGAGATTTTTCATGTGTTCTGTTTTTTTTAATGTGAGCATAATAAATATTTGCATGGATCTCAGTCTTTCCGTGTGACACTTATAGTGCAGAAGCAAGTCTGCTACTAGAAATGACCCCCTTGAATATGATTTGTTATTCAGTAAATTGCATGGTAAGCAATGTGCCTGAGTTATTCTTAGGCTAGGAGTGAGGTATGCAAGCCTGGACCCACTGGAAGGTCCTTGCTGTTTAGGGGGCTAAAATAACATTATTCACCTTTTCTCAATTCCACCCATCTACACTGACTCTGCTGAAAATATAAACTACCTGACATGAATGAAGTTGTACCACTGACATTTGCTGATCAGCAGAATCACCTGTCCTGGCCAAGAATTTCAAACATCCAGCCCATGGAGGGGTCTGGTGAACATCCTGTTGTACATCTGTCTTCAGCATTTTTCTTTATGCTACTAGAATAATTACTTTGCCTAATTGCAAACTCAATCCATCTGCCCTGTGCTTATTTAACCAAAAGTCTCAACCCCAGAGCCGAGGAGTTCATTGAAAGCCTTGTCCGAGTGGCCTTTGTAATACAATCTCTTGCGGAAGCGGGCTGTGGAGCGTGGCTCTGAGCGAAAGTGGAAACAGTGAAGAGAGACGGAGCATTTGTTTGCATTCCCCCATGGTGTTTATGTTCACTGTGGTACAGCGCCTGACCATGGGTCCAACTGTGGCTGCGCCAGCGAGACACTCCGGAGCTCCCCATATTAAGAATGATAAATATTGGCGAGGTTATGGATTAAAGGGAAAAGGGGTGGGGGGCACAGCAGCCACTGTTTGTGACAAAAGGTTTCTGATTTAAGAATAACAAGCAGCTGTCAAGGTGTCGACCATTTGTTACAGTAATGAAGTAGCTGTTAAGCCAGAGAACGCAGGCTTTCTTTATACTGTGTTCGTTCTTATTCCATCAATCCTCCAATATCTGCACATTGTCTAGGACAGACATACAGCACTCAGATCAGGGCATTTATGCTCCCACTGACAATCTATCCTATTTCCTATCTCTCTCTCTCTCCCTCTCTCTCTCTCTCTAACCCTCACCCCACCTCATGGAGAGAATAACGCTCCTGTCTCACTTCACGCAGTTCGTTATCTGATGACATTCCTGGGTGTCAGAGACACAGTGGAGACTCCAATAGCTTGCTGTCTTATCAAAACATCATGCGCTCCCACCACAGTCTCTGACTGCATCCCCTCTCCAGTGTTTCCTCATTAACTACCAGAACCAGCTTCCCTAAAAGCACTATTGCTCCATAATCATCAAAAGAAGGCCCTATCAGTGAAACAGATCTTGCTGTTCCTGCCATCAAACCAAAAAAAAAACCAAACAAACATATATGCAAAACACCTTGGACAATAAAGACATAATATATGTGCTTGTGCTGAAGATTTGCAGTGATGGAGGAAGAGGAGAGGTTAGCTTCATCAAAGTGACCAATCTTGAAATGAAAATGATGTTTTGGCTAATCTTACTTCCCCCACTTTCTTGTGCATAATGACATAATCAGAACGTCTTTTGGAGTCAGCAAAAGTCAATTCCAGACTATTTCAATTCAGACACTTTAAAGATAATGGAAAACATGAGATATTTGTCATTTAAATAAAATAATTCACGCTTAATGACATGGGACTTGAGCTAACAATGTCCATTTTGATTTTAGATTTTAGAATTCTAACATTAGTGATTTAAAAAAAACGTATTTTGATTTTTAATAATTACATTTTCGAATGATCTGGACTACATGAATTGCAAAAAGGTGTGACAGTGCGGCACAACATCGTAGTGCGTTGTATAAAAGTATGAATTGTGCAAAGAGTGCAGCTCTAAGTAGATTAAGCATGGAAATTCAGCAGCAGGTGTTTTGTTGATTTGAAAATGAGTACACATAATTATACAGAGACCAGGCACCTGTATATTGTAATGCACAATATCCAATATATAAATACATAGGATATAAATCCTAATAAAAAGTGCACTAAAAATGTATAAAAACATATTTACATTTGTTTCCTGTAGAGAATATGTTAATCTTTTTTCAAACATATTTCACTGGGAGTTTTGTGCATATGGCTGAATATGATTAGTCAATTCCAACAGGACTGCAAAGGCAAACGTTAAGCAATTCAATATTTATCAATGCAACAAAAGATTTAGGGGTCTGTGATTTATGCAAAAAGCAGATGTATTGCTTCTCTGCATGATGAATAGATCAAAAGAAATTTTTTTTTTGTCACATTGACAAAATGAAAGTCAACCCATTAACCCCTTTACATATCTGAAGGAAATTCAACCAAACCATCAGCTAAAAAACATTTATCACTTCATTTTAAACAAAAGTTTGAATTCAACTTTTAATCACATAGGAGGCTTTTAACTACAGGAGAATCCAAATGTCATTATGAAAACATCAAATTTTATTCAGAATCAAGAATCAGCTTTGTGATGCTTTTCCCTCATTACTGGATTCTAGAAAGCTACCATTTCGGAGATGCGATGGTGTCTTACAACAGTGATATGTTCTCTCTACAGTTATGTTTGTGTGCATGTTTCGTTGTTGAAGCCACTTGGCTGTGCCATGCTCTACAGTCTTGTGTAAGAGAGCTCGTCTCTGCACTCATAGGTTAGAGTCGGGGGAGTGTAGCGCTTGTGTTATCAGGCCAATGCTGCTCAGAGGCATTCTGATAACAATGCGGCACAACTCTTCCCTCCCATCAGCAAACCCTGCCTCTATCCAATTAAGCCCAGGGCACCAAGGTGAAAAAGGGAGCATGCACAGAAAGACATCCAAACAAATTCCATTGTCTGCTATCTCAAAAATCCAAGGCACAACATCTGTGTTTCCGATCGGAGTCCATGGTCAAAGTGTTCTTCAGAGGTTTTAATAAACTTGATCCAGCAGTCTGACTGTGGAACCCATGGGAGATCCTCCTGAGAAGAATGCATGTGCGGTGAGGCATGGTGCCCTGTGTTAGCTTAACGGTTTGTTTTACGTGCTCAGGTTCACTGACCTCGGCCTTTGAGCATATGAGACTACAAGACTGAGACGCTTCTCATGCCTGGAGTCTCCACTTGCTGGTGGGTTGTCTTTCAGGGTGTTTCCTCATACAACACGATTCCATCTCACCTTATTTTATCTAGGGCTCCAGCACATGGTGTCAATGGCTTTGAGGGTCTTCCTCCAAGGGTCTCTCGCTTGTTTAGAAGATCCATCCCAACTCCAGGCAGCACAAGAGGAGAGAAAGCAGAGCCATCACCGATGTGTTCAACACGGCTTCTAAATCCTCCCTATCAGTAATTCATTCTCTGACCTTCGCCTGGGTGGTGAAATTAAGCAGATGCAAACAGTTTATCATGGTCAATCTGCTACTGAGTAAGGCGTTGCTGATTGTGAAGCTCCTACAACACCTCTGTGTGGTATCGTTCTGTTATTGCTGTTGTGTTTGTCTGATTAGCAGCACCTGTTAATACTGACTGGACATGTCAGTCGGCGTGGCGCGACTAAACAGAGCGTAGCCATTCCAGTCATGTCTTCAACATAGCTGGGACAATCCGCTGTATAGCTTCTCTAATATAGAGTTGTCATCTTTATATAGAATAGAGACAGTTGTCTGCATTTGACATGGAATAGAAAAAACATGCTACCAACAGAATCTCTCTGTTTAGAACCTACAGTGCTGTGCTAAAAAAATCTTTTATTTAATTTACAGTCAAAGTGACCATTAATAATTCATTTTTAAAGAGATTAAGATGAGGGGGAGTTAAAGTAAACGTAGCATACTTCAACACTGTGAGTCTGAAAGGATGTGTAGCTATCAAGAAGCCCTTACTGGGGAATGTAAATAGACAAAAAACAAACAGAGAAGCTGCTGCTGTTCTCAGAAAATTGAAATTGGACTATCCATCCCAAGGTCTGGACTTATTTCATAAGAAGCAGAAAATTCATTTGGCTGAACTGAATATGTGGAAGCTGTAATAGTGTAATTTTCTGTCACTGCATGTGATAGTTAATAGGTTGGAAAGAAAGAAAGAAAGAAAGAAAGAAAGAAAGAAAGAAATAGAAAGAGAGAAAGAAACAAAGAAAGACAGAAACAAAGCATTTCATAGACATCGTTTAAAAACAACTGGGACTGCCAAATAAGAAACCGTTACAAGTTTTAGCACTGTGGTAAAGCACTGTGATCTAGCACAGACACCGGAGACTATAAACTCTTTCATATTCGATTTCATATCAAAGTTTCAAAAGTCTGAAGTATCATAACAAATTTATACTGGCACTCCAGAGTCCAGACCTCACTGTGTTTGGGATTATTTGGATCATGAGAAGCAGAAAATTAAATCAACTTCTAAGACTGAAATTTGGAGGTATAAACATCCCTTCAGCTTTCTTAGAAAAACTGAAAGCAAGTCTCCTGAAAAGAATAGAAGCTGTAATACAGGCAAATTGTGAACACAGTAAATGGTGAAAGATATATTTAGTCTATAGATACATACTGTAAAGACATATTTAGCCTCTGTGACATTTTCTGTTAAACACGTTTTCTGCTTTTTTTCATGAAGCTGAATGAAAATTAATTGTACTTAAAGGCCACATTGACTAGAAGTTGAATAAAAGGTGAGGAGTGGATATACTAACACAGACCAGCAGACAATACATAACTATGCACACTTTCACAAAATAGGGCCTGTGATATAAACAAACCCAGAGTGCTACCATCTCACACCAGCTGAAGTTGTTAATAAACAGGGCTGCTAATGCAGTGGCTGTGCTAATAACAATGCCGCTATGCATAGTGTGGTGTTATTCTGTGCCGAGATTAGAAGAGGAGATTCCTGGAGCTCCGTCCCATTGATCCATGCTTGTATCCCCATGAGGGGAAGGCGATCCCAGGGATTAGGCCAGTGTTGGTTCAGGCTGGTCCAGTGGAGACAGACTGGGGCTGTCGTCCTGCCAGAAGCTGGAGTCACTCAGAGGTGAAAGGATGGGGAGGAAAGGGGGACTCGACCTGAGCAAAGGAGAGACACCAGAGGAGGTGAGGTCATATAGGTCACAGCAGGGACTTATGGGTGATGAATAGCACAGAGGCCAGATTAATGTGGTCATTATTTCCAGATGGAAATATGATAGAGAGGATTCATCCTCACCAAGATGCACTATGTGACTCCCAGAGGCTGAGTGGACGGTTTAAAGACCATAGATTTAGTTACATAACATTTTAGTTCCCAAAATAGTCACTAGCTACAATAATAATGACATGACAACCCTGCATTGTTATTTTGAAGACCAAACAAAGCATTACTCTTAGCATTATATACCTTCTATATAGCACCAAAGGCTCAGCTTCTATGACTTGTAACAGTAGTGGAACCCTTTTGGTGCTATATAGAGTTTTCCAGTATAGTGAAGTACCATTAATGCAATCAAATGATTCTTTGTGTTGTTATGGTTCTGCATATAACCATTGCCTTTACTAAAGAACCCTGAGAGGACCATTTTTAAGGGTGAACACATCAGAAACCATTCAGAATCAGACTTTGTTGGTTCACACATACAAAGGATGGGTTACATTAGCTCACAGTGCACAGTGCCTGACAACACTTCGCAAAGGTACAAAACGCTTATATATGATAATACTTATCACACACACATTCACACAATCACACCATGCCTTACATACCTGTAAACTTTGCATTGTGCTGAGTTGAATATTTATAATACAGTGCTAAATGCAGTGTCAGGATGTAGAGTCTGATACTATTACAAGATAAATAAGAAGTACAATACTAAAGGACTAATGAAGTAAGTTATGTGCATTTGTAGTGTTCCGCTGTTCATGAGTGTGATGGCATGTGGGGTTATTGGGTTTTTTTTTTCTCTTTTTAGAAATAAGTGTTTTTGTTGTTGTTGTTGTTGTTACTCCAGCCCAGCTAGAAATTATTTGTTCTAAAAATGTTCTGAGAATATGCAGTGTAATGTTCCTTTAATGTTTTCAGCAGGAAGTTTTCTTTTGTTTCCCAGAATGTTCTTTCTAAGGGTAGGAGAACATTCTCTAAAAATGTCTAATTCTGTCATCTCAGGTCTTAGTAACATCCATAAAATATTTTCCGAATGTTGCGCTGAGAATGTTCTTCTTTTATTATCATGTCACATAATCTGTGGCCCCGACAACATCCTCCAAACATCCTCTAACCACTGCAGTTAAAACATTATGTCTTAGTTAACATTTAACCTTATAAGAACATTATCTGACATTATAAACATCTTTAAAACTGTATTAGAATTTGTAGGTAATGTTAGCCAATGTTCCCTGCCAGCTGGGAGTTTCTAAACATCATTTATTCATGTATTCATATACTTATTTATTTCATCTTTCAAAAATGGCAGCTCTAGACGTTAAACATAGACATTCAATGACAAATGGATCAAAATTACTTTGTATTAAATCTTATTCAGTTATCATATATTAAAGTTAGGACACACGGTTTTGTTACAACAGCGACTTTGTACTGTTGCTACTGTTAAGGTATCTGTTTAGAGACCTGCATAGATATGAACACAAATGAATATTTGATGGTACTGAATCACTGGCAGGTGCATGGCCTATTCTGTTTCAGAACAGGCCCTCTGTGACCCTACCAGAGAGGAAAAGAACCCATCAGCACCTCTTTCCACTGACAATGGGCCCTTGCCAACTCAAATGCTATGTGTGTGTGTGTGCGCAAGTGTGTGATTGTTAAGGAATTACCTCATGCAGAGTCACTCGTCTTTCTCCTGCCCAGTGCCCTTGTCCTGACCTGGATCTTTTTCACCTGTCTGCACTGGCGGCTGCTTTTGGCTCTATTGGACTTGATTCATACTTGGACTTTCTGTCTGTCAGTGACCCATGAACAATGTCAGTGTTGATAGTGTATGGTTTGTGTTGATCCTAGTGATTGGATCAGATTTGCGTTTGCACTCTTTTTCCTGACCAGTATAGAGTATTCTTGACCCTCCAACTCCCTCCTGTGGCCAGCTTACCATGGATACGGAGAAGTCTATTCTTTCGCATGTCATTTAGCGTGTCATTTGCTTTAAGACTGGACTCAGACTATCAAATGAACCTTCTCAACTGACTTGAATATTTAGTTGTTTGCACTGATGTTAGTGTGCCGAATTCATGTACAGTATTGTGGAAAATTCCTCCCTATATTCACAAGTACTTCAGGCATTCATTTTTCAGAGTCAGAATATCAGAATACATGTATTTAGCAGAAAATGAAGTCCCAACGAATAATACAAAATCAGTACAGTATTAGTGTGTTCACATTTTGGTTTTATTGCGGCTTACATTCTTTTCAGGGCACTTGTTTTCAGATTTTTAATGGAATCTGCAGGGATATTTTTCCACATCTTCAAAGTTCAGTTGATTGCCTTTTCTGCTTGTTGTGATCCTCTGTGGTGGTCAATCCATTGTTCTGAGAACATCAGTAGGATCTTTCTTTCCTTTGCAAATTAACCTCTATTTTATCTATTTGTTTTTTCAGTAGCAGCGTCTTGTTCTTGTTATTGCTCAGCTTCAAAGTTCAGCCTTAGAACTTGAATTTTCTCATGATCCAAACAGTCCCAAACATTCGGTGATGTTGAAGTCTGGACTCTGGGGTGGACAGTCAGTTTTTCCGAGAACACCAGCAGGTTTTTTTGTTTTATTTTTTTGCCTATTCCTTTATTGCCTTTGTCAGTTAGCGGTTCTTTACAGCTGCATATCATAGTGTTAAGTTGTCATCTCATAGTGGAAGGATGGACAGAAACAGCTGTAGATTATTTTCAGATTTGACGTGAGTGGAGCTTGATTTTCTCCTCTCTCTTAAAGATAAAGGCAATACACAACGTGACATCTTACAGTGGCAGTTATGGTGGTGTTCCAGGTCAATTTCTCAGTATTATTGAATAATTGTTGCACTCCAGCTTTTTTTTCATAGTTGTCCTTGACTTTTCCTATACTTTATGCAAGTGGATAATCTTCTATCTAATATTCTCAGAAGTAACTCCTGGAAAAAAAAAAGTACTTAACAGGCTGTTTGGACTGGAAATTCAATGCATAAAGAGTGGCTTCTGACTTTTGCGCAGCACTGTACATTCACAGTGTCCCCTTTGTATCTCACTGATGCTTTTTTAATGCATTATTCTCCAGTTATTAGATGACAGCTTCAGCTCTTTACAAATGTGGATTGACCAGTTTCAGTAAGCCAATATTCTGCAGTGTGATTAGATTATGTTTTTGAGTTGAGCTTGAGTCATTTTAACTGAATGGTAAAAACAACAGAGATTGTGAAACAAGACCTTCTAAGCAAAGGCCCTGAAGTTGTTGAGGTAACTGGAGGAAATGGTCACGGAAAGAGAGAGAGAGAGAGAGAGAGAACTGCTGGAGAACAGCTGAAGCCTAAGAGGTGAAGCTTATGGTTCAATGGCATACAGAGGCTAAGTGTTCAGCCTGTGAAGCTGGATGACCTCTTTCTCATGCTGAACAAGGGAGACTGTAACAGGAGCACTGAGAAACACGTTACCTCAAAGACTTTGTAGTAGTTTGACTAGTGCATGTCTATGGATCTACTGATGGAGACGTCCTGGGTATACTTGGCCCTCTTGGATCTTCAAAGGATGCAGGTGAGAGCAGCATTGTGCTCTCTGCCTTCTCACATTACCCTTTCAACTCCCAGAAGTAGGGGGGACATCAAAGAGGAAGCTTAAAAAGCCTGTCACTGCTTTACTGCACATACTTCTGTAAACTGCAGGATTGCTCTCCTTTAGTGAGGCCCAGAGCTACAACACTAAGGGATGGCCCTAACAGTTTTCTGTCAGACCAAACAATCAAGCACTTCTAAACATCTCTCCACTTTACAGAGTCAGTGATGAAATAGAAATTTATATGGATCTAATGGTCTATATGGAATCACAGACTGATTATATATATCAAGACCAAGAAGTATCAATTATATATACACTCATCAGCAATAGAATAGTTACACAAATAGTTACACAGAAGGAATCAACCAGCAGGAATGAAACTAGGTGGGAAGGTTTGACATACCGTATGTAATGAAGGACGGGCCTTATTGCTGCATCTTCCTGACCCAACAGCCACGATTGCAGACATTCAGCAAGCAGTGATGCCCTCCATGAGCCACCCTGTTAGTGTCAGGGTGCCGTTGACAGACGGCTGCACAACACAGGTCTACATGCACGCAGACTGTTACAATGGCTGCCCTTAACACCAGGTCAACGTCAGCAAAGACTGCAATGGCATTGTGCCAAACTGTCATGGAGTCCTGCTTTTGTCTTGTGCAGATGACCAATGAATCCATGTATGGAGGGACTGTGGTCAGTGCCAAGATGAAGGGTTTGCTGTCACACATCACAGGTCCAGAAGGCCTGGTGTCACTCCACCTCCACCCCTACCGCAAAATCTGCAGGAGCTGCGTGAGAAGATTCAAGCTGCATGGGATGGATTATTGGAACCTCTGCAACTCCATGCTGAGATGTCTGGTGACCCGACACTCTATGAAGAGACACTTCTTTTGTATGTGTAGCTCAATAAATATTGCCCATATCAGTCTAAATTTTACATAATTCATTGTTCCTGGTAACTTTTAGCTTTCTTCCAAATAGCATTGCAATCCTTCTGGGTGCAACATTTTGACGATGAGTGTATATTAATTACAATAGCTCCAAATTCAGATCTGTCTTTAGGGGTAAAAAAAAAAAGTACAGACAAACTTAGTAAACATAGTACCTTTTGTGAGCTATTTGCTGTATATTGGTGTTGACGTCTGGGCTCTGTGCAGGCCACAAGAGTTCCTCCACACCAGGCTTGTCAAACCATGTCTTTTTGGACCTTGCTCAGTGCACAGGGGCACAGACATGCTGGAACAAGACAGGGTCTTCTCCAAACTGTTGCCACAGTGTTGGAGGCAAATAATTGTCTAAAATGTCTTTGTATGCTGTAGCAATAACATCATTCTTCACTGGAACTGAGGAGCCTGCACCCTGAAGAACAGCCCCAGACAATTATTCCTCCTCCACCAAACTTTACTATTGGCAGTATACATTCTGATTCATCCATCACATCAGACTCCCGGAGAGTGATGCTGATTTATAACTTCAGAAAACATGTTTCCACTGCTCCAGTACAGTGGCGGTGTACTATGCACCATGCCAGATTGTTGTTGATGACACAGTGCTGATGTTGTTTTCAGAGGCAGTTTGGAACTCAGCAAGTAGTCCAATAGATGATAGGTGGGTGATTTTTACACTCTGTGTTTTAGCACTCAGTGCCCTTGCTCTCTGAGTTTGTGCGGTCTTCTTCTTTGTGCCTGAGCTCCTGTTTTTCTAAGACATTTCCTTTCACAATAATAGCACCCATAGTTGATTGTGGTGGAGATATCGGGTTCAAATTACACAAATTGACTTGTGGCAAAGGTGGCATCCTTTGACTGTTTAAAGTCACTGAGCTCTACAGTATGTCCCAAACTACTGCCAGTGTTTGTCTTTGTAGATTGAATGCCCCAGATTTTGTACATCTGTTAGTAATGAGTGTGGTTAAAAACACATCAGTAATCAATAATTAGGAGTGGTGTCCACATGCTTTTGGCCATATAGTGTATTAACCTATCCAACTATGATGGTGTAAAAGCATGAGGGATATCCTAACAACTGCTATGACCCCTTTGTCTGTAAGAGTTTCTTTGCTATTACTGGTTACCTGCATTTGACATGGAATCAACTGAAAAACTTTGTTCTGAAGCACATCTGTGTAGAAGTGAATGGGAGTGCACACATGCTCCGTTACCTTATTTTATCTCTTTAATCAGGGTCCTGTATCAGAGTTTCCATACTGAAAATCTGGTGGTGTTTTTTTATAATGTACCTTTCGACCAGGCACACAGGGCAGAGAAAAATGAGATCAGTAAACTCCACTCACTTATAATTTAAGTGATCTTTAGCTGTCTGGACAGGAATTAAACAAAAGTGTCCATTCTCATTAGAATGGAGGATAACAGTCCAGCTTCTATAAAGCACAATTTAGACCACCTTTAACAGAATGAATAACCTTTTGGTGCCAAACGTATGCAAGTTATTGGAGAAAAGGACAAATATTTATAAGCTGACATTGCATATTGTCTCACAGATCAGTTACACCTTTGTACCTGCTCCGTGCTCAATTTGATGTTGATGGGACGGGTAAGGCCTGTGATTAACACGTTTATATTGGAGCTACATCAGTGCAAGGAATTTTTTCATTAGCTGGCTAACATAAGTCACTTGGGTTCATTCCTTGATCTGCCATATACTGCCTGACTGCTGCACTTATTCAGCAAATGAGTATTAAAGCTTCGCTGGACTGTCATCTGAAGGTTTGTTTCTCAGAAGCTATAATCTGCCAGAACACACTCTATAAAACGTGCATGCACCTTATTTGAGCAGCCAATGACTCATCTTCATGTTCAAATTCTTGAGTATGAAGTAATTCAAGAAAAGCCAATGAGCAGTATAAATAGCTGCTGACACAGATGATGAAAGCCATACCAGTGGATTTCACTAACAGTGTAAAAAAAGTTGTTGTTATTATTATTAGCATTAGCATTAACAAAAAGAAAACCTATGGACAAATAAATAATCCCTGAGAAAGGTCATAAGAAAACACCATGAAGTTAACATTTAGTGAGAATAGCCCAATAATATGAGTAATAATTATATGAAAATGTTTGAATTCAAATACTTTGTTTATTGTCATAATCAAATTTGCTGTAAGAAAGACCATTTTTGGAGAGACTGATGGTTAGAGGTGTGTGGTCATAGTTCCATTCACAATTTCCTGGTATCTCATCTTAAACAGCCAATCAGGTCATATGAAAAAAAAACCCAGTTTGCACATTACGAAATAAATGTGTAATGGAACAGCACATTTATGTTCATTTGATTTACACTGATGTTACAAAGGGTGTTTAAGCCTGGCCAATCTTATTTACCTATATCAGCTTTACCGTGGTTGGAAAAAAGATCATGACAATGAAGCATGATTTAAAATTAATCTTGATCAGGTTTTTGTACAATTGAGACTCAAGGAGAAAAAAAATACCTACATGGAAAAAGTTGAAATTGGTAATTGAAAATGTTCAGCCAAGCGCAATAAGTAAATGGTGCTATTCCAATACCAAACAGCCCACTAACTTTTAAATTATGTGTCATTAACAAAATAAATAAACAAACACAAATTCTACTTTTTTCCAACACTGGCACGTTATGTTCAACTTCTCACACCATGCAGATGCCTGAACACTTCCAGACTCCTAAAGCACATTAATAGTATTACTGAAGGAACTAGATCCTGAACAAATACAAGAGAGCTTTTGATATGTTGCACACAGTACACATATAATCATTAATAACTTTATGGATAGTTTCTTTAATACTGAATAGATAAATGCTATTTCCAAAATAAGAACTTATGAATTTCTTTTTTCCCTGGCCAACAGGCCAAAACACCGCCAGCACTCTGAAGTTCAGACTGTTTGGAGATGCTAACAAGCATAACATCTGTTCATGCAAGAAAAAAGACGTGGTGCGCAGAGGTCAGTTTTGA
This sequence comes from Semaprochilodus insignis, assembly GCA_034552555.1. Taxonomy (NCBI): domain Eukaryota; kingdom Metazoa; phylum Chordata; class Actinopteri; order Characiformes; family Prochilodontidae; genus Semaprochilodus; species Semaprochilodus insignis. The sequence goes on along the minus strand of CM067479.1, from coordinate 27,983,588 downwards.
GTAATGTTTATGGCTCAGTAGGTTACTGGAACTTTCATTTATAGCTCACCAGCATCAAACCATCATTCAGTAGCTCCAAAAGCTTTTATAAACTGATGTTTGCTTTAGAAATGTTTGGAACATTGAATTCTCCATGAAGGACTGATCTAATTACTTTCAGATTAGACCTAACATGCATCCAGAAAACCATTATGGAAAAAGTCTTCAAGCTAACATAAATCCAAAATCATAGAATACTTTCCATCAGTGCCAGGATGTTTTTTCCAACTGAAACAGTATCAGGGGAGGTAAGACATGATATTATTGGTTAATATGATTTATTTTACCACTGTGCATTGTGATATTATCAAAACTCAGAAGATGTTTAGAGACGGGTAAAAGTTGTTACATTTTGATGGAAAATTCCAGAAGAACAAGAAGTTTCTTTTTTGAATGATGTAACCAATCATGTTTAATATGTTGATTTTAAAGGTCACTTTAGAAACATAAATCCAACAAATCTACAGCAGATACACTCGTAAAAAATGGTCACAAAGGATAAAAGGTTATTACCTTAGGCATACAGTTGTAGAAAAGAACATTTACAGATTGGTAATATGTGGGTATATGGTAATATATTATGGTAATATATATATATATATATATATATATATATACAGTAATTTTCACTCTTTTACACAATATTGAGTTAGTAATTGTAGCAGTAACAAAATGGTAATAAAATAGTAAAAGAATGGCATCAATGCTAAGATGGCTAAATGGCTAAAAATGCTAAGATGAAGATTGCCAGATCTGTGCTTTATATAGTAAACGAGTGACAGTTTTTGTTAACAGGTAACACAAAAGGACTATGTTCTACAGTTTCCTGATTCTGTGTAATCTCAGTGTATTAACATCATCTATTCCTGTGTAACAACTCTTGTTTGAAAGTGGCGCCACATTTAAAGTAACAGAACAAGCATGGTAATTAAATCACAGTGATTTAGCCATCAGTTCAAAATAAACAAACAAAATAAAAACTACAATAATTGATTGTATTTTATTGCAATTGTATTAGTAGTAGTAGTAGTAATATCAGCTTTAGCTTTATTTAGTAACAACTAGAAAATTTGTTGCCATTATTTTACCATATTATTACAAACTTGTTACTGTTACAATTGTTACCTTATTAACTACTAAACATGTATAATTTATTACTGTACTATTACCATATCATTAACCTGTTATTACAGACAGATGTAGTATATTAACATTATTTAGAGATTCTTTGAGTGTTCTTCACAAAAATTGTTCTTTTAAGAACCATCAGCTGAAATGTCTCTTTACAAAAGAGGTGCTTCTGTGGAATCATTCCAAAGTAAGGATGCCCTGATCAGTATCAGTATCGGTCTGTTATTGGCTAAAACCACTGGATCGGATATTGCAAGGAAAACGTATAGTCTGATATAATCTATTTGCTTCAAACTACCACATAAATGCTAAATAAATTTCATTTTGAATATCGGATGGTGCTGACCAATAAAAATACTGCTAAAAGGGATGTGTGTAAAGGAAATGTAAATGCAAAGTTGTAGTGTTGAGACATGTGTTGTGGGGCTTTTTTCTTTCAGGCGATTAGAATATTTGTTTTACATTTTGAGTATGATGTTATTTTGATGGTTAATCAGTCTGCACCCAGACAAATGTTTAAATTAACAGCTTAGTTGTTTAAGAGAGGGTGTTGAATTCGTATCAGTATTGGGAGATACTGAAGGTTGCAGAATCAATATCGGTAAATAAACATGAAAAAGGTTATCAAGCTACCCCCAGTCAAAAGTACCCTGTTTCGGTACCTTTATTTATGTTCTATAACAATGCGATTTTACTGTGCCTGTAATGTAATGTATAAGTGTTAGTGAGTAACAAGTTATGAAGTTATGTAAATTACAGACCCAAAAAATGCCTTATTCTAATAGTTTAAAGTCTGTTGTTTCCAAATAAAACCACTGATTTTACGTTTTTGCCAGTGATCCTGGTTTGTTGTTCCTGTCTTTCATTAGACCTTTGCTATTTAGTAAAGTTATTCAGGGTAATGGCCCAGGTACCACTACACCAAGATCTTTTGTAAAGATCTCTCACCCACAAAGCCCTTACAAAATCAAAAGTAGGACGGAAGCACTAAAACGGCTTTTGCACCCATATTTTAATTAATTCCTTATAATGCAACATTTCCCTCCTGTTTCACTGGAATCCTGGCAGAGCATGAGATGGCATCTCAGCAGGACTGCAGTGCTTGCCATGCCTGCTTTTTATTATAGTTCAATTCTTTCCTGCGTTCACTGCCCAAACTGTTCCATTTTGGATGCAAGTATTAGTAATGCATGACTTTTGGAAGCACACATGGTCTTTCACAGTCCCACACTTACCTTGTGGAGGTAGTGGCAAAATGAATTGCTTCACAGTGCAATCTCTCACTGAAAGCCCACAAGACAGCAAAGGCAAAATCATAACTTACACAATAGAGGTGCCAAAAAAGTGTTTTTGGAGCGATGAAATAGAGGAACCACTGTTGATTGACTAAATGACCTTTCAATGGATTGTTATTTAAAGAATCCTGGTAAATGAAATTAATGTTTTGAAAGTTTAAATGCCCTCCAGACAATGTAAAGGCTCTGTTTCAGTTTAAGACTTTCTTAACTAGAACTGTACATCCAAGCTAAAGAGCATTTACATACCTTTACATCCTTATACACTCCTAAAAAGTGGTGTATTGAGTAAAGGCAATTATTGACATATAGACCTATGACAATTCAAAGAATCGTTTGAACGCAAATACGGTTTTGCATTGTCAATCGTGTTAAAGGTTCTACTCCCGGTTACATCATTTAAGGACAGGTAGCCAATGAAAGCAAGAGTAAACACAACTATGGCTGAAACTCTTGGCAAGCTGGAGTTGTGTGGAGTTGCTTTCCACCACTGGAGTCGCTCTAGGCAAGTAAAGTAAATTTGTAAAATATGACCTATCAATATGATATCTCTTCACAGGCCCCAAATTCCTTGGTGGCACACCTGCAACCAAACAAAATGATAAACAACATATAAACAGCTTCTGTAACTACCTGACTAACCTAACACACAGACAAAAGTGCAAAACCCAAACAAAATGGAAGCCAAACTCTTTACCTGGTGTAGCTATTTACTAGAAGAGACACAAACAAACCAGCAAACAGGTTTAAGAGGTCTAAGCTAAATCAAAGTTAAAGCAGAGGCAAAAGGTCAAATAGTCAGAAGACCAATCAAGCAAGTAACGAGCAAAACAAGAGAGCGAGCCGAAGCAAGCAAGGAAAAATCTGGTAGTGGGTTCAAGGAGGCCTCTTTTGTTCGTCCCGCCAGATGACGTCAAAATAATCAGTGCAGTTTGAAGATGTGTACCGGAATACGGACTGGAATGAGCATGATGAGAAGATGACAGAGTGGAACATGGAATGACACTGAACAAACGTTCCAGGCTGGGAATACAGAACATGTAGAGGCAGAACAAAACAGCAACACAAAAAACGGAGCATACTGAAAGAAAATACAAGCTTGCTGTAGTGTTGCATGATTCTTCTTCCCCTTGAACTATTCAAATAAAAACAAAACCACTGTATTTTATAGTGTAGATCAGCACAATGAACAGGCCTGATAACGAGGATCTGACATGCCATGGGCAGCAGAGCACCATGTGTGGTTAGCAAGGCTCCAGACTCCATCTGCTCCATCTGGAATAGGGTGATGAGGTGCTAAGTGTGTCATAAAGCTAGATCAGCACTCACTAAATCAGGTGAGGGCTCTTTCAGACCTCAGCAGACCTCCTAGCTAACTAAAGCCAAAATAATCACACTTCCTGCTAATGTTTAATGGATCATGCTTCCTAATGCATCATCTGAAGACATCTTTCAGTGGGTAAATTTCATCACTCTACACAAAGCAAGAGAACTGCTGAAATAGTGAGCTATTAGTCTGATGATTCTCTGCTCCAGGGAATCACATGAACTCATACATCTTCTGATTACCTCTGACAGACAGCTCCTAAAACCCCAGCCTCAGTTTCCTGTTTGCTGTTTTCATTGGATTTAGGAGGATTCCTTGTGCTATATATCAGTAACGTGCAACAAAGCAGTAATAATAATTCATCCTTTTTTCCCAACCTAGCACAACAAAAAGGCTATTGTGCCTCGATTGAGGATTACATACTGAACAAAGTTCTAATAAGCAGTGACGATGAGGGGTGTAAAACCCCAAAAATAATTATTTAGAAAGTGGAAAGTTGGAGCCGTGAGCACTCTACAGATGAAAAAAAAGAAGAAAAGAAAAAAAGGAAAAGAATTGAGGCCATTACAGGAAGCCAACATCAATAAAGCTGTAGAGTTCAATACTTTTCAGAAGGAGTGAAAATGGAAATGGCTCATGCTATGGCTCACAGACAGCATAAGTATGTATGAGTGTGAATGGGCTGCTGAGAGCAAACTGATATATGAGGCCTTCCTTTCCGTCAGCATGGCCACGGGATCCAAACACTAATCCATCCTTTTCCAGCAGCACTTATTATTCTGTATGAATTTCATTTCATTTTCAAATCCTTCTCTTTGGTATTATTTTCCTACAGGTTTCCTGGATGTCATAAAAAAGCTTCATTTTGAAGCAGCGGTGTTGTAATGGGGATAATGCAAGGTAAAGCTACCAGGGGCGCCATAAAGGGGGAGGGTGGATTAGGACCATTCCAAGGGCCCAGTTGAGACCGGGCCGGCCCAAAGATTGTGCCTTTTTTATTTTTGTTGTGTGACTTGTAGGCTTACGGAACCTTTCCTAATCGAAATACCAGTTTTAGATGGAGTGCCAACAGCATTGCATCTAAGATTAAGTCATCTCTCCAGTAATACCCTTGCATAAAAGTTCCTTGGTTCAGCCTGGTTGTGGTCTGCAAGAAAAATGAGAGCTTTGGTTTTATTTCGAAAGAAGATGCAGCCGAAAAAACCTAAATCAGACTTCATATCTGGCAGCAAAGGCAGTGTCAGCTAGTTTTTCAGAGGTGACTTATCAAAACAGAGTGGAGCTGATAACAGAAAGAAGCTTATGCTGTAGTGTTGTAGTAACTGTAGCAAATCTACCTTTTCCCTCCTAAACCAAACGTCCCCAAAAACATCTCCTCCGTTTTTGTGAAGATTTGTTTTGAAAGATTCCCCTTCTATATCTTTTGGCTATCTGAATGCATGACTAAATTACATGGACAGCCATGATAAACAAATATGCTCATTTGATAAACAATTTACAATGTGTCCGTTTTTTGTTGTTTAAAGCATTCCAAAATGAATTGAAATGATCATCATAATGTGAAAACAGTTTAACAGTTTGCCAAAGACATATCTATGTATGGTGTTGTAGATACATTGCTGTAGAACCTAGAATGCTAACTAGCTAGCCTCTTGTAATACCAATTTATATCTCAAGAGGTGATAGTGAGCTACCATAGCATGGAGTCAAATCAGTCCAACTTTGACTGAAGCTCTTGGCTACTGACTGTCATCACCATCACTGCCCGCTCTCAGCAAGAAACTACGTTTGGCAGCAAAAAAAATGAAGTGATATGAACAGAAGCAAAACAAGAGTTAATATTAGCATTGCTTTCCACTGCCAGAAACTGCTAGAGATCTTGCTTAGAGAAGTGATGAAGTTTAATGCTTCATACGCAAGCTTTCTTCTAGACTGGGGGGGTAGGAGGGACTATGTATTTCTGCCGATATACTGCCCCCTATTGTTTGTTGTTTCGAGTTTGAATTTGACATGTCACAGATTGCTCCTTTAATGTTTTGCCTTAACCACCAATATGCCAGTTTCAGCTTGATGCATACAGTATGTTGCGTTTATTCATATTCACAGTTTTTGCGTGCTATGTAGGAGGTGGAACTTTGAAGCTATAATAAAAATGCCAAATTGGGTTATGAAAAATTTGCCATGTGTTAATTTTGTGTCAGGTTCTACTGGGAAGTGAGGCCTTTCACCCCTGAAAGCTACTGCTGTTAGCTTGCAAGGGACCGAACAAAAGCAGGAAAAATTACTGACAGAGACCTTACTGTGACAAACTGCTTTTAGTAACATGGTTAAGCAGCAGGACTCTAAATAGACAGCCTGTAAATAAACTGCACAGCTGGGAGACACTAAAGCTGGGTATATAAAAAAAAGCTGTTTATAAATTCTAATGTTGTTTATAAATTCCTTTCAGGAGGAACTGTGATCTTCAGTAGTAGTATTTTTGTCATGTAGAATAATCAGCATTTAAACAAAGTGATTATTCATAGACAGAAAATAGATCAATGTGTAACATGTGGTTAGTGAGTCATCATATTGCACATATGAAAAGGAATTTAAGGTACAACATACAGTAGTGTAAAATCTGGGAAGGCAAGATATTTATTTTGGGAATATTTGTAAAACCCCAACAACGTGAGTCACAGTAACCAACTATCACCGGTAATTTAAGCAGATTATTCAAAACCTCTGCACTTTTTAATCATTTAAACAAGTGATTCAGAGTGGCTTGATGTCCAATGCTCCATTCTACTGAAAAATAGTGTCTTTCAGTGTGGTGTCAGACCGGCATGTTTGCTAATGGAGTTGTAGAGGCTCTAATGGTGTCCTCCATCCCATGAGGCTTGACTATTCTAATGCATTTCCTTCAGATTGTGCGGTAGGGGTGGAGGTGGAGTGACACCAGGCCTTCTGGACATGTGACACATGACAACAAACCGTTCATATTGGTGCTGACCACAGTGCCTCCACACGCGGATTCGTTGGTCGTCTCCAGCAAGACAAAAGCGGGACTTGTCACCGAAGACGACCCTCTGCAATTCTGAATCACTCCATGACAGTCTGGCATGACACCATTGCAGTCTTTGGCAACATTGATGTGTTGTTCAGAGCAGTCTTCATAACGTCCTGCGTGCATGTAGCTCTGCGTGCATGGAGTTCTGCATCATGCAGCCGTCTGCCAATGGTGCTGGCACTAACAGGATGACTCATAAAGGGCATCACTGCTCGCTGAATGTCCGCAATTGCGGCTGTTGGGTCAGTCAGCTACAGCGATAAGTTGAGCGTGACATTTGAGTCATTTGCATGTTCACAATGTCAAACCTACACACCAAGTTCCATTCCTTCAGGGTGCAACTATTTGTGCAACTATTCTTTTGATGATAAGTGTATGTTAGTGTATGTATGATGAGTGTATATATGATAATTGTATGGTAAACTCTTACTCTAAATGTTTTAATTCATGGTGGAGAGGTGCATGCAGGTTGTTGTAAGGCAATAGTCCCCTCAGATTTTGAAAAATCGACTCCTTTTTAACCTTATCAAAACATACACACACTGACTGATCCCTCGTCACATGCAGGACCATCCATGATACAGCAGAAGGGTGGGTGACATATACAAAGCAAGCAATGGGTATGACAGTGTACCACACCAACCAGTGAACTACAACAAAGATGAGTATTTAAATGGAAATGTTCAGTGGGCTGCATAGCAGATAAGTGAAATCAGGGAACAAAACATGTCCAAAATAACAGTCGACCAAACAAAAATATCCAGCTCACCGTGGCCTGTGTGCCACGTCTTGTGGCCAAGGAAGAAGGACTAGATGATGACAGAAAGGTTTACCAACTAGATAAGAGTGTCTAATACAGTGGACACTGAGTGGACACAGCACTTCTGTATCCGATCCACTACCAGCACAGTACACACTAACACACCAATACCACGTCAGGGTCACTGCAGTGCTGCGAATGATCCACCACCCAAATATTACCTGCTCTGTGGTGGTCCTGTGGGGGTCCTGACCCTTAAAGAACAGGGTAAAAGTGGGCTAACAACGTATGGAAAGAAACAGATGAACTACCATCCGTACCTGTAGAACTACAAAGTGCACCTATATAGTAATTGGAGCTGATAAAATGGACAGTGAATGTACATAGATAAGATAGGTGTACTTAATGAAGTGGCTGGCCAATGTACACCTGTACATATATTTACACAAAATAAATAAATGTTTTAATAACTTTGAATGGAACATGTTTCCCCAAGTAAACATTTATGTTGCTGCACTCTTCATGAATTTTTAACACAATGTCAATGGCATTTACTGTTTAATCTTTGTATAACAAAGTATACCCAAGTAAAAAATCGTATATGCTATAATATATTTTTTAATTTTATTCTTCTCCATAAGATTTACTTTGGGATATCCTCTTCTGCTTTTTTCCTTTCTTAAATCCCCCCTGCCCTACCTCCTCCCTTTTGACTTATGTCTCATATAAGGATGTAGGTTTCAGATAGTGCTTTATCTCTTATTGTTATTAATCCTACATATTTAGTGCATGATAAATTACCAGGTTTATACGCATATGTCCCTGGGTTTATTATCAGCAGTTGTACTGAGTCATAACTTGCTGATAGTGAGTTTAAAAGTGAATTATACTCATGCACATAGAACACCACCCAGCATGTTCAATGCAGTGTACTATTCAGCTAATCTTATTTATTTATATTCTTTTCATATAAGGTGTGAAGAAGCAAGGGCTCAGTAAACTAATACAAACAGTATTATTTCTATTATCAAGTGTGCATAATTTACTGCTCTAGGGCGCTACTATGTGCAATACCTAAATTCACCATGCATAGCATAATCTGTTTACCATCACCATGTGCAATGTTTCCGCTGATCTCAGTCTTCTGGATTTAAATTTTTAGTATTTTGTTTATATTTTCTGTATTTTTTTGTATATATAGATCTTATTTATTATTTGTATATTTCCAGACACTTCTGTTCTTTCCTCTGTGTTCCTCTTTTCCGCTGCTGTAACATTGTAAATTTCCCACTGTGGGATTAATAAAGGATTATCTTATCTTATCTTATCTTATCTTAATATACAAAGTTTCTAAAGTCATGCAAGCACATCAGAGAGGAGTGGAGTGTATTAATTACTATATGCGTCCATCTTGCCTGTATACAAAGCCAAGTAATTGTTATTGTTCTTATTGCTATTATTGCACATTATATTGTTTTCTTTGCTATAACCTTTGTCGCCCTTTTGATTTTCAGCTGATATGAGGAGATGAGGTCAACCCCCAGATCTGCTCTATTACCAGATGACTACAGTCCCATTCAGTCTTCATGTCACTGCCTAGAATCAATCAATCAATAAATGAAATAATGTTTTCTCTTTTCTTTGCTAGTAGAAAGCAACAACTTGAGGTCAGGGTTCATCTTGAAACCAGAGGTCTGAGCACTAAAGCTCAAGTCAGAAATCTGGGCCTAAGCATTGACTTAGATCTGAATTTCAAGTTAAACATTTCAGGTCACAACAAGACCTAGAAAAACAAATTCATGTCCTTTTCTTCAGCAGGCTCTACTACTGCAGTGGTGTCTTTACTGGCCTTCTCTAGACCAGCTTTTGCCAAATGCAGTTGTTTGAATGCTTACAAGAACTATGAGGTCCAAGCACTTTATTCCATATGCCCCAAGTCTGACCACCAAGTACTTAAGTACAGGATAGTGCATCTGGTTGTATATAAATCAATTAATGGCCTTGGACAAAAATACATTGCTGATCTGCTTTAAGTATATGATCCTAATGGGCCTCTCTGAACACTAGGGACCAATCAGTCAGTAGTGCCCAGAATCAGAACCAAGCAGGGTGAGACAGCATTTAGTCATTATGCTGCCAACTGCCAGAACAATCTCCCAGATGATGTCAGATATGCTCCTACTGTAGCAACCATTAATTTCTCTTATTGTCATATCACTTTAATGAACAATTTTCATTTTTATAGCCTTGTTTGCCAGTGTCATTCTGATCTGATAATTCTCAGGACATCACAAGCTTTATCATTTAACACTTTTGTTTATCTGTGTTGGTGCGAAGCACTTTGAATTCTTGCTCTGTATGGAAGCTCCTAAACAAATAAACGTCCCTTGCTGTGCATTCGGAAAATGGCTAATTAGGGCTTTCATGTCTATGTTAAAGGAGACTATAAGGTTTTGTCTACACCTATGAATACTCGCTCAACATATAACTGAATTGATAAAAAATAATGGCCCTACATAAACCTTCTATCATCACCTACATCAAGATGTTCCCCACTGCTAGGCATTACTCCCATTTGAACAACATGTGGCCTCAGGTGCCCAAGAGCCAAGTCCATCTATTACAAGCTGAATGGGTTCACGGAGGACAAACCCTCTCCTTGCTGGCTGCAGCAGAGCTTGGTTGGCCTAGGTCCTGGCAGAGGCTGCAGGTACACGGGCTGTCATATAGCAAGCTTCTTTAACTCTCACCTGTGGACCACAGACAGGTGTGACCCTGCCTCAGCCAGGAAGAGCCTTCTAGGGCCGTGTTTACCTGCACAAATTTACCTACCTCGATAAGGGTGACGGCCTTTGATGAGCTGTGAAAGAGAAAACAAGATTTCAGGAGCCTGCGCATTTCCCGGCCTCAGCTAACGCACACCCTCATCGTCAGTGCATTCCACTGTGCAAGGCAGCCGTGAGAGCCTGAGTTTGGCGGCTATGCCTCCCCACACATCACACACCCCCACAGCGCAAGCTCACCCTCCCCGTGTGCACTGGGGCGCATAGTCGAAATTCAAACCCAACGACCCTCACAGCAAACACTTTAGAGCCCAAAGAAGTTGATAATTGCATTCTAGAAGATGCCAATTTGGAGGTTTACCTGCGATTTGAAAACTGAATCTCTTTCTTAATCTTTAGGGAAGTTGCAAAAATCTTTAGATAAATCATCGTTTAACTCTTCATAATATAATTGCAAACATGCCCACTCAAATGCAAATTGGACTTCAGTAATACATCAAATAAAATGCTTGCTCCAATTGTATATGTGGTTAAATAGAAGTGGATGACCTCCACAACTGGTGTAAAGTCAAGTATGTACTTCTTGTGTCCATAGGTTAAGATCACAGTCAAACAAAATGACGTATGATGCAGAAATAAGCTGCTACGACATCCTCCAGGAATCTTCTTGCATACTGAAGTGACTGACATCTCTTGTAGTCATATGGAATACACAATTACACTCTTAATGAATTCTTAATGAAGGACAGTTAATGAACTGATGTCTGATGAGTACCAACAAAACTGATACTAACAAGAAATGCTTTTACCTAAAGTGAAGCTGAGTAGCACCGCTGTGTTCAGTGTGTGATGAGATGGCACATTGACTTTGTAGAATGATCAAGCAGCTGCTGCACAGACCTCCACAAGTCAAACACCCTACAGCACTGTCCAGGATGGTCTTTTATTCTTGCCACTGAAACAGACAAAAAACTGGTCCGTTGGACAACTCAGAATTTTGTATAGAATTACCAGTGTGAGGGAAAATGGTGGAAAGGTTAAAGGAATGGGGGTATGCTGTCTTGCATAAGGTCCACTGGATCACACTAATTCAACAGGGAGAATCATAGTGGGTTGCAAGTAAAGTTGCATTAGCAAACAAATCCCACAGAACCACACAGTTTCTGTTTCAAATCATCTGCACCAGTTGTTGGGATCCAATGGGGTGGGCAGGTGTGTTGCTTATTTCCTTTTTATTTAGAAGAATAAACTTTTTCAGATGTCTCTCATCTTACACTGTGAGTAGATTTGTCTAGATTGCAATTGCAGACTAATTCCATCATGGGTCATATGCGATATAATAAGGGGGGAATATTTTTGTCTTTACCAGTAGGACGTAATCCTCTGCCAACTCTCATTTGAATGACTGACTTGTAAGAATAGGAGGATCAGCAGCTTGCAGTGAGTCAAAATGGTAAAAGTAGTTTACCATTTTAGTCATTGACATGAACGCCAGTAGCCATGTTGTCTGACCCTAGTTACATGCTGCAATCCAAGGCAAGGAGAATGGGAACCTTACCTAAATGTGCCAAACTGTCTCCCCAAACTCACAGCTATCCCCTTGTTGAAGACCAACTTGAACTGATCCCAAAGGTATCAGTTGTATGGCTGTAAGGGGCAAATACAGATAAGGAAGAGTCGTCATGCCTCTTGCTCTCAATTAACCCTACGCACCTCATGAACACACTCAGGGCCAGTGACAAGCCCAAGGGCAGAACTTTGATTTGATATGCTTGTACTTCAAAGAGAAATGGAAGCGATGGACACATGAAAGTAAGTACCCTTTAGATGGACCTCAACCCCTTGTTTTCAGGCAGCAACATGAAGAACCTTTGACAAGTTGAAGATCCAATATGTCAGAACTGTTTTTCATTCTTGGGAACCAAAAAATAAATCAAATACAACCCTTTGAACTGAACAGCAGGTTAAAACTTTCTCAGGGAATGCCTTGACGAGGTTTGTAATAACCAAACCCCTCAGACCTGGAGGCTAATCTGTAGTATCATGAAACAACATTATGCTTTTGCATGGGTCTGGTCGAGCTGTGCTATTTTGAGAAACCTGTCCCTGCTTGTCCCAGCATTGCATTGCCAAGCTGCTTTATTTTTGGTGACAGTAGGGGTGCTGGGAGTGGAGCATCTTTAAGGCAAGAAGGTAGGAGGCCAATATATCAACTTACCTTTGGATTACCTCTGTCTCAGATGATGTACCCCAACACTTAGAGGAAGGCATGAAGGAGATTCACATTAGCAAAACAGAACAGGCTTAAGCCTCAAGGTCTAAAACGGGGATTCATCCATGCCTCAACACTCAACATTCATGCAGAGCAAGTTAGAGCGAATGGACTCATCAGGAGAAACTTTTAGAAGGACCATGCAGGTTGTCCAGTGGGGGTATTTTCTCCAGGTGAAAAATAACCTGGGTCTGCTATATTCACTAAATGATCATGGGTGCCGTGTGCTCCTAAGAGTAGTGACTGGTCGATGGAGACATGAAGATACAGTCCAGGCAGAAGACAGTTTGGTCTATTTCAAATCATACAGACCACAATTTTGAATCATGATATGGGCCAAAAGGTAGGGTTCTATCAGTAAGGGTAATGATTATGTGCTCTTGTGCTTCTTATTTTCACTAGTGCCCTCTCTATATGATCAGGCTTTTTTATTTCTAGTTGAAGTTGAAACTATCTCCTCTTTATATTCTTTGATATAAAGAGACTTAAATTTTATAGCTCACAGTGACAAAGATTAGATATCTTAATGACTTAGAGATCTACTTAATGACTACTAATTTTGGAGCTTTTTAGCAAAAAGGCTGCTGTAGGCTGATGGTATCTAGAATACAGTGGCCATGTTGTTCAATTAAGAAATGGTGCTAGATAATCATTTTGATTATGTTTATTATTTTCAATCAAGGAGGAGAGAGAGGTTAAAAGTACCACAGTAAGTGCCCTTCTATAGTCTATAAGGCTACCCTTCCAAACACATTGGAAAACTCCAGAGTACAAAATAAATACAAATGCCTTACTTACGGGATTGTGTGGTTGGTCAAGGTTATGGCAATTTCAGACAATTGTTAATTTATTATTACTCAACAGTGTCATTAAACTTGATAGAATGTTAGCAGATTCCTGTAAGTACTCAGAATAGGGCCTTGGTGGCCTGTAGTAGGTGATGTCACTGCAAATTGGCTGAACTGGTCTGATATTGATTAGACTAGTAGAATAAACTTGAAGGTTTTCTGTTTGATTCAGGGAACAGACACAATTAACACAATTAAAAGTCTCAGTTAAGTGGAACGTATGCAGTGAATCATGGCAGATAGCAGACATCTAGGTTTGTCAGTTACTGACTGTCCTGAAAGCCTGTGGTTGTAATCTGTTTTAAGTAACATGTGCCAACTAATTCAAATGTAAAACAAGGCTAAAAAAAAAAAGTTGCAAGATAAGAGCCAAGAAAACACCAACACTTCCACCAAGACATCTCAAAAACCAGGAACTACGTCACAGGATCTACATCAACTAATAACCATTTGATGGTGGTTGCTCAGTGCTGGCTGAATTGTACTGCTGTTAAAAACAAGTTTGCCCACTTGGCATCCCAGAGTCATTAAAAAGGGGTGGGATGAACTTATACAAAAAAGACAAGCTCATTATAACTAGCTGCTGTTTGACCACTTTCTCCTCTCACTTCTTTTAAAGCTGTTTGTCAAGCTTAATTAATGTCAGCGATGCATTTTTGTATCACTCAGTAATGTTTATTAATACACAGCTTCAGAGGAGGATGTGAAGTCTCGTTGCATAACACTGGAATCTCATAAGCGCTAATGATATCGTCTTTGAACAAGGAAAACAGGCCCTCTTGGTACTAACCAAACCTTGTTGTATAATGGCATTGTAACTGGGCCAGGATGACGCTCCAAGAAAGAGAAAGCGGATGTAGAGTTGTAAGTCAGGCCGGTCAATGACACTTTACATTTCCAGGTCACTGACACTCTCCACTTCCAGTGTTTTATCTTTAGAAGAGAGTAATATGCACTTCAGTGATCTGTGCTTTCTCAAAAAGACAGATCTGAAACTTAAAGGTTTATTTTTGTATCTTAAGCATGCAACACATTTGTTTGCTCCATTTAAGGAGGGAAGTGAGAAAAAATCTGGACCTCATTGAAACAAATAATGGCACGGTGAAGGACAAAAACATATGGTAGGTACTTACGCAAAGCGGCCCAGATCTTACCACAGAGATTAGAGATTATCACGCTAAAGGCCTGAACTTGTTGTGATCCTTAAGATCTACCATTGGGTTATCAGGAGCTTGGAGGAAGTACATAAATGCTAAAGACCAGAACAGCTTTAGCAATGTTCACGGTTGTATTTATTTAATTTCTGTACCTTTTTTTTTTTTTGGTTTGTCTCATAAATCAAACATTCTGTGTTAACTGCAGGGAAGTTTGGGGAATCATCTTATTAGGTATAGGTCTCTGGACACTAGAGGTGGGTAGCTACGGAATAGAGATTACAGTAATCAGATCACAGAAACGTTATAAAAGTGCAGTGATTACTAACAGAATTACATTTACATCACCTCTGCACACTAAACATCATTCCATACAGATGGTGAAAATGCAACATTATTTTATTTGGCCCCAGTTCAGTTCCTACAAACTTCTGAAATGTCAAACTCACTTTAGCAGTATCTCCTGTCTTTGTAATAACCAAGCTTATCAGACAGCAACTCAGCAACTTGTAATAAACATATATAATGTGCATTTCCAAAAGTAAGCAAAAACAGGGACATGGACAACCAAGCCATATGCATAAGCATTCAGAAGCTCAGTTGGGATGACACTCAATGTGCTGCTGTCATTTTTCCAAAGTGGAAAGTACACAATGGAATTATTTGCCTTTTTTGCTAGGGGCATCGCTGTCACTTGAAGACATTCTTATGGTTTGTTGATTTAGTTCTGTCTTCCCCCACGATGTGTCACATGTGCATAGTTTTGTCAGACATCCAACATATAATTTATAGCTATATAAAACAGTGCATTTTTCCTGTTTACCTTGTTTAAAGACATCATGCTGAATCTTGTCTTTGTATACATTCACTGATTCATACTGGAATACAATTTTAAAACAGGCCTCTATTCAGCAAGTTACCACCTGCAGAATCTTTATTACAGCTGCATGCACCTTTATGTGTTCTCCCTTTTAAACTCTGCTTTCATGTAGGCATGGATTAACTGTTATCTTGAACTAAACTGCAATGTTAACAGTGTCGCTATTAAACATTTAGTGTAGGCCTAGGCTTAACCAGGGTCAGGGGCACGGGCCCTGTGAGAAAGAGTAGTAACTCGTGGAGCCCTTTTGAGAGGCAGGGTTATCTTTGGACAGAAACAATACACAACAGAGGCTCTCACATATCTGTCCAGTCTTTGTACATGGAGGTTTATGTTTGCACTCTCCCTTCCCCCAACACATCCACAGTCACAACCAATAGCACCAGGTCTTTATCAGGCTGGCACTGGGGCACTTAATTACCCTTCACTTAGAACTGCACTCCCTGTCTTGGAGGGAGTGGTGACCACATCTGTCTGCCCATAGCATCTCCTGCTTAACCATGCCGAACCATCTCACAGCCACGACTGACTCAGCATTTCACAGAGAATTCTCACGTCCACCAGAAGCCGCTGCTTATCTCAGATATATGCTTCCCTTCATCAACAGTTTCTATCAAGTACTAAGTTCAGGCCAATCTGCAGCATACAACAAACGCACATAGTGAAACTTCTTCTATAGAGCTTCCTTCTAGTCCAGTACTAGACCCGATCTGTGTCTGGAAGACCTGTCCTTAGTCGTTTCATGATGTCAAATTTCCATAGTGGGGCTGGAAAAAAACAAGCTTGGACTGCACATCTGTTCCTCTGCAGAGACTGTTTGTTTACATGGGATGACGTGAGGGAGAGAGGGGGAGTCCTCATGGCATATCCCAGAGAGCCAGACTAGGGAATTTGAAACTACACACAGAAGAAAAAAAAATAAAAAATACCCATGGATCCAGCACTGAGCAACTGCCTCTTTTTTGGCCAGCGTAGGTGAAGCAATAGCCCATTGATAAACATTTGTGGAAGCATAATGCACAAAGAATCGAGGTGGAGAATTGTGAGATGAATAATTGTATGGCCACACGTAAACCGTGGTTGGAAAACAACAAAAGCTGCTGACTAACTGTGAGGAACAGTGGAACTGAAGGGTGGATATTTGGTCTTGCCCTGGCTATTTGTTCCTTTCTTCGCCTAAACATCTTGTGGAGCGTGTGGGTGAACGAGGAGCGTTTGTTTTTCGCTCCCATCTGCATCTAATAAAGCCGTCTCCTTGGCCTCCTTACTGTGCTAAGGAGCATGTGCTTATTGTTTTTGCTGGTTATTAGTTTTATTGGCTGTTCATGAGCACCCAATTTAAACTGCACAGCTCATTTACAAACAAAGGGGAGGTATTGCGGATTAACATCAATTAGGATATTTCGGGCACTTATAACAGCGAAAGCCCAGCCCCATGAAAAACACTTAAGAGCTAAATCGTAAGTCATCAAAGATGTGGGTCCCTTTTAAGGCAAGAACACAACAGAACCCCACAGGCAGCTACAAAGGTTAAACAGGCAACAACCTAACATGCATCATTTGAGTAACACAGCTAGACAAGTTAGAAGCACTACAGATTACAGACGTGTACATTTTAAACAGATCATTTAACGAATAAAGTATGTGTATATGCATTACAATAGATATCATGTACATTTGAGCACAACAGCTGTCTTTTACATTCTCTGAAAAATGCATGATGAATGGACGAATGGAAAGGCTCTAAAATGACTTGGAACAAGACCTTACATGAAAAGTTCATGTTTTTGCCCTTTACTGTAGAGTTACTATTTTAGGAATACATTGTTTTTTTTGTTTGTTTTGTTTCATACAGTTCCATAGCCAAAATAGTTTTGTACTCTCTAGTCTATATCAGAAATGTTTCTTCGAAATCCAAATCTGCAGTTCAGTTCTGAGTCATGTTTCGATGAATAAGAAAAAAATGGAGGACAAATTTTGGATTTTAATATATCACCAACAATTTGGATCACTAAAAAGAAATAATACTAAAAAACACTATAGATTTCTCATAAATTATCATATTATGTGCTCAACAGTCTGTACCGGGGGTGGGCTGGGGGAAGCGGCAATGCAAGACCATGGACGTTTGTATCATCTCGGTCTTGGTTTCTTGACCACAAGTACATAAATAATAGTAATTAAGTACATCAAATATTCTTAGCAGAAGTTAATACAGCAACAGTGACATCAATGACAGAATAAACACTTGCTGAGTAGGACCTTGCTTTGAGGTCCAGTGCAGAACACGCTGCTGCATAGCTAGGAAACCAGGCTGACGCAATCACACTAAGCAGTAAGAAATTGTTAATCATCTGCAGTGCTTAAAAAGAGAGAGAGAGAGAAAGAGTTCACTTAATTCAACCTCCAGACAGCAAAAAGGAATAGAGACCACCAAAATTTTAGGGCAAATAGTGAGCGTAGTGGACAGATAAGGTCAAGAAAAGGTTGCAAGAGGTCATATCTCATGATGATTAAAAAGAAAAGAAAATGAGGCAGTAGGATGGAAAGCAATAATGAGGGTGATGAAAAATGATCATTAAACAACTGTTAACATATTTTGTTTGTCAAGGAACAGACTACAAAATTGTTTATTATTTTTAGTTGTTGTTCCAGACTCATGATGACATTCTTATCTGAATAAGTTTGTTATTCTTAGAAAAAGAAAAAAAAAAAAAAAAAGACATCATGGACCCCCCAACACACACACACCTCCTACACCGGGGGTCTCAACCTTTTCCACCTCAAGGTCCACCATTTCGTCACTAGAAAGCATGAACGCTCACAGGAAAACAAAACTCAACCAACTTGCTTCTAAAACAACGTGACGCATCAGTGAACCTCAACAAATATCACCAGTGTTCCATCACTGGCCCACTGGCAACTCCTCAGTACTGGCCAAGGACCACCAAACCTTGCTTTGTAGCCCACTTGCCCAGTTTGTAGACAACCATACCCATATCAATCTCGTTTCAATTCTGTCATGCATGCCCTTCTGCTACTTCTTATGAAAGCTGCTATCTTTGAAGACAGTTAAAGAGAATCTTCTAGAAGCAACAACACACCATCAGACATCAACAAAGGAAATGAAAACAACAAAAAGAACGTCAAAGGAGCTTCAGAGACGGTTGGAATGTACTATCTGTAATGTAAGCACTTAATAAAACGACTTCTGTCTGAAGAGTATCCTTGCAGAAACACCTGGATGTGGACTCTTTTTTATTTATAATATTAAATTTATGTCCAACCCAAGTCATGCAAAAGCTTTGCCTAATGTTAGAGGATCCGATTTATGTTTAACATAAGTCTCCCAGATGATTTTCTTGGAGTTAAATTTTAGAGCGATTCATTAATCAACCGTTTTAACTAAGTTCATACAACAGGAAACAGTAGTCCATCATCCTCCCCCAATGTACAGTAGGTGAAACCACCTCTATATCATCTCTGTCCACTCTGAGACACAGGGATTACTTAAATCCCCTTCACACTTTATCTAAATACTCAAAGTTAATGCAGCCATAAATACAAGGTCTCTTGAGCTTACTTTCACCTGAGGTGAGATAGGAAAGAAAGCAGATAAAGACAAGGAGTATGAGTTTTTATTGAAATCATATTCCGTAGCAATGTTTGATAAAAAAAAATACAAGTGAAAATTAAAGTACAGAGTATACAGCCTTGAAGCAGCTTAACAACGCAGCATTTAATAAACATCACGATTAAAAACCTTTATTCTAAGATCCGTCACTTTCGTTAGTGGGGGTTCTGTCATTGCCTTTCCCGTTCTTTTTGGTGATGCCACTGAAGTACTTCTCTCTAAAGGAGTTATGGCCCTGGTATGGGCTGAAGCGCGGGTCTGCTAATTGTGCTAGGTCGTCTGATTTCTGAAAGAAAACACAACAGTTACTAGGGGAGCCTGCGGGCCAATTAGCACCAGTTTAGACAGGTCATTCATGCGAAAAACAGCAAGATGTTCCACACTTCAACAAAAACAAAGGTGACATAAGAACGGATTGCAGCTGCGCAAAGGCTGTCTGGACACAGATGGATGGATCAAATTACCTACCATTTGTTTCCAAACAGAGATGTCATGATCTCATTTGGTTACTAGGTGTTGTGTCCTGGAGAGCCCTGAATTTTGATTCATTAGTTCAGAAACAGAAAAAAAAAAAAAAAAAGAACATTTCTTTTTTATAGCACCCCACTACGGTACACCTAGTCACCGGCAGGGTACTTTCTGGTAAGTACCTCCTTTTGTGTGCCTTTCCATTAGGAGTTCACAGCCAAGTGCGTAATGACAGAAAAGTATTAAGTTCCTCAGTTTTTCCTGCATGGAGTTTAGGCCAGGTTGTTAGGCAGGGCAGGGCCGAATGGAGGAGAACAGAATGGAAGTACCTATTGAGGCGCCAGGGACACGGAGAGCTGGAAGTGATGATTCCAGCTCTGTGAATCATCAGTACCACCTGTGCCCACCCCAACCCTTCTGCACTTTTCTCCTGGCCCGTCTGAACCCAGTCTTACCACACCGCCAAACGCCCTAAAAGTCTTCAAAGCAAGTAGCGTGCACATCTATGTCAGAGAAATTCACATCTACCCCCACGGGCCCCCCATTAGAGACTCTACGGCCTGCTGGAGTTTAACTGTATGAAAAGTTACAGTTATTTAAAATATACATGCATCAAGTTGGTACTGTTTCCTGTGAGCACTGCTCACATCATGCAGAGGTGGCATTTGTGAATCAGGTGCAGGTACTTAAGTTCACTGGTGTCGCGTTTTGTTGGTGTATCCCTCCCTACCCCGTTCCTGATTTCAGCGACAATAAAACGGGAATTACAATATGGACAAATAAGTTATAAGGGGAGGGGAGCTAATCTGCAGAAGAGGACACTGGGATTTTGAGAATGTCTTTACTAAACTACCCTGAGAGAAAACGAATGAGAAATGGAGAGAGGGTGAGTGTGGGGAGGACAGAAACCAAGCTCTCATCTGGGCTGAGTGTTGTTTGACAGAGCTAGAGCAATGCTGACTCTGCTTCGGTCCTAACCCAGTGGAGCTCCCCTCTTTTTCAAACAACTTAACAGCACGCTGTATATCTGACAGTGCTACAAAACAGGCACAAGTTTCCATTTCTCTATCACCTGTACATGAGAATATAGTGTAAATAATGACATAATAAATGCACACTGTAACATAGAACACTGGCCAACAAGATTCAGCCATCCTTACAGGAAATTTGCACATACATGTATGTGCCAAAAAGCACACAGTTTATATTCATGGTGCTGTGAAAACAGGGAACTTCAGTGTTTCAAATGTGACATTTTAGCATATATAGATAGCCAACTTACAAATGATGATGGAAACTCAAAATCTTTGACAACCCTGTGTGATTTAAGTGAGATTTAGGGAACAAACGCTGCTCTAGTAACTTTGCCGTTCTTACTCACAAAAACTCTTTCAGCTGAAGATAAACAGTGTGAATAAGCAGACTTGCACTAATAAAATAACTCTCTGACTTATTTCCCAATAAAATCAATTTTAGTTTCAAGCTTCAAGAAAAACCAATGGGCCATCCTACAGTAGGTTGTAGAATTGCAATATCAGGATGAATTAACAAGTAACTTTTTAAATTAGCCAGCTCTGTATTAGAGGATTAGATTCCATTAGACAGGTATTTGCTTTCAGCATGACAACTTTACTGACAATCTTTAGTAGGAAGTGAAAATAATAACAGTAAAATAAAAATTAAGAGTAAAATTTCATCAAAGCTCCACCGTGAGTTAATACTGTACTTTAGTTTCAAATGTTGAGAACAAATCTTTTAATCTTTTTTAATCTTGAGTTTTTTCCAAACTTCTTGTGAGTGGACCGATTACAGTTAGATAAACTTTTGTTTGAAAAAAAATAAAGAGAGCCTTTATTTCAAGCAACTACATATGCTCAGTTGCACCAAGCAGAAATCTAAATATTTCTGAGAGAGAGCTGCAGCCAAGATCACATGAAAGCATACTGAAAAAGGGGTGCCGAAAGCAGCAGCATAAGCTATGAAAATGTGACACGTACAGCTTATGCGTTCCAGGTTTGATGCACAAGCAGCCTGAGACACATGCCAGTCTGCACAGATAAAATAACAGGCCTTTGTACGTGTGCGTGTGTGTGTGTAAATGATTCACTTGAGTCTTTATGGGAGCAATTTGGGGTTTTGAAGTGAAGTGGTTGTCAAATCCAAAGATGGATTATTTTCCATACAATGTGTGATTAAGTCATTAAAGTGTAGTATAAAAAAAGTTAGTCAAGCGCTACCAGATGGTGGGGTTTTCTCTGAGCCTCACATACAACAGAATAAGCACTACCCTTAACTAACACAGTAAACATGCATCTTAAATAAAGCCTCTTCTAAAACCTGCACATGTGTGTACGCCCACTCGCACCCACGCACCTCAGGCTCCTTGATCTTCTCCATCGTGATGAGCCTTCGGGACGTGTGGCTGGACAGAGTCTGTTCACAGTTGCTGATGAGAGAGAGGCAAGGGTGTAATGGCACCATCTCTTCACAGTACCTGCAGGGGAAAGGGCAGATGGAAT
Source organism: Semaprochilodus insignis (assembly GCA_034552555.1). Classification (NCBI taxonomy): domain Eukaryota; kingdom Metazoa; phylum Chordata; class Actinopteri; order Characiformes; family Prochilodontidae; genus Semaprochilodus; species Semaprochilodus insignis. The sequence goes on along the minus strand of CM067479.1, from coordinate 27,961,429 downwards.
CATGCACATGTAAATCAGAACACCAATGCTCCATGCACACATCTACAATACAAGTGAAACATCATTTCATTTATGGCTGTCAAAGTTAACAAATGTTCATAGTTTGACTCTGGACAATTCATAGTAGTCACGGCTAAAGCCCTGCTGTGTGAACACTGCATGTTTCTATTACAATCTGCGATTGCAGCCCTCTAGTTCCAATACAGCCTTTAAATGGCCTTTCAAGCAATACCTTTGGCACCCTTGTGAGATCATGCTGAACAGTGCTCACAGAAGATCTACGAATAAATCCATGAGCAGCAAACAAAAGCAGCAGCAAAGCGAAAAGTTACAATTCATTCATCCGCTGTATGAAGGAGAGCAAAAGCATGAAGATACAATCACAGAGAAGCTGACTTTTCTATATGGACCATGCTACCAAATTAGATTAAACTGCAGACCCACAGTAAACTTTTATGTATCATCATAAAATAAATACTGTGGTTATATTATATTGTATTATATTATGTCTGCACAACTGTTCACAACTGTTCAAAACTGTGTATGATAGCATTTTTAAGTTATGCTCAAAATCAGTCACTATCCAAACACTGGGGAAGTTTCAGAGGTGTCAATATTGCATTGGTAGTGAGAAAATGGAATTGAATAGAAACAATTATTTTAATAAAACATATATAATAAAGGATTTTAGTCCAAGTAAGGTAAAAGTCTGAAATGATCCATACATAATATATAGTTGCAAGATAAAGTAAGGGAATCATATGGAATTAGCTGGATTTCTGTATTGATCACTAATTACAAAATGGTCTAATCATTACGTAAGTCACAATTACAGACAAACACAATCTAACTAAATAACACACAGGCTTTGGTACTTTTCATGTCTTTTTTATGAACACATTAAATAAACATCCACAGTGCAGGAGATAAGTAGATAAAAGTAACTGAAGATTTAATAACCTGTAGATCCCACTTTAACTGTAATGGTCTCCACCAAACGTTCATGTTGCTGCAAATAAGATTTGTACAAAATTGTGCAGGACTTTTAAACCACAGCTCTTCGGGTAACCACAGCATGTGGATAGGGAAGCGCTCAGGACTAGGCCATTCCAAAAAACAAATCATCAAATGTTCCCTCAATCCCTGATGCAGCTAAGCAGCTCCAAACCATGATGCTCCCTCCACCATGCTTCAGGGTTGGGATGAGGTCTTGGTGTTCAGTGTCCTTTCCCTTCCTAACATAGTGTTGTGCTAAAAAGTTCCACTCTTGTCTCATAGGTCCATACAACATTTTCCCAAAAGCATTGCGGAACATTCAGGTGGTCTTAGGCAAAACTGAGACAGGTCAGAGTGTTTTTGGACAGCCATGAACACCATTCTTGTTCAGTGATTTTCTACTAGAACAAAGTTTTCTGCAGTTCTACTACAGTCTTCTGTAGGTCTTTGGTTGTTAACCTTTTGATGTTAACCATAATGTATACCCAGGTCTTTAAGGTCTTAAGAAATGCTTTTGTAGCCGTTCTAGCCGCATGTGTCTCCGTAATACATCTTCTGATGTCTTCTGAAAGTTGTTTTTTTTATTTTTATTTTTGGAGAAGAACAGATTTGTCAATAACCAGGCATGGTATGCTGCCTTTACTTAATAGGCAAAGCATGTGTAAAAACCTTACTTCTAATATCATCTCAAATAAAGGAGGTTACAGTTTTCTAACCTGAACCATGAATAATTACTCAATAAGCTCAATAAAAGCACAACCGTTGTGTGTTATTAGTTTAGTTAGATTGTGTTTGTTTGTAATTGTGTCTTAGACAACAATCGGGCTACATTTTATTAGTAATCAAGACAGAAACCTGGATAATTTCAAAGGGTACAATTACTTTTTCTGGCAACTGTATGATTATAGACAATGTATATGATATATACACTCATTAGCTGGAACACTGCAGCTACTGTTGCTCTTACTGGACATAGGTGATGTAATTGGGTACTGTTTCCATCTGATGAAAAGCATTTTCATGTTCAGGTGATAAAAATTATTTTACTGAATTACTGAAAGCAATAAATACAATCTGATGCAGGTTATTTTCTCCACTCATATAGATACTACAAAAGGATTTTAGGAGAAAACCTTTCTTTAGCGTTAAATTTCAACAATTAAGAGAAATGCAAATAATCACAATCAACTACTCAAAATAACTTGATTAATCATAATTAATGGTTTGAATCGTTTGACAGACATACTTTTATGCAACAAAATAAATATTGAAATCAACATTTCATTATTTGCTGTAATTAATCTAAACCACTGTCAATGTTCAAAAGTAGGCAACTGGCTGCTTCTGTTGAGAGCAACATCTTTGGGCTTATGCTATGTACGCACCCATAAAACTGGGCTGTTTTTTCTGAAGCCACTTAAAGTTTGAAGGCTTACTAAATCAAAATCTGAAAAACCAATCTTGAATCCAGAATCGAACAACTGAATATAAGTTACATATGAAATTCACATATGTAGTAGTATTCACATATCTAGTAGTAGTCGTCATCTTCCTGTTAGCGTGTTAACGTGTCTGTACAGCCGACTTATACACACACACTTCCATCCATTGGCTTAACCGGAAGTACTGCTGTCACCCAGGAGAAATATCAAACTTTGCTTCTTTCCAGGAAAGGCTACTCTGGAGAGCGCTCTCCACAGAAATCATGTGACAGCTCTTCAGAATATAGACCTGTGAGTCAGAGAGGAAGGATGCCACCGATCCCAGTATGCCTTAATGAGACTGATTAACTTAGAGCTCATATGGATTACATTCAGCTCGGCTTTAACCTTGTGGTGCCTGTGCTTTTTTAAAACCTTGGCGTACTTCAAGCAAGCCATCATTTGTTAGGCTTGAGCAAAATCCAAAACAACATTGGCAAGAGAAAGGTTTTCACACTCTTCATGCATTTGCTTGTTTTTGTTTTGTGCTAGCGTAAGCAGCTAACAGGAATTAAAGGACATTTTCTAAGTGTGACTGTGATCAGGCTCACAGGCTCACCTTTTTGTGGTGGGGTTATGTGTACAAAGTTTAGGTAGCTGGCATATATAGAACTTTCCAAATATTACTCCATGCTACTGCCAAATTTCCATCATACAGTTCTCTAGGAGAGTGCCATCACTACATGATATATAGCAAATAAATCAAGTGCCCCTTAAAACACATTTTATGGGGAAAAAAACATGGAATAATGTTCCACGAAAGTCACTATTTCGCTAATAAATGTCATCACTTCATCCTCTGACTTTGACCTAACAGGATGAACATGCTCACCTGTAGCTAAAAGTAAACTGTATCTTCGTATTTTGTGTTCAATAAAATGGAATAAATACTGAAATCATATACTGTTACTTTGTACATTACCTGCTGTTGAAATGAAATGAAATTGCTGGTTAAGCTGAAACGTTATTTTGAATATTTTGCAATGTGTATCCATGAGGCTCATAAAAACCTGAAATTCAGTCAGTGAGCATAAAATTTCCCTTAAAATCATTTCCTCTCGTGACTAGAGAATGTCACAATGGTGGATTACAAGAGATGCAACAGATGTCATTACACTTAATGACCCTGCGTGCCAAGAAAATAATGGAAACTCCGCTGTGTGGAGTTAAGTTTTCTGCTTAACTTTGCTAAAAGGCTTCAGATAACCACCCTTGTAATGCTTTTCCATCCTGTCCAAAAAGTAGAAGGGACTAGAAGTGCAGCGGCTGGAACATTGCAAAAGCTACAACACAGATAAAGGAGGAAACAGACTAATGAGTTCAAGAAGCGGAGTGTGTTAATGCACTGCAGAGGCTGCGCTCCTTATAGCGGCGGAGGTGTTTAATTGGTGTGGGGGTTGATGGTGAGCTCACCCCACAAGCCCATGTGTGTTCTGCTGGGGAAAACTACGCTGGTTACACCACTGACTGCTGGAGGCCCAGCTCCACAGGCCTAGATTCCTGAGGCAGTCGTCCCCTCTTCCAACACCACTGTTTATAAACAACAGTGTTGCTACACAAACCCTCGCTTCAGAGACAGTCAGTCAAGAAGGCCTGCAGAACACCCAACACCAACCACCAGGTGATAGTGCCCCCTTATGGATGTAACAGAGTTGCTCTAATGTGTGGATCACAAGTGCTTCTCCGATTCAACTGATTATTAAGGTGATTCAGCTGCAACAGTTTTGAAACAAGATCACCGATTACAGTTTATAACTTTAATGTTCAGTAAAGGTTGCACTAGTTTTTTGCAATAATAATCTCCCTGAGCTGTATTCCTGTAAAATCGCTTGTTTTATTTTTATTATCCATATTCTATTACTGTGTATTGTGTATTTTATTTAATAACTTTGAATCATAGCCAAATAATCAGTTAATCTGCAGTCAGAAATGTACATCCCTAACATTGTCATCTGTTCAGTTACTAAGAAATACATTTAATTTGATCTGCCCTGTGGATCACTGCGGAAAGCTACTGTTCCACATCACATCTCCAGCCAGCCCTCACTTACCCCACTGTGAACATGACAAGCCTCCTCTGAGGTCTGTGTGGTCACTGCTCTCTCTTAAAGCCCTTTGTGTCTGTCACAGGAGCCCCACACATTCAGGTCAGTAGTAACAAGATACCCACTGGACCCAAACTCTGACCTTACACTGGAGTTCAGTTCTGTTTAGTCTGCATGTGAGTTGGTAAGGATTAGTTCCGGCATGAGGCGCTGAATGTGTTGCATAGGACAAGATGGGATCAGGAGTGCCTGCTCTACAAGTCGATAGATTTCAGCATTCCTTAAAAGCAGGGACCAAATATCACTTCTAATTGAGCAAAAGCATGTGTGCGTGTAGATATACTCAGTATGTAATAAAACATTAAATAAAAAAGTTAATATGATGCAGTGTTTCTCCAATACATTTTCCAATTAAATGTAAATAAGACATATTTAAATATATAGCTTGTGTTCATATGTTAGTGTGTTAATGTTTGGACCATGTATATATTTGCATCTCACAATATCAGAAAGAGATCAGAAAAACTAAATTAAATACATTAAATACAATTAATATTAAGACACTTAGTAGTGATTTCATATATTCCAGTGTATTAGCTCACAATTAACTACTTTTTTGGAAAATGAAAACTTTGTTACTCTTTAATGTATTTGTATATTTGCTTCTACTCTAACAGTGTAATACATATATTTATTCCTGGCACATATTCCCTCTATTTTTATGGACTACAGATAAGGATGTAGATAATATGGAACAGACTGAAGGTGTAACTGTTTGAATCAGCAAGCCTGATAAGAGTACATCCACTTGAAAGTGTGTGTGTGTGTGTGTGGGGGGGGGGTTGTTAATGGTGTTGCTTTGTATGCATGACGGATGAGGTAAGTCCTGACTGTAGTTCACATCATAGATGTGGGGCTCTCCTCCTCAGCCTTCCTCTCCAGCCCTGTAATCAGTGAAATTCACACTGCAGGCTGCATGGACAGGACTTAGTGTAGTCAGCAACTGCAGCAGCTGAGCGGAATGTCCCTCTTTTCCACCTGCTCTTAAGCCAGCAGGCCTCAGCAAGTCCAGCACCCAACTCAGAATCCGCAGCTCATATAACTGACACCAGCGCAGTTTACAACTATCAGAAAGTGCCACACTGCCCCCTAGTGAATGATCTTTAACAAATATTCAACTTTGCATGAACATACGCTGTCTCATCATTAAAAATCTGTAGAGCTAAAAAATCTAAGTTAAAAATAATAATAAATAAATAAATAAGCAAACAAATAAAAACGATCCTAGTATAATGGCAGTAATGTTGGAGACAACAGTGCCTAAAGAACAGAACAGACTGCAGCCGTGCAGTACTGCAACAGTGGGCGGATAATTATGCTTACTTACTCTGGTCTATAAATGGGAAGCCAGTACACCAATCGCCCACCCATGACCAAGTGATAGGCTGCAAAATTTAACAGGTCAGCAAAGATGTCACTAAGGTGGTACGCCATGGAAACAGGGACATGACTTTCACCAGAACTGTAAAGAAGCAGAAAACACAGCAGCTTTCAAAACAGACATAAATTGGTCATTTACATGCCTTCTTTAACACACAATATATGCAGCAGAAGCAGTTTACAAGAAGGGAAGTTTTGGAAAACAAAGAAATGAGAAAATCATAATAACAGAAAATGTACATATCATCAACAGGCAAGTTCAAAACAGAGACAGACCAGATGTAAGTTATATCTCTGAATCTCTGAATACTCACTGGTATTTCTGAATGAGTTCCCAAACACTCTTTCTGCACAGCGTGTAGCACCAAAGTTATACTCAGATAAGCAGAACTTACTTTGAGATGATTCATCAAATTAGTCCTTCATCCATGGCATACTAACCTCTTCTCACAAATTCTGCACTGAGCTTTTTGCTTAAGGTTTAAAGTGCTACCACATGATATTTAGGCATCTTTGTTCTTTTAGCTTCAATGGACATGGGGGAAGCAAAGCAGTTTGTTAAGCTCTGAAGCTAAATGATGTAGAAGCCTGGCAGGAATTTATGATGCAGTAGCTATAATTAATTTATTTAAAATATTTTCCATATATCACTGTTCTATTTAAAGGCTTTTTTCCTCTGAGGAAATGTAAGAGATTAATATATACTGCAATTAAGTTATTTGGGCCAGTCCTATTTAATAATAATACATTTAGGCATACAATATATAGAAAGATATTTAGCCTTATTGGGTAGCTAGCTTATAGCTAAATGTAGTGCTAACAGGCTATATAAAAAATGCATGAGGAGAAGGAAGATAAACTTACAAGTCTGCAGGAGGGCTCATAATCTCTTTGTGAGAGCCTGTTCTCCGCGTTGACTCACGAATGCCATAAGGAGCTGCAAGACAGAATAAATAGTACTTCTCTGTATTTACATAAGCTGTATTACAGATATTTTATTATCAAAACATCTGAACTAATTTTGCTGTATGTAACAAATACAAAAACTAACACATTTGAAAATCATTATTCAATGATTTACCAACTTGCCTGAAGGTTTAAACTACCAGTACTGATTGTGCTGTTCATTAGAAAAATATTATCACTAAAAACACCTAAAAAATGATGCCCAGGGGATGTGCAAATAAGAAAGGCTAATCCACACAATATCCAGATGTGCTGATTAAGTCAACTAACCATTATTAAAATATAATTCTAAAAAATACAACATTTTTGCATTACTTAAGAGAAAATCCATAAAAAAAGCAAGAAAACAAGGAGAAGAGAGTTAGTTTACAAAAAATCCAAGATTTCCAGTAATTGAAATGCAATGTGTTGTGAAAGGTTGTAAACTATAAACATACGGTCTGTGATTACGGCATCAAACAGTGCTCCTTTCCTCCATACAGGCTTAGAGGCATCAGACACCATGACATCGACATACAAGCCCTCTGTCCCATACTGACGCAGGTTTGCTCTGATATTCTCATCCGGACCCCGCCACTTCTGATTCTTCCTGCTAGCCTTTCCTGCAAAACATTTGACACAGACACTATTAAAACACCTCCAAAGCAGGAACAGGTTAAGATGTTTCTTAGCCACCTAAAAACATTAAAAGATTTCAATTTCCCAAAGACAAGTGTCACCATAAGCTGGACTTTATTTACCTACTCCATGGATAGTGTTGTAATCAATGTCTGTCCCACACACATAAGCTCCAAAGTGAGAGCATGCAACCAGAAGGCTACCTAGATAAAACAGAAAGGAAAAAAGAAATAATGAAGATGTCAAGAAAGAAATGGTGGTCTTCCACATGCTATTTTCACTGAGCTGTAAAATCAAATCAACAGCACTTTACTTTTCAGTTTCTGAATTTACACATTTCCTTTCCAGCTGTAAACACCACAGCATCTAAAGCTCACAAGGAGAACCTTGCCCGGACATGCCCAGCCCTTCCACTGAAGCTGGTAGTAAATTAGCACATCTGGACAGCAGATCTCACACCTCAAATATGGCAGCCGCTTATGATAAAGCCTGGCAAAAGGACAGGAGCCACAGCACGCTACAGACACAGCACGGCACGGCTGGGCAGGAAGGGAGAGGAGAGCAAAACTCCATGCTGCACAGACACTATTCTTTAATATGATTGATGACACAGACCATAAGCTTTCTGAGGTCAAAAAAAAGAAAAAAAAATGTGGGAAATGAGACAGAAAAACAGACAGATTATATGGAACGCTGTTTCTATGAGCAGAAATAACCTATAGGGAGAGGCGTCAGCTCCTGGCTCCTGTTAAAAGAGAACGAGAAGCAGTAAAGACCTATATGCCTCCACCATCATCCAGGCAGATTGAGCCTCATAACGCGTAATTCAGTTACAAATGGTGTAACAGCACTGCGGTTACACCAACGTGGTCGTGTGCTGGAAAAAGTGAGTCAGATCTGGCAGTGCTGCTGTAGTTTTAAACACTGTGTCCACTCACTGTCCACTCTATTAGATAGTGCTGTACAAGACTCAGAATTTTGTCAGTTAAATCCGATACGCCCGTCCTGGCCGACGATTCGATTATTCGTTCATGTTTTTTCTCCATATACATTATCTAGTAATCAGTAAATCAATTTGCATACGTTTCAGATCTGATGTCCTCCTCATTTAGAAAGTCAGCAGAGTCACAGGAACATATTTTTGAACTAAAAGAGACGTGACATATGATGAACGATCTGGAGCCTGATTTAATTACAGAATATAGCGTCGGGCAGCAAGCACGTATTTATGCTAAAAAATGAGCGCTTGTAGCCTGTCTTTTTAATTTCACTTTTAACAGCTTCTTCAGTAGGATGACCCTTCGTCTTTCATCTCTCATAAATAATGAACTCCCAAATAACACCAAATTAGTCAATATTTAAATTATTTTTAGATGAAAAGGAGAACAGTAGACCTGAACTGTTTAATTGTTATATCACCGGTGCTGAAATAATTATTTCTCGTTTATCGGCAGGCATATTAAGTGACTGTACTTATCTTTAAATAAACATAATCTTAGCTGTAAATGAATAAATAAAAATATCTGTAATTCAGGTTCGTCTTCGGTCCGTTTTCCTTCACCGCAAACAGCCATTATGTCTAAAATGAAAGTCAACTCACTCGTTTGAAGCAGTGTTCCATGTCTGACTAAATGACGAGCAGAATTAGCTTTAATTTGTTCGGATTCTCTTCTTCAAAAGCTCCTCCAGACTTTTTCTGAGACATCGTTCCACCCGTGTTTCTCAGCTTCACAGCTTTAGCTCCCTTCAACGGTGAACCGCCAGCGCACGTTGTCACGTGGATTTATTTTTTTAGCAAGCATGCGTCGTAGCCCAGTTAGAACTAAAATATATATTAATTATTCCCCTTTTAATTACTATTATATTATATTACTTAAATGTCTTTTAAATTCTTAAAGTTCTTGTGCATTTTGTAAGCTTTTGTTTTCTGACAAAAATAAATAAATAAATAAAAAAACTCGTCACTGTTGTCAGTCAACTTGAAGGTTCTCAGTCAACTCAAAGGGTCTTCGACTGACGATTCGACTCGTCGACTTCTAGAGGGCAGCCCTACTATTAGACACTACTACCTTGTTGGTCCATCTTATAGATGTAAAGCCATATATGGTAGCTCATCTGTTACTGTTCAGTTTATGCTGGTCATCTAGTCCTTCACCAGTGGTCACAGGACACTGCCCACAGGACGCTGTTGGCTGGATAGTGTTGGTTGGTGGACTATTCTCAGTCCAGCAGTGACACTGAGCTGTTTAAAAGCTCCAGCAGCACTGCTGTGTCTGATCCACTCACACCAGCACAACACACACAGCACAACAGATCACCACCACTGTCACTGTAGTGCTGAGAATGATCTACCACCCAAATAATAATAAATCGACTCTGTGGTGATCCTGTGAGATCCTGACCATTGAAAAGACAGGGTAAAAGGGGCTAACAAAATATATAGAGAAACAGATGGACTACAGTCTGTAATTGTAGCACTACAAAGTGTACCTATAATGGTAAGTGGAGCTGATGAAATGGACACTACGCCTAGATACAAGCTGTTCCTAATAAAGTGCTTGGTGTGTCCAAACAGTCCCAGTGGACAGAACTTTCAGCGAAGTGTAATCATACATGGTAAATGCTAATAGCATACTTAAAAACATTAATTAAAATATAAATAATCTTTATTGCTAGGATGCTTGAATGCTTGGATGGCAATCATTGTAATTAATCTGTCAACAGAATTCTCAATCTGCGTGGTCTGCTCAGACAGGCACAGGCAGAAAACCACCAAGTCATTATGTAGCAATAGTTGAGGGGCATGGATTTCAACAATAACAACTGCTTTTCAAGCAGTGATTATGAAGCCACATTCACATATAACTCTGTCATAACAACTGTTGCCATGTTTTATAGAATGCTAATGAAACTGTGGCACACAGATCAGTTTCTGTCAAAACACCTAAATTTAGAGTGTGCATTAAACGATCAATAAAATGTGTTCATCATGCCATCCTCTCTAAGTTGTAACTTGGCTAACAGTGTGTTTTTCCTCACCTGTTCCGACAAAAGGGTCATAGACCAGATCATGAGGCTTTACTTTAGCGTGGTTGGCCATTATGAAAGAAAGACCTGCATCCATACTAGTGTTCCCAATAAAGTGCCTCTTCTTCACACTGTGAGAGCGGATCAGTTCCCTCTGCCCATCTGCAATCTGTGGGAAAGTGATCATGGAAAAATAGGATGGGTCTCAAATATGACCTGCTACTACAGACAATGTGAGACAGATTATTCAAATTCATCAATAACGTAGTCTTTTATTTCAATCTAAGGCCCAATCCCATCTTTTATTTTAACCCCGTACCCCTTTTTTTCGAGTGTAAACCCCGCCCCCTTGAAACCGAGTTACAAGGGGTAGTGGTTAAAATCTTCCCCCTACAAAATGGGACAAACCTTCAAGAACCAGATATGTCATCAGCTGTCATCAGTGGCTTTTATTTAAACAGACGAAAAGCATGGGCGCTCAGGATTCATTGACTTCATTCAACTTCAGTTTTACACATCAATCCATCTAACGAGTGAATGAATAAAAAAGAGCCCAAACAAAAAACTACATCACTTCTTTAACAGGCTACTAGCGGTGCTCTGTAGGCGGCCCTGCCAGTCTGCAGTGATAGCAGAGCAGGATAAAGTTCAGCTCCACTGCTTAAATACATTTAGGGCATCATATGCCTTCAAAGAGGGGGATGACAATTATTTATTATCGCCACCAAGAATTCTTTGGTGATATGAAGCTGAACCTAGCTTTTTAATCGCCAGCTTCATGATCAAATTTCCCTGTTACACCTTAAATGGTGCAAAAACCTCAGGTACCAGAACGTAACTGCTACACCATTTAAGGTGGAACGGGAAATTTTGTGACCAAGACATCAGCGTATTACTAGCGATTTCTACGCTTGTTATGAAGACAATGGTCATAAAATGCTGTTACAATGGTTATCTTACAACACAGTGGCTTTTAAACAGAGAAAATACATTTATGGGTCTCTCTGGTCGCTTGTGAAGCCATCCTGCCGATGATTCGCATTGCATTCTGGGAATTTTCTCATAACACTCTGTTTGGAGCGTGCCTCTGAAAAATCTCAGTTTGAAGGGTCATGTAGCCCTAACACTTCGCGCTACCCCTCCATCTCAACAACAACTGGGACAACCCTACCCCTAACCCAACCACTAGACATGAACGCGCAAAACGGAGGGGTAGGGCTAAGTGTTAGGGGCAAGGGGTGAAATGGGATTGGGCCTAAGTCTATAACAAAACACAATTCTAAAGGCTTTTCTGTTTTAGGAATATCAAACCAAACTTTGACTCACCCATCTTCCAAAATATATGTGAAAAGGCTCCTCTGGAATGTTATTAGGATCTAGTCCATAGTCTTCTAATAAACAAAATATGTGATCAGGATTCTTTAGACTTACTTTCCCCTGAAAAGGCAGGTAACCCAAAGCCTACGGAGCAACAACAACTTAATTTTACACTTCATTCAAAAACTAGACATCACAGTGCACAGTTTTAATGCTAGTCAGGCAAAATACTCACAAGCAGAATACTCACATCTATCTTCTCTATTCTGTCCTTGAATACTAATGTCTTGTTGAAAGTGTAGACATTAATCTTGTATGTTGATTCTTCTTGTAGAAAAGGAGTCTGTGTGTATAGAATGCAAGGACGTTTAAGAAGAAATACACATGGAGCAACAAATGGAGTAATCTGGCAACGAAGCAAGTGACACAAACCGTCTTTTCTGTGGGATACTCCAACAGTGATGACTTCAGCTCTGCAGCTGTTTTCCCATGTCCCCAAAGTTCAAATGCAGACCTGGAAGTTAAACACAAACATTTGTGCAACTAAACAAAAGTGCAACTAGCAATATTAAGAGTTTCACAACCAATTTCAAATAACACCTCTTAAATGATCAAATGTAATAACATTTTGCAGAATAAAAATGTATTTTATCTGCTTAATTAGAATGGAAAAGGAAGGAAAGGGAAGAATTTGTGCTGACAGAGGTACATTAAAATACACGTAACTGGACAGCTGATCAAATGATTGATGAAGAAAAGCACAGTGAGGTTTATTCCACATCTGTCTTTATTATTTGAGCCCTGAATGTCACTTACTTGCCACAGACTGTTCGTGACATGATACTCTGCACATCATCCTCAGAGATGCCATGCAGCTGCCAAAATGGAGACTGGGAAAAGAAAAATGTATACTGGTTGCAACTACAAAATTTGCTTTCATCCTTTCTTTATGTTCTTGCAGATTACAGACAGTCAAAAACATCTAAGAAATTTACACATCTTCAGAATCCAACCCAAGAGAAATAAAGCTAAATAATAAAAGTAAGCGCTAAGGTAAGTAGGTAAGCTAAAAGTAAGCTAAAAGTAAGTAAGCTCATTTAGTGGATTTTTTAATTACTGAAATAGAATATCTAATCGTTGTTTCTTTAATCTTGAATCCAAGATGCCTTTATTAAAAATGAAAATGTGAAAGCAACACAAGCATCTTCGATCTTCACCATTCCAGAGGAAAAACAAACAGTTCTGCCTATTAAAAATCCTGAACGCATTCACACATCCACTTCTTTAACCTTAAACAGTGCTGAAATGCTGATTGCCAACTTCATTCGAAACAAAAAATATCTGTCCACCAGAAGATTTGTGAAATAAAGTCAACTGTTTTCACCTTTTCTTTGAAGGTCTCTGATGGAACACACTGTCGGCCCCTAAGGGCCAGCAATGCTTTAATCTCCTGAAAAGAAAGCAAATACATGTATGACAAATAACCAATATTGGTGTTTTCATTCATCAAAGCAGCAACATCTAATGGAGCAAGCTAAGAGTATTTTACTCCGACCTCTGTCCACAGTTGTAAAAAGAAACTTGACCCGAACAGAGAGTACATGTCTGAAAGGGTCTAGATTAATTACCGGTAATCTGAAGTCCACATTGTCGTGTGCTAAATGGAGTAAATATTGTCGGCATGTTTTTCCACAGTGCAGCGCCATGTTTGAGTGAGTGCAGCAACTACCGGCTCGGCTGAGCGCCGCGGCTTCCTTCACATAGTTCCTACCTGCTGTGCCGCTTTACTCGAACCACTACAAGGAGGGCACGACTGGACGAAGTTTGGGAAAACCTTGAATCATGATTCCTGTCCGTTTGGCATGTTTGTTGATGCTATCTTTCGTACTAGCTGTTAGAATAAATGATAAATATGCCCGACTGTGCGTTACAGAGGATGTCAGTACTAAATTTATCTCTTAAGCGGATTTAAACATGAACATTTTGAGACTAGGTGAGAGTCTTGTCATAGTACCGCAGTAAGAAAAGCAGGTCTAGAAGAGGATCAGCAGCTCTGACTGTACTGTTAATACCTTTCCATTGGTCAGTCGGTGAACATGCAGTGTCTGCGCAGGTCAGCTCTGAACTGACAGCGCAGCACCGGAGCAAACGATGGCGGTGAGTGGACATCTGCTCCTAAACAATTCTCACATACACACAGCATGACTCCTGTCTTTTCTCTTTCCCCTTTTTGGCTCTCACTACTAGTACAGTAATTCAGTCACTCATCGAGTGTGGCTCTGTATTCAGATATTACTGATTAGATTTTACACTGGATGGGTTCAGTTGACATAACCTAAAGCATGTTTCTGTTTAATGAACGCGTCTTGTCGTGGAGTAGCTGCACTGCAGCTTACTGCCCATAAAAGGGTAAAACATGTACTTTAGTCTACGACTCACTAAAACAACTTCTTTTTTAATTACATTACTTTACATTTTTAATTATTTAAAGGGTCACTGTAGCTGGATCTCCTACTGGTAGAGTGTATTGGGTCTAGGTGTTGTAGGCCATCAGGTAGGGAGACTTTAAAGGAGAATACTTTACCAACTTTATTATTTTTCATACTATGGAGATAGCTGGAACCAGGGTGTCTATAACAAAGACTTGATATATTCACATATTTTCTGTATGTATGTATGTAGATCATGAATGAATATGGGTTGTTTGGGTACACTATATACTCTATATAGGAGCTTTTGAAAATTATTCTACATAGCACCAAAAAAGCTTTTGCTTGGCATCAGAACAACAGCTGAAGGAGTTTTATGTAGAACCATATACAACCCATTCCCTGTCAGTCAGAAGAACCATTTTGTTATGCAAAGAACCATTTCATGCTGAATATATAAAACCATTCCCTTTACTAAATAACCATGTTTTTTAGTATTTCCCCCTCACCATGCATTTTCTGTGAGCTAGCTTTCAGAGGCATTAAACTCTTCTGGAGGTCTGGTCCCTATCACTGTCACTGTGCACAGTTCTGACTCGACAAGTGCACACGCCTGAACAGCACTGTTTACATCTTAATTATTAATTAAATTATCACAGGCTGATTAAGTCATTTTTTGTATTTTTTACGGTTTTATCATTCAGATACTACATTAGTGTCCCGTATTCCCAGATAAAGTCTGGACGCACTGTGAAGTAAACCATGGAGACAAACGGAGCACCAGAGTCATGTGAAGGCAGAGCAGACACTGGCGAGGTTTCTGTTAAGGGATTAACACAGAGCTGGGTGAAATGGTCCAGTGATCATCAGGAGTATCAAAAACACAATCCCTTCAGCAATGACAAGGCACCGGCTGTGCAGCTGCACCGAGGTCAGGAGGGTTACGGTCGGCCTCCGGAGGGCACGAAAACAGAGCAGAGAGGGCAGGACGCTCACTCGCATGTCAGCAAGGAGGTGCAGGAACTGTGTCAGGTCATCCGAGAAATTGGCAAGAGTCAAGAGGACGGCAGAAAAGTCGTGCAGTTTGGAACACTGTTTGAGCACTACGTGAGCATCTCTAACAAGGTGGTTGGGGTGCTGCTTCGAGCCCGGAGGCAGGGGCTGGTTCATTTTGATGGGGAAATGCTGTGGCAAGGAAGAGATGACCAAGTGCTAATCTCACTGCTTCAGTAACTGTATATGATGAGAGACACTGTGTATGCAAGAGAACAAGCTGTGCAAATTAACAACCTGCCTGCATGTCTAGATCCTAAAGCAGGGGTCAGCACTTCCGATGTTAGAGGGCCAGAGTGAGTGGGCCACAGCCTGGTAATTTAATTATTCAAACAAGGAAATCTGTGGTCAAGTAGGGAAATACAGGCCGGTATGGCTCACCTGCTCAATTGTTTGAAGGCTGAGGCCAAAGGATTTAAAGAGTCAAATATACTTCAGCTTGTTTGGAATGAAAACCCGCAGCCACAGTGGCCCTTCGCAAATAAGATTTCACACCGCTGCCATAGAACATGTTTTTAGGTTTGAGAACATCAGTTTAACTAGACATATTAGGCTTAATAATCTTCTCGTCTCCAACGGTATATGCATTCTAACAGCACCAATGAGATTGATAACATTTTTACCTATAAAGAGCTATAAAAACTTTTAAATGGGTCTCTTTATATTAATTTAGTAAGTATAGTGATGTAGTCATAAATCATATAATGAACCTGTAAAGAACATGATTATTTATACATCTGTGCAAAACAAGCTTAGAACAGAAACTACTTGACACAAGTAGAAGATCTGGTTGTTACTGGAATCAGAGATTATCAAAGTAATGCTATTTTACATGAGTGTGACGGAAAGAAGTACTCACTTTAGGCTTTGAGTCAATTTAATTTAAATCTTTACACACATATATACACACGTAATTAATTTACATTGTTGTAGTTTTAACAACAGAACTCATTCATGCTTTACAATACAGCACTCAGGCTAAACTATAGCTGTCTAATGAGGATTGAATGGATCCGATGAGTAAGCAGTTCTTATTTTGCCCCATACACATATCCATTCACAAGCAGTGGTGCACTCTACAAATAGGATCTGGTAAACTATGTTGGTGTAAAAACATTAAAAATAAAGCTTGTAAAATGAAAACTTTCACTGCAATACTACAGTATATTTTTGGTCATATATTTAAATCAGTATTGATTATGATATTTGGATTATTATGTTTACAAGGCAGCATCACAAGTACTAGACAACACTGAATCCTGTAAAATAGCTTTTTGTCTTTTATAAATGGTCAGTACTTCTCTGAAAAAGGGGCTGTAGTGATGGTCATCAGGCTCAGCTTGGTTTAAACCTGATTACATTCTATATTTACAACTCTTAGGTAATGTTAATGTATTCTATTTAGGCTATGATAGTTTAGACTGGTTTCTATTGGAATGGTACGATGGTAACATAAGGAGGGTGTGTACATATCTACCTCTGTGTAAGAACTATTCTATGGGGCATGGCTAACAGCTGAAGTTGACCTCAGACAGGGATAGTGATGTACAAGAGGAAATAGTCTCAAGCATTCACCAAACAGTTTACTTTAAGGACCAAAATGACTAGGAGCAAAACTTGAGTAATAAACAGGATTCTAATGTAGCTGCAACTTTATGTTTTTTTTGTTGGCTTACATGCAAACACTAATGCATAAATAATCATTAAAACACTTGAGGCACTTGAGCATCACCTCTTGTCCACCCTGTAGATCTGCTTACGTCCCCAACATCAACATTCGTGATTGATATCTTACTCCCGTTAATCCATCGAGTTCAGTCTTTGAAGCAACTGGTCTGCCTGCAATATAAGAACAGAACAATTAACCAAAGTGTAAGGTTATGTTATGTTAACACTAAGTGTGATTTTTTGTGATGTCTTGCTTAGTTTTATCTTCTCAACCTTAAATCTTCATCCTCTGTGATTTTTATCATCGGACTGTCTTGATTTCTGGTGTGACAGCTTCTATAATCACACATAGCGTGCATGTAGGAAAATGTAGGAAATGTATGCTGGATTTTCACTAAAGAGAAAAGTACATATATTTCTGACTATCTTGTCAAATAAGTTAAAGGACAAAAGATGATGAACATAGGCAGAAATTTGCATAGGGTTGAAGATGGAGGCTTTGATATTCTTTATTCACTATGCCACAAAGGTGTGATCCTCTGCTATTGTAGACCATCCACAGCAAGGTTTGACAGGCTGTTCATTCTGTGCTGCATTTCTGCTTCTGTGCACTATCCCGAGTTCTCTGTTGAGCATGTGTTCATTTTATCACTGCTACTAAGAACCAAAGGGTGTTTATGTAAAGTTTAGAATCCCTGGCAAACATCTAAGAAACACCTAAACAAAGAAATTATAAATGATTTAAATAAAATAATAAAGGTATTTGATTTTGCATGTGCATCTCACTCCCCATGACTTGCAGATGATGTACAAAACCATCAGCGTTTTCAGAGTATTGGCAGTTTTGTAATGCTTTACATATGATGGGACTTGTGCTCCCATGCAATCAGAACGGTAAATGAATAGCAATAATGTCACAAGCATAACTACAGATATTCCTCATACACATTTTTTCTAAACTTCTTTACCTTAATAGGCAATACTTAGGAGATCATGGGCTGTTCTAATTTACTAAAATTGCAGAACAATGCACTGAAAAGAAGTTGTTTTAACTTAAAAAGTAGTTATGTTTAGACTGCCTTGAAATTTTAGTTAATTTAATTGCAAATAATACCTTAACAGAACAAGAATCTGTCTTTTATGCCCAGAAACGTATGATTTCAAGTTCAAATAACTCAATATTAAAGCAGCCCAGACACTAACTTAGTTAGGCACCTGAATGTACATCCATTGCATCAATAATAAACTGGATACATGAACCACTGATGTTGATTGTGAACAATACAGAATGGTGAAGCAACGGCCTTTTCTGAAAAAGGAGTGTCGTTTAAGGTTTGATTAGATTTAGGCTTATTCAAACTCCAGTTGCATTATAAAGTAATGCAGTTTATTATTTGTATATACTTTTTAAAAGCCTCCAAAATTAATGACAAACCAGCCCAAATTTTATACACCAGCCAAAGCTTTTTTCTCCTGCCAAGTCCAAACAAAATCCACCCAAAATCCACCCAATCTGGCGAGAACCCGCACAATCTGTCAGTTCTGCCGCGTACATCCTAGTACACACGCATGTATAAACTCCCTTGTTTACTCATAAAAGGTTTGAATACATAGTGTATAGCACTGACTAGCCCCAAGTTGGATGTCTATTTAAAAAGCACACATACACAACCTTTAAGCTCTGTTTGTACTGCTCTGTATTTTAATACTACTTTAAATAAAAGTCATTTTACTTTAACATTTCCAAGTAATTCCACATAACCTCTTCTTTTCAACAGATAATTTCCATTCTTCCAAAAAATGCATACAGAAACTAATGCTATTTACAGGCTGACTGTAAATACAGGAAAGCCAAGTGTACTGGGCCTATACTGGACAGACTGAACTACGGAAAGATGCTTCTAGGCATCTGGTGTAGGAGTCAAATCTTCAAGAATCTTTCATATGCCAAAAGATAAAACCTCCCCTGGCACAGTTAACGTTACCACATATGGCATTATGGGAAAGAGTGGAGCATGTCCATCTACAATCTCAAATGCCAATTCGTTTCACTTCTACTGTAGTGTACCTTCTGTGGGTGATGTACCTCCTGTAGATTTTACCTCTACTGTAGGTGTACCTCATTTTCAGGTTTTGACAGATCAGGAAAAAAAAGCATTCCATTCAAAACCAGTACTAGTGAATTTGCACTACTGCAACCCATATAGCACTGCTTGTGAATCCATTTATTACCAAAAATGGGTAAATGAGACATCCCTACTGAAGGGATAAACTTGATCAGATGAAGAACTCTTACATGGATTTAACTATAGCCACAGTGTTCGGTCAGAGTAGCTGTAAACAAAACAGCTCTTCATTCTATGCCCAAATTCAATTTAAAATAATGGTGCTTGTGCTAAACCAGACAAAGGCTCACACAAACAAACTGTTGAAAACTGAACTGCCTAAAAGCATTTTCAATTGAAAGTATAAAACCAGCCTTAAATTGTGTAATTAGATCGCTCACCGTTATAAACCAATAGGAGTCCGGGCGAAAAATCAAGCGTGACATGAAGCCCATTTGACTGGCAGGTGCCAGAACATGGAGGTGCAGATGTACAACAGAGTGGAATGGAGGCCAGTGGAACCCAAACCTAACACATACATCATACATGTTACACTTCAGACCATCTCACGTTCAAAACCAGATCCTACAAAGAGTGAAAGATAAGAACTTTTGGGTCAGAAGTGTTTAACTGAACTGATATTACCTAACTGATATTAACTGAACTGATATTACCTAACTGCTATTAACTGAACTGATATTACCTGACATCGCTTAAATCTGTGACGTTGTTCTTCTGAAGAATAGCTGTCCCAGTTTCCACCAATTTTTCCACTAAGAAAAACAGTTAAAGAGATGCACAGATGTGTAGTCTCTGAATCAGCAACTGAATAGATCAGATGATGCTCTTATTCTGTAAAATCCTTAATAACTTGGTAAGCTTAGTACTGCAGCAGTAAACACTCCCACTGTTTCTCATTATGTCATGTATTGTGCTTTTACCAAGTGGAATATGTTCTCTGCGAAGCGATTTGCAATTCCCTACATGTTTTGTTGGCACAACGAGATAGTGATGAGGAGCCCCGGGTCTTATGTCCCTAAAACATGATATGTCTTCATCCTGGAAGAAGAACAAAAAAAAAAAAACAGATGGACAATATAAAACATAACGTGATGCGACTGATCACATCTGCAACAACAGTCTAGCTTCTAACTGTACAGAAAGCCCTGTGTGTTGTTTTCCTGTAGCTCCTGGAATTTTTGTTGTTGTGTTTATGGACAAAGTGCACTTTCTGTAGTGTCTTTTTAAACTATTTATATCTACAAAAATACTTCTGCTCAGGTCTGCTTCCATTATTGCAGTGGTCAGCTCACTGACTATATGACCAAGTAATACAGGGACAATTTCTCATCACGGTGTTATTACATACAGCGGTAGTAACTTTAACAGACAGATCTCTACTAATACTGCAATAAACTACGCAAATTCTATACTACCATGCTACTCTAATAAGATTTACACCTCCTACAATAGTCCTGCAGGGCTGTCTTCTACTAGTCTAATATGCGTGTAACATACTGTGGTGTATTTTTTAGAGTTTGCCCGATTTTACTGTCAGTTATATGGAAATCTGTGGAAACACCTGTAACGTTACAGTCATTATTACTACGTTAGTTGTTTCAGAGGAGCTCTAGTTAAAAGTCCTGGATCTGTCAGTCAACTGACTCGCATGCAATAGCCCATCGTTCAGACCGGCTGGTAAAGATTATGTGTTTGTAAAGGGGATATGATCTAATTAAATCAGCTCTGAGCCGTGAGCTCTGGCTAGCATGGCTAACCGGCTAAAACCATCTTACAGTCAAGAATTACTTGCTGGCTTCACACGTTACACCACGCTCTGACTTACACAGTGCAGGAGCTCAGTGTCCATCTCCCTGTTCACGATTCTGCAGAAAATACACTTCTTATCGTAACTGTCGTCCTGCTCTTTTCTGACAGGCTCTGCTGCTGCGCTGTTGTCACTGCTGGACATCTTCAAAGCTCTGTGAAGCTCTTTCTACTGACAGCAGACCAACATGGCCGACTAATGACTTTCAACATACAAGTCCTGTTTCGTTTAGCGCGGTCAGTGAGATCAATAACTTTCATTTCTAACGTCCAGTTTCGACATTCACTGGTACAGCAGTATTATTATTATTATTATTATTATTATTATTATTATTATTAATTTAGATAGTACAGTGTAAAAGTTTTTCTTGAAGAATCTTGGCACAAAGAGGACTCTTAAATGGTAATACGAGCATAACGCTGAACACACGAACCGTTAGGGTCATCTTATAGCTATGATGCTTTTGGGAAACTGGGCTGTGGACACAAAACATAAAACGTGCTTCTATACCACCTCAATCATAGGTTTGTTCGTGTAAAGTCACAGCAGACTACATAATGCAGCTAATGAAGAATGAGCAGGTGGTGAATAAGAAGAGGCTTTTTAAACACGATCATGAAGGATTTACCGGTCACCCAAACTCCATCTGTGAGCAATAGGAGATGTGGAGCATTACTGCCACTACATATATAGCTATTGTCCAAAACGCCTTTCAATATCAAACCAAAAACAAAACAAAACAAAAAAAGACTAAATGTGTTCCACTCTACCTTTAATCATAAACATATATAAAAACTGTACAGATCATATAAAAAGAAAAAGAAAGAAAAGAAATATGCTTATATAAAGCTTTATATCAAGTTAGATGTAGGAACCATTCAAACTGTACTGTTCACTCCTGGGTCCGTAAGTCCACATATGGGAAATTTTGCTTTGGTGAAAACACATTCTTGCATACCTGACTATTCAGCCAGGCCCCTTTATGTAGCAGTTATAAGAAGAGTTTCAGCCCAGACTGCCTTTTAAATGAAGCTCAGAACTGCATAAAGTATTATAAGGGGCCATTTGCAATCAGTGGTTAAAGGGTTAGCACACCTGCTATTGGCATATTCATATGTAAATATTATTGAGAACCTCAAATGACAATGTTTTTATATGCCTGAATTATTTACTTGTAACCTGCTGCCATGGATATATTGGTATAACAGTTTCTACCAAAGATCTGTTAAACCAGGTATACCCACCAGCTCACAAGTACAAACACACTGTCTCTAGGTTATTATGTATTTATTGTCTTTTTGGTATTGCCTATATTATTGTGCTTGTTGTGTGTATACACATTATGTTATTCCATTAGTACATGTATGTGTTTGTCAGCACATTACACTGCATTGCTGTATATGTATGATGACAATAAAGTTGAATTGATTGAACTGAATTGCATATACTTCTAAACAGATGATAGGTTAGCAGAAAGTTAGTTTTATTCTGTGCTTTTGTTAAACCAATTGTGGTTGGTCTGTGCAAGAAAAAGAGTCTGATGTAAAAGACCTTTTTATTTGGAATTACTAAATGGTATTCACATGCTTTATTCATTATTTGTGATGATGCACTGTCCAGCGTAGCTGTGGGGAGGATTAAGAACCTCTTCAGTGTCTCATTCTCCCACAAACACATTTGCAGCACTTTCTTCACAGATCTCAGTGTGTTGTATCTGCAGACGTTAGTCTCTGAAAATGCTTCACAGGAAGAAAACAGCAATGTCAAAGGGCTGGTTCTAATTGAGTCTATATTTAGAATGTAAATACTTAAAAGCTCTTCAAACCTTCTTTTCTATTCTGTTGTATATTGCAGATCTCTGTGGGTGTTGTATCTTTATCTGCTGTTAACAGGCTACATAATCCAGTTATTTACTACGCTGCACTTGAGTCTTGTTAATTACGGTTGTGATGGGTTACCTTCTCTTCAAAAACACCTTGAACTTGAAGATCGGATGTCTTTCAGATGATTAAAAAGCTCTACGAAGCAAAGCTGTTCTCCATTTACTAGGCCAGTGCTCATTTCTGTCAGATCGACGAGGCTAAATGTTATGATGTTGATCTCATTACAATGCGGCATGAGAGCACTGGCTGGAGAATTAAATTTGTGCAAGCACTTGTGTTTGCTGAACTCATTTGTAAACAAAAGGCCAGAGATGTTGAGGATATTAGGAAAGTGAAGGCACTGTTAATGTTCAAGGTCTAAGTAGGGGGGTGGGGTGGTTATTAGCATGCTAACCAAGCAACGTCTTGCTTTGCAAATACCAGAAGAACTTACCAGAGATTCTATTTAGATCACAGTCACTCCTCAACAAATCAACATATTCTCAGACAACAACAGATCAATAACTGCCTGCTTCAGTCACCTGCTCCTCCCATATTCCCAGCAAACTACCATATCCCAATAACAAAATCTTGCAAATTTGATTTTAAAGTGGAATGTTATGTGATTTCCAGTTAAAGGCATGCGTGAGTCCAGTACAACACTGATGCTAAGCTTGTTACTCAGGAACATCTCCACTACTGTCCACTGCTGTCCCTCAAAAGAGTTTAGTAACACTAGGAAGCTCCCAATGAGCAAACCAAAGGTGACAGTAGAAAAACGCCCTCAGAGCAAGAGGAGGAAACTTTGAGAGGATCCAAGACTCAAAAGGGGAACCCACCCTCTTCAGGTCGAAGGCCAGATAGCAACAAACACAAAAAGGATCTGTCAATAACTGTTAGATGGAAGACATAGATGATGATAGTCTAGTAAGTACTAATAAGTATTCCTAATACGTGTAGGCCATTACATCCCAACATTCCCAAACATGAATTAATCTTAGTTTTGTACTAAATTGCAGTGCTAATGGTACATCACTATTGGAAATTCTTTTTAGTCTAGGCGCCAGCTTAATCGGGGTCTAGGACATCAGTCACTGGATATGCAACATCAGTCACTGGATTCATCAGGAAGTGTGTGGATGATGTGACACAAACAAAGCAAATTCGCACACTTCCAAACCAAAAACCCTGGATGAACAGTGATGTCCGCAGCCTCCTCAAGGCACGTGATGCAGCCTTTAAATCTGGCAACAGCGAGGAACTCAAAGCTGCCAGACACAACCTGAAGGCTGGCATCAGGGCTGCAAAGCACAAGTACAGCTCACAGATAGCAGCTCACTTCAACTCCAATTCGGACCCCAGGCGCATGTGGCAAGGGATCCAAGTGATCACTGATTACAAGAGCAAAGTCAGTACCCCAGTGACCACAGACGCCTCCTTACCAGCTGAACTGAACAGCTTCTACGCCCGCTTTGAGACCTCTGCTCAGTCCTCCAACACTGCCTTGCTCCCCATCACAGAGGAGGAGCCACCACTCATACTGGCTACAGACGAGGTGAGAAGAGCACTGATGAGGGTCTCAACCCGGAAAGCCGCGGGCCCAGACGGCATCCCAGGGCGGGTACTGAAAGCTTGTGCCAGCCAGCTGGCCTCCACCTTCACAGACATCTTCAACCTTTCCCTGGCACAGTCTACTGTTCCTGTCTGCTACAAAGCCACAACAATCATCCCGGTCCCAAAGAAGTCCACCATCACATGCATGAACGACTACCGGCCAATCGCTCTCACACCCATAGTGATGAAGTGCTTCGAGAGACTAATCCTGTCTCATATAAAGAGGAGCCTTTCCAGCACCTTGGACCCACATCAGTTCGCCTACCGTGCGAACAGATCTACTGATGATGCGGTCTCCCTGGCAATCCACACTGCACTCAACCACCTGGACAGCAGCAACTCATATGTAAGGATGCTGTTCATCGACTTCAGCTCCGCCTTCAACACAGTCATCCCTTCCAGACTCATCCACAAGCTAAACACACTGGGAATAAGCAACACATTGTGCAGCTGGATCATGGACTTCCTCACCTGCAGACCACAGTGTGTCAGGATGGGTGAACACACCTCACCCTCCCTCACACTCAGCACAGGATGTCCCCAAGGCATTGTTCTCTCCCCACTGTTGTACACTCTGTACACCCACGACTGCATCGCAACCCGCAGTTCCAACACCATCATCAAGTTTGCCGACGACACAACAATAATTGGCAACATCACCAAAGATGACGAGGGCCCATACAGAGAGGAGGTCAAGCTACTCACAGAGTGGTGTGCCGCCAACAACCTCTCCCTCAATGTCAGCAAAACCAAAGAGCTGATTATTGACTTCAGGAGAGGGGTAAGAACGCACAAACCACTGTACATCGGAGGCACGTTGGTGGAAAGAGTGAGCAGCTTCAAGTTCCTTGGTGTCCACTTAGCCGAGGATCTTACTTGGACGCTTAACACCACTAACACTGTCAGGAAGGCTCAACAACGCCTCCACTTTCTACGAAGGCTGAGGAGAGTCAACCTGCCACAGCAGCTCCTCTGCAACTTCTACAGATCCACCGTGGAGAGCATCCTGACGAGCTGCATCACTGTGTGGTATGGCAGCGCCACCTCTGCCGAGCGCAAGGCCTTACAGAGGGTGGTAAAGACTGCACAGCACATCACCGCAACTGCCCTCCCACCCATACAGGACATCTACGACAAGAGATGTCTGAGGAAAGCAGTCAACATCTCCTCAGACCCCACACATCCCAGTCATCCCCTGTTCCAACCTCTGCCATCCGGAAAGAGGTACCGGAACATCCGAGCCAGAACCTCCAGGTTCAGGAACAGCTTCTACCCGAGAGCTGTCAAACTGGTCACACCGGCAGCGCCTACCAGAACATGACCACACCACTAAAGACTGTACTGATTCTAGCCAGACCCCCCAGCACACACTAGGCTCTGATACCTCAGGACTGTTTGCACCGCACTTTACACTTTACACTTTATACTTGAACATCTCAGCTGTGTACTTTATCTATATTTATTATCTACACTGAACATCTGTACCAAGCAGTTTAGCTGTCTGAACATTAAGCTGCTTCTCCTACCTGCACTGTACACTTTATATATCTGTACTGTTTACAACCACATACTTGACTGATACTGCTCTTACACTTTGCACATGTCTTGCACACATACTGTACTGTTTGCACACATTGTCTTTGTCTATTTGTCCTTACTTGTCTATTTGCACTACACTCTATATATATATATAGATATATATTTATACACATATTCTTGTAACTGCACTGGAGAAGGAGCCTGACCGTGTTTCGTTATACTGTGCAACCCTGTACTGGTATAATGACAATAAAGTTGAATTGAATTGAATTGAATTGGAATGCATCAGACATATCCAGGTATTCAGTAGCTTGTGTAATCTCTACAGAAAAGCAACAGAAGAATGGGATGCGCTAGAACAGCCATACATGAACCTACAGGCATTGTGGCCAATACATCACTGTTTGCAGGATGTACAAACCTTTAACCATATACTGTACATCAGGGGTTTGCTAGTTTACCTCCTCAAGCATACCTGATTTAACTTACCTGTTAACAGGCTAGTTTATATGGCAAGTTCAAACAGAGTAACTACCAAACTGGGCTGGGTTGTGTACCCCTGATATACATTCTTCAGGTCACCATGCATGTGCACATCAAGTACAGGAAGAAAAAAAGAAGATTTAAGTTATTTAGATCCATATTGTCACATGATAAAACTCGTTTACTGTGTGTTTACCTGTATTTTGTCTCACCTATCTAACATGAAGGTTACACTATGTTCCACATTTGGTAATTGCATATTATCAAGCCTACTTTTGTTTAATGTCTTCCCCCAAAGACATAGTCACATCTTCAATTAATATGCCTGCAATCACTTTAGAAACCCAATATCTCTTGCCTGATGGGTGCTTGAAATATGTTTCGTCTTTCCTTGTTTTATTGCTATCTAGAGAAATCATTTTATGGGATTTGGTGTCCGACACAGTGCGAGTAATTATGCAGATAGGACATCTGCCCCTAAACACATGCACAGCAGCCCCAACACACAAACACACACACACACACACACACACACACACACACACACACACATCTTATTTCATCTCATTTTAGATACAGTGTTGAGTCTTAATAAATGCCGTAGCAGGATCACAGTTTGTGAGTTTTGGTATGATATTCGTGCAGGTTTTTGCTCTGTTCTGTGAAGCATGAGCAATGCCACTGTGCTTGAGAAAAGGCATCTGTGAATATTTCACCCCCTTCGGGGGAGGAAAGGAAGAAGAAAAGGAGCCAGAGACCAGATATTTTGCATCAGAAACTGCTACAGGAATGCCTGAGGAAGTTTAGATATATCACTCCCGCATGTTCGGAATTCAGTTGGGAGGTGACCAAGCGAGAGCTCTCAGTCAAGAAACACGGAGAGGATAAGTAGGTGCCAACATCATCTTCTAAACTGTGTTTAGCAGGTCAGCCTACCAATTAATCCCACACACTCTAGTTTGTTGGTACACACATTTAACACAATGTAATGTATGCAAATGATGCCATTAAAATGCATGTCCATGTTTAGTTTCTAAATTAAGTGCTCATTTGCACTACTGGCACTCCGAACAATCCAGAGATTCATTACAACAAATTACAAAAATAATCACGACTTGAAACATCAAATTTACCCTCCTTGTTCGTTCTCTGCTATTTACCCGAAGACTATGAAAATAATTTACATGCCAATCTGCAATTTGCAGGCACAATATAGGAGGTCATAAGCTTGCCAAAGCTATTATGCTAATTGTTGTTTTGCAGCTCTATACAATAAATCATGTCCCAAAACTTGCCGGTATGCAATTATAGCCGGCTATGGAGGTGTAATTATAAGGCTGCAAAGAATGAGTATTAACAGTGGCATATGCTACATATAAATACTATATATTGTAGTGAAAGAAATGTACAAAATAATCAGAACACTTCCCACACTACCCCCTCCTGCACAAGCCATGACAGAAAATCAGTACAGCCACTGCGAAATTCCAGCATTTCTCCTTCTGTCCCGAAGTGGTTGTGGAATTATTCATGAGACTCCGACTTTGTAAATAGATCCTGCTGATTAAAACAGGAAAAGCAGAGTAAAAAAAACACCTAGGGAGCTCAGGAGAGAAGGCAACATGGCATGGAAATAATATGTTTCTTTAATCATTTTCTGACTTCATTCTGACCCCCTGCTATTCCAAATTCCTGCTATGATCAGCACTGCGGTCACTGGTTACTCTCACAATGCATTTCTTGCATGTTGGTATAAGAATTGTTCTGTGTAGTATCCTGCCACACAAACACCTCAACAGCCCATTTCAGGAAGTGTGTGCATGCCTCTGTGAGCACTTAATAAGGTGTAATTAGCGTATCTGATTAGAGATGACAGCCTTCAGAGGAGCATCCCTCGTCACTGCCAATCAGTTCTGCTGTCCCACTAGTTATGCTAACCTATAGAGAGGTAAGGCTAAGCCCAACTGTGCCATTATTTCCAAACAACAGACGAGACATCTAAAAGAAATATTCCAAAATTGAAGGTGAACACATTTACACTTCAAGCAGGACTTTCTGAATAAAAACTTTCACTCCTAATTCTTTTGAGGAACAAAGGCATGGCCCTTGCACCTTGTGCAACACATGCTGTAATCAGTAGCTTAACAACCAGCATTGCATGGCGGGTCAAACACACAGGCTCATAGTGCAAGGTAGTTCCTGGAGACAAGGCCTCTTAATGGTTTTATTGGACCTTTTATACTTCTGCTTATGCAGTTTTACACCTATCACTCTTGTGTAGCTTCCAAGGCTATTTGGAAAGAAGATAAAGGTTACCACGAGGAATAAACTATGATTAATTTAGACTGATATGGGCAATATTTATTGAGCTACACATACAGAAGTAGTGTCTCTCAGTATGGCGTTGGGCCACCAGGTTTGCTAATGCAACATGCCAGACATCTTGGCATGGAGTTGTAGAGGTTCCTATTGCTGTCCTGCGATAATCCATCCCATGCAGCTTCTATATTCTCACACAGTTCCTGCAGATTTTGCGGTAGGGTTGGAGGTGGAGTGACATCAAGCCTTCTGGATATGTGACGTGCAACAACAAACTGTTCAGTGCCTCCATACACAGATTTGTTGGTCATCTCCATCAAGACAAAAGTGGGACTTGTCGCCGAAGATGCCCCGCTGCCATTCTGAAACACTCAATTGCAGTCTGGCATGACATCCATTGCAGTCTTTGGTTACGTTGATGTGGTGTTAAGTGCAGACATCATAACAGTCTGTGTTGTGCAGTCAGGTACAGCGATACAGCCCAACCTTGCTTACATCACATGCGCGACCGAGTGTGAAACTTGAGTCATTTGCATGTCTCACAATCTCAAACCTACAGACCAAATTTCATTTCTGTTGGTTGATTCCATCTGGGTCCAACTATTTGTGCAATTATTCATTTGATGATGAGTGTAGTTAAGTTAATAATTGCTTTGACAGTTTTAGTTGCTGGTGTTGGTATAATATAATAGATTTAAAGTTTACATTATTTGTACCTAGGCTGGTTAAAAAACTTGCAATCCAGAGGATCCAGTGATTCTTTGAGGGAGGAGACAGTATACAAAATACTCTCTGGTATTTAATGGTCCCATGTTGTGTCCCTAATCCATTGTTGGCTGCCTGCTGTCTTACCATCACACTTCATGGGTACAAAGTGTTTTGTTCAACAATTATTCTTCTGGAAATGCTCTTTTCTACTTTGGTAGGTCTGTAACACGTTAACTGAGATCTTAAACATCTCCTCTTCTGTCTTTGGTTTGAGAAATAAGTAGCAATTCACTTTCCACCAGTCTTTTGGGACAATTAGGCGAGTTTTCAGATTTAGTTTGCTTTAGAGGTACCCTGGGCATAGTTACAGTCGCTAGGCTATGAAGGGCCACCTAGGTGAATCAATTTGCTCCAGCGCCACCCTGAGGCAGATGGGTGCTGCAGCTCTAGTTAGTCAAAAAGACAGAAGCTGGCTGATTGTGCGTGAAGCAGACTGGGGTGGTTTTCGAAGCCTCTCATAGGCTCAAAGAGAAAATCTGCTTAGACTTGCAGTTCCTGCTATGGGCAAGACGCCAACAACAGAATGACACATGACTTCAGAGGTTTAGAGCGAGTAAACCAGCAAATTAGTTTGCCATTTTATTTATACATTGAATGTTTTTGTGTGAGGGGTCTATTAATTTTGGGGCGCCTACAGGCCTACTGCCAAAACAAAATCCTGAGTGAGGCATGTGAAAACCACTGAGGGTACGGGGTAGGGGGCCGCAGGGCCGCTAGCACAGCATGTTTTAAAAATGTCTAAGAAAAGTAAAATATGGATGATTAATGTACGCTCGATCTAGAGCTCCACATTAAAGAGAGAATCAGTTAGAGAGCTACATTTACAGCAAATCAGGTCTACTTATTTAGGAAATCTGCTCATAAATCTTCCTGCGGCATACAGTGAATTCCTATAATGCAGACGATACAAAATGGGGCATGCAAACTCATCTGTGTTAATCCACAGCTTCTTAAAAGCAGCAACATACACAAATTTAAGTTTCACTTTACTTTGCAAACCACCACTATAGTTTTTTTTTTTTTTTAAAGTACTGGAATTTTGTGGAGCATGATGTTTGGATAGCATGCATCACCCCCCAACATGAACCTCTGATGCCATGGGCTCCTATTATCCTAGTTACACCACTGTTTGTAGTCCAGTCAATTTGCTGGTAATTAAATGGTAGACTGTGCTTGTAGAGTTGACACTACTGCATTCCACCAGCAGGAGGCAGTGTTAACATGCCAAAATGAAGCCCAATGAATCCTCTGAAAGATTCCATTCCGAAGTGTCTCTTCTTAAAGCTCATTCACATGCTTGTTCTGATCAAGCTCTGTCACACCTAAGTTGTGTACTCAGATGGTAAACGTAGGTCCAAACATCCTGTAGCCTAGACGCCACTATGTTAAGCTCATATGTGACAGAATGATCCTGAAGTAAAAGCTGCTTAAGCAGATCAAAATGTTCAGTTGCAGTTTTCTAATGCTAGTGTGCTGCCACTGGGGTTCCTTCATGGCTGGCAGTGATTTGGTGTGATGTGTTCAGCCCACAGAGAGCCTGAGCCTTACTGCCAATGTAGGCAGCTGTACTGAGCCTTTCTCTCTCACAACTCAACCTCCTACTCGTCCAGCTGTCTGTGTCACTCTTTCACTCTATCACTTTCCTCTTCTCTTCTGTATATCCCAATTCATTTATCCTACACTCTTACATGAAAAAAGAACAAGAAGAGGAGGAAGAAGAAGAAGCAGAAGAAGAAGAAGAAGAATAAGCAGAATGACTAGCGACAGGGTGTTTACTGCCTTCCGCCCAGTAGTCACTGGGATAGGCTCCAACATGGCCCAGAAGGATAAGCAGATTAGAAGATGAATGAATGAATGAATGAATGAATGAATGAACGAACAAACAACCAAATGAATGAATGAATGAATGAATGAATGAATAAATGACAGACAACGGTGCTAATAGTGAAAGTATTGTTTGCTACATTCCGTGTGTTTTTCATCTCCATCATTCTCTCTCTCTCTCTCTCTCTCTTTCAAACACATCCACATACAGTCGTTACATGAAAAGAAATCAACAGTGATTTTCATGCAAGGTAACTAAGTTTATAGCAACCATTCATCCAGTCATTCCAGGGCCAGCTTCCTCAGAATGATTGGAGAAGAAGAATGTTAACACTCAGCTCACCCATTTTCTGTCACTATACAATGGACAGCACTTACCAAGCCTGTGCAGGTTTCAAGGACATATCCTATCAATACTGCATCGTTTTCATTTCTGAGGGAACAATGATCAAAAAACACTAAATAAAAGCAGCACTCAGTGCAGGTTCCTCCTTTTCCAATCGGTTTCTCTTATTCAGAAATGATTTCTAAGGTTGTACGCAGACTTTGTGAATAACACAGCGATCCATAAAGAGGTCACTTTGTTTCCCAGACTAAAAAGGGCTGAAAACTTCCACTGACAGTATATTATGGTGAAGGCTGTATTTACTCAGCTCTATACAGTAAAACTGTAGTTCATTATAAAAAGAGGTGAATAGAGACTGCTGAGAATGATACTCCAGCCAAATACAAGAAGCTAACACTGTGGCTTGAAATGGCGCTGAGTATTTTCTGCTGATGAGTTAATTAATGAAAATTTCCTCTTTTTTTTGCCCTGGGCATGTGATCCTCTAAATCTGAACAAACAAACAGTGGAATGCTCATTTCATACATTAACAAGAAGGCACATTCACAGCTGGGTTGCAACTACTTATTACTTTCATAATCTATTGACTATCAATTTTGTAATTATCATTTATCTACGTATCTAACAATGATATTTCTGTTTCACTGAGTAATAAATGTACTTGAATTTACTTGAAAAAGCATGACACAAGGACAGATCTGAACTCTTTTCCATATCTATTAGATATTAAATGGGCTATTTACATGTTTTTCTACATATAATTTATAAATATAATTATCTACATACAGTCAGTATATTTTCAAATATAAAAATCAAATATAAGTTTTTATATTTATGACTGGCATGAAGCTCTGACTTCAACTTTATGTCTGTAAACTGTTACCACCTTCAAGTGTATGTATTGCATGCAATATCACCACCCTGAAAGCATCCCTAAACAAAATTAAAGGAGCAACTTGCAAAATGACCCAACCAATCAAATTCATACTCACAACAATAGGGGCAACACATCACTAGAAAACACACAGTCCCTTCGCATCTCTCTTCAATTCTTACCATTCTAGAAGAAACATTGCGAGTTCAACATCAAACTTTCTTTCCTTTACTCAGCAAGAGCGTCTGACGGATGATGTAGTTAAACAGATGTTTTCATGTACTTGACGTAATGAGTCTGTTCACACCGTGCGTTAACAAGTATTTCAGAACCAGATCGCATATGGATGTACTTCAGGCAGGTTTCAGTTACACTTTCCAATTTTCTCCCTCTTTTGTTTCCTTGTTTTAGCATCTCATGCACCCTGTATTCTTTCTAAATGCCAAGATTTGTTTCTGACCACCTTCAGGAGTGGTTTGAGGGATCCATCTGTGATCTAATTGCAGTCTGTCCCAGTGTGTCTACACCTGGCTTTACATATGGTCAAGTGAAATCTGAACCTGATCTGATCGTTAAAAAAAGCTTGTTGATTTGTTGATACAATGTATTAACAACCCAAATGTTTTGGCTTCGGGAGTTTTTCCCAGTGATATTGCCACCTACTGGTCGTGAGTACTTACAGCAGTGTGCTGTAGACTGAGACTAGGTTTTATTTGTGTCTGGAAAACTGTCCTGTCCTGGACTGTCTAGCAGGCAACAGAATTGAACACACAGACAAGTGAGGGTATTTCATCCCACCACAAACGATTAATGGTTGCTCAGCATATAAATTCTAACTGATCAATGATTTGTTGCAGTTGCACATTATGTTCATTTGAATTCACAAGGCACGCAAAGCTTGGCGAGAATCAGACTTCACCAAGCATTGCTTTATTTTCACTCAAAGTAAATCCACTGGAAATAATAAGAGCAGTAACTATGAAAGGGAGCATTACAGTACCGTACGGCGCAGACGTAGACGTAACATATCAGTGCCAAGCCGGGATCACACTTAGCACATCTGGCAGCACGTAGTATTTGACACAACATCAGAGAACAAGACCTGCAGAAAAGCCTTTTTTCAGATCCCAACTAGGTAACCTAAATAGCCTCTGGTGTTTCTGTTTTATGAGTTACCTACATACAAAACAATGCACTGGGAAGTTAAATAAGGGAGCAGTGAGAACTGAGAAATGCTCTCCGTCCAAATGTTTTCTTTTGAAATAAAGATTAAGTGGATATAGTGGCCCATTTTTTCAGCCTCCTACTTTCTTTTGGTTCCAACTTCTGTTAATGGCTCTAACAGTTCCGTCTGCACAGGATGGCTGTGAAAATACCTTAATTGTTACAATAACAAGAAACCTGAGGACGGTGAGGAAATCCACTCCATGGGAAACTGATCTTGGGGTAAAATGCTTTTGAATTAAAATGGAGAACAGCTCTCTCGCACTTGAGGGACTGATCCTCTCAGGGGTCCGCAAGGTCTGTCTGAAGGTTTTTGATGCAGTTTTGACTGTGCCTCCATGTGATAATGCATACACGCTCACAAACAGGCGGCCTAGTAGAACAGGAAAGCTCATGAACCATCTACACTACTGAGTTAAGGAGCCTTATAAGATTGCAATACAGCATCAGGAAATTAAAAAGTGCATGTAAACCTAAAACTGTATCATGGAAATCTTGGCTTCTTCCAAGTAGGTCTCTTATTAATCTTTTAAGCAAACCACTGATAATGATTAAAGCTATCTGAGTAAAGTGGGAGGGGTTCTGGTGGGGTTTATGCCATGAATGCACCCCTGGAAATAATTGGACTGGCTGTTTAGAAATTCTAGTGATTTCTGAGGTTTTCTTGTTACAAAGTTGGTGTGGCAGACATTGAAAATAGTTCTGAGCCAAATCTAATTTTGAGTAGTACAATTACAGCACCATAGAATCAATCGGATGATTTTTTCCTGGTTTTCTAACCAATTTAGTCAAGTGCTGCCAGCTACATCTCCTCCTATCACTCAATTCGAATATTCCTCTGCTTTCAAAGGAAGAAAATTCTTCTACCGTCAGCGGTGACAGCAACATGCCACAGCTAACAGTGGAACATTCCATCAAGAGTTCAGCTTTCCCAGCTTTTAACCACAGTGGTGGAATAATTCAAACGCTGATTGCTGTTTGCAATCCATGGGCTCTAAATGACTCAGCATTATACACCAAAAATGAAAAAGAGGAGAGAGCATTGTTTTTGACACTGCTAAAGTTCTCCTTTGATAATAATGATTTTTTTATATACCTGTGTCACTGTCTCCATGCCATTTCCATGGCTGCATGCTTCTGTTGGTGGCATACTGCTATGAGGCACAGCTAACAATAAGACACATGAAGCCAGCCAATGCATTTTTGAACCATTCCATTGCAATGTCATTGGACAGCTTACCATGCTTGGAGAAGACCTCTAACTGACATGAATTCTGAACACTGAATTCTGTCATGTCAGCTAACAGATGCCTGGAGTGGCTAGCATTGCATAGTGATGGAGGAGAAAGAGGTATATGCTCTCCTGGACTACTTGCTATGGATGGCTGTGGCATCACTGAGAAGTGAACTTGAAGATGCTTTAAATGCAGTGACTTCAATCTTGATCTCAGAATTGAAAATTGGATTGAACCTGAAAATATGTGCATCATTACACTCCAGCTTTGGAGAAGGCTGAAAATCGTTTTTCTACTGAAGCTGCTCCTGTGAGTTGCCCGGGTTGGGGGACTGTACATTATTGCTATTGTGAGCAAGGGGCATTCCAGGCCCTTCCTTTGTTTTTGCTGAGCCAATTAGTGAGCGTGATAACATCTGGTGTGAGAGGACAATGTGGCTATGCTCACATACCATTAGCTTGTG
Source organism: Semaprochilodus insignis (assembly GCA_034552555.1). NCBI lineage: Eukaryota > Metazoa > Chordata > Actinopteri > Characiformes > Prochilodontidae > Semaprochilodus > Semaprochilodus insignis. The sequence goes on along the minus strand of CM067479.1, from coordinate 27,925,905 downwards.
TCTCCCTATGAGGCAAAGAGGGCCAGAACAGGCAAGCTAGGAAATTTGAGCAGGGACAGCATATGGCTTTAGCCACTCTGATACAGCTGAATGCCTCTCTCTCTCTCTCTCTCTCTCTCTCTGGCTTTCTTGCTCTTGCTATCTCCCCATGTCTATCTATCTTCTTTCTCTCTGTTTCTCTCTCTCTCTCACACACACACACACACACACACACACCCACACACTGAAAGTTACACAGCCTGACTAAACAGGATTATGGGGAGATCTGAGAAGAGCAGAGAGAGATGATTGAGGACGGCTCTGATCTGATTGAAATGCTATTTAGTCTTGTGGATGCACTTGGATATGGAGGTTTTAATGGAACCATATGTGATGTGCAGTATTTCAACTTTGCCTGTGGACAGCCAGCAGATATTCTGTGTTTCTCCATTCCTGTTGCCAGTATGAAGCGTGAATGTACTGTGAATATATGACTGTGAATTCCTGTGAAATGAAGGTATAAAATAATTGGACACAGATATAACGTTTGCTCATGGGTGCTGGTTCTGAGACCATGCGAATGCACATGTACTGTATGGACTAGAGGTCTGCATAGGCATGAAACTGAAGCCCCTGCCCAACCTGTACCCTCAGCTGAGCCCTGACCCAACCAGGCCCAACTAATACTGCTAAACCTGAAACCAGAAACCAACGCAAACCTGATGGCAAACATTAACACAATAAGGTCTCTTTTCTATTGTGTCCGTGGTGAACGGTTAGCAGGAAGTAAGCTAGGTTTTGTTGTACACACAGAGAGAGTACACACAGACTGCACACAATGAATGAAAGAATTATAGACATATTACTTCCAACAATAACAGATTAACTACACAAAAATTGGCCCAAACTTGGTCTGTTATCTGACATTTTGTGTGGGTCTAATTGAGCTTGGTTCCGGTGGGACACCTCTGCTGTAGACAGGCTGGAGGTATAATTCCTATTTCATCAGTCTGCTGGATGGTATGTCTATGGAAGGTGCTCGGCTAGGTAGGTACATTTATCAGGACAGTAATTTGCAAATAAGTCAGAAAGTGGGTAAAAAACAAATATAAACACAATCAGACTAGCATGGCCACTGTCAACATGTCTCTGGTCACCTGTAGGAAAATTATACTTTGAAAGAGTTTTATAAAGAATGCTTTCCCATAAAGGTAGTCAAATGTAAAATGTACAAATCAACTGTCACAAGATGCTTTTTTGTATATAATTCTACAACTTCAGTTGTAAAGCGTGCTGCCACTGCACTAAAGCAATGCAACATCAATGTTGAGAAAGTATAGGAAAGTAAAATAATTCAAGTTTGAATAACACAATTCTACCTCTTACTCATCAGTGCTGATTTATGATGGTCTAAAATCTCATGTAGAATGTAAAGGTCACACCAGCTGACACGCTGGAGGATGCTGTCATCCACATCTGCTTATAGTGAAAGTTAAACTGCACCAACTTGTGCAACTTGCCAATTCTTACGAAAGTGGTTTCTGTGGGAGAGAGTTTTTCCCTCTGGCATGTATTTTGGGCTTTATAACTCTGCAGATCATTTACATGAGCAAAAAGCTACACAACACACTAAAGCAAAGAGAAAAAACAGAAAGCATAATGGATCTCTTTTAAAGTGCAGAATTGAAAAGTGCTCTATGAACTCACATGCTTACAATCTACAGACTTAATTCTGAATACCATATATCTTTGAACTGTGGGAGAAAATCCACACGGACACTGGGAGAACATGCAGACTCCACACAGAAAGGACAATGGAGGCCCCAGCCAGGAACTGAACCCAGGCCCTGTCTTTCTATGAGACAACATCGATACCCGCTGTGCCACCCAAAGTACATTGTGGGATTATTTGGTAATTGGTAATTAGAGTTATTTTAAGATATTAGGATTTTAAAGCCATTCGATCTTTACATTACTGCATGTTCTCAAGAGCATGTGTGCTCTTTAGCTTGCGTCAGTGTATCATTATGCATAAAGCTGACCCGCAGGGTTTTTCTTTTTTCATTTATCTCAACATTTGCTGCTTCGAAGGCACCGAGACTAGATCATTTAATATTGCAGAGTAATGAACTTAAATGAATAGATCACACTCAGTGGTTTGGAACAGTGTAAAGCGATAGGCAATTAACTAACACCCACTGAGTTACAGGTAACACTAGAGTCAGCACTAATAGTTCATTTACCAAGCAGATTAACATTCTAAGAGTTCATCTATGGCAGTCAGACCTTTGTGAACTGTAGGTGGAAGAGAGCCTCTCCACTTGATGACTGAAGGTCACATCCTCTCCCTGCTGTTCCAGTAACTTTGGAGCTGGATCGTTCCCTTACCTCGGCAAATGCTAAAAGATAAGTGTGTTCCTGGCTCGGGCAGGCTGTCTGACCATATGGCCACATTCATCATGTATCAACTCTCATTAAAGTAGCCGTCATTAGGTGCTGGGGCTCTGCTGGGTGCAGCTGCCCACACCTGACAGCCTTTCTCTTCTCACCTGGAATCTCCTGCATAACCAGCCTGCCACTCAGCTTTGCAGAGGCCCTGAATCTACCGCACAGGCAGCCACATGACCACACATACCCCAACACCTGCCAGAGAGCAACTGCCTATTCAGAGAATACAATAATCAGATTTAGTGTACAACGTGTCAGCACTGTCGATTCCAGCCTGCTTAAATTAGCAACAGCAACATAGCAGCATTTTACACTTCATGTTCCAACATGAAATCATTAGGTTGAATGAAAAATTGTCCCACACATGTACTGTATGGACTAGAGGTGTGCACAGGCATGAAACTGAAGCCCCAACCCAACTTGTACCTTCGACTAAGACCTGACCCAATTAGGCCCAACTAATACTGTTAAACCTGAAACCAGAACCCAACATGAACCTGCTCGCATGGATTACCTCAACAAACTCTCTTTTTTCTTATTGCAGCCATGGTGAACAGTTAGCAGGAAGTAAGCAAAGCTTTGTTAGACTATACTAGAGTGCACGCAGAGTGCACACACTGAATGAAAGTGTACAGAATGATAGACATATTACTACAAACACTATAATAACAAATCAGCTACACCAAAAATGGTCCAAACCTGGTCTGTTATCTGATATTTTGAGCGGGTCTGTTTGGACTTGTGGGTCCAGTAGCACATCTCTGCAGTGGACCGACTGGAGGTATCTTTCCTATTCCATGGGTCTGCTGGATGGGATGTCTATGGAAAGTGCTCTGCTCGGTGGGTGCATTTATCAGGATAGTAATTTGCTAATTAGTCAGAAAGTGGGTAAAAAAAAAAAAAAACATTTGATCAGACTAGCACTGTCACTACCCTTTTCTGTCTAAATCTAAAACTGAAATCTACAATCTGTCACAAGATTGCTTTTTCTACATGATTCTAGTTGCATCTAGTAGCATAATATTCTGTAAAACAAAACAGTTCCTGCAAAACAATGCACTTGTGAGCAGATCGTGGATCAGTTATCTAAAAGAGATTTCTCACATGAACGCTGTATTTTGAGATTATGGCCAGAATATCCGGTCAGGAAGGGAAGTGTCATTCATTACTGTTTTTAGAGAGGTAAAAGGAAGCATGCTTACTCCTAAAGTTATCTGGTTATTGTTATATACCCCATTAAATGTCTCTGAAGCATTCTGAGACAATGTGCAGTTTGCAGCTGCCATTACAGCTGAGTGATAAAAGTGCAGTGAGAACAGGAATTTTACAAGTATAAACCTCTCAAGAAAACACTGTACTTCAGAAGACACCCAGCTAGAAAAAACAGTGTAGACCAGCATGCATTCTATGTTGGTTTAAACTGGTCTCTGCTAGTCACCAGCAAAACATGTGTTGTGTTTTAGATGCTGATATGCTGGTAAACCAGCATGACCAGGCTGGGTGACCAGCTAAACCAGCACCAGACCAGCAATATACAAACAGCAATATGAGTTGAATCCAGCAGAGATTAGTTTCAACTAGAATTGAATGCATGCTGATCTGTGCTGTTTTGATCAGCAGGGCAAAGCGGCTCCTTGAAAAAGTCTTGCTGTTATTGTTAAACTGGTCTCCATGTTATATTCTCTTTATACCTGGACATACAGTATTTTGCCTTCACTATAGTGGGTTGAGCAAGTCACCAGAAAACTAAGAAGCTTAGAGGCTGAATCTCCAATAATAAAAGACCAGTTTGAGTTCAAGCCTTTAAAGAAGGTACACAGGGAGGAATATATTATGAATATATTATGAGTTGACATAAAAATAGCAGGGTTGTGTTGTTAAGCATTTCTGATTAAACAATGCTATGCAAAATGGCAAGCAGCCAAGCATTCCAGCAGTGAAGGTCATTTGTATGTTGATTTATTTGTATATTTCTTTCATGTAACAATGTTATTAGCCTTTAACAGGGTTCTATCCATAAGTCACTCAAAGCATCTTGGGATAAATTGGATAGATCAGTCTAAGACCCTTACTGAAGAAGAAATTTGTTTGTTTAGATGTTGTATTGTGTGGAAAGACTGACTTTCATACAGAAGAACGGAGAGGTGGGGTATATCAGGTTTTGGTATTTGTGGGCCCCCTCAGCCCCAGGCAAGTTGCCTCATGAAGCCTATTTTCCTAAGTTACTTGATGCGGCCTTAGATTGAAATGCAGTATTGGTCTAAACACACAGCTAATCTCAGGAATAGATCACATGTCGGTTCTCTGCTTGTTTAGTCTTGCCTGAATCCAGACCATGCTGTTTATCTCTGCATGACTCTCGTGTGACCTGTCTCGCCCACGCCTCGCCCGGTGTGTGTATTGGACATGGCAGGATCAGTGACTTGCAGTAAAAGACGACAGAATCCGCCGCAGCTTGCCAGCAGATTACAGTTAGAGTTTCATTGTCATTAGAAGGTTAACATCTGTCTTGACTGACTGCTGGCTGCTGAAAGGGAATTTCCCTTTATATACCAACCTTTGTGACAAACTCGCAGCATGCCATGTTTACCTAGCCCTCAATTCATTCTCACTTTCTCTCTCTCTCTCTCTCTCTCTCTCTGTTTCTCTTTACAGCCTCAAATGGCCATGTCACACAGTCTCTTATGATTATGCCTGCTGTGAGGTTACGCAAAGGTTGAATCATCCTCATTAACTTTAGTCTATGTTATCCTTTTGCCTTGGACACAGCAAAAAGATTTACAGTTTTCTACATTTCTAGTCAAACAAGACAAAGTCGGATTCAAAATTTCACTCCTTCATTTTTAATGCAGATACAAAGCTAGTGTTGGTAACACAGTAGCCATCAATAGTCACCTATGGGGCAGCTTTACTCAGAGAGGCTGTCAACCTACCAACACTTTTTTGGGGTGTCCAATGTGGTGGGATATCTCGTAAGTACTTCCCTACAAATGAACACAGGCACAAATTAATATATGACTAATGCAGTATAACTATGTGTTTGGTCTATAGGTTTTTTGTATCGAACCCAGGGATTTGATATATGCTTTTAAAGAAAAATCATTATTTACATCATTTATTCATTATTTACTCAAAACCTGTTCTTTGATCATGTTGTACAACATTCTAGTATAATTATAAGAAATAGTAGGTCAAAAAAAAATATTATTTTGTTATTCTTTTATCCAGTTAAGAATAGTGCAGTATCAGGGTTAAATAACTCACAGTCGGAATTCAATATTAGCCTTGGTATATCAGAGTAAGTGCTTTAGTATAATAAGCTCTTCCCAGTATTTCACAATTTTTGTCCTGTAATGCACGTCATGAGGAAAACGTGTTATAACCACTAAAGGAATATCATGCTTATTTAATAACTTGCCCAAATGGAGTTTATGGTGGTGCAAAAAAACTGTAGACAATATGTGTTCTCAACAACAAATTCCGCCTCCCTTTTGTATGCACGCACGCCACGCAGGCATATGGACATCACAGATTACATTCATCTTGAATTTATGAACTGATGACACGTGTCTACAAATAGTAACAACAACATAATCTGTAACATGCATAGGCCTGTGTGACCTGGGTGCCCACAAAGGGGAGGCAGATGTTCTCTAAAGTGGCTGCCTGCAGTGTTCAGCTACGTGGTGAAGTTTTGTAGATTTGTATAGTTTACAGTAAGTCATAATGTATCCTAAACAAGTCTATGTGACCTTACTGAAGACCTGAATGTAGTTTGAGTTATGGGGATTCTGAAGATTGGGTATCTGTAAAAATGACTTGGATGACTACTGACACCCTGTATTTATGAGCAATGTTAGCCTTGTAGCTCGCTCCAGTGCTAAGCCGAAAAAGCCAGCTTTGCATATCCAAACATGTCTTTTGTTGCTGTCTAAGCAACACTTCAGTCCTCACTCACAGTATCATTAATGAGTTTTTCATTAATGAGTTTTAAGATTAATAACGAATTGTTAGTCTGTAGTTTAAGGAGTGTGAAAAAAAATCTATTTTTCAGAAAGTTTCTATTTCTCCTAAGCATTATTGGCCTTTGAAATGCTGAAAAAGAAAGACAGGCAGCTTTTGCAGATGATGGACGAGGCTGACTTTAAACATTAGTGCTGAGTGCAAAGGGGAAAGGTCATCATTTGTTCCCTTTGCTTACAATTGCTTCAACAAAACTCAGCATAAACAACAGCTGATTTAGCTCGATAGTTACTCAATAATAGACATTACTTTCATAGCCTGCAGCCATCTCAAATAAAAAATGTAAGTACTCAGCACACTATGAAGGTCTCCTGTCTTTGCTGAGTAGTCAGCACTGAGTAAGTGAATGCCAGTGACTGTAGTTTCTATAGTTAGTCATCAAAATGAGGACTTAAGAATGACAACAGGATGTTTTTTTTAGGGTTGCAAGACTCATGACATGGCCTATTAATGGTATATTTACAACTTGTATTAAGACTGGGCACAAAGCACGTTGCTAAAGGATAGGCCATTAAAGCTGTCTTTACTGTATTTATTTCCACTGGTTCAGCTGCAACTTTGATTTGGTCATATTTCACTAAAATTGTCTGCACAACTCTAATTGTATCCAGTTATGCATCAGATGACGCCGTTCCTATGAGGATGCAGTTGAATGTTGAGAGTTGCACAATTTGGCATTTACCTGCAACAACACTTCACGATAACACAATGCAATAATTAAAGTTTGAGATTGATGGCCTGATAAAATCATGTGAAATTAACCCTTAGAAGTCACATCAGTAAATAAACCAATAAACCATGATCTGATATTGTTTCTGAGTTGTTTCTCACTGAAACAGAAAAATAATTCCGAAAGCATAAAAGAGCAAAAGTTATATTATAATGATTTGAATTTGATAGAAATCTGAGGTGAATTAGGCTACATTTATCTTTTTATGTTAGTACAGTCTTAGTTTGCAGAAAGAAAATAGCTATTCATATGAAAAAGCAACACATTATTCATGTATAGCCTGGTGTATAATGCAGACTGTCAAAATAGAACGGGAAGTGAATGTTATTCATTATCCAACCTGACATGTTATTAATTGAATGATTATACAATTAATAATTATACAATACAATGTATAATTCTGTGACTATATTTGAATAGCATTGGCAAATAGCCTTTAATGACTTTTAAGGGTGAAGCAAATGTTCCTAATGGAAGGAACCAGGAGTCCGCTATACTGCCAAGTGCTGCTACTTACCAAAACAATGCCTGTTTTCTCGTTCAGTCTGCTGTAGTGCCATCTCCGTCTTCAGCATTGCATGTGCCTTTGCCTTGGAGCTACACAGAACATGATGTTATGTTACAACATGAGCTAATTGTCTCTGGGACCGGTCTTGGCAGTATCTGCTGTTCTGTGATCCAGCCAGGGGCCCTGGTGTTCCTTAATGAAGACTTACGAGGGAAGAGATAGCTCATAGCTGTAGGGAGGGTGTGTGTGTGTTCGGAACAAAGCCTGCGGCTAAAGCCGGACTGTATTTACCTTTTGAAAGCTGTAGTCCAGAGCCTTCCTTCAGACGCTGCTGTAGCTCGTTACTGCTAATTGTTAGACATGCGAGTTGCTACAGCATCCAGTCATTGATGAATGCAGCCCTGTTTTGATCACAGCACAGCTCCATCTCCTCCATGTCACCTCCGGAAAAGATCTGGTGAGAGATGTTAGAGGGCTGAATTTGAGGCATTTGCATTTTATGGGTGAATTCATTCTGCCTGGTGGCAAATTATAGCCCCGTTTTACTGTCACCGGGATGTTAACAAGAATTATCTTTAAATCGAGTGACTGGTGGCATTTAATGAGTTCAGGGCTGTGTGTGCGCAGGCATGTGTGTACATGAGCTTGTAGGGGATAATGTGCATCAGCCTGTTTTCTCACTAAGCCGTCATGGACAGTTTAATAGCGATTTAACTGAGATAAACATAAATGTTCGCGGAAGCTGAGGCGTCAACTTGAGAATGCAAACAGAAAGCAATATTCCTGAAAAGTTCAAGGACAAACCAATGTCTCTTTTAAACAAGGCACTGAATGGCATTCAACCTGTGAAATACCATGCAAGAATGGAGCCAAGTTTCCAAAGAAATCATAGAAATAATGCATTTCTGATGACTTGTCTTATCCATGCAATAAATGAAGTATATTTAGCTACCAGGGTCGGGGTCGACTCCACTTCAATTCTTTTAATTTAACCAGAGCAGAGGATGAGCTGAGAGTCTGATGGCAAGAGAAATTCAATGATATAAAAATTCAAAGAATAATTAGTGATGAAAGGCTACATTAAGGAAATGAAATTGCAGTGTTGTTGGTTTAATCAGTTCTCTCATTGATGATGGTCATTATTATTAGCATTAGTGGCAGTAGTAGTAATCATTTCTATTGTTATTATTTGTAGTATTAGTAGTAGTAATGGTATTATCAGTAATTATCAGTTTTATCTAATAATTATCATTATTATTAGTAGTAGTAATAGTAGGTGTAGTATTAGTATGATATAACACCATTTCCAAAAAAAAAAAAGTGTGCAATGGTAAATAAAAACAGAACGGCATGAAATGCAAATTTAAACCCTTATTTGAAAATAGTATCACATATCAGATGTTGCAACTGAGAAATGTAGGTTTTTTTTGGAAAAATACACCCATTGCACCCAGAAGGAAGTGGTGGATTGCAATGCTATTTGGAAGGAAGATAAAGGTTACCAGGAACAATAAATGATGATAAATTTAGACTGATATGGGCAATATTTATTGAGCTATGCATACAGAAGTAGTGTCTCTCAGTATGACGTCAGGCCGCCATGTTTTCTAACACAATATGCCCACAACATGGTCCTATCCAACACAGCTTGAATATTCTCACACAGTTCCTGCAGATTTTGCAGTAGGGTTGAAGGTGGAGTGACACCAGGCTTTCTGGATGTGTGGCATGCCTGCGAATGTCCACAAACGGGCCTGTCCTTGCTTACATCACATGCGCGGCTGAACGTAAAACCTGAATCACAATCTCAAACCTACACACCAAGTTCTATTTCTGACGGTTTTATTTCTAAATATTTGTGCAATTCTAACTATTCTTTTGACAATGAGTATATATATATATATAT